>CM077150.1:216480239-217680239 GCA_039583875.1 Platanthera guangdongensis
TGAGGGATTCGAGACAGGTTGGTCCTGTGAGCTGGAGGCTCGGGTTGGAATATCTTGCATGTGCATAAACTTGTGTAGGTCATGCGGTACTAGGCAATTGTCACACCGAGGCAGTACGGTGGCTCTGGCGAGGTGTGATGGTTTGAGGGCCAGTGGGTTGTTTTATGCTGCGTCTGGAGGACGATCCCTGTAAATGCACACTCGACCAAAAGACTAGGGGTAGCCAGCAAATAGTATACAGAGACTTTAGAGTACACCTAGGACGTGTATAGAGGCGTATGAGAGGTCTAGGGCCTGACAGTATGATACCTGCCTAGGATGGGAGACGCCCTCCACTGCTGCGCATTAGCCATAACGGTGGTACCGAGAGTGATGCTAGCTCCAAAAAGTGGGAACTAAAGTCTGTGATCACAGAGTCGTGTGTGTGAGTTGTACTTGCATGAATCATATACTCACGCATATCATACATTCATAGCACCATAGATCCTTATCTTATAAATTAGTATGGGCTCTTTTATATGATAAGTTATATTTCTGGAAACTTTAACTTGTAAGTTTGTATGGGCATTCATATAAGTTACGGTACTTCTGTGATGGTAGTAGTAGCTCATTTTACATGTTGTCTTTCTACCTTGCCTACAGTACTTGATTACTCTTTACTTGTTATTCCTCCGCTTACTTTTCTTGCACTATATATATAGAACTGCTAGAGTAGAGTAATTGTTATATATATACTCTTAGTATAACTCCATTGTCACCTGCTTCCCTTTGTTACACCCCTTGTTATCCTCGCTTCGTCCTCCTGCCCGGTGCCTAGAAGTTGCGGGGGCGAGGTGTGAAGGAAACGCTTAGTCTTTTTGACTAACAGTCGGTGTGACCAATCATTTTAGGAGCTCGAGAGAGGGAGTACCAGCAGGACGAGGTGGCAAGACGTGAGGAGCTGATACCACCACTACCTACTACTACTACTGCAGAGCCCGACGTCAGGTGGGACCGTCTTCTGATAATAGTGTAGCTTCCGCATGTTGTCATTTATGAGAGAGATATTTGTCTTTATATACTGGGCATAAGCCCTTTTCTCTATTTTTGATGAACTCATTACGGACTGATGTACTTATATTTTTTTTGTGATTGTGCTATGACTTGTGGACTAGTGTTTGTTTTATACTACTTTCTTTCTTTTGCCGAATAGGTTATATTCGTACTAGCTGGCAGGATCAGCGTGTTGCGGTGTCGGCTAATCCGTGTGTTAGTACCACCGTAAGATGGCGGTTCTGGGAATAAGACTGAGAGATTCCTTGGTAAGGGGAGGGTCTTACAAACTGGTATCACTTGAACAATGAACATAAGAGAAGAAGTCCAAACACTGCCACCCCGCACGGTCATTAGTTTGCGGACAAACTATGTAGCGGAAGCAATGGTGTGCCCATGCGTAAAAGTCACATAAAACACTCCACATAAGCAATGAGTTAGGCCAATTATAATATAAACCTTACCTTTGCGCAGCCTCCCAGGGTCGTCGTACCGCAAAATGTGGCTCCTCCCCCTCCGGATACCACTCCTTTTCTACAGACAGAGATGGCCAGACCTTAATGACCATCCTTGAGGCCTTCAGGCCCAGCAGATTCTGGCACCGCTGCGAAATTCGGGATCAAACTGGCCGAGTGCATTCAAGAGTTTTCCCCTCCCATGTACCACAGGACGGAGAATGCGGTAAAAATGGAGGAAGGGCTCGAGGCTGTACATGAGATGCTAGCAGGCATCAGCTACCCTGTCAGCGAGGCAGTTCCTTTGGTGACTACCGCACTGGATGCCCATGCAAGAGGTGTGGGGGGGTCCATGATGGACTCCACCTATGCAGATAGGGATCTGTCAGAAATATCTTGGGAGGAGTTCAGCGAGGTATTCTTGGACCATTTTGTGTCCACCACAGATCGGGATGAGTTAGAAGAGAGGTTCTTGAATCTCAAGCAGGGGACCAGGTCGGTGATTGAGTACTAGTGGGAGTTTTCCCACCTTGCTAGGTTCGCAAGGGTACATGATTCAGACGACAGGAGGAACGCCAGAGATTCTATTCCCGGGCCTTAGAGACGATTTGGGGCTCTACTGTTCATCTCTCATGGCACTTCAGCTCAGATCATCGAGATGCCCAAGAAGCTAGAGACAGACCAGCTGATGGTGCAGAACAGAGGAAAGACCACCGATGGGTCGTTATTTAGGTAAATAGCCGGGCTCGCAGAGGGGAAGAGTCAGTAGGCACAAGAGAGGTGGGGCATTATCGTCCCAACTACAGGCAGGAGTAGGACCCCCTGCAGCACCAGCCACTCCTCCACCACACAGACACATGGCCAGATGAGACAGGATGATCGTGGCCAGTGACCGATAGTTTGTTTCGAGTTCCATCTTCCGGCCACATTAGATCTGAGTGCTCGCATTGTTTCGTCCACTCCTCCTCCACCTCCTCCACCTCCGATGGCGCCTCCGGTACGCAGGGCTGAGGTCGTGGACGAGGTCGAGGTCGAGGCCGAGGCCGAGGACGTTTTGCCCGAGGCAGAGAATCGGAGTAGATGTATGCATTGGACCTCACCGAGCCGAGGAACCCTGAAGATGTCATCACATGTACACATATAGTGTTATTAATAAGACATTTCCTTTTTATGTATAGTACTTAACATGAAGAATAACTACCCCTCTGAAACTCAATCAACCTCAGGCATAGTTTTTATCAGCGGCAAGCCCGCTCATACACTATTCGATACAGGTGCTTCACACTCGTTCATATCAGAAGCCTTTGTTGAAGGATTGGACGACGTGGAACGATTCACGGGCTCGGTGATGAGAGTGAGGCTACCTGATGATCATACTACTATCATCTGCCAAGTGCACTATGGAGGCAGAAATCGGCAGAAAGACAATTCGAAGCACCGCAACGATTCTGAAGATGCCAGATTTCGACATGATCTTGGGCATGACTTGGTTACATTGGAATCAAGCCCAGATCGATTGCCCATAGAGGAGGATCACTTTAAGGCACGGGGACTCCCACGTCATTGTTGAAGGTATTAGACTTGTCTCACATCTATTATTATCATCTGTACATGCTGTCAATGCCCACAAGCAAGGAGAGGAAGTATATATTATCTGCTTCGAGATGGCGGGAGCAGAGGCTTCCATTGTGGACATTCCGATGGTTCGGGATTTCTCCGACGTGTTTCCGGAGAAATTGCCGGGATTGCTACTGGCTAGGGACACGAACTTCCGCATTCAGTTGGTACCAGGAGCGAGGCCCGTATCTCAGGCACCGTACAGGATGGCCCTAAAGGAGCTAGCAGAGTTTAGGACACAACTATAAGAGCTGGTAGAATTCAAATTTGTTCGACCGAGTTCATCACCATTGGGAGCACCGGTGTTATTTGTCAAAAAGAAGGATGGCTCCCTGCGTCTCTGCATCGAATACCGGGAGCTGAACCGGTTGACAGTGCGGAATACATACCCGCTACCCCGGATCGACGAGCTTTTTGATCAGCTTCAGGGAGCTTTATGGTTCTCCAAGTTGGATTTGAGATCCGGTTATTATCAGCTGCGGACCCAGGAGGACATACCGAAGACGGCCTTAAGTTCCCGCTATGGATTGTACGAGTTCACGGTGATGCCATTCGGGCTCATGAATCCGCCTTCTGCATTTATAAGCTTGATGAACCGCGTCTTTGAACCCTATCTGGACAGATTTGTTATAGTTTTCATCGATGATATATTGATCTACTCCCAGACACAGGAATACCATACTCAGCATTTGACCTTGGTTTTGGGGAAGCTGAGGGAACACCAATTGTATGCTAAGTTCTCCAAATGCCAGTTCTGGTTGCAAGAAGTGGCATTTCTGGGGCACACTATCAGTGGGGCAGGGTTGGCCGTGGACCCAGCCAAGGTGCAGGCAGTTAGAGAATGGCCGCGGCCAAATTCAGCATCAAACATACGCAGTTTTCTGGGACTCGCAGGATACTATCGCAAGTTCGTTGAGGGATTCCATTGGATAACACTCCCCCTCACATCCTTGACGAAGAAGGAAGAAGCTTTTACATGGACGGAGAAGTGCAAGGCGGCGTTTCAGGAGTTAAAGGACAGGCTCACCTCTTCCCCTATCCTTGCACTTCCATCTGGGAAGGAAGGATTTCACATATATACTGATGCCTCAAATCAGGGGATGGGTGCGGTCTTGATGCAGCACAGACATGTCATCGCTTATGCTTCGAGGCAGTTGAAGAAGCATGAACAAAATTACCCTGTGCATGATTTAGAGCTCGGGGCAGTGGTGTTTGCATAAAAGATCTGGAGACATTACTTATATGAGTTTCATTGTGATATCTTCTCGGGTCACAAGAACATCAAATATGTTGACACGCAGAAAGACCTGAACTTGCGCTAGAGGAGATAGCTTGAATTCTTATGCGAATACTATTACACCATGCATTATCATCCAGGTAAGGCGAACACCGTGGCAGATACCTTGAGTAGGAGAGCCAGCACATCAGTACTGGATCCTTGGGTGATGTCTATGGAGCTGTTGCAGATGTTAGAGGATATGCACATTTTGGTCATTTCCGAGTCCCAGTTGGAGATCTACCGGGAGTATTTGAACTATCTGATTGTGGAATGTGATATACGAGAGCGCATCAGGGTACAGCAGAGGTTGGATGCAGCTCTGGTGCTGGTGTTCAGGGCCCTGGAAGGGGGCAGGCCAGGTGATTATTCCTTGCTTGATGGCCTCGATCATTTCCGCGGTCATGTTTATATACCCGCAGGAGGTGGTATCCGGGAGGATATACTCAGGGAGGCACACAGTTCTCAGTACTCGGTGCACACCGATATCACCAAGATGACAGCGGATCTGGGATGAGCATGTATTGGCCGGGGATAGGGAGATCACCTTCTATGTGACACACTGCGAGACATACTAGCGAGTAAAGGCAGAATGCAAGAGCCTCGGAGGGTTGCTACAGTCGCTGCTGGTACATGAGTGGAAGTTTGAGGATATTGCTATGGATTTTGTGCACAAATTGCCTCGCTCCCACTCGGGCATGATTCTGTATGGGTCATTGTCGACAGGCTTACCAAGGTGGCCCGGTTTTTACCTATCAGGAAGGACAACCCAGTTACTGTGTTGGTGAGGTTGTTTGTGGAACAGTTCGTCAGGTACCACGGGGTCCCCAGGACGATTGTCTCGGATCGTGGCGGTCGATTCACTTCTAGGGAGTGGAGAGCGGTGCAGGCGTACTTGGGTTCTCAGCTTGCCTTTAGCACCGCTTTCCATCCACAGACCGGCAGTCAGACAGAGCAGACCATCAGTACCATGGAGGATATACTACGATTATGTATACTGGATACGGGGAGGCCCTGGGAGAGACTGTTGCCACTGGTCGAGTTATGCTACAACAACAGTCATCAAACGAGCATTGGGATGTCACCCCATGAGGCTCTTTCCAGGTGGAAATGCCGGACACCACTATCTTGGGTCCAGGATGAGGACCCCAGGGCACTTGGATCGGAATATATTGAGGATACGGATGCTCAGATACGACTGATCAGGGACCGGATGTTGGAGGCTCAGAGTAGGCAGGCTAAGTACTATGATGTGCGGCATCAGAAGGTGGAGTTCCAGGTGGGGGACAGAGTATTCTTGAAGATACGTCCGGTGCATGGTGTTTATCGGGTGAGGAGGCACAAGAAGCTCAGCACTCGATATATACGGCCATATTTGATTCTGGAGCGGATCGACCCCTTGGCCTACAGGCTGGAGCTGCCGCCAGAGCTGGGGGCCTTGCACGGCATCTTCCACGTATCCTCGCTACGGAGAGCTCTCCTTCGGCAGGAGAAGCATATTACCACTACAACAGACCTATTAGCATCCGATAAATCAGTTCGTATAGAGCCGCTCTGGATCGATGATACCGCGGTCCGAGTGCTGCGGAAGAAGAAAGTCCCCCTGGTAAAGGTGTTGTGGTCTAACCATGGACGGGAGGAGCACACCTGGGAGCCAAGAGATCTGATGCTGGAGCGGAACCCGGAGTTTTTTACATCAGGTAACACTTTAATTATTGGCTAAAGTACTTAAAATTTTTATGCTTAGAAACCCCGTAGACCCAAACTTCAATTTCGGGGACAAAATTATTTCTTTTGTTTATTGGAGTTTGTAACATCCCACATTCAATTAGACCCCCCTACTTAGGTTAGCTTAGGACTTGTGGTGGGGTCATGGGTTTAGGCTAGGTTTGAACCATGGGTTAGGGTTTAGTTACACGGGGCCCACAATAGGGCCCAAGGTAACCTAAGTCAAACCAGCCCAAATTGGGGTCCTAGCCATACATTGACTCTACCACTACACCTATAACCCTAACACCAACCAAAGGGAACAATATTCCATATCACTAAGTCATTTAGTGACCCAAGTTGACCCAAGTCAACCATAAACCTTAAATTGGTCAAACCCACACCTAAAGGCCCAATTAGTCCAAATGGGGCACCACCATGGCCCAACCCAAGTTGGGTGGTGCCATGGGGTCCATGACCTTCAAATGGGGTTAGCCCACTCACCATGTTGACCAAGTCAACCCCAAAAGTCAACTGGTCAACAAAAGGCTTAAAGGAAGAAAGAAGAAACCAAACCCACTTCCCATGTGCTAGGCCCAGAAGCCAAGGCCCAAGACCAGCCTAAAGGGTTAATGACAGCCCCTACCCTCCTGAAAATGGAGAGAGAATGCATGCATGGGGGCAATTTGGACTTTTTGGTGGAAAAGAGGAGAGAGAAAAGGAGAAGAGAAGAAATGGTGGCCATGTGGCCCTCCTTCTCTCTGCCCAAGCAGCTGGCTGAGCTCCTCAGGATTATTCCTGCAAGGTGAAGGGATTTGAGGACACCTGGTGGCCAGGCGGAAATTCCAAAGTTTGGTCGGCCACCCCCCTTAACTCCAACTCCTCCCACAGCCACCACCAGCTAAAAGTAAGCCCACCATCACCTTCAGGGAGCTCAGGCGAGTGGATATCAACATCTGGAGCACTGTTTTAGCTGGAGAATCAAGGAATCGGGCTAGTTCGCCGGAGTAAGCGTCGGCCATGGAGCACCGCCACCGCACGCGCCACCAAGCCCGACTCCAGGTCCGTTTCACCTCACCTCACCTCGTGCTAGCATTCTAGCTCATTTAGGCGAGACATCGGGCTCAATCGAGCCCGATACCATGGGAGAAGGTGTGAAAAATATCAAACTTTTCTTCATGCTCGGGATCGCCGGAGGAGCCGCCTCCGGCAGCCTCACCATCGGGAAACGATAGCCACCACCTCAACGAAGGTGGTGGCAATAATCGTCGGTGGTGGCGACGGCCCAGGTGGTGGAATTTGCCAGCAAACATGGCCCAGGAAGGAGAAATCTCAACCGTTGGCTGCTTTGTGACGATGAACGGATGTCGTTCGTTTTTACCCCCGGGTTAATTATTAAATATGATTTTAATGAATAGTGTCATTTATGTCACACATTTATACATCTTTTCATGCTAAAAATAGGCCTTTTAAAGGCATTTACAGAACCAGACATCAACATGAAAGTTGTAGACCTATTTCTTACCTTTATTTTGCCACCCTAAAATTGAAATTTGGTGTAGTAGGACTCCCTGTAGGGTCATTCTACCAAAATTGGTCCTAGGCTAGGGCAGATTTTCAAATGTGTGCCCAGGCTAGACTATAAGTCCTCATGACGTGAGATTTTGGTCATGCATGTGACAATGTCATTACTTGATACGGACCAAAAATTGGAATTTTTGAAGAAATATTTTATATATTTTTTGGTAAAATACACTTATTTAAATTAATTGAATATTTGGAGAAATACAACTCCAAATGACCCCAAATTTTGGTGCCATGTCCATTGGGTCAATGTTAGACCATGGTAGAAATTTTAGTCTCTGTTAATCCCTGCATGTTGGGTAATCCCACTTGAATGAGAAAGGTAGGTTTAGGTTTGGGGTGCATATAGTAAAATTTAGCAAATTGAGAAATTCAGCCCATTTAGGACATTGCATGATCATGAAACTCTGGATAAAAGTTTTTAGGAGTGAAATATACCTCCCACGGGAATAATGAGATTTTTGGAATAAAAAATCCCATTAAATGGAATTATTGAAAATTAGGCAATTTAGGAATAAAAATTTGAAACCAAAGCTAATGATGATATTAAACTCTCAAATTTTGCCACAAGCTTAAATGGCTCATATTTATGGGGCTGTTGGTTAATTTTATCTTGAAATTTAAGTAGAATTATTATTTATTCCATTATGTAAATTAATTTAAAATAAAGGAAATTTTGGTTGGAATAATATGAAAAATTTTGCAGTGGCTTATAGATATGATTTACTCCCTCTGTAATTTTCTGAGAATTTTTGGGAGTTCCAATATGATGAAAACCCAAAAAATGGCATTTTAGTAATAATGGTATTTTGAACATTTGTTAGGTCAAATTACTGTTTAGGACCTTAATATTTTGTACTTAGTTTGATTTTAAAATTATGAACCTCCAATAACTTTCCCAAAAATTTTGGTGGTAGTTATATTATACTTTATTTGGAAAGTAGGCAAATTGTGATTCTATTGTTAAATGAACAATTAAATTGAAATTTCATGGGAAAATTGGGAAATCTAGCGGGCAGCTATATTTTATCTCTTAGAACACCTGATAAATTTCTTAAGTAGAATGAATCAATATAAGTTGTACAT
This sequence comes from Platanthera guangdongensis, assembly GCA_039583875.1. Taxonomy (NCBI): domain Eukaryota; kingdom Viridiplantae; phylum Streptophyta; class Magnoliopsida; order Asparagales; family Orchidaceae; genus Platanthera; species Platanthera guangdongensis. The sequence goes on from CM077150.1 coordinate 216,488,997, forward strand.
CATGTGCAATGTGACATAGGTCACACAATTAAAGAATTAAATTAGGCCCTTAATTACTTAGAAAAATGGTGATTTCCCAAATGGTCAATATCATACACCATACCAGTCCATGATAATTATTTAGGGGCATTTTGCCCAAGGGATTAGAAGTTCTACTATACGGGTCATCATTAGGTTATGGGTGCGCTCAGCAAAATATAGCTCGTTTAACTGCGACCCACATGGGATACGATGGTAGGTTGAGTTGGGAACTATAGTTGGAAGTCAAACCCTGGTTGGTGTCCAATAGGTCACTTCTTAATAACGCGTGGTAGAGTGCAAAATCCCAAGGATAGTGACTAGAACGGAGATCGACGGAAGACCGCCGCTCTCCTGATAATACTCTAAATTATTAGGTTTGTCTAGAGTAACAATGAGAGTTGGTATGGTTAAGGGGTAGACATTCACAAAAGTAAATATCCTTGAGAAAGGGAGCTTTGTGATTCAGCCCATCGTAGCTCCTAGTGCCCCTGAGAGCCCTTCATCGGGCATGCCTTGGGCAGTCTTGGGATCAACCCTAAACAACTAGGTGTAACTAACACTAGACAAGAGTAGTCAAATAGGTTAGGACATTATGGTTCATTCTCACCCATGATGGGTTTTAAGGGATTCTGGATGAAGGCACTATGTGCAATCTCACCCGTTATGGGTTTGAGGGATTTGGAATAAAGGCACTAATGTGCAATCTCACCCGCGATGGGTTGGAGGGATTCGCGACGGGTTGGTCCTGCGAGCTAGAGGCTCGGGTTGGAATATCTTGCATGTGTATAAATTTGTGGTGGGTCATGCGATACTAGGCCAATTGTCACACCGATGGCAGTACCGTGGCTCTGGCGAGGTGGGATGGTTTATGGGGCCAATGAGTTGTTTTACGCTGCAGTCTGGAGGACGATCCCCAAAAATGCACACTCAACAAAAACTGGTGGGTAGCCAGAAAATAGTACGCAGAGACTCTAGAGTGTACCTAGGGCGTGTACAGAGGAGTGTGGGAGGTCTAGGACTGATAGTGTGATACCTGCCTAGGAGTGGAGACGCCCGCTCCACTACTGCCGTAGCCACAACGGTGGTACCAGAGAGTGATGCTAGCACCAAAAAGTGGGAACTAAAGGTCTATGATCATAGAGTCGTGTGTATGAGTTGCACTTGCATGAATCATAATACGCACGCATATCATACATTCATATGCACCATAGATCCTTATCATATAAATTAGTATGGGCTCTTTTATATGATAAGTTATATTTCTGGAAACCTTAACTTATAAGTTTGTATGGGCATTCATATAAGTTAAGGTACTTCTGTGATGGTAGTAGTAGCTTATTATACTTGTTGTCTTTCTTACCTTGCCTACAGTACTTGTTTACTTACTGCTCTTTACTTGTTGTTGTTCAGCTCCGCTTACTTTTCTTGCACTATATATATAGAACTGCTAGAGTAGGAATAATTGTTATATATGTACTCTTAGTATAAATCCATTGTCACTTGCTTCCCTTTGTTACACCCCTTATTGTCCTCCTCTTCGTCCTCCTGCCCGGTGCCTAGGAGTTGCGGGGGCGAGATGTGGAGGAAACGACTTAGTCTTTTTGACTAACGGTCGGTGTGACCAATCATTTTAGGAGCTCGAGGAGAGGGAGTACCAGCAGGACGAGGTGGCAGGACGTGAGGAACTGATACCACCACTACCTACTACTACTACTGCAGCCCGGCGTCAGGTGGGACGCGTCTTCTGCTGATAGTGTAGCTTCCGCATGTTGTCATTTGTGAGAGAGATATTTGTCATTATGTAGCTTCCGCATGCTGATAATGGGCATAAGCCCTTTTCTCTATTTTTGATGAACTCATTATGGACTGATGTACTCATATTTTTTATGTGATAGTGCTATGACTTGTGGACTAGTGTTTGTTTTATACTGCTTTCTCTCTTTTGGCCGAACAGGTTATATGATCGTATAAGCCGACAGGATCGGCGTGTTGCGTTGTCAGCTAACCCGTATGTTAGTGCCACCGTAAGACGGCAGTTCTGGGCATAAGACTGGGAGCTTCCTTGGTAAGGGAGAGGGGTCTTACACTTGGATCCAAATCTAAAGAACTTCTCCTGAACTTTGTGGCTAGAGTGGGCAGTGTCACTCTTTCTTGGATCATGTGCCTTCACCTCACTGTTGGAGCACATATTTGATATGATCTCTAGAGTGGTGCAAATTTGACAGTTTTAGAAGGTGTATTTTCCTTTTGAAACACCGTCCTCTTATCAGGGAATTCAGATTTGAAATGATGATTAATGCGGTTAATACCCAACTTCTTAGGGACTTGGCAAGTTGCAGTTTTTGGCAACTGACCCTGTGACTGAGAAGGGTTAATCATAATCCCTAATTTCTCTGTGAAATTGTGTTCTAGATATTTGATGTGCTTCTTCTTTTCTTCTAGAAGCATGGTCTGACACTCAAGACTTTTCTTGAGCTCAGACAACTCATGACTTTTCTTATAAAATTCAATACATTTATTGTTATAGAGAGTTTTATAAAGTTTTAGGACCTTTATTTCCTTGGCTTGCCTTTTGGCAATTATTCTGATCTCCTTTAGAGCAATTAGGAGTAGTCTAAACTTGTCAATCAATTGATTGACATCAGTCACAGATTCATAGCAATCTTCATCATTGGATGAAGATGTACCAGTATCTGGACTAGATTCAAAGTCAGATAAAGATGAAGAATTTGAGAGAGATTGTACCTTAATTGATTCTGATTCTTCCTGATTTCTTTCTTCTGCAGACAATGCCATCAACCCATTGCATCCATAGTTTTCTTCATCCTCCTCATTGTCACTGTCTGAGTGTGACAGAGGGGCCCTGATTCCTATCCTGGCTGTAGGATATTCCTCCTCTTCTCCTGGATATGCAGCAACAGATATCAGCCCTATATAGGATTCTTCCTCTTTATCTTCAGAATCTGAGGATGAAGAATCTGTCCATCTTCTCTCCTTCTTAGCCATAAAGGAAGTTTCTTCCTTCTTGCCCTTGTGGTGGTGGTGATGCTTTTACTTCTTCTTCTTCTCATCTTCAAACTCTGAACCACTATCAGAAAGACTCTGCCCCTTCCATATAGCTAGTGAGAGAATTCCACATTTCTTTGGCTGACTTGCAGTGGACCACTCTCATGAGGGTTGAGTCATCCATGGCACTCACCATGATATGTTGTGCCCTCTTGTCCATAGATGCAAAGTTAATTTCTTCTTCAGATAACTCTGCATAACTCTTTGGTGTCTGGATGCTTGCCTCTGATGTAGAGACATTCATGAGGATGAAAGGTCCTTCTTGAACTGTTGCAAGGACCTTAGGATCAGAGGCTTTCATGATTTACTTGACCCTGTCTTTCCAAGTCTTAAAGTTCACCTTGTTGCAGACTTGAAGCTCCATTACTTGCGGTTCTCTTTTGAACCCACAAGTGAAACCCTTTTAGCTATCCTTGGAGGTATACTTAGATTTTTAAATCCTTTTTGAGCAACCTCCTTATGATACCACTTGAAAGTTACTTAACTGAAGGTTAGCTAATCACTTATAGGGGGGGGGGGTTAATAGGTCTTTGAACTTTTATTAAATCTTTTGCTAATTTCTAATTATACTAACTAGAGCATGACCTTAAATCCTGCAATAACAAAGAAAAACAAGCACGCAACAAACACAAGGATTTATAGTGGTTCCCCAATTGGGTACATCCACTTTCCCTCCCACCCATCCAACTTACTTGTTGGACTAGGCATAACTTCTCCACTATGCTCCTCAGAGCTTACACCTCAAGCCCACAATCTTACACACAGATTCTTCACAGAATCCAACTCAGAACCACAAGGGTTCCTACCTCAAAGCTCTTCAGAACTCCTACAGCTCAATGATCCACCGATCACCTACCTCGGTCTTATTTTTAAGGCCAACACTCAGGCTCTTCAGCCCTACAGCTTCAGGCACACAACCCTACTCTCAGAGTGCTACATCACTCCTACAACTCAGTACCCTTTCAGGTACATACAGCTCAGCCTCCTCCAAGGCCTACAATCTCAGTGAAATTCTTGTCACCTACAGCTCAGTGACTCTTCAGTCACCTACCTCAGGCACAACGCCCTACACTGAGGCTGGGAGGATAGCCCTACCTCAGATCCACACTTGGATCCTACCTCAGAGAGCAACACTCTCCTGCTTCAGGCACTTAAGCCCTACATCTCAGATCCTCACTTGGATCCTACCTCTGTGACAAATTTATCAACGACCTCAGGCACAAAGTGCCCTACACTCAGATACAGATCTCCTGAATCCTACAAGAAATTAATACAATAAGTTGAAGAAAATAAAACAAACGACTTAGAGAAATATCTCTGAGTCAACTTTGCTGGACTGAGCATATTTCAGTCCAGCTCACTTGCTGTGGAAGGAATCAACGTTCTTCTACAACTATACTTTTTTACTGCTGCATAGATGAGCAGCTTCCAACTTGCTGAAGAGATGAATCAGCTACACTATTCTGAAGAGAACAAACTTGCTAAACTTTGAAGTGCTTCAACTATCTCTCTTTGCCTTCAGGCTAACTTGGCTAGACTTTAGCTTTCAAGCTTGATCGGAAGAAAATGTCCGCCTCTTTCAATTTTCCTTCTATATTTTCTGCGTTTGATCCCCTCTGTATTCGTTAACCCTAATCCCTTTTCAGTTTCCTTTTAAATGTGTTTATTTGAATCAATGACACAATAGAATGTGGACCCACCAAGGATTGTTGAGCGCTATCTCCATCAGAAAGGGACAAAACATCTTTCGGCGCTGCAGCAGCTTTCCCGCAACGTCTTCCTACAATTTTAACTTTGAAGATGTCAGTAGTGGTCATCAACATCTGGACTTAGAAAATTTTTAAGAATCCCATCAAGCATTGAGTGATGTTAAGATACTCAACGCCATCAGCCTTGGATCGCAGCGCTTCTGGACTTTGAAATTTCCCTGGCTTTGTCTCAGCAGTTTTGTCTAAACGGTCTCATCGGTTTTTCATTATTAGCTGAGACATGCTTTTGTCTCAACGGTCTCAGCGCTTTTTGCTTTTAACTATCTCAGTGCTTACTTCTTCATTGGAAGCGTTGAGTGAACCTGCTTCACTCAATGCTTCTGGACTTAAAATAAATCTAGGTAGTTTTGTCTCAGATGTTTACCTCTTAACTGTCTCAGCGCTTCCTGCTTTATTAGAGGCGTTGAGTGAATCTGCTTCACTCAACGCTTCTGGACTTAGAGAAATCCATCCAGCTTTGTCTTTACTGTCTCAGCGGTATCAACACTTTCTTCTAAGTTATCTCAGCCATCTCAGCGTTCTCAACGCTATCTTCTCAGCTGTCTCAGTGGTCTCAACGCCTTCTTCTCAGCGGTCTCAATGCTTTTGCCTTAGACAGATTTTCTGGCTTTTAGCTGTGTTCGACGATCTGTGTGCTGAGCTTGACAAACTCTAATCTTCTCAGCGGTCTCAGCGCTTTTTGCCTTAGTCAATTTTACTCTGGCTTCAGCTTGACGAGTGTTGAGCTGAGCTCGACGAACTGCAACCTGAGCTCGACGAACTGTAAACTGAGCTCGACGAACTGTGATCTTCTCAGCAGTCTCAGCTCCTTTTGCCTTAGTCAATTTTTCACTTGCTTTAGCTTGACAAACGTTGAGCAGAGCTCGATGAACTGTAACTTGAGTTCGACGAACTTCGAGCTGAGTTCGACGAACTCTGGGCTAAGTTCGACGAAATTTTAGTTTACTACCAAACTCATTTTCTTCACCTGTCCAATCATGGACTACCTGCATGCATGAACTAAAGCACACGTCAAATACATTTTGCTTCGTAGCATGATTGGTGATGCCCCTTCAAATCCTGAGGAACATTGTAGGGCACAATTCCCAACATTTGCTTTGTTGCTTCTGGAATTCTAAGTGAACCAGAGAAAGTGTTGTTGGTGCTACCATGATGATCTAGAATGATCAAGAATGTAGTCTCACTGCCAATGTAGTATGAGCCAATCAGGGTCGCACATAAGAATGTTTGGAGAATTTGGAAGATTAGATTATGTTGGTCTTACTCATGTGATGAGTGAAGGACTAAGCATATGCATGAGATGAGTGAAGGACTGGACTCTACTATGCATTGAGTGTGTCGAGAACACTCAAAGCTTTCGTCGAGTCAAGTGATGATTCGTCGAGTTAGTGTTGAGAGTGTTAGACCACTCGACGATTCATCGAGTCAATCATTGATTCTTCAAAAGTGAAGTTGTTCGGCCCGATCATGGGCAACTCACTTTGCGGATTGTGTTTCACGTTCCCAGGATGAAGAAAAATCTCTTCTCGGTGACCAACACGGTTGACGCTGAGTATCACATTTTGTTCGGCCCGATAGAAGTGAAGTTTCTCAGGAACGTATCAACTGTAAAAGCTGACGTAACTCATGTTGGTAGGAGGGTGAAGGACTTGTTCGTTTTGAAGACAAGTTCATAAGTTGACAAGATGAGTGCAAATGATAGCGCTGCTATTTGGCAAAAGAGACTTGGACATGTTGGGATGGACAAGCTGAAGGCTATGGCGGCGAGAGGCCTGGTGCATTGCTTGCCTAGTGTTTCATCCTATAGTGACGACTATGTCTGTGTCGGTTGTCAGTAAGGAAAGACACATTGCCTTATAGGCGGCAAAGTTGTCGCCTGTTCTGGGAAACGCGCACATGCGCGCGTAGGGCCAGGATGTGCGCAAGGCGCAATCTTCTTCCTCAGCCGCCTGGTCGCCCGACGGAGCCACCGCCCCTAGCAGGGGCGGCCTGTGTTTAGGCCAGAGCTGGCGGTAACTTTGCCGTCTGTACTGGCCGCCGCCCCGTACAAGGGTGGCACCTATTTTGCCTAGAACGGGTGGCGATTTTGCTGCCCATTCTGGCCTCCACCCAACACAGGGGCGGCCCATATTTCGCCCAAAACAGGGGCGGGGGTGGGCGATTTTGCCTCCCATTCTGGCTGCCATCACCTACAGGGGCGGCCTCTATTCTACCCAGAACAGGCAGCAACTTTGTCGCCCGTTCTGGACGCCGTGTAACACCCCCTATCTGTCACATAGCATATAGCAGTAGGTCCGGTCGGTGCCCGACGCCATATACCATAGATAGACCGAAGGGTTACGCAAAGGAACCATCCTTCCAATAACCAACGTCCTACGCAGAGTACATTCTAGTGGAAGTAATTTAAAGTTGCAAAATAAGAACCCAGCCAACAACATCAATGTCCACTACATAAACCCAACGGGAATGAATGTATAAATACACAAGTACTTGGGCTTATGGTCTTACAATAATTTACTCAAATAAAAGTGTCTTCCAAACCTCATCACGTAGGCCGGTCACACATGAGAATAAAAGTAAACATTCAAATTTAGGCCTTCGAGGGTCGGCTCAGCAACAAGAGCTTTTGCCTGCTATGTGCCACTAGGCTCCGCAGCACCTGCAGGAAACAATCCACCGAAGCGGTGGCAAACAAAAGCAACGGTTAGCTAAAGCTGTTCAAATTATAATGGCCCCGCCCCTATACTCGGGGCGGCGATGCTCCTTCCCTGCACTTTATTAGCATAACTTAACGGTAGTGAAATTACACATCACCACAAGCGTAGGCTAGCACACCCACACACCCCGTGCTCTCAGGGAACATTCTCGGTGAACCCGGTCAAAATCCGCGGTCTCACCATCGCCCCTTGGACGACAATTCTCGTGAGCATTATGGTCTTTCCGGCCTTTACCCAAGACCCTCCATCTATGCCAACGGCGACTACCACGTACCTTAGGTCTCTATAACCGAACGACACAGAGCGGGTATGGTTCCGCCTGACCCGTTGCTCACAACGCAACGACAATTTAAGCCATATGCACGGGTCAAGCTTTCCCGAGTCCCAGTCCAATCACACACTTTACATAACCCAGTTATGTGCAAGTTGGTTCCCAGCCACCATGTTGGCAGAATCACGCACCTGCCCAGTTTTTCGGGTGCACCTCGGAGTTAGTCCTCAAGGCTTCCTATTGCAATCTACCGCGTAGAAAACCAAAAAAACAACCATCGGCGCGGAGTCTTCTTCGACCATTCATGCAATGCAACATCACCGATCCAGACCAACTTGTCCAGGTAGGCTTCACACATCATGCCTATTTCCGTTTCTCGATTACGGACTCTACATGCAAAAAAAAACGGGGACTATTCATGTCTACCTGAAGGAACACCTCACACTCTCCGCATACTCGCGAGAGCGGGCTTCCTATGCAAAAGGAAAGAGGACTTCACAAGTCCAAGAGGAGAATCATTACCCTAGCATTTCTCTTTGGCGTCATGAAGATCTATATGGATGAAAAGCACCGCAACGCCTTCGCCTCCGTAGATCCGAACTCGGCTTGCGATTTGGGGCTCCGAAGTTCCACCGGCGGCCAGATCTATCTTCCTTCTTATTCCATGCTCTCCCCTCTCTCTAGAACTCTTAGAAAGAGAAAAACCAAAAGGAATGAAGGTTTCCAACCCTATTCCTGGGTATAAGCCCAACAAGAACAGCCCTGGGCCATTGGATCCCAAAAGAAGGAAACAGCCAGCCACGATTCGCACTTAAAATCAGATTCCTGTGCCGAACACGGCTTGTGACACGCCCGTGTCCAAGGCCGTATGCCTCAATCGATGCCGAAACCATCGCGCCCAGACCAAGACATGGGCTCTCGACACGCTAGTGTCACACCTGACATGCCCGTGTTATTCAGTACACGCCTGTGTTGCTGGGCATGTTCCTCCATCGATATAGGACCAAACACAACCCGAGGAGAACATGGGTATTCGACACGCACGTGTCACATTTGACACGCCCCTGTCAAACCCGAACATGCCTGAGCTCCCGACCGTGTTTCTCCCCCGACACAACTCGGCTAACTACCCGAGTAGGACACGGCCCGGGACACGCCCATGTCCTAGGTCGTGTTCGCTGTTTGACAACATTTTCGTCGACCACACAGCCATCGACGAACCCAAGCATGACACGGCCCTAGGACATGCCTGTGTCCTAGGCCGTATGACCCTTACCAAGCCTCAAACTTGGCTCTAAACGTTGCCCGATGCTCTTTTGAGTTTTAGGGCGTTACAACTCTCTCCCTCATAAAAGAATTTCATCCTGAAATTACAAAAAGGAAAAGATATAAGCTAAACTTAAACGGTACCTGAGTGGAATAACTCCGGGTACTCCTCAAGCATGGGCTGCTCTCGCTCCCACGAGATCTCCTCCCGACTGCAGTTGTCCCAACGGACCTTGACCATCCTGATTTCCTTGTTATGCAATCGCTTGACTTCCGAGTCCTCAATGCGAATGGGCTTGACCTTCGTCGTCAACCTATTATCAACCGGTACTTGATCGACCGCAATCACTTGCGAAGTCTCTTACACCGCCTTCCGTAGCACCGATATGTGGAATACGTCGTGTAGACCACCCAGTTCCGCTGATAGCTTTAATCGATAAGCTTCTTCGCCAATCCGCTCCAGAACCTCAAACGGTCCAAGGTACCTCGGCCTTAGCTTATTCAAGCGCCGTACCCGTGAGACACCCTTGAACGGCTTAATATTCAAGTACACCTAGTCGCCAACAGCGAACTCCACGTTCTTATGCTTGGCATTATAGTACTTAGCTTTCCTGTCCGGAGCGATTAACAATCTTTCTCGAATGGTTCATACAAACGACATTGCATCTTCCACTTCTTGCCGCTTGTATAGCTTCGACTCACCCATTTCCAACCATGACAACAGCGTGCGACATCTTTTACCATAAAGGGCCTCGAAGGGCTCCATTTGAATGCTTGCCTGGTAGCTATTGTTGTAAGCGAATTCCACCAAGTACAGGTGATCTTCCCACTGCTTCCTGAAATCCAGGACGCACATGCGAAACATGTCTTCCATCGTCCTGTTGGCTCTTTCGGTCTGATCATCCGTCTGCAGATAAAATGTTGTGCTGAAATGCAGCTTTGTTCCCAACATCTGTTGTACCAACCTCCAATCATTGGACGTGAACCGCCCATCACGATCACTCACGATGCTGCGGGGCACACCATGAAGCCGCACAATATTATCCAGATATAATTTTGCCAATTTCTCCACAAAATCATCCTTCCTATGCGGAATGAAGTGCAAAACTTTCGTCAAACGATCTATGACCACCCAGATGGCGTCGTTTCCCTTCTGCGACCTTAGCAACCCATGCACAAAGTCCATAGTAATATCATCGAACTTCCACTCCGAAATAGGCAAGGACTTCAAGAAACCTCCAGGCTTCTGGCACTCTGCCTTCACTAAGGCGCATGTTTGACACTTCTCCACTATAGTGCCACATCATTCTTAAGTCCTGGCCACCAGAACCATTTCTTCATATCACGGTACATCTTCGTGCTCCCCGGGTGAATCGAGTACTTGGTATGATGAGCCTCGTGCATCAATTCCACCCGCAGCTTGCCCACAATTGGGACGCACAGACGACTATCCTTCCATAACAATCCATCCACGACTTCAAATTGGTAATTTGACACATCTAAAGACTTAACCATCATTTGCTTCATGTGACCATCCAAATCCAGAGCCTGCTGAATCCGGTCAGCCAGGTCACACTGAACTTCTATCCAGTTCAATAGTTCTTCGGCACTAGACTGCATGTCAACACAAAAGATCTCCAACCCCTCCAACTCCAGAAATAAATGCTCGTCATGAACCGACAGCCAGTTGGATTGAGCTGGGGCCCTGCGACTCAACACATCTACAACTGCATTGCCTTTCCCAGGTTCATAATGAATCTTGAATGTGTAGTCCCCCAGGAACTCCACCCATCTCCACTGTCGCATGTTTAGATCCTTCTGATCCAACAAGTACTTCAGGCTCTTGTCGTCGGTATAGATATCGACCTTCACCCCATACAAGTAATGCCTCCACAGCTTTAGGGCAAATATTACGGCCGCTAACTCCAAGTCATGGACCAGATAATTCCTGTCATACACCTTCAGCTGACGCGAGCCATAAGCTATCACACTTCCATGCTGCAGTAGAACACAACCCAATCCACTGCCCGAAGCATCACTGTAGATCTCAAAGCCTTCGGCCCCACTCGGTAAACTTAGAACTGGAGTCGTGGTCAACCGACTTTTCAACTCTTCGAAAGATTGTGCGCACTCCGGCGTTCAAACAAACTTCTGCTCTTTCCTCGCCAAAGTCGTGAGGGGTAATGCTATCTGCGAGATGTTCTCCACGAAGCGCCTGTAATAGCCGGCAATACCTAGAAAACTCCGGACTTCCGCTACCGTAGACAGCACATGCCACTCTCGTATAACAACAATCTTCGCCGGATCCACCGCAATTCCCTCTCCACTGACTATGTGACCAAGGAACGCTACTGAGGACAACCAAAACTCGCATTTGGAGAACTTGGCGTAGAGTTGATTCCTCCTCAGTGTCTCCAACACCAAATGTAGATGCATAAAGTGATCATACTCACTCTGCGAGTACACCAAAATATCGTCGATGAAGATGATCACAAAGTTTTCTAGGTATTCCATGAAAGTCCTGTTCATCAGATCCATGAACACTAACGGCGCATTAGTCAACCCAAACGGCATGACCGTAAAGTCATAATGCCTGTATCTCGTACTAAAAGCTGTCTTGCGGATATCACTTTCTCTTATTCTAAGTTGATAATACCCGGACTTAATATCCAATTTCGAGTACACCGTTGACCCGACTAACTGATCGAAAAGATCATCAATCCTTGGGATCGGGTACTTGTTCTTCTCCATTAACTTGTTCAGCTCTCGATAATCGATACAGAGCCGCAAACTTCCGTCCTTCTTCTTCACAAAAAGAACCGGTGCGCTCCAAGGCGATGAACTTGGACGCATATATCCCTGTTCCAAAAGCTCTTGAAGTTGAACCTTCAGCTCCACCGTCTCCTTAGGCGCTAGCCGATACGGAGAGCATGACACAGGTTTCGCACCTAGCACTAGCTCAATAGTGAAGTCTATCTCTATCTGAGGTGGGGCTCCAAGGAGATTGCTAGGTAACACATCAGGGTATTCAAATACCACTGTGATGTTGTCCAAAGCAGGCTTAGGCTTCGAAGCCTCCACTAGTGTGAACAGCTCTGCACCAGCACGAATTGCCTTAACCACCTGAAGAGCCGACATCAAAGTCTTACTCGAACCTTTCAAGCCTGCAAATGTCGTCTCACGACCAGTTCCCAACTTAACCTCCTTGCGATTGCAATCAATATATGCTTGCTGCTCCGAGAGCCAGTCCATACCAAATATCACATCGAACTCCACCAGCGGCAGTAACGACGCTTGCAAGTCGAACTCCTGACTCCCAATATGAATCATTACACCAAAAAATCTATCCATGTGCATCGAACACCCATTCGGCAACAACACATCTAGTTTGTCCTTTGTCATCAAAGAAGGTACTCCGATGCGCGATATAAATCCTTCAGACAAAAAGGAGTGCGAAGCTCCCGTATCGAAGAGTGCTCTCGCCAAATTATCACAAATCAAAACAAAGCCTATAAAAGCAGTAATAAGGTAACACATGCAATGTAACAAGTATTTAAAGCCAACTTGATATAAATTTAAACTGTACCTGTCACTATGTCTGCTTGCTTGATGGCCTCCTGCTGGCCAAGGTTATAGATTCTAGGTTGAGCCGGAGCATAATGGGATACGGTTGACTCCATCGTCTTGCCCTTCTCTTCATAGGTTGCTCCCGGCTTCCCACAATTATAGCATGAGCCCGAGGTTCGGCTTGTAGTTGCCCCCGAAAACACTAGAAAAAGGGGCTGGACCCGAAGTCCTAGCCTTCTTATTGAACTTACGATAACCAGATTTTGACGTAGTAGACACTTTGAACTCTATCTTCTTAGCACCAGAGTCTCTCTTCGCTTGCACATTCCTCAGATCCTTTTCCAACGATCGGGCCGTATTGACCAGGGTTAAGAAGCCCTGCGTTATAGGCCCCAAGAGTAGTAGTCTTAGGTTATCTTTCAGACCCTCATAGAATCGGTTTGTCTTACGCTCCTCATCAGCGAATGTAGAGCTAGCGTACCGACCCAACCGTGTAAATTCGTGGAGATACTCATCCATGCTACTCTCTCCTTGCGTAAACTTCTGGAATTCATTCTCCATCGCAATCCTCTAAGCCGAGGGAAGGTACCTTGCCAAGAAGAGTCTCGAAAATTCTTCCATCAAGACATCCGTGAGTTTCTTTCCCCTCAGATGATGTAGCTCTAAACCTTCCCACCACAGCCTTGCATCTCCGTCCAACATGAACGTAACTATGGTGGTTATCTACCACTCTTCTGTTTCAGTAGTTGTCAAGACTCTCTTTACCCGAGAGAGCCAATCCTCAGCTTGGGATGGGGTTCCCGTCCCCGACAACACCGAAGGACTAAAGCCCATAATATGCTTGAGCTGCATTTCAGTTGCTCTCCTAGGCACCAAAGGCTCCACCACTACTTGCTCCACCCTTCTCGGTTCCGCTGCTTGAAGTGGTACCTGCTCCACCGCAGGAGCAGGCTGCTGCATTTGCCTTGCAGGCTGCTCATTGATCATAGCAAACACCGCTTCAACCACCAATCGTATGATTTCTGTCGAGGGAGGTATTACAGGCACATCATTCGATGCGCTACTTGCCTCAGAAACCGGACGTTCTGACGGCCCTGCACCACTCCTGGTAACCTATAGTCGTACAAAACACCGTTAAGCGACCAAAGAAAATAGTAAAAAGCAATTATAGGAACACGCAGGTTCCTCAAACATGTGTATTTTCATTCCTAAGTGGACATTCATGGGTTCTTTTATGTTATAACGATGACGCACACACATGTGCTCACCACCCCTTAAAAGAATTCGTCCACGAATTCATTTAAGTTGATCGAAACTAGTAGTCTGATACCAAATTGTAACACCCCCTATCCGTCACATAGCATATAGTAGTAGGTCCGGCCGGGGCCCGACGCCATATACCACAGACAGACCGAAGGGTTACGCAAAGGAACCATTCTTCCAACAACCAACGTCCTACACAAATTACGTTCTAGTGGAAGTAATTTAAAGTTGCAAAATAAGAACCCAGCCAATAACATGAATGTCTACTACATAAACCCAACGGGAATGAATGTACAAATACACAAGTACTTGGCCTTATGGCCTTACAATAGTTTACTCAAATAAAAGTGTCTTCCAAACCTCGGCGCGCAGGCCGGTAACACATTAGAATAAAAGTAAACGTTCAAATTTAGGCCTTCGAGGGCCAGCTCAACAACGAGGGCTTTTGCTCGATATTTGCCACTAGGCTCCGCAACACCTGCAAGCAACAATCCACTAAAGCGGTGGAAAACAAAAGCAACGGTCAGCTAAAGCTGACCAAATTATAATGACCCCGCCCCAAAACTCGGGGTGGCGATGCTGCTTCCCTGCACTTTATTAGCATAGCTTAACAGTAGTGAAATTACACATCATCACAGGCATAGGCTCGCACGGCCACACACCCCGTGCTCTCAGGGCACATTCTCAGTGATCCCGGTCAAAATCCGCGGTCTCACCACCGCCCTTTGGAGGGCAATTCTCATGAGTATTATGGTCCTTCCAGCCTTTGCCCAAGACCCTCCATCTATGCCAACGGCGCGTACCACGTACCTTAGGTCTCTCTAACCGAATGACACAGAGCGAGTACGGTTCCGCTTGACTCGTTGCTCACACCACAACGTCAATTTAAGCCATATGCATGCGTAAAGCTTCCCCAAGTCCCAATCCGAGCACACACTTTACATAACCCAGTTATGTGCAAGTTGGCTCCCATGCCACCACGTTGGCAGAATCACACACCTGCCCAGTTTTCCGGGTGCACCTCGGAGTTAGTCCCTAAGGTTCCCTGTTGCAATCTACCGCATAGAAAAACCGAAAAAAAACCATCGGTGCAGAGTCTTCTCCGACCATTCATGCAATGCAACGTCACCTATCCAGACCAACTTGTCCAGGTAGGCTTCACACATCATGCCTATGTCCGTTTCTCGATTACAGACTCTACATGCAAAACAACAAGGACTATTCATGTCTACCCGAAGGAACACCTCACACTCTTCACATACTCGCGAGAGCGGGATTCCTATGCAAAAGGAAAGAGGACTTCACATGTCCAAGATGAGAATCGTTACCCTAGCATTTCTCTTTGGCGCCATGAAGATCTATACGGATGAAAAGCACCGCAACGCCTTTGCCTCCGTGGATCCGAACTCGGCTTCGATTTGGGGCTCTGAAGCTCCACCGGTGGCCGAATCTCTCTTCCTTCTTCTTCCTTGCTCTACCCTCTCTCTAGAACTCTTAGAAAGAGAACCCAAAAGGAATGAAGGTTTCCAACCGTATTCCAGGGTATAAACCCAGCAAGAACAACCCTGTGCCATTAGAACCCAAAATAAGGAAACGGATGGCCACAATTTGCACTTGAAATCAGATTCAGGGGCTGAACACGGCTTGTGACACGCCCGTGTCCAAGGCCATGTGCCTCAATCGACGCCGAAACCGTCGCGTCCATACCAGGACACGGGCTCTCGACACGCCCGTGTCACACATGACACGCCCGTGTCATTCAGTACACGCCCGTATTGCCGGGCGTGTTCCTCCATCGACACAGTACCAAACACAACCTGAGGAGAACACAGTTATTCGACACGCCCGTGTCACATTCGACACGCCCGTGTCACATTTGACACACCCGTGTCAAACCCGAACACACCTGAGCTCCAGGCCGTGTTTCTTACCCGACACAACTCGGCTAACTACCCGAGTAGGACACGACCTGGGACACGCCCGTGTCTCAGGCCGTGTTCGTTGTTCGAATGCATTTTAGTCGACCACACGACCATCGTCGAACCCGAGCACAACACAGCCCTAGGACACGCCCGTGTCCTTGGCCATGTGACCCCTACCAAGCCTCAAACTTGGATCTAAATGCTGCCCGTCGCTCTTTTGAGTTTCGGGGAGTTACACGACGCCCCTCATAGGGGCGTCCACCGTTTCTCCCAAAACGGGCAACAATTTTGCCGCCCATTCTAGTCGCCGCCCCTCGCAGGGGTGTCCCCCGTTTCGCCTAGAACGGGCGGTGATTCCTTCACCCATGCTTGCTCGCCGCCACTAACAGGGGCGGCCTTCCTTTGGCTCGGAAAGGGAGGCCATTTGACCGCTCATGATCCTCTGTAGGCCCTGATTAGAGGCTGCATTACCTTCCCCTCGGCCGGCCGGCCTTCCATTGGCGGCCGGTCATTTTCCTCTGGTCAAGTGTGACCTTCGCCAACAAGCAACCTCCCCCGTCGTCGTCGCTGCCGACCGTCATCCATCATGGGTATTCTTCGTCGTCCGATCACGCTCCCGCGATTGCCGCTATAGGTTACCTGGGTAACCACCCACGTAACCGCCCACATGATCTCCCGTAATTGAGATAATTCGTTGCCAAAAATAGACTGGTCTGTGTTTAATATAAATTATAAATTTAATGTGCATATTAAACTATAGTCCCGTAAAATTAATTACAATATTTCGGTCTATCAATAACATTCATGGTGGTTATGGGCTGCGGATAACCGCGTAACCTCCATAACCACCCATGAAGCCTATAAATAGGACCTCAGACCCCCCCCCCTTTAATTCTCATTCTCTCCTTCCTCGGGAAATCCTCCTCCAATTTTTCTCTCCTCTTCCACCTTCACCTCCTCCTTCTTCAAAGATCTTCAAGTGCTCCTTGAAAATCTCCTTCGTCTTCAACGCCTCCTTCAAATATCTTCATCTTCTTCGTCCGGGAAATCCCCCTATGGATTTTTTCGCTCCTCCATTTCTCTTCCTTGTGCGCTGCCGTGCGCGTTGCCTCCCTTGCGTGCTCCATGTGCGTCTGCTTCCTTGCGCGCTCCATGTGCGTCTGCTTCCTTGCGCGCTCCCACGTGCATTGCCTCCTTGCGCACTCCGACGCGCATCTCTTTCTTGCGTGCTCCCACACGCATCTCCTCTTTGGGCGCTCCAGTGCGCGTCGCCTCCTTGCATGCTCTGACGTGCATCCCTTCCTTGCGGGCTCTCGCGCGCATCGCCTCCTTGCGTGCTCTCGCGTGTGTCGCCTCCTTGCATGCTCTTCGACTCGTCACTTCCTTGCGCGCTCTCGCTCCCATCTCTCCCTCATGCGTTCTTGCGTGTATCTCTCTCCTGCGTGCTTCCGTGCGCTCTCACCCACATCGCTTCCTTACACGGGTCTCTTTTCCCCGCTCTACATGCACTCCCCTTCTGTAAGAGCCATGCGCTCTCTCTATTTACCCGCAACCGCTCAACGCGTCCTCCTCTAGATGGCGCCTAGCGTGCTCTCCACCAGCAAACTCCCAGCGCTCTCTTCACCCACAAGCAAACCACGCGCTCCAAAACAAGCACTCCATCTACCGATAAGACAAGCAAACCATGCTTCTCTAAAAGACAATCAGAGGCAAGAATCAGAGGATAAGATGCACTGAGCGCGCCGTCGAGCTTCATTGCACCAGACATCAGAACGTGTACCGCGAGCTGCTCCCCTCATCTCAGAATTATTAGAATACTCTAGAATACAACGAGCGCATCGCTCCTCGCAGCACTCGAAGAAATAATTAGCACTGTGAGCGGTGGCCTGTCACCCTCCAGGTTCTGTCTCTCTCCCCAATAATTATACCGAGAGGCGGCCTATCATCGTCAAGTTCTTGGAAAAGCCATGTAACAACATTCAAATCTAGTGGAGGTTTGGTCGACACAGATCCGGCCACGTAGCCTTTCACCTACTTGACGGGTTTTCCACGTAAAAAAATTATATTGTAAGTTTTTCTTTCTCTATGACTGTATGTGCGCTTGACCGCTCCGAGATCTGAGATGTTCCAAGAATTCTGGCCCGACCGGGACGTCGTGTTAGTATGCAATAGTTTGGCGTCGTCTGTGGGAAATGAGTTCCCAACATACTCAGAAGATAGTACCATCAACACAGCAATACTCATTACTAGAGACTATGACGGGAGAGGTTACCCGCCCTGCAGAAGGGATGACCATTGGGGGGCACATCAGTCCAGTCCCCCCCCCCCCGACTTGTCAATCAACATGCTTGAAGCAAAACCCCCCTGTGTGGATATTCAAGGTCGCGAAGCCCATCCTTCCAGAGGACCTAAAGCTCAGTATCACTACAATCACCCAAAAGCAGTAGGCATCAGGCCAACAAAAGTTGAAAGGCTCACACGCGAAGAAATTCTCAACTTAATCACAGAGGTACGCGAGCAAGCCAAGCAACATACCGCATCAGCCAGCCGCCCCCTCCACCATTTCTCGTCATTTGCACCTGAGATCCGAACACACCCAATCCCTAACGGTTTCAAGCTCCCAAAGATCGAGACATACGATGGTATAAGTGGCCCATCAGAACATCTCAGACACTTCGTAATCATGATGCAACTTTGCAATGCCTCAGATCAACTGTTGTGCCAAACGTTCTCGGTGACTTTGAAAGGACAAGCTCACACCTGGTTCCTATCTCTGAAGGAGGGGGAGGTGAAGAATTTTGCAGAACTATCACAACAATTCACGAACCAATTTATTGTCAACCGCCAAATAGATAAAGATTCTTCCCACTTGTCTGGGATCCGCTAAAGTAAAGGAGAGACCCTCAGAGATTTTTTTCGTCATTTCACTGCAGAAGCAGGACTGATCCCGGGCATCAGCCCCGAGCTCTTACGAGGCTTCCTCTTGGGAGGACTCTGCCACGACAGCTTCTATTCAACATTAATGAGAGAAATGACATCAGGTAATCATGATCTAATATGACAAGTCGAATCCCAGATTACAGTCGATGAAGCAATTGAGATGCATGAAAAACAATTCGATAGAAGCATAAAAAGGAGAAGGGAGCAAGAAGCTTCATCAACCCTGGGGAAGAACAACAAATATTACGGCAACCCATGACCTCAGAATCACCTGAAATACACACCCCTCAATACCTTCAGAACAACGGTTCTTTACACAATCCAATGTAGTGAGGCGCTTCGCAAGCCCAGACCCCTCGCTAAAAATGTGGGGGACCAAACTAAGTACTGTGAGTTCCACCATGGATGAGGACATGACACAAAATATTACTCAAAGCTTAAGGAGGAGATCAAGTATCTCATTAAATGAGGCCTCTTGGCGAGATTCTTACAGGGATAAGCACCAAGTCCGCTGACAGGAAATCAACCAACCGCTTACTAGAACGGACTGTGGGCAACCCCTAAGTCGACCAGCCCAAGAGAGGGCTTTGTACCTATCAAGGGGGATCTGCCCAGTGTAGCGTTTATCAATTTTACTTTCCTATGAATTCTTCATGTAAATTTCCACAAGAACAGTCTCACGACTGTAAGTCTAATAACTTTAAAAGATTTCTTATTTAAGTCATATAGAAGGCGAGCATCATCCATATGATTTGAAATGCATACTTTCTTTTCCCAAGTACAAAGACATCCATTTAAATTTACAGCAACTGCCTTCGAGCAGCGCGCTCCTTACAACAACTGCCTCGGAGCAGCGCTCTCCTCACAGTAACTGCCTTCGGGCAGTGCACTCCTTACAACAACTACCTCCTCACAGCGCGCTCCTCACAGCGCGCTCCTCACAGCAACTACCTTCAGGTAGCGCGCTCCTTACAGCAATAGCCTCCGAGCAGCGCACTCCTCACAGCAGCTGCCTTCGGGCAGCACGCTCCTTACAACAATTGCATCCGAGTAGCGCGCTCCTCACAGCAACTGCCATCTGGCAGCGCACTCCTTATAGCAACTGCCTTTGGGAAGCTCGCTCCTTACAACAATTGTATCCAGGCAACGCGCTCCTTATAATACCTGGATCAGATATTTATATTCTACAGCAATGCTCTCTTGAGTAACCACCAGTTCTCAGACAAAGAGAAGAAAAAGAGCACAATTATCACAGCTACAAACAAGTACATGAGCAAAGGCGCCAATCAAGAACCGTCAAATAATAAAGACGACATACACGACACCAAATTAGGAAAGAAAAAAATGCAAACACACACTAATACAAAGAAATAGCGCTGCTACACATCAGCCGTGTCAGCATCAGAACTCTCATCACTAGAGATTTCATCAAAGCAAAGGCCGGATACGTCGCATCCCAAGATCCTACTAACAAGACGAAGAGCCTTAAAGACTTTACACCTGAGGGTGAACTCTCGAACATCTTCTATCTGAGGCTCCACCTCCTTGCACCAGATCTCATCACGAACTTCCTCGCTAATCAAGCAACAATCCCGCATGTAATCCAGACACTCTATGTACTCCGCAAGACCAGCATCCTTCAACTCTGACACGTGGTTATCAGATGATAATGCCTCCACTTGGGCTTTCGCCGCACAAAGGTCCATCTCCAAACGAGAAATCCCTTCTTGAGCACGCATCAACATATGTGTAGTCCTTTCCACCAGAGAATTCTTCACCTCTAAAGATGCTCGATCCTCCTCCAATTCTGCCCACAGCTCCAATCCAATCCAGCAAAATCAAGAAACGTCCGAGTCATGATCATCCCTCAAAGTGACAAGAGAACCTCACCAACTAAGGAATCCTTCTTCCTCAATGAAGATGGAATCGCCACATCCACATCCCTATATCTCACAACAACAGGTTTCCTCCTTCGACCATGTGCACAAGGTACCCCGATGGCAAACTCGGGGGCACCAGAAACTCGCATCTCGACAACCTCTTATCCTCCACATATGAGTACTCAAAGTGCCAAGCATAATTGCACCCTTAACCATAATCAACACACATTGCGCACGTTAAGCACACATCACGAACATTGCACCTCACATGCACAATGTACATTGCGCCCCACGAGCACGGTGCGCATATTGTGTTATGCACACACGTCACATGCATTGCACAATTGTGCGCTCTATGCACCATGTATATTACACCTTGTGCACGTTGCGAACGCTACACGCATCGTGTATAGAGCACCTATTACACATCACACCAATTACGCAATGCACACGTCACACTTCGTGTACAAGCCCCACATTTTGCACCATGTGCATTCTACGCCATGCACACATAAATTCCAAAAGTGCACGTCACGCATGTTGCGCCCACCACAAGCATCAATACGTGATACTCACCATTCATATTCCCCACACCACGACATACCCATGCATGCAATTCAGCAATCAACTCCCTACACTCCTTCCGCACCGACCACGAAGTCCGAGGACTTGGGGGGCATCTGTGTAACACCCCATATCCGTCGCATAGCATATAGCAGTAGGTCCGGCCGGGGCCCGACGCCATATACCACATACAGACCGGGTGGTTACTCATGGAAACCATCCAACCAATCATAACGTCCTACACAGAGCATTCTAGCGGAAGCAGCTTACAAAAGTTGCAAATAAGAACCCAGCATTAAAGCATGAATGTCCACTAATCCAAATAGGAATGTTATACAAAATACCCAACATAAGCCTTAAGGCTTTATGTAGAAAGTAGCGAAAAAGAGAGAACAAACGGATAAACTTTTGAATAATTGAAATTTTATTATCCAAAAAAGATATCATTTACAAAGGTATGACCTCCCTTATATAGAATGGAGGAGATAAGAGAGAGAGTATACAAACAATGTGGGACTAAACATTTACAATACTGAGAGGCTAGAATAAAGGAGACCGCACAGGCCGCGCGGTTAGACAGATGGGTTAACCGCTCGGCAACTCCAGCAGGATAGAACAGGCCGCAATGGGGGACCGATAGACCGCCCGGTCTCCAGGCTTCAGAGTGAGACCGCCAGACCGCTCGGTCAACAAACCGCTGGATCAGACCGCTAAGCCGCCCGGTCTAATACTTCAACACTCCCCCTCAAGCTGGAGCATAGATATCAACCATGCCCAGCTTGTCACAAATGTGGAAGAAGGAAGTAGAAACCGGCTTGGTGAAGATATCTGCCAATTCCTTGTCAGAGGTGATAAAAGGAGTACAAATCTGTTTCTTCAAAATCTCTTCCCGAATGAAGTGACAGTCAACCTCTATATGCTTTGTTCTCTCATGGAAGACCGGATTTCTGGATATGTATATAGCGGCCTTGTTGTCACAGAACATAGGGAGAGGACAGTCATATACCTCGCCCAGGTCAAGCATGAGAGCTCGCAACCACTTTAACTCACACGTGGTTGACGCCATACTCCGGTATTCGGCTACTGCACTGGATCTGGAGACAACAGACTGTTTCTTGCTCTTCCAACTCACGAGATTACCTCCAACAAAGGTACAAAAACCTGATGTGGATTTACAATCGTCTTTGTCATCCGCGTAACTTGAATCTGAGTAGGCCTCAACCCTCAGATGACCATTCTTCTGAAAGAGTAACCCTTTGCCTGGTGCTGCTTTAATATACTCTAAAATCTTCAGGGCGGACTGAAGATGGCACTCCCTGGGAGCTTGCATAAACTGACTGACCTTGCCTACAGCATAGGCGATGTAGGGTCTAGTCACCGTGAGATAGATGAGTTTGCCTACCAAACGTCTGTACCTTGTGACATCAGATAGAAGAGGCGAGTCATCCGTCCACGTTTTGTCTTCTCCAATAGCCATGGGAAACCGAGCCGGTTTGGCACCTGTCAATCCTGCTTCGTGTAGAAGATCAAGGGCATACTTCCGTTGGGAGAGAACCAACGAGTCAGGTTTTCGAGAGATTTCTATCCCCAAAAAGTATCTCGGGGAGCCCATATCCTTCGTGACCAAGTGCTGACGGAGGTGCTTCTTCGTCAAGTCCACCCCATCTCGGTCATCGCCAGTAAGAAGAATATCATCCACATATACGGTCAAAACCACCAGTCTCGAGGCCGTTTTGCGAATGAATAAGGAGTGATCGGCCGAACTCCTTCGAAAGCCGATGGTAGCCACAATACCACTGAATTTGTCGAACCATGCCCGAGGGCTCTGCTTTAGGCCATAAATGGCCTTCTTCAAATGACATACACGAGTCTCCCCCTGAGCAACATACCCAGGAGGTTGCTCCATGTAGACGTCCTCCTGAAGATCGCCATAGAGAAAGGCATTCTTTATATCAAGCTGGGAAATAGCCCAATCCCGGTTAACAGCCACAGAAAGGAGAACCCGAATGGTGCTGAGGCGAGCAACCGGAGAAAAGGTATCAAAGTAATCAATGTCGTAAGTCTGAGTGAAGCCCTTGGCCACCAGCCGGGCTTTGTAGCGATCCACAGTGCCGTCGGGGCGAAACTTCACAACGAAGACCCAGCGACAGCCAACCACATCAGTGCCCACGGGAGGAGGAACCATTGTCCAGGTACCCCGTTCAGTAAGAGTAGCCATCTCCTCATCCATGGCAGACTTCCAATGAGGGAGAGCAAGAGCCTCCTGGTAGGTGCGGGGAGTAGAAGTAGCAGAGATAGCCAAGGCAAAACACCTGCGAGAAGGAGAAAGCCGATCATATGAAACAACACTGCAAGCGGGTGTTGAGTACACGCCCGCACCCCTTTGCGAAGAGCAATGGGAAGATCCAGGTCGACGGGAGCGTCAGCGACGGGAGCGTCAGCGACCGGAGCGTCCGTGGCGGAGAAGGCTGGCCCGGGACTAGAGAGAGACGACGGCGGAGAGGAGGGGGGAGGGGTGGGTGGGGAGACGGACGGGGAAGGAGTCAGTGGAGGAGGAGACGGAGGTGGGAAAACGCCGAGAGGCGTGGAAGGAACGGAGACATCAGAAGGAAGAGAAGAGGGAGGAGAGAAATAGGAAGCATGCTCGAAAAAGGTCACATCCGCGGAGACAAACTCCTTGCGGAGAAGGGGGTCAAAGCAGCAATAGACTTTTTGAGTGGTAGAGTACCCCAAAAAGACACACTTGGTGGAACGGGGGGAAAGCTTGTCGCGGGTAGCGGAGGGAGCGTGAACAAAGGCCGTACAGCCAAAGACACGGAGAGGGAGAGGAAAAGGTTCCTTGTGGGGGTAGAGAAGGGAGAAGGGAGTCTGGCCGTGGAGAACCGTGGAGGGAAGGCGATTGATGAGATAAGGCGAGGAGCACAGCGTAGCCCCAATAGGAGCGAGGGACGTGCATCTGCGTCATGAGAGTACGAGCAACATCAAGCAGGTGACGGTTTTTACGCTCCGCCACCCCATTCTGCTGGGAGGTGTAAACACAAGTCGTTTGATGAAGCAGGCCATGTTGGTGAAAGAACGCGGAGAACTCATGAGTCAGATATTCCTTGGCATTATCAGAACGTAAAACTTTAATAGAAATAGCAAATTGAGTCTGAATCATAAAGTAAAATGATTGCCAAACAGAAAAGAGTTCAGAGCGTTCTTTTAACAGATACACCCAGGTACAGCGTGAAAAATCATCGATAAAAGTGACAAAATAGGAACTGCCCCGACCAACAGTGAGGGTAGGAGCAGGACCCCATACATCAGAATGAATAAGATCAAACATGCGAGAGGAGCCACGACCTTGCTTCGGTGGGAAGGAGGAGCGATGATGTTTGCCAAGCTGACACGCATCACAGTGGAGCGGAGAACTGGTAGGAGGTAAGTGGGGCAGAAGCTGGCGAAGAATCCGAGGAGGAGGATGTCCAAGACGAAGATGCCACTGAAGGAGATCTGTGGAGGAGGAGTAGGCGGACAGAGCTGAAACATCGTCGAGGAAGTAGAGGCCGCCGCTCTCAGTCCTAGTAGCAATCGTCTGCTGGGTCCTCGGGTCCTGAAAAGAACAATTAGTGGGAGTGAATAAGACGGAGCATTGAAGTTGCCGGCATAAAGTAGTAACTGATAACAAATTGCACGGGAACTTCGGGACATAGAGGGTGTCCTCCAAGTAAAGCGATGGGGTGAGTTGAACCATGCCCGTCCCATGAACCGGGGACGGTGAACCATCCGCCACACGAACCGGGGGTAAGCGGTCATGTGTCTCAAGACGGGAGAAGCAATGAGGTTGCCCGTCATATGATTTATAGCATCGGAGTCAATCAGCCATTTACCTTGGGTAACGACGTGGGCACTACCTGATGTCGTGGCCACAGAGGCAGACGGCCGAGAAGAGGCGGAGGCCGAAGAAGGAGCATCACCGGAAGGGCGAAGATGAGGATGTTTCTGCCAGCAGCGGTCAACAGAATGGCCGGTACGACCACAGTGAGAGCAGAGGAACCGGGATGAACCCCGTCCGCCAGAGGGGCCGCGGCTACTAGGGCCCCCCCTCTGAGCTTGGTGAGCAAAGGAGTCCTGGGAAGGGGGGGAGGCCAACAGAGGCCGCTGGAGCAGCGAAGTAACAGCGGCAATGCGAGCCGCAGTGGCATCCAAAGTAGGAGATTCCGCCTCACCCAAGATCTGCTGGCGGATCATATCATAAGATTCGGGAAGACGAAGAAGATAACAAACAACCAGGAGTTCCTGGAAGTGTTTGTGCTATTCGGCCAAGTCCGCGGAGAAGGGGCGATTCTGGAGGATTTCAGCACCAAGAGCCTGAACCTGCTGATAAGCCGCAGCCGGAGACATGGAAGGGCGGGCGAAGAGGTCCGCATAGAGAGTATAAATGCGCGACGTCTGGCCCCCCTTAGAATAGAGGGCAGCGAGGTGAAGACAGGCGGCCTTGACCGTCTCATCATGGCGAATGACGGGAAGGCACTCATCAGAAAGGCTGTTGGCCAGCCAGGTGCGGACAAGAGCATCACTCGCATCCCAGTCATCAAACTCAGGAGAGGTACGAGGAGGAGGGTCATCGGTGAGGTGATGACGCTTGCGTTGAGAACGAAGGAGAAAAGTGAAAGAAACGCTCCAATCGGGATAGTTGGAGCCAACAAGCTTAGAAAGGGTGCCAAGGTTGCCCGAAGGAGGAGGTGGAGAAGGAGCTGCAGGAGTAGTGGTGAGACCGGAGGTAGTCATAGAACCCAGCAAGAAACCGCAGCGGTTAGAAAAAGAAGAAGCCGCGTGAACACAAGCGGCTAGAAAGAAATCAAAGGCACAGCGGGGAAGAAGTCGCGCGGACTGAAAAGGCCGAGCGAACAAAAGAGAGGAGGAGGCAAGAAGCAGCCGCTACAACAAGTCGCAGGCCAGGCGAACAGAAACAGGCCGCAACGACTAGGAAGTCGGAGAGGCAAGAAAGAACCAGGAGCACGGCGACAAGGAAACAGGTCGCCGCGACGAATAGCAGTAGGAGAAGAGAACCAAGAAGAAGCAAGCCGCGCGAACAGGGCAGCGGACAGAAGAGAAGGCAAGCCGCGAGATAGGTCGCAGAAAGCGGAAAACAAGCCGCGAACAGCAGAGAGCGCACAGAATCAGGAGGAAATGACCGTGCCCTCTGATACCATGTAGAAAGTAGCGAAAAAGAGAGAACAAACAGATAAACTTTTGAATAATTGAAATTTTATTATCCAAAAAAGATATCATTTACAAAGGTATGACCTCCCTTATATAGAATGGAGGAGATAAGAGAGAGAGTATACAAACAATGTGGGACTAAACATTTACAATACTGAGCGGCTAGAATAAAGGAGACCGCACAGGCCGTGCGGTTAGACAGATGGGTTAACCGCTCGGCAACTCCAGCAGGATAGAACAGGCCGCAATGGGGGACCGATAGACTGCCCGGTCTCCAGGCTTCAGAGTGAGACCGCCAGACCGCTCGGTCAACAAACCGCTGGATCAGACCGCTAAGCCGCCCGGTCTAATACTTCAACACTTTACAAAATGTTTCACTTCAAATTATATGTTTTACGAACCACGGCACGCAGGCTGGTCACACATGAATAAAGAAGTAAACACTTCCAATTAAAGGCCTTCGAGGGTCGGCTTCGCATTCGGGCTTTAGCCCGCTATTGACCACTTGGTCCAGCTGCACCTGCAAACAACAAACCACCGCAATGTGGCAAAACAAGGCAACGGTCAGCAATGCTGACCAAATTATAACGATCCCGCCCCCAACTCGGGGCGGCGATGCTTCTTCCCTGCATTTCATTAGCATAAGCGAGCAATATATATATAAAGCCATTACATCACAGACATTGGCTCGCACGGCCACATGCCCCGTGCTCTCAGGGCACATTCTCGGTGAACCGGTCGATGCTACGTCAATTAAAGCCATAAACATTCCGGACTCACCACCGCCACTAGACGGCCAAACCTATGAGCATTTTTATTCCTGGCCTGGGTCACGACAATTTAAGCCATTGACCGCCGAAGACCGTATTCTATGCCAACGGCAAGTGCCACGTGCCTTTAGGTCTCTTTAACCGAATGACATAGAACGGGTACGGTTCCATCTAACCCGTGCTCACATCGCAATGACAATTTAAGTCATTTGCGCGGGTCAAACTTCCACCGAGTCCCATCTATCATAATTCACATAACTCGGTTATATTCAAGTTGGCTCTCAGGCCACCAAGTTGGCAAGATCTTGCATCCGCCCAGTTTTCCGGGTGCACCTTTGGGTTAATCCCCAAGGATCCCTGCTACAATCTACCGCGTAGAAAACCCGAAAAACAACCAATAGCACGGAGTCCTCTCCGGCATTTATGCAATGCAACATCACCGATCCAGACCAACATGTCCGGGTAGGCTTCACACATCATGCCTATGTCCGTTCTCGCTTACGGACTCTAAACACTGGGGACTTCACATATCTACCCGAAGGAACGCCTCCAACTCTTCGCAAACTCGCGAGAGCTGGATTCCTATGCAAAGAAGGGGAGCTACTCATGCTCAAGAAGAGAATCATTACCCTAGCATTTCTCTTTGGCGCCATGGAAAAGTAAGCGGATGAAAAGCACCGCACTAGCTTTGCCTCCGTGGATCCGGAGTCGGCTCGCGATTTGGAGCTTCGGAGCTCCTCCAATGGCCGGATCTAGCTCCTTCTTACTTCCTTGGCTCTCCTCTCTCTCTCTAAGCTTTTAGAAAGATGATAACTTAAGAAAAGTGAGGGTTTCTAAGTCCAATCCCGGGTATATCCCTTCAGGAACAACCCCCAGCCGTTGGATCCCAAAATAAAGAAACGAACGGCTTTGATTCGGGACTGAAATGCCCAATCTGGACCGAACACGGCCTGGCACACGCCCGTGTCCACGGTCGTGTGCCTCATTCGCCGTCAAAATCGAATCGCCTGGAACGACACACGGGTATCGAACAGGCCCGTGTTCGACCTGACACGGCCGTGTTCCAACTGACACGGCCGTGTACCCCCTTCATTTTTCCCCGAAAACAACCCGAGCACTGCACGGGTTCTAGGACACGCCCGTGTCCTTACCCGTGTTACCTTAACACGCCTGGGCTCCAGGCCGTGTACACGGTCTCGACACTCGACACTTCGTCGAGCGAAGATCGTCGATCTGCTAACACGGCCTTGGACACGCCCGTGTCCTAGGCCGTGTGCCTTGTCTCGACACAATGTCGCGCCCAAAGTGTCGACTTCCCGGGACGAGTGTCGACACGGGTTGACACGCCCTGCGACACGCCTGTGTCGCAGGCCGTGTGCCATGTCTCGACACTTCGTCGAACGCAGAGTGTCGACTTCGCTGGCTAAGTGTCGACACGGGTCGACACGCCCTGCGACACGCCCGTGTCGCAGGCCATGTGCCCAGTCTCGACACAATGTCGAGACCAAAGTGTCGACTTCCCGTCTCAGTGTCGACACAGGCTTGACACGCCCTGGGACACGCCCGTGTCCCAGGCCGTGTGCCTGCAGCCAGAACCCAAACTGGCCCAAAACGTCCCCCTTCGCTCCTTTGAGTTTCGGGGCGTTACAACTCTCCCCCTCTTAAAAGAATTTCGTCCACGAAATTTTATATAAAAGAAAGACATGTACAAAACCAAAATTTGTACCTGAGCGGAACAACTCCGGAATACTCGTCAAGCAAAGTCTGCTCTCGCTCCCAAGAGAGCTCCTCACGACCGCAATTGTCCCACCGGACCTTGACCATCCTGATCTCTTTATTGCGTAGCCGCTTGACCTCCGAGTCCTCAATCCGCACGGGCTTGACCTTTGTCGTTAGCCCACTATCCACCGACACTTGATCGACCGCGATCACTTGCGTAGGCTCTTGCACCGCCTTCCGAAGTACCGAAATATGGAATACATCATGTAAACCACTAAGCTCCACTGAAAGCTTCAACCGATAGGCTGCTTCTCCAACTCGCTCCAAAACCTCAAACGGTCCAAGGTACCTCGGGCTTAGCTTTTTCAATCGCCGCACCCGCGAGACACCCTTGAACGGCTTGATCTTTAAGTATACATAATCGCCCACAGCGAACTCCACGTTCCTGTGCTTGGCATTATAGTACTTTGCTTGTCGTTCCTGAGCGATAAGCAACCTCTCCCGAATGGTTCTCACCAAAGAAGTAGCATCCTCCACTTCCGAACGCTTATACATCTTTGACTCACCCGTTTCTAACCAAGACAACGGCGTGCGACATTTTCTACCATATAGGGCCTCGAAAGGCGCCATCTGAATACTCGCTTGGTAGCTATTATTGTATGCGAACTCCACCAAATAAAGGTGGTCTTCCCATTGCTTTCCAAAATCCAAGACACACATGCGGAGCATGTCTTCCATGATTCTATTGACCCTCTCGGTCTGCCCATCCGTTTGCGGATGGAAGGCTGTGCTGAATTTCAACTTTGTTCCCAACATTTGCTGCACTAGCCTCCAATCATTGGACGTGAACCGCCCATCTCGGTCACTCACGATGCTGCGGGGCACACCATGAAGCCTTACTATGTTATCCACATAAAGCTTTGCCAACTTCTCCACCGGATCATCCTTCCTATGCGGAATAAAATGCGACACCTTCGTTAATCGATCAACAACCACCCAAATGGCGTCGTTCCCCTTTTGCGACCTTGGCAAACCGTGCACAAAGTCCATAGAGATGTCGTCAAATTTCCACTCCGGAATAGGCAAGGACTTAAGAAATCTTCCCGGCTTTTGGCACTCCGCCTTTACCAAGGCGCAAGTTTGGCACTTTGCTACGTATAGCGCCACATCCTTCTTCAAACCTGGCCACCAAAACAGTTTCTTCACATCACGGTACATCTTCGTGCTCCCCGGGTGAATCGTGTACTTGGTATGGTGTGCCTCGTACAACAACTCCACCTGCAAATTGCCCACACTTGGGACGCACAGACGACCATCTCTCCAAAGTAATCCGTCCTCCACGACGAATTGGGAATTTGACCCATCCAGAGCCTCTACCAAGAACTGCTTCATATGAGCATCCATATCTAAAGCCTGCCGAATACGATCAGCCAGGTCATATTGGACTTCAGTCCAATTCAGAACTGCTTTAGTTCTTGATTGTCTATCCACACAAACAATCTCCAACACCTCCAACTCTCGCACCAACCGCTCATCATGCACCGATAGCCAATTGGCTTGAGCTGGGGCTCGGCGACTCAGCACGTCCGCAACCGCATTCCCTTTGCCAGGCACGTAGTGGATCTTGAATGTATAGTCCCCCAGGAACTCCATCCATCTACGCTGCCGCATATTCAGATCCTTCTGATCAATAAGATACTTCAGGCTCTTGTGATCGGTGTAGATATCAATCTTCACACCGTACAAATATTGTCTCCACGGCTTCAAGGCAAAAATCACGGCCGCTAACTCCAAGTCATGGACCGGATAATTCCTCTCATGCACTTTTAGCTGTCTCGAGCCATAAGCTATTACACTTCCGTGTTGCAGTAGCACGCAACCCAAACCGCTGCCTGAAGCATCACTATAAATCTCGTAGCCTTCGGTCCCACATGGCGAACTCAGCACAGACGCCGTGGTCAACCGACACTTCAACTCCTCAAAAGCTCGTGCGCACTCCGGCGTCCAAACGAACTTATGCTCCTTCCTCGTCAAAGTAGTGTGAGGTAACGCTATCCGCGAGAAGTTCTCTACGAAGCGCCTATAATAGCCGGCAAGCCCCAGAAAACTCCGGACTTCCTCTATCGTAACAAGCTCAGGCCACTCCCGTATCACAAGAATCTTCGTCGGATCCACAGCAATACCCTCTCCACTTAGTATATGCCCGAGGAACGCCACTGAGGATAGCCAAAACTCGCACTTTGAGAACTTGGCATACAACTGATTTCTCCTTAGCGTTTCCAACACCAAATGAAGATGCTTGAAGTGATCTTCCTCACTTTCGAGTACACCAAAATATCGTCGATGAAGACGATCACGAAATGGTCCAAGTACTCCCTGAAAGTCCTGTTCATCAAATCCATGAACACTGACGGCGCATTGGTCAGCCCAAACGGCATGACCGTAAACACATAATGCCCGTATCTCGTACTAAACGCTGTCTTCGGGATATCACTCTCCCTTATTCGCAGCTGATAGTACCCAGCCTTGAGATCCAACTTCGAGTACACCGTCGACCTGACTAACTGATCAAAAGATCATCAATCCGAGGGATTGGGTACTTATTCTTCTCCGTCAGCTTGTTGAGCTCCCGATAATCAATACACAGCCTCAAGCTTCCATCCTTCTTCTTAACAAAGAGGACCGGTGCGCTCCAAGGCAAAGAACTCGGGCGCACATACCCTTGCTCCAACAACTCTTGCAGTTGAACTTTCAGCTCCGCCATTTCCTTAGGCGCTAGCCGATAAGGAGATCGTGACACAAGCTTTGCACCTGGCACTAGCTCAATCGTAAAATCTATCTCCTGCTGAGGCGGGGCTCCAGGAAGATCTGCGGGGAACACATCAGGGTATTCCGATACCACTGAAATACAATCCAACGCGGGCTTCGGCTTTGCCACCTCCACTAGTGTAAAGAACAGTTCTGCACTGGCACGAACTGCCTTCACCACCTGAAGAGCAGACATCAACGTCATGTTCGACCCCTTTAAGCCCGTAAAAGTCGTTTCACGACTTGTTCCCAGCTTGACTTCCTTACTACCGCAATCTATATGGGCATGCTGCTCCGAGAGCCAGTCCATGCCAAATATGACGTTGAACTCCACCAACGGAAGTAAAGACGCCTGCAGATCGAACTCCTAATTCCCAATACGAATCTTAACATCGCAGATCCTATCCTCTCGCATCGAACACCCATTGGGCAACAACACATCCAACTTATCCTTCGCCATCGAAGAAGGGACTCCGATGCGTGATATAAATCCTTCGGACAAGAAGGAGTGTGAAGCTCCCATATCGAATAGTGCTCGTGCCGGATTTTCACAAATCAATACAAATCCTAAACAAGTAGTGGTAAGGTAACATGTGCATAACAAGTATTCAAATAAATTGACTTGCTATAAATTAAACCGTACCTGTCACCACATCAGCTTGTTTGATGGCCTCCTGTTGGCCAAAATTATACACCCTTGGTTGGGCCGGAGCATAGTGGGATGCGATCGACTCCGCCGCCTTCCCTTCTCTTCATATGTAGCTCCCGGCCTTCTCTCGGACTTAGGACGTCCTCTCCAACAGTCACGGGCAAAATGCCCCGTCTTTCCACAAGTAAAACACGCGCCCGGGGTCCGACTCATAGTCGCCCCAGAAGCACCAGATGGAGCTGACCCCGAAGTCCTATGCTTCTTGAAAGACCTCCGATAGCCGGACTTTGAAATAGTCAGCACTTTAAATTCAGATTTCCTATCACTCAAGCTTTTCTTTGCTTGTACATTCTTCATGTCCTTCTCCAAGGACCGGGCAGTATTGACCAAGGTTAAGAAACCCTGCGTCATCGGCCCCAAAAGTAGCAATCTCAACTCATCTCTCAAGCCTTCATAGAAGCGATTAGTCTTGCACTCCTCGTCCACGATGGTGGATCTAGCATATCGACTCAAACGAGTGAACTCATGGAGATATTCATCCACGCTCTTCTCACCCTGAACCAACTTCAGAAATTTGTTCTCCATCGAAATCCTCTGAGTAGAAGAGAGGTATCTAGCCAAGAACAATCTCGAGAACTCCTCCATCAAGACATCACCAAGTTGCCTACCTCTCAGTAAGTGCAGCTCCAATCCTTCCCACCACATCCTCGCTTCACCGTCCAGAAGGAACGTAGCGATGGTGGTCATTTGCCACTCCTCCGTCTCCGTTGCTGTCATGACTCTCTTCACCCTGGAGAGCCAGTCTTCAGCCTGAGATGGGGTTCCCAACCCCGAGAATAATGGAGGGTTAAAGCTCATTACGTGCTTAAGCTGCCTCTCAGTTGCCCTCCTTAGCACTACCGGTTCCACAACCACTTGCTCCACTCTCCTCGGCTCAGCCTCTTGAAGAGGTTCTTGCTCCATCGCAGGAGCGGGCTGCTGCATCTGCCTTGCAGGCTGCGCATTTATCACGGCCAACACCGCTTCAGCCACCAATCGTATGTTCTCAGCCGATAGAGGTGTTGCGGGAGCAACTTCCGGTGCACTACTAGCCTCAGAAACTCGACGTTCTGACGGCCCAACACCACTTCTGGTCACCTATAGTGGTACAAAACACCGTTAAGCGACCAAATAAAATTGCAAACAGCAATTATAGGAACACGCAGGTTCCTCAAACACGAGTATTTTCATTCCTAAGTGGACATTCATGGGTTCTTTTACCATTATAACGATGACGCACACAATGTGCTCACCACCCCTTAAAAAGAATTCGCCCACGAATTCAGTTTAAGCCCGACCAAAACCAGTAGTCTGATACCAAATTGTAACACCCCCTATCCGTCGCATAGCATATAGCAGTAGGTCCGGCCAGGGCCCGACGCCATATACCACAGACAGGACGGGTGGTTACTCATGGAAACCATTCAACCAATCATAACGTCCTACACAGAGCATTCTAGTGGAATCAACTTACAAAAGTTGCAAATAAGAACCCAGCATTAAAGTATGAATGTCCACTAATCCAAATAGGAATGTTATACAAAATACCCAACATAAGCCTTAAGGCTTTACAAAATGTTTCACTTCAAATTACATGTTTTACGAACCACGGCACGCAGGCCGGTCACACATGAATAAAGCAGTAAACACTTCCAATTAAAGGCCTTCGAGGGCCGGCTTCGCATTCGGGCTTTAGCCCGCTATTGACCGCTTGGTCCAGCTGCACCTGCAAACAACAAACCACCACACGGTTGCAAAACAAGGCAACGGTCAGTAATGCTGACCAAATTATAACGATCCCGCCCCCAACTCGGGGCGGCGATGCTTCTTCTCTGCATTTCATTAGCATAAGCGAGCAATATATATATATAAAGCCATTACATCACAGACGTTGGCTCGCACAGCCACACGCCCCGTGCTCTCAGGGCACATTCTCGGTGAACCGGTCGATGTCACGTCAATTAAAGCCATAAACATTCCGGACTCACCACCGCCACTAGACGGCCAAACCTATGAGCATTTGTCTTCCTGGCCTGGGTCACGACAATTTAAGCCATTTACCTCCGAAGACCGTATTCTATGCCAACGGCAAGTGCCACGTGCCTTTAGGTCTCTTTAACCGAACGACATAGAACGGGTACGGTTCCATCTAACCCGTGCTCACATCGCAACGACAATTTAAGCCATTTGCGCGGGTCAAACTTCCACCGAGTCCCATCTATCACAATTCACATAACTCGGTTATGTTCAAGTTGGCTCTCAGGCCACCAAGTTGGCAAGATCTCTAATCCGCCCAGTTTTCCGGGTGCACCTTTGGGTTAATCCCCAAGGATCCCTGCTGCAATCTACCGCATAGAAAACCCGAAAAACAACCAATAGCACGGAGTCCTCTCCGGCATTTATGCAATGCAACATCACCGATCCAGACCAACATGTCCGGGTAGGCTTCACACATCATGCCTATGTCCGTTCTCGCTTACGGACTCTAAACAACGGGAACTTCACATATCTACCCGAAGGAACGCCTCCAACTCTTCGCAAACTCGCGAGAGCGGGCTTCCTATGCAAAGAAGAGGAGCTACTCATGCTCAAGAAGAGAATCATTACCCTAGCATTTCTCTTTGGTGCCATGGAAAAGTAAGCGGATGGAAAGCACCGCACTAGCTTTACCTCTCTGGATCCGGAGTCGGCTCGCGATTTGGAGCTTCGGAGCTCCTCCAATGGCCGGATCTAGCTCCTTCTTCCTTCCTTGGATCTCCTCTCTCTCTAATCTTTTAGAAAGATGATAACTTAAGAAAAGTGAGGGTTTCTAAGTCCAATCCAGGGTATATCCCTTCAGGAACAACCCCCAGCCGTTGGATCCCAAAATAAAGAAACGAACGTCTTTGATTCGGGACTGAAATGCCCAATCTGGACCGAACACGGCCTGGCACACGCCCGTGTCCAGGGTCGTGTGCCTCATTCGCCGTCAAAATCGAATATCCTGGAACGACACACGGGTATCGAACACGCCCGTGTTCGACCTGACACGCCCGTGTTCCAACTGACACGGCCGTGTGGCCGGCCGTGTACCCCCTTCATTTTTCCCCGAAAACAACCCGAGCACTGCACGGGTTCTAGGACACGCCCGTATCCTTACCCGTGTTACCTCAACACGCCTGGGCTCCAGGTCGTGTACACGGTCTCGACACTCGACACTTCGTCGAGCGAAGATCGTCGACCTGCTGACACGGCCTTGGACACGCCCGTGTCCTAGGCCGTGTGCCTTGTCTCGACACAATGTCGTGCCCAAAGTGTCGACTTCCCGGGACGAGTGTCGACATGGGTTGACACGCCCTGCGACACGCCCGTGTCGCAGGCCGTGTGCCATGTCTCGAAGACTTCGTCGAACGCAGAGTGTCGACTTCGCGGGCTAAGTGTCGACACGGGTCGACACGCCCTGCGACACGCCCGTGTCGCAGGCCGTGTGCCCAGTCTCGACACAATGTCGAGACCAAAGTGTCGACTTCCCGTCTCAGTGTCGACACAGGCTTGACACGCCCAGGGACACGCCCGTGTGCCAGGCCGTGTGCCTGCAGCCAGAACCCAAACTGGCCCAAAACGTCCCCCTTCGCTCCTTTGAGTTTCGGGGCGTTACAATCTGATGGGGTTTCCCACTAAGAATAGTTCAGTCAAGCCAGAGGACCACCCCGCACTGACGCACACTAAGTTTCCGGCCAAGGGCGCGCCGCGCGCGCCTCGGGAAGCGTGCACCTGCGCGCATAGAGCCAGGTTGCGCTTATGGCGTGGCCTTCTTCCTCGCCCGCCTGGCTGCCCGACGGAGCCACCGCACCTAGCGGGGGTGGCCTGTGTTTTGGCTAGAACGGGCGGTAACTTTGACGCCATTACTGGACGCCGCCTCTCACTGGGGTGGCCCCTATTTCGCTAAGAACGGGAGGCAATCTTTCCGCCCGTTCTGGCCGCCGCCCACCACAGGGGCGACCTCTATTTTGCCCAGAACGGGCGGCAATTTTGCCGCCCGTTCTGGCTGCCGCCCCTCACAGGGGTGACCTCTGTTTCGCCTAGAACGGGCGACAACTGTGCCACCCGTTCTGACCGCCGCCCCTCATAGGTGTGGCCCCCGTTTCGCCCAGAACGGGCAGCAACTTTGCCGCCAGTTCTAGCCACTGCCCTCACAGGGGTGCCCCCTTTTCGCCCAAAATTCTAGCCACCGCCCCTCACAGGGGCGGCCCCCGTTTCGCCCAGAACGGGCGGTGGTTCCGCTGCCCCTCACAGGGGCGGCCTTCCTTTGGCTCGGAACAGGTGGCCATCCTCCTCTGTAGGCCTCGATTAAAGGCTGAATTGCCATCCCCTCGACCGGCCGGCCTTCCGTTGGCGGCCCGTCATTTTCCTCCGGTCAAGCGTGACATTCGCCAGCGAACAACCTCCCCTGTCGTCGCCGACGCCGCCCATCGTCCGTCACATGTATTCTCCACCGTCAGATCATGCTCCCGCGATCCCCGCCGTCAGTTACGTGGGTAACCACCCACGTAACCGCCTGCATGATTTCCCGTAATGGAGATAATGCGCTGCCAAAACTAGACTGGTCTGCGTTTAATATAAATTATAAAATTAATGTGCATATTAAATCATAGTCCCGTAAAATTATTTATAATATTTCGATCTATCAATAACAGTCATGGTGGTTATGGGCTGCGGATAACCGTGTAACCTCCATAACCACCCTTGAAGTCTATAAATAGGACCCCAGACCCCCTTTAATTCTCATTCTCTCCTTACTCGGGAAACCATCCAACGGAGTTTCTCTCCTCCTCCTCCATCACCGCCTTCTCCTTTTCGAAGATCTTCAGCGCTCCTTGAAGATCTCCTTCGTCTTCAACGCCTCCTTCTAAGATCTTCATCTTCTTTGTCCAGAAAATCCTCCTACTGATTTTATCACTCCTCCATTTCTCTTCCTTGTGCGTTCCCGCGCGCGTCCGCTTTCTAGCGCGCTCCCGCGCGCATCGCCTCCCTGTACACTCTAACACGCATCTCTTCGTTGCGTGCTCCCACGTGCATCGCCTCTTTGCGCTCTCCCGCGTGCGTCGCCTCATTGCAAGCTCTAACACGCATCTCCTCCTTGCTTGCTCTCGCGTGCATCGCCTCCTTGCGCACTCCCGCGCGCGTCGCCTCCTTGCACGCTCTCCCACTCGTAGCTTCCTTGCGCTCTCTCGCGCGCAACTCTCCCTTGCACTTTCTTGCACGCGTCTCTCACCTACGTGGTTTTGCACGCTCTCACCCATGTCGTTCCCTTATGCGGGTCTCTTTCCCCCGCGCTCCACACACTCTCCTTCTGCAAGCACCCTGCGCTCTCTCTATTTACTAGCAACCGCTCAGCGCGCCATCCTCCTGCTGGCACCTAGCGCGCTGTCCTCTAGCAAAGTCTCAGCGCGCTCTTCGCCAACAAGCACACCACGTCCTCCAGAACAAGCACTTCATCTACCGATAAGACAACCGATCACGCTTCTCCACAAGATAATCAGAGACAAGAAGCAGATTATAAGATGCGCTGAGCGCGCCTCCGAGCTTCAAAGCACCAAACATCAGAACGTGTACCGCAAGCTGCTCTCTGCCTCCAGGAATTATTAGAAGACTGCAGAATACAACTAGCGCATCGCTTCTCACGGCACTCGAAGAAATAATTAACCTTGTGAGCGGTGGCATGTCACCCTCCAGGCTCTCTCTCTCTTTCTCTCCCCAATAATTGCAACGAGAGGCGGCCTGTCGCCCTCGAGTTCTTGGAAAAACCCTGTAACAACACTCAAATCTAGTGGAGGTTTGGTCGGTACAGATCCAGCCACGTGGTTTTTCACCCAGTTTACGAGTTTTCCACGTAAAAAAATTTGTCTTGTCACCTTTTCTTTCTCTGTGACTGTGTACGCGCTCGACCGTTCCGAGAGCTAAGACGGTCCAAGAATTCTAACCCGACCGGAATGTTGAGTTAGTCCGCAACAATATCAATAGGTCAAGGCCTGCAATTTCTACATTTCCAAAAATGTCCCTTTGCAGCTTATTGCACTAAAATAACAAAAATAGCAAAATTAATTAAGAGGGGACCCCATCCAATCAAACCTTCCATTATTTTTACAATAGACCAGCTTTGATTTAATTAATGAACCTTGCAAATAAAGTGAACTGTGCATTTGGCTGGATTCAAAGCTGAAAGTAGAAATACTTTCATTTCTGGATCCTGCTCCACTTGTATTATTATGTGTATAAATTTAAAACATTGATGAGTTTATTAATGGATATAGAAACCCAAATTCGGAAGCCATTCTCGCTTTTAAGGCTCTGTTTGGTACCGCGGTGGCAGTCGTGAAAATGGCGGTTATGAACGATCTACCTCACTTAAGGAGCTTTAGACTCCGTTTAGGGGAACTTATTTTTACCAATGAAGAGGTTACAATCGCATTAACCGGACCTTAATTAAAGTCTGGTTCATGCGATCGTAAGCGCTTGACCGGTGAAAATAAGTCCCCACAAACAGAGCCTTATTCACTTTTATG
The DNA here is from genome assembly GCA_039583875.1 of Platanthera guangdongensis. NCBI lineage: Eukaryota > Viridiplantae > Streptophyta > Magnoliopsida > Asparagales > Orchidaceae > Platanthera > Platanthera guangdongensis. Next base: position 216,527,981 of record CM077150.1, read on the forward strand.
GCGATCATAACATTGCTATGACAAACATACATTTCATGGTAGTGGCATTTTTGTACAAACTTATCGGAGAAAATCATCGTGCCAAACGGAGCTGCTCATCACCAATGTCTGTGCTATTAATCATATATCTGCTTTTGAACTATAATAATTAATGGAGTTTGGATGAAAACTAGAGAAGATGTTTTTGTTTTTTATTAATCCAACCCTATACCTGATTTTATCTCATCCAACCAAAAACCTGATTTTTCTTCATTGAATGGTCCTAAACTCCAAATAAATCTACACTTGAAGAAATCAGCATCAGATTCCTATATATGGAAAATATAAATTTTTAGGCTATTTCTATAAATACAACCATTACTTTCCAATGGCAAAATTAGTGAACATTATACAGAATTAAATGTCTGGAACATTGATATACACCCACATAATCTGGAATATTGAGATCAATGAACCCAACAATCTCTCCGTATTTGAAGAAGTCAAAACCTAAGACAATGATATACACCCACACACATATGCAACATAAATATAATGTACATGCATAACACAAAAATAATGAACACCTATTTAATTAAAAAGATATTCATTAACTAGAAGGAATAATTGTTTTAGTGATGTGCATAAAACAAAACTACACATCCTTCAGCCCTAAAGATAAACAAGAAACACTTTTATGTTTCAGGCTCTCTTATGACTATTCTACTGCGCATGGGCTTCTTTGCAACACAGTCAACTCTAGCTTCTTTCTTCTTTTCCTTCTGCGTCAGGAAGTAGCTGAAGGGCTTTGAAATGTACTTTACAGGTTCCACAACATCAGGTGGCAATGCACCTGCCTTTAAGGCTCTCCTGAATCTCCTTCTGCGGACTTCATTCTTTTCCATCTTGTCCCACTCTTGGGAGCTGTAAAGTTTCCCCTTTCAGTCTTATTGGACTTGATCTGATCCAAGGCTGACAAAATGATAGTTCTGTACTTAGGGCTTCATTATTCAAAGTCAGGCAAGTCTTCCATCTGCTCTCTATACCTTTTCTTGCTTAATCTGACAGCTTCCTCCTCTTCAATAGCAGATTTTACTTTTGATTTCAGAACTTGGTAAGCAGTGTGGCTGAATGTAGGAATGTCAGCAACTATAGATTGTTCACCCCACTATGCACCAGCTTTATTATACTGAGCATTAGTCTGCTCTGTACCTTGATCATCCTGGTACTGGCTACCATACTGAAATTGATCATCTTGTAGGGGCATCTGTCGTTGGTGTAGTGCCTCTTGAACTTCAATGGAGAACATGGGAATGTTGTCATAAGAGACTGGATCTATACCAAATGATCCCCTTATAAATTTTGTTGCCCAGACGACATTTTTTGTGTTTGTTCTAATTGTCTCCTTCTCCCCCTTTTTGACTTTTGCACAAATTGTCTCAGTCTGGGAGGAGGTTGCCATATGCCTTTCAAGATCTAGATGATTGACTCATGCTATAATGTGGTTCTTGACCTCAAGCATATCATCATCCAAAATCTTTCTGCAAGCATCCGTCTTGGTGGTAAGAGCAGTTGTTTGCTCTTCCAGAACTACCTTATCAGCATAATGAACATTAATCATGTTGCCAACATTTATGCTTTGATTTTCTACTATTATATTCGTAGTGTTGCCTAACTCATCTAATTTGTTTAGAGTATAGTCTACAATAGGTGTTGCTCTTGTGAAGAACTTCACTGTCTCAGCTTTTAGCAAATTCACTTCAAATCTGATAGATTTGACCTGAGTTGGCAGCTTATTTCTGAGGTTCTTGATAGAATCATCAAAAAAGTTTTCCAGAGATCTCCTTTGATCATCTAGAAACCTTTTCAGCTAGGCGAAAAAGACCCCTAGCATCAGATTAGCTGTAGTGGATGTGTCTTCATCAGCAGCCTGTTGTTAAACTAGCCTCAGTTTATCTCTTTCTCCGAAATCATCCATTATGTACTCTGATGAATGGGCATTCTCATGTACCTCAGCAACAATGTCGTCCTTCTCAGATTAAGAAGTATCTATGGTGTACATAGTCTCTTGATCTGGGAGTTTAGTGTGAAGCTCCCCCTCAACTTCTGCCATGTCCACAATGACATGCAGATCTGTAGCAGCTTCTCTTTCCACCTCATCAGCAGGTTGATGTTCCTCTATGGGAAGTTGCAATAGTTATTCCTCAACCTGGAGATTCTCCCCCTCAGCAGATGCATCTTGTATGACATGTTCTAGGAGTTTCTACCCACTCCACACTGTGGGTTGTATCCATCTTTTTGATTTGGGACTAGTGCAGGTTCATCTTCAGCAAGATCCGGAAACCTGAAGGCTTCCCCCTCCATCACAACAGATATCCGGGTTACTATATCCTCTGCAGCTTGTTCAACTATCTCAGCTGAAGGCATCTCCTCAAAATCTTCTGGAGTTTCTTTTGATTGAGTCCTACTAACCTGATTCCTTACTGGAGGATCAGAGGAGATGGACACTTAGGCACACATGTCCCTTCTGGTTTCATCTGAAGATTCAGTCAAATTTGGATCATGAGGCACTTCCTCTGGTTGGTCAGATGAACTGCTATCAGTACTATTCTCTGGCACTCGAACCTATTCCTTCTTCTTCTTGGTGGAGGCTATATAACCATGGGGATGAAGGTCTCTGTCCCATCTGTACAGCATCTTTACATCCATCCAACTCATGTGATGGATTTTGGTTCTTAACCTGGTGTTCAGGATCCTTGGAACACTTTTAAGAATAAATATAGATAGTATTCTGCCCAGTTTGGGTTCAGCAATACACTATACTATCCTGTCAAACAGGACTCTCCCCTAATCTATTATTTTGGAAAGGATTACTCTAGCTATTAGCTCAAACATGTTTTTAGAAATTTTATCATGGGAGCATGTTTTGCATAGCAGGCTTTCCAAATGATATCAGCAAGAAACTTACCTTTCATATTTATTTCCTTCCTTAGAATTGAGCCAGTGGTGTGTTAAGATAATCCACACCACTTCAGTGCTGACCTGACATCAGACTTATCCATGTCCTCTTGCTCATCTGATTCTGTGAACTTGGGAAATTGCAGCACTTTGCTTAGTCTCCTTGGAGTTATCTTTAACTTGTTGTCATTGATAACAGACTTTATCTTGCTAGTAGAAGTGTCGACCATAGCAATAGAGAATAACTCTAGAACTTCCCTCTTCCAGAGTAGGCAGGGTTACGACAGAACAAAATCCAGGTCTGAGACGTGGAGCAAATGTAGAACGAGCTGCACTTAATCTGGAGCATCTTTGAAGCCATTACGAACTAGTTTGCAGCCTTCGAACAAGAAATCCTGACCTTTTGGAGCCATTTCTCTCAGAAATTTCAGAAGTTTCGTGAAGCAGTACTGTCGATTCGGTGGAATCGGGCAGTGAGGGGCAAGGAACAATGTATTTTGTCTTATATACTTATCCTTCTATTTATAGTGATTTTACTTTTAGAAGGTGGAGAGTCACGTACCTATTTGACATTAAGACTTTGATCAACGGCTGGGATTAAATCCCGATACTTAGCCGTAGACTGACAATCTATCATACTTAGTCTAATTTGACTATCTTGTCCTGTACGAATTAGATTAACCTGTAACAAAATGAACAAAATATAGTATGGAGAGCTACTGAAGCTGCAGCAAATTCAACATTCCCAATTCAAATTTGAAGGCGTTGAATATAGCTTTATCTAGTGGCTTAGTAAAGATATGAGTCACTTGTTTGTTTGTTGAGACAAATTTAAGACTAATGTCTTCCTTCTCCACCTGCTCTCTAATAAAATGATACCTTATATCAATATGTTTAGTCCTGCTGTAAGAGACAAGATTCCTAGTAACGGAGATTGCACTAGTTGACTCACAATACAAAGAGGGATTACTTATCTTTATATTGTAGACTTGAGTTATTGCTGGATCCACAACAACTGCACACAATAATTTTCTTGCTCCTTGTAAAGTTTCTTCTTACTGAGCCAGATCGTTTCCTCTTCTTTAGCAACAAATTTACCTCTGGCAATAACTATCTTGATCAACAACAGTATTCTTCTTATCTATTTGGTGCTGGAGATTTCCTAACACTAATTCTCTAGGTAAGACTCAATCTTGTCCAACATACCATACTATATTAGTTCCCCCTCAACAGGAGCATCTAGCTTGTCAGTCTCCCCCATAGTATTTGCACAAATCTTGGACATTCTTTGCTGCAGGTTCAGATGATACTGAAACTTGAGCATACATCTCTCTTCTTGTTTCTTCAGATAGCTGATAGCACTTGAAATTCATTTCACCTAAGGATGCCATTTGAAAGACTCATCAGCTGGGGATCATGAGCCACTTTCTTACTACTCTTAGAAGGGATGCATCCTGTGCTTTACTCTATGTTGGGTAAAGCCTGCTTGTTTTCTCCTCACCATTCTGCTGAGGTGGCAGCAACACTATGTCCCACCACTCAGACATCTTAGAGCTTGAATGGCTGAATTTTGCTAGTCTGATTATCCAGTCAGATGCCACTTGAAGGTCTTTACCAAGGACTTGTGTACTTTATCCTTCTTAAAGAATGTACACAACATCCTTTTCCCTCCTGGACAGTAGAAGGTGTATCCTTGATGGTCTATATCCATCTACAACTTCACAACTATAGATCTTACGTCCATTCCTCATTCGATTATAATCCAAACGATAGCACATTATTCCAGTCTTATGCCTGGAAAAACTTTTGTCCAAGTACCACATATGGGTATGGGCACTTGGGCTATCCTGCAAAATAGATTAGAATACTGTAGGATCCTAAATGAATTGGGTCCTAGTTTCTTGTTAGTATAAAAATGCACATGTCTACCTACAACAGTTGTAACACCTCCATTCGTCGTATAGAATATAACCATGGGTACGGCCGGGGTCCCATGCCATATTTCACAGACAAACGACATAATTACGTATGAATATCAAAATCACGTTCTACTCGCATCCTAACTCAGAGCATTCTAGCGCGGAGTTTTAAGTTGCAATAACTCATCACAGCGAATGTCCAATAAATATATAAATCATACTTTTATATATATCAACAGGAATGTATACAAATACACATGCTCATGGCCTTACATGTTACTCTTTACAAATATACTGCTTCATACATCGGCACACAGGCCGGCCACACAATAATTGTTGAAACTTGTGAAGTGAAAGTGGGTGAATGGAAGGCTTGAGCAACCTATCCGCGCGGACTACGCGGACAGGGTTTGTGGACTGCTAAGTCGGCAGGGATGTTGCAGTCGGTTTGCTCTGTGGCGGCCTGGGCGGTCTGTTCGCGCGGACTACGCGGACAGCAGCGGCGGTCTGTCAGGTCGGGGATTCCTCAGCAGGCAGTTGGTTCCCAGGAAGTAACCGGGCAGATAGAAATCCTATCCGCGGAGTCCGGCATGAAGCGGACTGATGAACTGGAGCTCGGCAGACCGGTTTGGCAGCTGCCTTGGTCTTGATCTAGTGAAGCGGCAAGTGGAAGCCGCAGAGACCGCCGGTCAGTGCGGACAGGAGCTGGAGGTCGCCCGGTATGGCGGGCTAGATCCAGTGTCCGCCAGTAAGTGCGGACTGGCCCTTGTGGCCAGTGGGCTGGACTTGGTGTGATCTGAACCAAGTCCAGGATGACTCAGTCCGGGGAGATCGCGCAGTGGAGCGCGGGCTGCTTTCTCAGTCCGCCAAGCTTAGTAGAAGTGTTGTTGCCTTGTTTACTAGCTTGGGGATATGCGGACTGGAGGATTGCCTGGGTAAGAGCGTGCGGACTGGAGCTGGAGTCCGCTGAGTTCGGTTTAGCCTTATGAGGTTATGAACTCTGGAATGCGGATTGGAGTTTGCTGTGTAAGCAGACTGGATCGGCGTGTCCGCTGATTCCGGCGGTGCGGACGGAAGCCGGGTGTCCGCTGAGTTTGGCAGGTGCCTTTATGGCGAGGCTGCGGGCTCGGATTATGCGGGCTGATGCCTTGTCCGCAGATTGGCGGACACAGCTGTTGTGGAGTCCGGCTGTGGTGGTCCTGGCTTGGCCTCTGGCGGCAAGGCGGGCTGGATATTGGAGTCCAGCCTTGGAGAAGCTGGAGCAGACTGGCTATCTGCACAGGAGCGGCGAACTGGAATGTGTGTCCGCGGTCTGGCGGACACACTTGTTCTTGCTGCGGGATGTGGCGGTGATCCTATCGACTAGGGCGGTGACCATACTCATCATCGTGCCTATAAATAGGACCCATGCCACATCAGGAGTAAGGCAACCTGAATCGAAGTAAGTGAACAGTAATTGAGCTCGCGTAAGTTGCTGCGGCCTGGACTTTGGTGTCCCCACGGTTTGAGAGTTGACCCGGTTGTGCTGTGCAGGTTGTGCGGATAGCGCTGGAAAGCCAAGACTTAGCTCTGATTGCGGTCAGGGACAGTGCGGACTCTGCGGTTAAACAACAGGCGGTAAACAGCAGGTCGCGGATAGCGACCAGGCGGTATCCTCTTTGGCAACTTGGTTCGGGGTTCAGGAAGTCGCCTGCTTCAGGCGGACTGTTCCATTCGGTGACGCAGCTTGTGCGGTCTGGCGGCTAGGTGACCTCGCGGTCAGGCGGCCTGCAGATTGGCAGTGAAGAGCTAAGCATTAGAATAAGGAGTAGCCCGCGCGGCTTGGGTTGCGGTCTGGCGACGTGGCGGACTGAGCAGACTCCACAACAGTAGACCGACGGCTTGTTGATTGAGTCCGCGCGGCTTGTTTTTGTTTCTTGTCTTTGTAATTGTTTCTGCTCTCCTGATTTGAGTGTTGGTGAAGCATGTCTCGCCATGTTTGCCTCGCCTTGTAAAGAAGTTTGCTCTTGATCAATAAGAAGCTTGTGCTGCATGTGTTGCTGGTTATTACTGCTTTGTTGAGATAACCCCTGCTAACTCCACGATCCGGGAAAACTTTCAACAATATAAGTGTGGTGTTCTCCTCCGGTTTGTTGAGTTTCAACAGGGTATCCGAGGTCGCCTCTGCGGGTTTGTTGAATTTTAACATGGTATCAGAGGGAGGTTGTTGGAGTGGTCAAGCAGTGCTCAACGGAAGTAGTTGCTCTTCTGTAGAGGAAACCAGTGGTAGAACCATGGCAGTGGAGGATGCAAGTTGTCTTGGTATTGATCTCCTTACAGAGACGAACTTTGAAAGGTGGAAGTCCTGTATGAAGAGCTTTCTTCTTAGCTAGGACCTTTGGGATGTTGTATGCGGAGCAGGAAGACAAGAGGATACTGCGGGCAATGCTGAAGCGATGAGAGCTTGGAAGGAGACAAATGCGAAAGCGCAGTCTATTCTCAAGCAGGTGATCTCATCGGAGCTCTTGGACCACATCAGTGGATGTCGGTCGGCTGCGGAGGTTTGGACTTCCCTTGATGGGTTGTTTAGGAAGAAGGTGAAGGTTGCTGCTGAAGATGGTCCATCTACTTCATATCAGGAAGAAAGGAGTGTTTCTCCTAGGCGTGATAGGAAGAGGAAGGAAGGACCACGGTGCTATAAATGCAAGCAGCATGGTCATCTTCGGAAGGAGTGCAAGGTTACCTTGCTCTCGGCGAACGTTGCTCAGGCAGGGAGGAAGGAGAAGAACTTTGTTGGGGTATCAACAAGTTCTGGATCTGATCGGAGGAATGTCAGTGATAGTGCTGCAATCTGGCATGAAAGACTGGGGCATGTAGGGATGGACAAGCTGAAAGCAATGGCGGAAAGAAGACTCGTAAGAGGCTTGCCTAGATTGTCATCCTATGGCGATGGTCGGGGGTGTGCGGGATGTCAGGAAAGTGGAGCCTATCGCTTCATGGTTGATAAAGCACAATCCAGATGTAAAGCACCATTGGCGGCTGTCCATTGTGCTCTGGTGGGACCGACCATCACGGCCAGTCTTGGAGGCAGCAGGTTTATGCTGATATTGGTTGATGACTATTCTAGGTATACATGGGTATACTTCATGAAGAAGAAGTCCAACATGGTACGCTTGTTTGTGGAGTTCAAGAAGCTTGTGGAAGGCCAGCTTGGCCAGAGGATCAAGGTGTTGAGGACAAGTATCGGTGGTGAGTTTGGCTCAACCGAGTTTTCACACTTTTGCAGGAAGCAAGGGATCCGGAAGGAGCTTTCTTGTGGACATACTTCACAACAAAGTAGTATTGCAGCTCGGATGATCCGTTGGTTAACGGAGACCTACAAGTGTTGGCTTCAGAGTAAAGGCGCTCCAAAGGCCCTTTGGGCAGAAGGGATGGTCTGTGCTGCTCATGTCATCAACCGGATGCCTCTTAGTCCGATCATAGTGAAGACTCCTTATGAGCTGATGTTCGGAGTGAAGCCCTCAGTGAAGCACCTTCGGGTGTTTAGATCTATCTGCTATATACACTCTCCGAGTGCTCTCAAGATAAAGCTAGTCTTTATTGGGTATGATGAGCAGAGAAGAAGATGGAGGTGTATGGATCCTGCGACGAAGAAACTCATAGTGTCGAGAGACATTGTCTTCGATGAGTTGACGCCGTTTTGGAGTAGCTCTCATGTGGAGCTAGAGATAAGCAGGTCAGATGGTAGGCTGAAGGAGGCTGCTGCTAAGGAAGTGGAGTTACCTGAGTCACCAGGTGTTCCAGGTTGTTCTAGCTCCGGGTCAAAGGCGTCAGATTTGGGAATAAGGGGGAGCGATGCTCCAGTATCTTCTGGCTCGAAGGCGGAGGCTTCCGGTTCAGGAAGCAAGGGGAGTGATGTTCCAGGTAGTTCTTGTTCAAGAGGGGAGTCTTCTGGTTCAGGTAGCAGGGGGAGCGTTGCTCCAGATGCTCTTGGTTCCAGTAAGGAGGTGTCTTGTTCAGGAAGCAAGGGGAGCATTGTTCCGGGTTTGCCTGGGAACGGAGCTTGTTTAGAAGCAGCGGAGGTGGTTAGCCATGATCAGGTTCTTCGGAGATCGAAGAGGATCAGTAAACCACCAGCTCGATATAGCGAAGGGAACACGACGGACTTGGTTCCGTGTTTCCTTGTTAGCCCTCAGGTCGAGCAAGGTTCTTCTGGCTGTGATGACCCCACTAGAATCAAGGAGGTGGTTGACACCAAGGCTGAAGAGGTGACTTCTCTCAGAGGTAACAAGGCTTGGGCTTTTGTGCCCAAGGAAGTTGGTGATACTCCTGTGATGCATGAGTGGAGGTTGAAGCTGAAGAAGGCAGAGGGAAGCATGACTCCTTTTGGGAGATGCTGGAGGGCTCCCTCATGGTCCATGATATGCAGGGCGAGGACTATGTCTTGGACATCTCTTGGTAGATGCTATCAGAAGGACCTGATGCAAGGTTACGGGAGCTGCTGGAGTTATTCACCACTTCTCACTTCAAGGGGGAGTGTTGAAACTTGTGAAGTGAAAGTGGGTGAATGGAAGTCTTGGGCAACCTATCCGCGCGGACTACGCAGACAGGGTTTGCGGACTGCTAAGTCGGCAGGGATGTTGCAGGCGGTTTGCTCTGTGGCGGCCTGGGCGGTATGTTCGCGCGGACTACGCGGACAGTAGCGGCGGTCTATCACGTCGGGGATTCCTCAGCAGGCAGTTGGTTCCCAGGAAGTAACCGGGCGGATAGAAATCCTATCCGCGGAGTCCGGCATGAAGAGGACTGAAGAACTGGAGCTCGGTAGACCGGTTTGGCAGTTGCCTTAGTCTTGCTCTAGTGAAGCGGCAAGTGGAAGCCGCGGAGACCGCCGGTCAGTGCGGGCAGGAGCTGGAGGTCGCCCGGTATGGCGGGCTAGATCCAGTGTCCGCCAGTAAGTGCGGACTGGCCCTTGTGGACAGTGGGCTGGATTTGGTGTGATCTGAACCAAGTCCAGGATGACTCAGTCCGGGGAGATCGCGTAGTGGAGCGCGGGCTGCTTTCTCAGTCCGCCAAGCTTAGTAGAAGTGTTGTTGCCTTATTTACTAGCTTGGGGATATGCGGACTGGAGGATTGCCTGGGCAAGAGCGTGCGGACTGGAGCTGGAGTCCGCTGAGTTCGTTTTAGCCTTATGAGGTTATGAACTCTGGAATGCGGATTGGAGTTTGCTGTGTAAGCAGACTGGATCGGCATGTCCGCTGAGTCCGGCGGTGCGGACGGAAGCCGGGTGTCCGCTGAGTCCGGCAGGTGCCTTTATGGCGAGGCTGCGGGCTCGGATTACGCGGGCTGATGCCTTGTCCGCAGATTGGTGGACACAGCTGTTGTGGAGTCCGGCTGTGGTGGTCCTGGCTTGGCCTCTGGCGGCAAGGCGGGCTGGATATTGGAGTCCGTCCTTGGAGAAGCTGGAGCGGACTGGCTATCTGCATAGGAGCGGCGAACTGGAATGTGTGTCCGCGGTCTGGCGGACACACTTGTTCTTGCCGCGGGATGTGGCGGTGATCCTATCGACTAGGGCGGTGACCATACTCATCATCGTGCCTATAAATAGGACCCATGTCACATCAGGAGTAAGGCAACCTGAATCGAAGTAAGTGAACAGTAATTGAGCTCGCGTAAGTTGCTGCGGCCTGGACTTTGGTTTCCGCGCGGTTTGAGAGTTGACCCGGTTGTGCTGTGCAGGTTGTGCGGATAGCGCTGGAAAGCCAGGACTTAGCTCTGATTGCGGTCAGGGACAGTGCGGACTCTGCGGTTAAACAACAGATGGTAAACAGCAGGTCGCGGATAGCGACCAGGCGGTCTCCTCTTTGGCAACTTGGTTCGGGGTTCAGGAAGTCGCCTGCTTCAGGCGGACTGTTCCATTCGGTGATGCAGCTTGTGCGGTCTGGCGGCTAGGCGACCTCGCGGTCAGGCGGCCTGCAGATCGGCGGTGAAGAGCTAAGCATTGGAATAAGGAGTAGCCCGCGCGGCTTGTGTTGCGGTCTGGCGACCTGGCGGACTGAGCGGACTCCACAGCAGTAGACCGGCGGCTTGTTGATTGAGTCCGCGCGTCTTGTTTTTGTTTCTTGTCTTTGTAACTGTTTCTGCTCTCCTGATTTGAGTGTTGGTGAAGCATGTCTCGCCATGTTTGCCTCGCCTTGTAAAGAAGTTTGCTCTTGATCAATAAGAAGCTTGTGCTGCATGTGTTGCTGGTTGTTACTATTTTGTTGAGATAACCCCTGCTAACTCCACGATCCGGGAAAACTTTCAACAATATAAGTGGGGTGTTCTCCTCCGGTTTGTTGAGTTTCAACAGGGTATCTGAGGTGGCCTCTGCGGGTTTGTTGAATTTTAACAATAATCAACGCACATTGCGCACGTTAAGCAGACATCACGAGCATTGCACCTCACATGCACAATGCACATTGCGCCCTACGAGCACGGTGCACATATTGTGTTATGCACACACGTCACATGCATCGCACAATTGTGCGCTTTATGCACCACGCATATTACACCTTGTGCACGTTGTGCACGCTGCATGCATCGTGCACAGAGCACCTATTACACATCACACCCATTACATAATGCATACGTCACACTTCATGTACATGCCCCACATCTTGCACCATGTGCATTCTATGTCATACACGCATAAATTCCAAAAGTGCACCTCACGCAAGTTGCGCCCACCACACACATCAATGCGTGACACTCACCATTCATATTCCAGACACCACGACACACTAATGCATGCAATTTAGCAATCAACTCCCCGCACTCCTTCCGCTCTGACCACGTAGTCCGAGGACTTGGGGGCATCTGATGGGATTTCCCACTAAGAATGGTTCAGTCAAGCCAGAGGAACACCCCGCACTAACACGCACTAAGTTTTCGGCCAAGAACGCGAAAGCGCGTACCTCGGGATGCGCGCGCCAGCATGCGCCCGGGGAAGCGCGCGCCTTAGGCCACGCTCACCTGCGCGCACTCTGGGAAGTGCGCCCCTGCGCACGCTCTGGGAGGCATGCACCTGTGCGCATAGATCCAGCCGCGCGTATGTCGTGGCCTTCTTCCTCGCTCGCATGGCTGCCCGATGGAGCCACCGCCCCTGGTAGGGTCGGCCTGTGTTTCGGCTAGAACGGGCGACAAATTTGATGCCATTACTGGCTGCCGCCCCTCACTGGGGCGGCAACTGTTTTGCCCAGAACGGGCGGCGATCTTGCCACCCGTTCTGGCCGACGCCCCCACAGGGGCGACCTCTATTTTGCCCAGAGCGGGCAACAAGTTTGCCTTCCATTTTGGCTACCGCCCCTCACAGGGGAGACCTTTGTTTCGCCCAGAACGGGCGGCAACAACGCCACCCGTTCTGACTGCCGCCTCTCATAGTGGCAGCCCCCGTTTCGCCCAGAACGGGCGTCAAATTTGTCGCCCGTTCTGGCTGCTGCCCTCATAGGGGCTGCCCCCATATTGCCCAAAATTATGGCCGCCGCCCCTCGCAGGGGCGGCCCCTGTTTCGCCCAGAACGGGTGGTAGTTCTGGTTCCCCATATAGGGCCGGCCTTCCTTTGGCTCGGAACGGGCGGCCATCCTCCTCTGTAGACCTCGATTAAAGGCTGAATTGCTTTCCCTTCGACCGGCCGGCCTTCCGTTGGCGGCCGGTCATTTTCCTCCGGTCAAGCATGACCTTCGCCGGCGAGCAACCTCCCCCGTCGTCGACGACGCCGCCCATCGTCCGTCACGTGTATTCTTCATCGTCCGATCACGCTCCCGCGATCGCCGCCGTCTGTTACGTGGGTAACCACCCAAGTAACCGCCCGCATGATCTCCCGTAATGGAAATAATGCGCTCCCAAAAATAGACAGGTCTGCGTTTAATATAAATTATAAAATTAATGTGCATATTAAATCATAGTCCCGTAAAATTAATTATAATATTTTGATCTATCAATAGCAGTCATGGTGGTTATGGGCTGCGTATAACCGCGTAACCTCCATAACCACCCATGAAGTCTATAAATAGGACCCCAAACCACTTTAATTCTTATTAACTCCTTCTGCGGGAAACCCTCCAACGGATTTTCTCTCCTCCTCCTCCTTCACCGCCTTCTCCTTTTTGAAGATCTTCAGCGCTCCTCGAAGATCTCCTTCGTCTTCAACGCCTCCTTCTAAGATCTTCATCTTCTTCGCCCAGAAAATCAGCGTACCGATTTTATCACTCCTCCATTTCTCTTCCTTGTGCGCTCCCGCGCGTGTCCGCTTTCTAGTGCGCTCCCGCGCGCATCACCTCCCTGTACACTTTAACACGCATCTCTTCGTTGCATGTTCCCGCGCGCATCGCCTCTTTGCGCTCTCCCGCATGCGTCGCCTCATTGCAAGCTCTGACGCGCATCTCCTCCTTGCTTGCTCTCGCGTGCATCGCCTCCTTGTGCACTCCCACGCGCGTCGCCTCCTTGCACGCTCTGCCACTCGCAGCTTCCTTGCGCTCTCTCTCGCGCATCTCTCCCTCGCACGTTCTTGAGCGCGTCTCTCCCCTGCGTGCTTTTGCGCGCTCGCACCCACGGTTCTCCCTTATGAGGTTCTCTTTCTCCCACGCTCCACACACTCTCCTTATAAAAGCGCCCTACGCTCTCTCCATTTACCCGCAACCGCTCAGCGCGCCCTCCTCCTGCTGGCGCCTAACGCGCTCTACTCTAGCAAACTCTCAGCGCGCTCTTCGCCAACAAGCACACCACGTGCTCCAGAACAAGCACTTCATCTACCGATAAGACAACTGAATCACGCTTCTCCAAAAGACAATCAGAGACAAGAAGCGGATGATAAGATGCGCTGAGCGCGCCTCCGAGCTTCAAAGCAACAAACATCAGAACGTGTACCGCAAGCTGCTCTCCGCCTCCAGGAATTATTAGAAGACTCTAGAATACAACGAGCGCATCGCTCCTCGCGGCACTCGAAGAAATAATTAACCCTGTGAGCGGTGCCTCAACCTCCGGGCTCTCTCTCTCTCAATAATTGTAACGAGAGGCGATCTGTCGCCCTCGAGTTCTTGGAAAAACCCTGTAACAATACTCAGATCTAGTGGAGGTTTGGTCGGTACAGATCCGGTCACGTGGTTTTTCACCCAGTTTACGAGTTTTCCACGTAAACAAATTTGTCTTGTCAGCTTTTCTTTCTCTGTGATTGTGTACGGGCTCGACCGTTCCGAGAGCTAAGACGGTCCAAGAATTCTAGCCCGACCGGAACGTCGAGTTAGTCTGCAACAATATCAATCGGTCAAGGTTTGCAATTTCAACATTTCCAAATATGACGCTTTGCCGCTTATTGCACTAAAATAACAAAAATAGCAAAATTAAGGCAAAAATGGGATATCAGTCCCTAATCTTTGAGGGACCCCATTTTTTGGGTTTGATTTTGGTCCCTAAACTTTTCATTTTGTCTTAAATGAGTCCCTATTAACCTTCCGTTACCTTTTGGATTAAAAATTTGTGACAATAGACCATCTTTGATTTAATTAATGAAGCTTGCATGGCAATAAAGTCAGTGCAATGGTTGGACACTGTAATTTATTTTTACTTAAATAGCATTTGGCTGGATTCAAAGCTGAAAGTAGAAATACTCAACTGTGCATTACCTAACTCATTTCTTCTTCCATTGACCCCATCCGCCTCTAGTTGATCCTGCACCACTTGTACTATTATGTATACCAAATAGAAAATAAAAGGTGTGAAGTTTTTTGATGTCCAGGTTTTGCCACCCTCACAGCTTGATGATGCCAACGAAGAAGACACGTTTTGATTTAAAACACGACTGCATTGAACTTATAAGAATCCATATTCAAAACTTATGTTGAGATTTTACTATGTGATAAAACTTCTTTTAACCATAAATTGGGATTTGAATTCATTAACTGCAATATCATGTCACTTTTCCATCCAAAAACTTAACGGATTAATAAATTAGGATAGAAACCCAAATTCAGAATTTAATTAATGAAGCTTGCAAATAAAGTGAACTGTGCATTTGGCTGGATGAAAGTAGAAATACTTTCATTTCTGGATCCTGCAGTACTATTATGTATATAAATTTAAAACATTGATGTGTTTATTAATGGATTTAGAAACCCAAATTCAGAAGCCATTCTCTCTTTTAAGGCTCTGTTTGGTACGGCGGTGGCAGTCCTGAAAATGGCGGCTATGAACGACCTCCCTCACCTAAGGAGCTTTGTACTCCATTTTGGGGAACTTATTTTTACCGATCAAGAGGTTACGATCGCATGAACCGGACCTTAATTAAAGTCTGGTTCATGCGGTCGTAATCGCTTGACCGGTGAAAATAAGTCCCCACAAACAGAGCCTTATCCAGTTTTATGACGATCATAACATTGCTATGACAAACATACATTTCATGGTAGTGGCATTTTTGTTCAAACTTATCCGAGAAAATCATCGTGCCACACAGAGCTGCTCATCACCAATGTCTGTGCTATTAATCATATATCTGCTTTTGAACTATAATAATTAATGGAGTTAGGATGAAAACTAGAGAAGATGTTTTTGTTTTTTATTAATCCAACCCTATACCTGATTTTATCTTATCCAACCAAAAATCTGATTTTTCTTCATAGAATGGTCCTAAACTCCAAATAAATCTACACTTGAAGAAATCAGCATCAGATTCCTATATATGGAAAATAAAAATTTATAGGCTATTTCTATAAATACAACCATTACTTTCCAATGGCAAAATTGGTGAACATTATACAGAATTAAATGTCTGGAACATTGATATACACCCACACAATCTGGAATATTGAGAACAATGGACCCAACAATCTCCCCGCATTTGAAGAAGTCAAAACCTAAGACAATGATATACACCTACACACATATGCAACATAAATATAATGTAAACAGCATGCATAACAAAAAAATAATGAACACCTATTTAATTAAAATGATATTCATTAACTAGAAGGAATAATTGTTTTATTGATGTGCATAAAACAAAACTACACATGCTTCAGCCCTAAAGATAAACAAGAAACACTTTTATGTTTCAGACTCTCTTATAACTATTCAATTGCTCCTGGGCTTCTTTGCAGCGCAGTCAACTCTAGCTTCTATCTTCTTTTCCTTCTGCCTCAGGAAGTTGCTGAAGGGCTTTGAAATGTACTTTACAGGTTCCACAGCATCAGGTTGCAATGCACCTGCCTTTAAGTCTCTCCTGAATCTCCTTCGGCTGACTTCACTCTTTTCCATCTTGTCCCACTCTTGGGAGGTGTACAGTTTTCCCTTTCAGTCTTATTGGACTTGATCTGATCTAAGGCTGACAAAATGATAGTCATGTACCGAGGGCTTCATTATTCAAAGTCAGGTAAGTCTTCCATCTGCTCTCTATGCCTTTTCTTGCTGAATCTGACAGCTTCCTCCTCTTCAATAGCAGATTTTACATTTGATTTCAGAACTTGGTCAACAGTGTGGCTGAATGTAGGAATGTCAGCAACTATAGATTGTTCACCCCACTATGCACCAGCTTTATTATACTGAGCATTAGTCTGCTATGTACCTTGATCATCCTGGTACTGGCTACCATACTGAAATTGATCATCTTGTATGGGCATCTATCGTTGGTGTAGTGCCTCTTGAAATTGAATGGGGAACATGGGAATGTTGTCATAAGAGACTGGATCTATACCAAATGATCCCCTTATAAATTTTGTTACCCAAACGACATTTTTTGTGTTTGTTCTAATTGTCCCCTTCTCCCACTTTTTGACTTTTGCACAAATTGTCTCAGTCTAGGAGGAGGTTATCTTATGCCTTCCAAGATCTAAATGATTGACTCCTACTATAATTTGGTTCTTGACCTCAAGCATATGATCATCCAAATCTTTCTGCAAACATCCGTCTTGGTGGTAAGAGCAGTTGTTTGCTTTTCCAGCACTACCTTATCAGCATTATGAACATCAATCATGTTGCCAACATTTATGCTTTGATTTTCTACTATTGTATTCGTAGTGTTGCCTAACTCATCTAATTTGTTTAGAGTATAGTCAACAATAGGTGCTGCTCTTGTGAAGAACTTGACTGTCTCAGCTTTTAGCAAATTCACTTCAAATCTGATAGATTTGACCTCAGTTGACAGCTTATTTTTGAGGTTTTTGATAGAATCATCAACAAAGTTTTCCAGAGATCTCCTTTGATCATCTAGAAACCTTTTCAGCTGGGCTAGAAAGACACCTAGCTTCGGATTAGCTGTAGTGGATGTGTCTTCATCAGCAGCCTGTTGTTAAACTAGCCTCAGTTTATCTCTTTCACCGGAATCATCCATTATGTACTTTGATGAATGGGCATTCTCATGTACCTCAGCAACAATGTTGTCCTTCTCAGATTCAGAAGTATCTATGGTGTACATAATCTCTTGATCTGGGAGTTTCGTGTGAAGCTCCTCCTCAACTTCTGCCATGTCCACAATGACATGCAGATCTGTAGCAGCTTCTCTTTCCACCTGTTGGGTATTACATCCACACTAACCCAGATTTGATGAAGTCACCCTGAAACTAAGATGAATTAAGTTGTATTTGATGTTTGGTTTGAGTTATATGTTTGCAGGAATTTCACTGGAAATTATAGACCAATGTCAGTCCACAGTGGGTCACCAAACACAGGAACTGTGCAATGTAAACCCTCATTGCATGTTGCAAGGTGTTGACTCATATGTGGTCTCTCTATTGGGATACACTTCATATTCAAGCTATTGGACCTTGGGAAAAGAATTGGAAGTTGACTACATTAGAAGAAAGAGTTTCCAACAACAAAAAAATTCTCTAAGTCTTTTACTCGAGTAGGTCCATAACTACTCGAGTAGATTGGTTGTAATTAACTCGAGTAAAGAAGCTTTATACTCGAGTACTTAAGTGTATCTCTCGTGTAGCTAAGTCATGTACTCGAGTAGACTTAGTCATATACTCGAGTAGCATGTTTATATACTTGAGTAGATCATTCATTATACCCGAGTATTAAAGGCTTCACTCGTTAAAATTCTTCTAAGTCATGGACTCGAGTAAATACACTCATATAATCGAGTAAGTATACTCACATACTCGAGTAGACAGAAACATACTCGAGTAGTTCATTATACCTACTCGAGTAGATCATGTCTCACTCGTGTACTTTGTAATTTCCCTAACTCCAGAATTTTCTAAGTATTTTACTCGAGTAGATCTTTCACTTACTCGAGTAGATCACTTCCTCTCGAGTAGTTTAGTTCAACTACTCGAGTAGCTGCTTGCTGGCGTCTTCAGAAATTATTCTAAGTATCCCACTCGAGTAGTCATTCATGTACTCGAGTAGTTTATGTAATATACTCGAGTAGTCCTTTCTTGTACTGGAGTAGATCCTTCATGTACTCGAGTAAGTCACTATACATGTAACGTCCCGAATCGCTCTAGGCCCCTAGTGTGTGTGTTTTTGAGTCAGGAGGGTTGACTCGAGTCTTGAGAAGTGCAGGGAATTGGACTGCACTTGTGGAGAAGTGGAGAAATCAATGCAGAGAGACACGGGTAGTGACACAGGTAGTGACACGGGTAGTGACACGGGTAGTTACACGGGTAGTGACACAGGTAGAGACACGGGTAGCGACACGGGTAACGACACAGGCGTGTCCCTACCCGTATGTATCGAGTTCCACTCGACAGGCCGTGTCGAGAATGACGAGATGTGTCGACATCATGTGACACGGGTAGTGACACGGGCGTGTCCCTACCCGTGTGTGTCGAGTTACACTCGACCGACCGTGTCGAGACTGACGAGCTGTGTCGACACCAGGTGACACGGGTAGTGACACGGGCATGTCCCTACCCGTGTGTGTCGAGTTGAGCTCGACGAGGCGTGTCGAGATCGACGAACTCCGTGTCGAGTTCGACGAATTGTTTGACACGGGTAGTGATACAGGCGTGTCTCTACCCGTGTTCCGTGAGTGTCGAGCTGATTTTGTCGAGAGGCAACCCGAGAAGGACACGACCAAGGACACGGCCAAGCACATGGCCGTGTCATGTGGACACGGGTCGGGACACGGGCGTGTCCCTACCCGTGTCAAGTATTGAACCGACACATAAAACCGCCATTGCCATTTCACGGAAGCGGGACACGGGTACGGACACGGCCATGTCCCTACCCATGTCACTTTTATATATAAGAGGGAGAGAAAACCCTAGCCGTTTTCATTCTCATTTCATCCCCTATTTCCGGTGAGAACTCCTGGTGATAGGGAAAACTGCTGGAGCAAGTTCTACCGGAGGAGATCCGCCATCGCCGTGAAAGAGAAGATGCCGCCAAGGAGAATTACGAGATCCATGGCTGGAAATGGTGGTACCGCTGGAGCCAATGTGAGTTTCCTACCCTCTCCCTTGGTGCTAGATCTATAGATATTATCCTAGTCGAGACATCGACTCAAGAGAGTCTTGCTGGAGAGGAGAAGTTTTCTAGGAATGGCCATGCTAGGACTTGTGTCCTAGGTTTTAGATCTCTTCAACCACGCCCTTCTTCAATGTGATGATAAGGGATGGTTTCGTGAAGGTGTTGGCCTCTTGAGGTTGAATAAGGGTGGAGGAAATTCTGGAATGATTTGGGAAGATCGCCTTGAGGTGGAAGATGAACCGATGTCATTCATTCCGCCTTAAGATGTTGCAGAATCTGTATTCTACGCGCAGCGAACTTCGTGACCATTTCTAGGTGAGATATGGCCAGATCTGGGCTTTAAGCTAAACATGAAAGTTGAATCCCTTGAAAATGCCTTTCCAACGAATGGTTGCACGACTTCTGGCGAAGTTTGTAGCCACGGGAAAGTCTAAACGAAAATGGTGTTCAATAAATCCTGTATGCAGAAACTGTGTTCTGTACGCAGCGGACTTCAAGTCCGATTTCAAATAGGATAATATCAAATCTGGGTTGAGCTCTGAAAATAAAGGATGTAGTCCATGGAAATACCTTTCCATCGAGGGGTTACACGACCTCACCGGATTCCTGTATCCTCAAGAATCTCCGGTCGAAGTTGCTGTCCAGATTCAACCTGCGCCTAAATTCTGGGCTTAATGGAAAATGGATTTTGATTCAGTGGAATTAATAATGCAAGATACTTGCCTTGAATGAACCCTTATGATTAATCATTTGTTGCATGATTGAAGTAGCTTGTTAATCAGAGTTCATATTATCAAATTGTTAAACAATCTTATTTAAACAAATTGAATTGGTAGGAATTGAAAGATTGATAATTGTGCACTTCATGTTTAAATTATGACATTATCAAATGGAAAGTGTGTTAGATCTTATATGCGCATCATGTTTATATTACATTGTCATCATTTGGGAAGTCATACAGATGAATAGATTACGACAATGGATATATTTGATTAATGAAATGAGTCTAGTAGACCAATACTTAGAGCGTCGTCTCCCTACGGGTAGTATTGTGAAGGGATGTAAGTGCGGGGTTGACCGCCACTTGTTTTGGTTGTGTTGAGATAAGGTGTGGATGGATGGTTGGGCGGTGTCCTCGTGTTTACTTCTGAGGCCCCTTCCATGTTATGTTGATGTGGTATTTGCATGTGGTGTGAGTCGACACGCGGTGTCGTAACCCTGGGTTAAGGATAGTGTGGCAGGTCTACGGGCTCGCCAGTCGTCACACCGATGGGAGTTGGCAGTTAGACTTGGTCGGTTTGGGTTGTGTTCTCGGTGTTCACGTCCCGAGGCCCCTCCGGCCATGTGAACGGTTGGGCTGTGTCCTCGTGCTTTCTTCCGAGGCCCCTTCCGGGTCACGCAAGGCCTGTTCGGGCTGTGTTCTTGGTGCACATCTACCCAAGACCCCACTGGGCCATAGTACGAATGGGCTCCGTTGTTGTGTTCTTAGCGTTGAGGCGTACGGAGGCCTAGGTGTAGTAGTGTGGATACCCGCCTAGTAGTAGAAGTGCCCATTCTACTGTCACCGCCTGGCCACAGCGGCTGATGCCTGAGAGGTTAGCTACCTGCTCGAAAAGTGGGAACTACAGTCTGTGTCGACATAGCAATTGCATGGGTGAGTCATTGCATAGCATTCATAGAATTTCATAGCATTGCACAACAAGATCCTCATCGTATAAGTTTGTATGGGCACTCTTATACGATGAGTTACTTTTATGTAACTCGATCCTTAACTTATAAGTTTGTGTGGGCATTCTTGTAAGTTAAGTTACTTTCCTGCTGTTACTTATACATGCTAGTTTGGTGTAGCTCTTAAATAAATGCTGATTGTGATACTGTTACTCTTACACTACTGCCACCTGCTTGTACTTCCCTTACTTGCATACTTGTTATATACTATACTCTTGTTCCTTTTCTCCGCACAGTGCCGAGGAGTCGCCGGGGGAGCGGATGTGAAACCACTTAGTCGTTTCGGCTAATGGTTGCTACGTCTTCCTTTTAGGAGGTCACGCCACAGGTAGAGCAGCCGCAGACTATGCAGTAGGATAGCCAGGCCAGGACGACAGGGCCTGAAGTGACGGTGCCATCGATACCATCGGTTACTGATGTTAGTATTTTGATTACTCTGATGTAGCCCGTTTGGGCAATGATTAGCTGTACTCTGATATTTTGTAGAAGCATGTTTAGCTTCTCTATTTATTGATGTATTTGGACAATTATTACTTAGTCTGGATTTTGACTTCTCTTGCTTATTTATTTGGTTGGGTTGGCATGATATATTGATATTGTTGTAGCCGGCGGAATAGGCGTCTTGTGGTATAGGTTAGCCCGTGTGCTAATGCTACCGCAAGGCGGCTGTTCCGAGCATAAGGCTCCCCCTTCGTGCCGTATTTTGGGATCCGGGAGGGGGGGGGTCTTACAAATGGTATCAGTTTGCCACGATCCTCAACTAAGGAAGTCATTCAACAATGGTGCCACCCCCATTTGGTTAGTCGGTTTGGGGACAAACTGACTTAGCGGAAGCAGTGGTGTGCCCATATGTAATTCACATTAAGTTTGTTCAACTTTGACCTTGAGTTTAGCCAACCTGACCACAAATTTGTCGTGTACGTGTAGGTTCCACTGCATTTTGAGCCGATGGGGGGTACTCCTACCCCTCCCATACCCACTCAATTCCAACAGTCTGAGTTGGGGCAGACGCTCACCGCCATTCTTGATGCTTTTAAGGCACAGCAGGCTCCGGTGCAACAACAGGCCCCGAGCTCCAACAGGCTGAGCACCTTCCGAGCTCTCTCCCCTCCCGTCTACCTTGGTACGGAGTCAGCCGTACGTAATGAGGAATGGCTAGACACAATACAGGAGTTGTTGGCAGGTATCCATTGCCCGGCCAACATGGCAGTGACATTGGCAGTGTCCGTCTTGGACTTACATGCGAAGAGGTGGTGGAAGTCCCTCATGGGCTCTACCTTCCAAGGCCGGATCTACACAGAAATAAGTTGGAGTGAATTCTCGGGTGTTTTCTTGGAGCACTTTATCCCTACATCGGCCCGAGATGAGCTTGAGTAGAGGTTTCTTCTACTAAGGCAGGGATCAAAGTCGGTTACGGAATACCAGCGGGAATTCCAGCATCTCGCAAGGTTTGCGGATTCTTACGAGTTGGATGATAGAGGTTATGCCAAGCGCTTCTACAAAGGGCTGCGAGATCCCCTAAGGTAGTCCCTTTTGTTTATAGCGGCTGGTATCTTGGCGGAGATCATTGATATGGCGAAAAGATTGGAGGCGGACGACCTGGGATGTAGTAAGAGGCTTGCGGAGGACGTGATGGAATCCGACCCATGGAATAGAAGGAGGCGAGACTTTAGAAGAGGAAGAGGACACCAAAGAGGCGGAGGGCGTGTCCACCGAAACTATAGGGTGGAGCATCCAGTTCCGCAGCCGCCTGCGTTGCCTCCAGCCCCACAGCCTCAGCAATTTCAACAACCGGAAGGGCGTCGTGGTCTAATTTGCTTCGAATGCAACCAGCCGGGCGACATCCGGCGTTTCTGCCCCCGTTTATTTGGGAACGTCCCTCCTGCTCTCCCTCCCGTTCTCCCTCCAGCAGCTCCTCGAGGGCGGGGATATATGCATGGTCGAGGACGTGGATCGCCAAGAGGTAACCCCGGCCCTGCTAGGGATCAAGTGTACGCGCTTGACATGGCGCAGGAACGGAACCCCCAAGATGTAGTTGCAGGTATGATTTAATTAATTCACATATTTGCATGGTCTAACTTGAATTGATTAGAACTTACTAGACACTAGCAATAAGTTTTGGTTGTTAGTACTTAGGCACCGTGATTAATGGCAGGAAGATGCCCTATTCGCTATTCGATACCGGTGCCTCACACTCCTTTGTGTCCGAGGATTTCATAAAAGACGTGGAGGGTGTACAGTACTTCACTGGCATAGCCCGACGTGTACGCCTTCCGGACGGCTCGGAGATGATCGCGACCGCCAAGTGCGAGTTAGAGTTATTTATTGATGGGAAGGCCTTTGATACACCGACCACGGTTCTGAGAATGCCGGAGTTCGACATCATTTTTGGAATGACATGGCTGAACTGACACTTCACGAGGATCGACTGCGCGGAGAAGCGGATCTATTTGAGACATGGAGACTCTGACATCATCTTCCAAGGTATTGGCTTCGCGCCGCGTATGATATTATCTTCTGTTCAGGCTGTAAAGTCTCATATGAAGGGGGATGAGGTCTTCATGATCTCGTTCGGGTTGAAGGAAGCAGTATTGGAATTAAAGGATGTACGGGTAGGGCGGGATTTTCCCGAGGTATTTCCTGAGAAGCTGCCAGGATTGCCCCCGCATAGAGAGGTTGATTTCCAGATTAATCTAGTACCAGGTGCCAAGCCTGTATCCAAGGCTCCGTACAGAATGGCCCCGAAAGAACTTGAGGAATTTAGAGTTCAACTACAGGAACTAGTGGATTCAGGGTTTGTTCGCCCCAGTTCATCACCATGGGGAGCCCCTGTGCTGTTCGTGAAGAAGAAGGATGGAACCCTGCGATTGTGCATAGATTATAGGGAACTCAATCGGTTGACGGTGCGGAACACTTATCCGCTACCTCGGATCGACGAGTTGTTCGATCAATTAGTGGGAGCACATTGGTTCTCTAAACTAGATTTGCGCTCTGGATACTATCCGTTGAGAATATAAGAAGGGGACATTCAGAAAACAGCCTTCAGTTCGAGATATGGTTTGTATGAGTTCACAGTAATGCCGTTTGGGCTCACAAATGCCCCTTCGTCCTTCTTGAGCCTGATGAACAAGGTGTTTGAACCATATTTGGACATCTTCGTCATTGTTTTCATCGACGACATCTTGGTCTACTCAAAGATGGAGGAGGAGCATGTCGAGCATCTAACCTTGGTGTTGAAGAAATTGAAGAAGCACGCCTTGTACGCCAAGTTTAGCAAGTGTGAATTCTGGCTTAAGGAGGTTGCCTTCTTGGGGCATGTGATCAGTGGAGCAGGATTAGCAGTGGATCCAACAAAGGTGAGGGCCGTGAAGGAGTGGTCGCCCTTGAAGTCGGCGGCCGATGTACGAAGCTTTCTTGGACTTGCTGGCTACTACCGCAAGTTCGTGAAAGGATTTTCCAAGATTGTCCTTCCTCTTACCTCCTTGACGAAGAAGGGTGTGTCATTTGAGTGGACACCTCAATGTGAAGCGGTATTTCAAGAGTTGAAGGATAGGCTTACCTCCTTCCCCATCCTTGCACTTCCGTCGGGGAAGGAAGGATTCCAAGTTTACACGGACGCATCATATCAAGGGATGGGAGCAGTGCTGATGCAGCACGGGCACGTGATCGCTTATGCTTCAAGGCAGTTAAAGAAACATGAAATCAATTACCTGGTTCATGATTTGGAGTTGGGAGCAGTGGTGTTCGCTTTGAAGGTCTGGAGGCATTACCTATATGGCGTACACTGCGAGATCTTTTCCGATCACAAGAACTTGAAGTATGTCCACACTCAGAAGGAGTTGAACCTGAGACAACGACGGTGGTTGGAATTTCTATGCGACTATGAGTTCACCATGAAATACCACCCCGGGAAAGCGAACTCGGTAGCCGATTCCTTGAGTAGAAAAGCGCTAGGCTCTAGCCCAGAGTCTCGGTTGATGAGTATGGAGTTGGCTCGGGTGATCGAGGAGATGGAAATTACTCTATTATTCAAGGCTCCTTCGGGAGAGTAAGCGGAGTATTGGGCCAACATGAGCATAGTTTGTGATATCCGAGACCGGATTCGGGTGGAGCAAGGAATGGATGCAGCCTTCGCCCCGGCAATCAAGGCAATTGAAGATGGGACCACCGATGAGTACACACTAAAAGACAGCCTCGTTTATTTTCGTGGTCGACTCTATATTCCCAAGGGAGGCAAAATTCGGGAGGATATCTTGAGAGAGGCACATTCCTCTCAATATTTAGTGCACCCGGGTATTGCTAAGATGTACGCCGGATTGCGGAAGACCATGTGTTGGCCGGGAATGAAGGATGTTCGCTACTATGTTTCACATTGCGAAGCTTGCCAAAGAGTGAAGGCTGAATGCAGGAGTCCCTGTGGTTTGTTGCAGTCATTGCCCATCCCCGAATGGAAGTTCGAGGATATCTCCATGGACTTTGTCCATGGGCTACCTCGCTCACGCTCCGGGAATGATTCGGTGTGGGTTATTGTGGATCGACTGACAAAGGTGGCCCGGTTCATTCCAATGAAGAAGGAAGCACACGTGGATGTTTTGGTATGCCTTTTTGTGGAGCAATTTGTACGGTATCATGGCGTGCCCAAGACAATTGTTTCGGATTGGGATGGTCGGTTTACATCCAATGAGTGGAAGGTGATACAGGCATATTTGGGCGCGCGCCTAACCTTTAGTACCGCATTTCATCCTCAGACGGACGGGCAGTCAGAGCGGACCATCAGAACACTGGAGGATTTATTGAGGTTATGTGTGCTGGACATAGGAGAGCCGTGGGAAAGACTCTTGCCCCTGGTGGAATTCTCCTACAACAATAGTCATCAAGCGAGCATCGGCATGGCACCCCATGAAGCCCTTTACGGAAGAAGGTGCAGGACCCCCTTGTCTTGGGTGCAGGATGAAGATCCGAAGGCATTGGGAAATGAATATATAGATGATACTGATGTGGCGGTCAGATTGATACAGGATCGCATGTTGGAGGCTCAAAGTCGACAGGCAAAATATTACAATAAAAAGCACCGGATGGTGGAGTTCCAAGTGTGCGAAAAAGTGTTCCTCAAGATTCGGCCGATGCATGGAGTGTCGCGGGTGCGTGGAGTGAAAAAGCTCAGCCCAAGGTATGTTGGGCCTTATACTATACTGGAAAGGATTGGCCCGTTGGCCTATCGGTTGGAGTTACCACCAGAACTAGAAAATCTCCACGACGTGTTCCATGTGTCGTCGCTTCGAAAAGCACTGTTGCGGCCCGACCAATATATTCCCACTACTGATGGTGCAGTGGCGTCAGATAGGTCTGTGCGACTAGAGCCGGTGCGGATTGTTGACAGCGAGACAAGAATATTACGCCGTAAAAGTGTTCCCTTAGTGAAGGTGCTATGGTTGAATCATGGGAAGGAGGAGTACACATGGGAGCCAATGGATTTGATGCAGCAATGCTACCCGTAGTTGTTTGCTCAAGGTAATCTTATTTAAAAGTATATGTTAAATTTCCTGTTATGCTTTTCTCCCCACAGCCTAAGCCTGATTTCGGGGACGAAATCTTTTATTTTGTTTATAGGATTTGTAACGTACCGAATCGCTCTAGGCCCCTAGTGTGTGTGTTTTTGAGTCAGGAGGGTTGACTCGAGTCTTGAGAAGTGCAGGGAATTGGACTGCACTTGTGGAGAAGTGGAGAAATCAGTGCAGAGACACACGGGTAGTGACACGGGTAGTGACACGGGTAGTGACACGGGTAGAGACAGGGTAGCGACACGGGTAGCGACACGGGCGTGTCCCTACCCGTGTGTGTCGAGTTCCACTCGACAGGCCGTGTCGAGAATGACGAGCTGTGTCGACATCATGTGATACGGGTAGTGACACGGGCGTGTCCCTACTCGTGTGTGTCGAGTTACACTTGACCGGCCGTGTCGAGACTGACGAGCTCTGTCGACACCAGGTGACACAGGTAGTGACACGGGCGTGTCCCTACCCATGTGCGTCGAGTTGAGCTCGACGAGGCGTGTCTAGATCGACGAACTCCGTGTCGAGTTCGACGAATTGTATGACACGGGTAGTGACACGGGCGTGTCTCTACCCGTGTTCCGTGAGTGTCGAGCTGATTTTGTCGAGAGGCAACCCGAGAAGGACACGACCAAGGATACGGCCAGGCACACAGCCGTGTCATGTGGACACAGGTCGGGACACGGGCGTGTCCCTACCTGTGTCAAGTATTGAACCGACACATAAAACCGCCATTGCCGTTTCACGGAAGCGGGACACGGGCACGGACACGGCCGTGTCCCTACCCATGTCAGTTTTATATATAAGAGGGAGAGAAAACCCTAGCCGTTTTCATTCTCATTTCATCCCCTATTTCCTGTGAGAACTCCTGGTGAGAGGGAAAACTGTTGGAGCAAGTTCTACCGGAGGAGATCCGCCATCGCCGTGAAAGAGAAGATGCCGCCAAGGAGAACTACGAGATCCATGGCCGGAAATGGTGGTACCGCTGGAGCCAATGTGAGTTTCCTACCCTCTCCCTTGGTGCTAGATCTATAGATATTATCCTAGGCGAGACATCGACTCAAGAGAGTCTTGATGGAGAGGAGAAGTTTTTTAGGAAAGGCCATGCTAGGACTTGTGTCCTAGGTTTTAGATCTCTTCAACCACGCCCTTCTTCAATGTGATGATAAGAGATGGTTTCATGAAGGTGTTGGCCTCTTGAGGTTGAATAAGGGTGGATGAAATTCTGGAATGATTTGGGAAGATCGCCTTGAGGAGGAAGATGAACCGATGCCGTTCATTCTGCCTTAAGATGTGTGCAGAATCTGTATTCTGCGCGCAGCGAACTTCATGACCATTTCTTGGTGTGATGTCCAGATCTGGGTTTTCGGCTAAACATGAAAGTTGAAGCCCTTGAAAATGCTTTTCCAACGAATGGTTGCACGACCTCTAGCGAACTCTGTAGCCACGGGAAAGTCTAAACAAAATGGTGTTCAATAAATCCTGTATGCAGAAACTGTGTTCTGTACGCAGCGGACTTCAAGTCCGATTTCAAATAGGATAGTATCAAATCTGGGTTGAGCTCTGAAAATGAAAGATGTAGTCCATGGAAATACCTTTCCATCGAGGGGTTACACGACTTCACCGGATTCCTGTAGCCTCGGGAATCTACGGTCGAAGTTGCTGTTCAGATTCAACCTGCGCCTAAATTCTGGGCTTAATGGAAAATGGATTTTGATTCGGTGGAATTAATAATGCAAGATACTTGCCTTGGATGAACCCTTATGATTAATAATTTGTTGCATGATTGAAGTAGCTTATTAATCAGAGTTCATATTATCAAATTGTGAAACAATCTTATTTAAACGAATTGAATTGGTAGGAATTGAAAGATTGATAATTGTGCACTTCATGTTTAAATTATGACATTATCAAATGGAAAGTGTGTTAGATCTTATATGCGCATCATGTTTATATTACATTGTCATCATTTGGGAAGTCATACAAATGAATAGATTACGGCCATGGATATGTTTGATTAATGAAATGAGTCTAGTAGACCAATACTTAGAGCGCCGTCTCCCTACGGGTAGTATTGTGAAGTGATGTAAGTGCGGGGTTGACCGCCACTTGTTTTGGTTGTGTTGAGATAAGGTGTGGATGGATGGTTGGGCGGTGTCCTCGTGTTTACTTCCGAGGCCCCTTCCATGTTATGTTGATGTGGTATTTGCATGTGGTGTGAGTCGACACGCGGTGTCGTAATCCTGGGTTAAGGATAGTGTGGCAGGTCTACGGGCTCGCCAGTCATCACACCGACGGGAGTTGGCAGTTATACTTGGTCGGTTTGGGCTGTGTCCTCGGTGTTCACATCCCGAGGCCCCTCCGGCTATGTGAACGGTTGGGCTGTGTCCTCGTGCTTTCTTCTGAGGCCCCTTCCGGGTCACGCAAGGCCAGTTCGGGCTCTGTTCTTGGTGCACATCTACCCAAGACCCCGCTAGGCCATAGTACGCATGGGCTCCGCTGTTGTGTTCTTAGCGTTGAGGCGTACGGAGGTCTAGGTGAATTAATGTGGATACCCTACTAGTAGTAGAAGTGCCCGTTCTACTGTCACCGCCTGGCCACGGTGGCTGATGCCTGAGAGGTTAGCTACCAGCTCGAAAAGTGGGAACTACAGTCTGTGTCGACATAGCAATTGCATGGGTGAGTCATTGCATAGCATTCATAGTATTTCATAGCATTGCACAACAAGATCCTCATCGTATAAGTTTGTATGGGCACTCTTATACGATGAGTTACTTTTATGTAACCCGATCCTTAACTTATAAGTTTGTGTGGGCATTCTTATAAGTTAAGTTACTTTCCTGCTGTTACTTATACATGCTAGTTTAGTGTAGCTCTTAAATAAATACTGATTATGATACTGTTACTCTTACACTACTGCCACCTGCTTGTACTTCCCTTACTTACATACTTGTTATATACTATACTCTTATTCCTTTTCTCCGCACAGTGCCGAGGAGTTGCCGGGGGAGCGGATGTGAAACCACTTAGTCGTTTCGGCTAACGGTTGCTACGTCTTCCTTTTAGGAGGTCACGCCACAGGTAGAGCAGCCGCAGACTATGCAGCAGGACAGCCAGGCCAGGACGACAGGGCCTGAAGTGACGGTGCCGTCGATACCATCAGTTACTGATGTTACTATTTTGATTACTCTGATGTATCCCGTTTGGGCAATGATTAGCTGTACTATGATATTTTGTAGAAGCATGTTTAGCTTCTCTATTTATTGATGAATTTGGACAATTATTACTTAGTGTGGATTTTGACTTCTCTTGCTTATTTATTTGGTTGGATTGGCATGATATATTGATATTGTTGTAGCCGGCGAAATAGGCGTCTTGTGGTACAGGTTAGCCTGTGTGCTAATGCTACCGCAAGGCGGCTGTTCCGGGCATAAGACTCCCCCTTCGTGCCGTGTTTTGTGATCCGGGAGGGGGGGGGGTCTTACAATATATACTCGAGTTGCTCTATCTGCTTACTCGAGTAGTTGGTTTCTACCTACTAGAATTGTCTATCTTTATATACCCGAGTATGTTCTCCTTCATGTACTCGAGTAGTTATTCAACTACTCGAGTAGCTCTTCTCTTACTCGTGTATATGACTGAACTTTCCGGAAATTTTTTCTAAGCATTTTTCTGACGGGATTTTTAAATCACGCGACATGATTGGTCCACGTGTACATTATTATGACCGATTATGACCGTTATTCTCTCCTATATAAAGTCTTATCAGAAAATGACAAACCCTAAGTATTCTCTAAGCTTTCATTGTCAATTTATTTTAAGAAAGTTTTTCAGCCAACTCCTCTCTGTTTTTCGCGAAACGGAAGCCGCCGCCACCGCCTTCTTCTCCGGCCAAAGCTTCTACTTTCAGAGGACAATTTTGAAGAAAGTTATAGATCGAGATCGACATCGCTGATCATATTCTCTCTCGATTTCTGTAAAAGCAAGTAAATCCAGATCGAAGCCGAGAACTTCTTCACCGATTTCTGAAAGTGCTACAAAGTTGAAAAGAAGAAGATCCTGGCTGTTTCATTTAGATCTGAGTGATTTACTGTTTGTATTCTTGTAAACCTCATTTTATTCTTGTAGGAGAAATCTTCTCCGAGTGTAGGAGTTTTTTCACTCCGAGTTTTTGTAGGAAGTGCTATCTTCCGAGGTGTAGATCCGTTTGTTTGGATCGAGTTGTAGGAACTTTGTTCCGAGGGTAGGATTGGATTTCAATCCGAGATAGTGGAGTAGCCGAGTCTAGTAAAGTACTAGATCGGTGAGGGAAAGTGGATGTACCCAAGATCGGGGAACCACTATAAATCTTTTGTCGTCTGTGATATTGGTAGATAGATCTGTGCTGCGTTCTTATTATTTTTATTCCGCAAAAAGACGCACGATTCACCTATTCACCCCCTCTAGGTGATTTAGGTTGACAACCGTTTTCTTTTAATTGGTATCAGAGGGAGGTTCATCATCAAAAAGCTAACACCTTGATCAGATCCTGATCCGTTGTCTGAAAGATCTACCATTATGGACAAGGGCAAAGATTTCGCCAAGCTTCCTTTGTGCAACAAAAATAACTTTCCCATGTGGAAAGAGAGAATAAAGTTTTTCATGGAAGCTATGGATCCAAGGATCTTTATGATCGTTGAAGAAGGTCCTTACGTTCCCATGACAATGTCCACTATCGACCCTACCAAGAGGGTTCCCAAGAAATTGATGGATCTCGACAAAGACGAGATTGCACTTGTCTCCCTCGACAAGAAAGCTAAGAATATCATAGCAAGTGCAGTCGATGACTCAATATTGCAGAACTTGATTCATTGCCAGTAGGCTAAGGAGATGTGGCATTCCTTAGTCACATTGATGGAAGGAACTGAAGAAGTAAGGGATGATCGGAGATCCCTTCTAAACCAGAAGTATGAAGCGTTCTGATAAGGGAACAAGGAAACTATTGCCGGCACATTTGAAAATTTCTTCAAGATTGTAAATGACCTAAGGGTGTATGGCCATGTCTTCACCAACGGAGAACTGAATGACAAATTTTTGAGATCCCTAACCAAGGAATGGGATAACAAGGTTTGCGCCATCAGGGAGTTCGGGAAGCTATCTGAAACGGACCCGCAAAACCTCTTTGGAAAGCTTATGTCCTATGAACTCCAAATCAACACAAGAAAAGCTGAAGAAGAGAAAGGCAGGTCTGCTCTCAAGGAGAAATCTGTCGCTTTGAAGGCAGACACCTCCAGAAAGGCTAAAGCTGCCTCCCCCGTTCCAGCTCCAATGGTTGAAGAAGAAGAAGAGACATCAGAGCCAAGCACTTCAGGCTCTGATCTATCTGAAGGAGAGTTCTCCTTACTCTCGAGGCAATTCAAGAAGTTCCTTAACAAAAAGAAACAATGGAAGGGCAAGGATGCCTCATACCGAAGATCGCGGCGCGACAGCGATCGTCAAAGAAAAGGGTCAAGTAGCCATGACAGGTACTCTAAACCGAACAAATACATTTCTACTGACGTTATCTGCTATTGTTGTAACAAGCCAGGTCACGTCATCGCCGATTCCCCGCACAAGAAAAAGGAGGGCGGAAGAAAAGAAGAGAAGTCCTCCTACCACAAGAAGAGGACTAAAAAGAGCTTTGTGCCGAAGAAGGGCAAAACTCTCAGCGACTCCGACTCATCTGAGTCGAGTGAAGAGGAAGAAGCATACTTTGGGCTTATGGCTCAAACTGACGAAGAATAAGAGCCCCAGTTCACTGGGCAGGTAAAAGCTCATACTCCTCTCTCCGACTCTGAAGTTTCTGGTAATGATCATGAGGACAGCTCCTCTGACGATGAGTCAGAACTCATGGCCAAATATAAGGAGTTAATCATGGCTTACAACAAATGTCGTCGAGTCGTGAAGACTCAGGCTAAGGAGATCAAATCTCTAAAAGCCGAAGAGAGCATCTTAAGGGAGGAAGTCTCCAAGATAAACTCACTTAAAGATGACTTTGATAATTCTATCGAAGAATACAACAAGGCTCTCAAGCACCTTGACCTCAAGGAGGAAATCATCAAAGAATTGGAGAAACAACTTGCCCCTGAAAAGAAACTTGTTGAAAGTTTCTCAAAGCCCAAGACAGTTATCCCATTTGTTGCTGAATTCTCAGCAAAGGACCAGGGTGCTGGTCTCGTCCATGAAAGTACTTCTAGCAAATCCTCTAGAAGAAATCCGGCTCAACGTAAGAATAAGGCTTCCAAAAAGGCCTCAGCCAAGGAGAAGGGGAAAGCCCCTCAAGATCAAACTACATTCAAGATGGTGATCTTTCCTTCAAATGAGTTTGACCTCGACTCATCCTACGGCCACTTTGCTAGGCCTACTAATGTAGAGGCAAAGTCCCGTTATCAAGGATGGACTCGCCCTAGAAACTTTGGTGAAAGTGTCTTTAAGGCACCGTATGAAGAGGTGACTCTTCAGAGCTATGGTCCTTATAATCATGGCCATAACTTCAAGAGGGCACGTAAGGCCAAGCCTGCTGTAGAGAGGCCTCCCAAGGAGAAGAAGACCTGTGATTGTCACAATCACGAAGCTTCTTCATCCAAGAATGCCTTCCCTGCTAGACCACACTTCCAAAAGGTCAAGCAGGAGATCTTGAGGCGATGATACAACAGGTTTGATTGTTGGTGCT
This sequence comes from Platanthera guangdongensis, assembly GCA_039583875.1. NCBI lineage: Eukaryota > Viridiplantae > Streptophyta > Magnoliopsida > Asparagales > Orchidaceae > Platanthera > Platanthera guangdongensis. The sequence continues at coordinate 216,561,232 of CM077150.1, forward strand.
GTTGCAAAGTTGGTCACTTCACCATTGATTGCTGGTTCAATCCAAGGAATGCAGCAACACCTCATATTGGCAACGTGAGAAAGACCGCTCATGGTGCTAATACCCGTAGGGGGAGCAATCTAACCTGAGACCAAGGACCCAAACGTGTTTGGGCTCCTAAGGCAAATTGATCATGATTGCAGGTATGTCCAAAGGCCAACAAAACGCCAATCTGATATTTGGATAGTGGATGCTCTCGGCACATGACCGGGACAAGAAGCCTTCTGCAGAACTTCTCTCCAGTCTTGAACGGACCAAAGGTCATCTTTGGAGGTTCAGACCGAGGAATTACAAGAGGCTACGGTATGATTACCAACGACAATGTATCCCTCTCGGATGTGGTTTATGTTGAAGGATTGGAACACAATCTCATAAGCATAAGCCAACTCTGTGATAAGGGATACATAGTTGAATTCCATGCCGACAAGTGCTTGATAAAATCGGTTGACAAGATGAAAATGATTCTATCCGGCACTCGAAGCAGAAATATCTTTTACTTAAATTTCATTTGTATTGATTCCTCAACACCAGTGTGTCTTTTGACAAAAGATAGTGCATCTCTAGGTGACCAATGACACAAGAGATTAGCACATATTAATTTCAAAACTATTAATAAATTATTTTCAATGAACTTAGTACGTGATGCCCCAAACGTCAAGTGCGTCAAAGATAGACCTTGTCATGCATGCGTAGAAGGCAAGCAAACAAGGGCTACCTTTAGAAGCATTATTGGCAAAGACTCTAGTAGATGTCTTCATCTACTGCACAGGGACTTGTTTGGTCCACTGTAAATTAGAAGTTTGGGAGGTAAGGATTATATGTTAGTAATTGTTGATGATTACTCGCGCTTTGCGTGGGTGTTCTTTCTGAAACACAAGTCAGATACCTTCGACATCTTTACTAATTTTGTCAGGCAAATCTAGAATGAACATAACTGCTCCATAGTCAAGATCAGAAGTGACAACGGAACAGAGTTCAAGTCTGGGGCCATGACAGAATTCTGCGAAAGCCTAGGTATCTTTCATGAGTTTTCCTCTCTTCACACTCCACAACAGAATGGAGTGGCCGAGAGAAGGAATAGGACACTGATAGAGGCCTGCAGGACTATGTTGAGTGATGCTTCACTTCCGGAGTACTTCTGGGCTGAAGCTATCAACACTGCATGCCACGTGCAAAATCAAGCACTCATAAACAAAAACCACGATAAGGCGCCTTATGAACCTATGAAGGGCAGGAAACCAACAGTTTCATACTTTAGAATCTTTGGCTGTAAATGCTTCATACTTAACAATGGTAAGTATCATACTACCAAGTTCAGCGAAAAGAGTTTTGAAGGTATTTTCGTAGGTTATAGTAGCCATTGTAAGGCATATAGAATTTTCAATAGAAAAACCCTGGTGGTAGAAGAATCGATACATGTTGTATTTGATGAGACGAGCCTGCTGCAACGCAACCCGTCTAGTGTGCTCATTGAAGATGCAGGTACCAAGTTAAAAGAAATCAACTTGGAAGAATCAAATGAAGAAAGAGACGATAAGTTCATCAAGATCACCTCTCCAACCCCCATTGGAGAGATAGATGATCAAGTTGAAGAAATCGCCCAAGTTGAAGAAGTCGCTCAGGTGACTGAAGAGATTACAGATGCTAGAACCTTAGAGCTCAGACATCTGAAGGATCATCCCATGGAGCAAATCATAGGAAATCCCCAAGACGGTGTCAGAACTCGAAGAGGTACAACTAATGAGATTTTGCATTTAAGTTTTCTCTCACAGGTTGAACCAAAGAAGTTTGAGGAAGCAAACTCAGATGCATCATGGATAATGGATATGGAAGAAGAACTGAATCAGTTCAAGCGATACAACGTATGGAAGCTTGTTCCAAGGCCTAAAGGAAAGAACGTCATCAGCACAAAATGGGCCTACAGGAACAAGATGGACGAAGACGGAATCATTATAAAGAAAAAGGCCAGACTCGTCGCCAAGGGCTATCGTCAGGAGGAAGGAATCGAATTCGACCAAACATATGCTCTAGTGGCAAGGCTGGAGGCAATACGGTTATTCCTAGCATATGCTGCACTCAAAGGCTTCACCGTCTATCAGATGGACGTGAAGTCTGCCTTCCTGAATGGAAACATAAAGGAAGAAGTGTATGTGGAATAACCACCAGGTTTCGTAGATCCTAACTTCTCAGATTATGTTTATTTCCTGCACAAGGCCCTATATGGCCTAAAACAAGCTCCTAGAGCTTGGTATGAAATGTTGTCTACCTTTCTACTTGAGAACAAGTTCACAAGGGGAAAGATAGACAAGACATTATTTCTTAGGGAAATAAAAGGCAAGATTTTGCTAGTGCAAATCTATGTCGACGACATTATTTTTGGCTCTACAGATGACAACCTCTGCAAAAAGTTCTCAAAACTTATACAAGGGAAGTTTGAAATGAGCAGTATGGGCGAGCTGAAGTATTTCTTAGGGCTTCAGGTGAAACAATCTGAAGATGAAATTTTCATCTCACAGACCAAGTTCACCAAAGAGCTAATTAAGAAATTCGGAATGGAGAACGCAACCTCTATGAGGACTCCAATGGGCTCAACTATGTCTCTGGACAAGGATGAAAAAGGGAAACCTTTTGATGAAACCAAGTACAGAAGCATAATTGGATCCTTGCTCTACCTTACTGCAAGTAGACCTGACATAATGTTTTCAACATGTGTCTGTGCTAGATTTCAGGTGAAATCCAAGGTTCTCACTACGCTGCTGCAAAGAGGATCTTGAGATACCTTAAAGGTACACCAAATCTCGGCTTATGGTACCCAAGAAGTAATGACAGCGAACTAATTGGTTTCTCGGATACAGATTTTGCAGGAAGTAAGAATGACAGGAAAAGCACCTCCGGGACATGCCAATTCCTTGGAAGAAGGCTAATTTCCTGGAGTAGCAAGAAGCAGAACAGTGTCGCAATCTCAACGGCAGAGTAAGAGTATATCTCTGCAGGCAGTTGTTGCGCACAGTTGCTATGGATAAAGAATCAGTTCGAGGACTACAACCTGCAGTTCAAGGATATTCCTTTGTACTGTGACTCCTCCAGCGCAATCGCAATCGCCAACAATCTAGTCTCCCACAGCCGGACAAAGCACATCGAGCAAAGGTATCACTTCATCCGGGAGCATGTTGAGCATGGAGACATTGATCTCCAATATGTGCCTATAGATAGGCAAATTGCAGACATTTTCACAAAGCCGCTGGACGAGACCAAGTTCTCGTTCTTCAAGACTGAGCTTGGGATGCTCAACAAGGAGGACTAAAGAAGATGGAATGACAAATGGCAAGAAACTTCAGGGGTTAATCAAAATTTAAATTTTCTAAATTTTTCAAAGTTTGACTCGAGAAGTATAAGACATACTCGAGTATGTTAATTCACCTACTCGAGTAGTCGAAAGTCTCTACTCGAGTTAGTAAAGAAATCCACTCGAGTACCTAAGTCATCTACTCGATTATGTTAATTCACCTGCTCGAGTACCCAGACTTACCTACTCGAGTCACTGCCGACTTACCTACTCGAGTATTTTTCTCTACCTACTCAAGTAATTTCTGAAGACCTACTCGAGTAATTTCTGAAGACCTACTCGAGTAACTACTTACCTACTCGAGTAGTCTATATATCTCTCGTGGATTGTTTGCCAGATTTTGAAATTTGTTCTATTCGCCACCCAAGGCTAAATGCCGCCTCTTCCCTCTATTTAGTTAATTTCCTTTAAATTAATTAGATGTAATTTAGGGTTATATATATGAAATTCCGAAAACCAAACCTACACGAAATCACTTCTGTCTCTCGAGTACCCTGCCGCTTCGCCTCCCCGCCACTGTTGCAGAGCCTTCTCCCTTTCGTCACTTTCAGCCAACCGCAGCGATGGCAGCCTCCTCCAAGATCGGCGTCGGTTCGGAATTGGTTGCCGCAGGTATAGCAGAGCTTTCTGATGACTTCCACAACCTTCTCATCCTTCTCAACACCGTTGGCCTCTCCTTCATCCTACAGGAACCGTGCCGAATTTTGTTCCCAGAAGTCGCAGAATTCTTCCAGAACTTGAAGGTGAGAAGAAATGGCAAAGTATTGAAAACTCGAGTTGCAGGTTTGAAGATCAAGCTCAACAAAACCTCCATCTCCCAGTTGCTCCGTCTTGCAGTTGTGGATGAAGAAGATGATTTACATGCTGAAGATTCAGACAGGACATGACTTTTCTGTGGCATTCTAGCAGAGACCCAGAATATCAGAAGTATAGAAATGAATGCTGAAGGGAAATTTCTTGTGGATGTGATTGGCAAAGTTCTCCTCTGTAAGACCAACTCAATCAGAGATATTCCATTATACTTCTTTGATATTATGCAAGCCATCATGTGCAGAAAGAAATTTCAGTTTGGGATGATGATTCTAGACAAGATTAGGGACAGTAAAAAGGCCCCCAAATTTGCTAGAATCATATCTCTCCTCCTCCATGAAATCAATCCAGCAGTTTTCATCTTGGCAAAAGGAACTCCCCTGCATCAATGAAGAAAGTGTCAATTCAGTCCATCCCGAGATGGGAGCTAAAGCTAAAGAATGCTGCTAAAGATGCCCTGGCTCCGACCATAACAGAAATAGAGGACAGGACTCCATCTCCCTCTCCTCAACATGTGGCCAGATCTTCTGGTGCACACTCTGAGGGGGAGCTTGCTCCTTCTACTCCTCAAGAGATCAGCTCCTCACCTGTTCCAGTCAATTCACCTCACCATAAAGACTTGCTCAACACAGATGCCGCAATCAAAGACATGATAGCAGAGCTGACAGAGCAGCTGCTGCCTACTCCTCCTCAATCTCCAGCTCAATCTTCTTCCACCACTCCACAACAAACAGAAAGCATCCTCATTTCTGATGAGCCCTCTCCAGAACCTGCTGAGGCTCCTCTCAGGACTCTTGATTTCTCCATCCCTAAAGAAATGGAAGAAGGGGTTGTGGTCATCCACACAGTCAGGCCTCAGAGCTCTGTGATTATTGAAGAGCTGGCCCCATGGACTACCCCTTCTCTCCGTGCTGCTGCTGTTTCTGCATCCTCTCCATCTGCTGCTGTCCCATCAGACTTGATTTCCCAGATTGCCTTGATGCTGAAAGAACAGAGATCTTATTTTTATTCCTCCCTTGCTACTGTGACATCCAAAATAACTGCTCTTGAGAAAGAAATGAGCAGAGGCTTTGCAGAGATACAAAGCAATACTGATGAGCTTAGGACTCTCTTTCAAATAGGTGGGAAAGCCATTGACCGCACAATTACCAGCATAGGTCAGGTCATGGAACAGAGTGTCACATTAGCCAACAATCAGATAGAACTTGATAAGAGAAATAATGCCAACATGATGGCTATCTATGAAGAAGTTGGATTGTTCAAAGAAGACACAATTGAGAAGCTCTCAAATGAAGTCAGAAAGGGGCAGGATTCGGTGAAAAGTCATCTTGAAAAGTCTCATGCACTTTCTAAAGAAATTTTGGAAGCCAGTGTAAATAATATGCATGATGATGTTTTGGCTTAGATTCAAAGCGTAAAGTTTTATACTTATGACACTACAGTCTGGATGTACAATCAGATCTTGCCAGAGTTTGCTGCAGATCCTAATATAATTCCTCGTCATCTAAATCCACTTGCTTCAGATGCTCCAATTCAAGCTGCTGCTCAACCGTAATTCTCTCCCAGGCTTGGGGACACAGTTGATCCCCCAGACAGCTATGTCCAAGGCTGGGAATAGGACCCTGCAGATATCGTTTTCAAGGCTCCTCCAGAAGTCCAGACATCCAAGAAGAAGAGAAAATATGGTGAAGGCCCCTCTGCCAGTAGATCAACTCCTTCTCCATCATCTGAATTTGTTGATGTCTGGTCCCCAACTTCCAAAGCCCTGATCTTAGACACTCTCAGACTAGTTCTTGACTTCGATGAGAACAGGAATTTACACTATAACTCACATGAATGGGAACTATATGAGAAGTCTATGACCAAGGGAAGGTTATATGACAGAGAATTTGGTCGGAACAATCTTGCTGCTCCTCCAAGGCCTCCTAAATACTATCCAAAATCTTTTAGTTATCAGAGAAGGCAACAAGAGAAGATGGACAAGCAACATGCCCAACCTTAAATCTATAAGATGTTGAGAGATTGAAATGACAAGTTGTAGACTTGATGTTTTTGGAAATTTACATATATACAATTCTAAATTTCTGTCTAATTATCTTTTTCATTGTCTATTGCTTACATGCTCATGTTTTTCTACTTAATTTCTTTTATGTCTATAATTCACCTTAGTGTAAAGGGTTCTGACTTCAACAAATAGGGGGAGATTGTTGGGTTTTACATCCACACTTACCCAGATTTGATGAAGTCACCTAGGAACTAAGAGGAATTAAGTTGTATTTGATGCTTTGTTTGAGTTATATGTTTGCAGGAATTTCACTAGGAAGTGTAGACCAATGTCAGTCCACAGTGGGTCACCAAACACAGGAACTGTGCAATGTAATCCCTCATTGCATGTTCCAAGGTGTTGACTCATGTGTGGTATCTCTATTGGGATACACTTTATATTCAAGCTATTGGACCTTGGGAAAAGAATTGGAAGTTGACTACATTAGAAGAAAGAGTTTCCAACAACAGAAAAATTCTCTAAGTCTTTTACTCGAGTAGGTCCATAACTACTCGAGTAGATTGGTTGTAATTTACTCGAGTAAAGAAGCTTTATACTCGAGTACTTAAGTGTATCTCTCATGTAGCTAAGTCATGTACTCGAGTAGACTTAGTCATATACTCGAGTAGCATGTTTATATACTCGAGTAGATCATTCATTATACCCGAGTATTAAAGGCTTCACTCGTCAAAATTCTTCTAAGTCATGGACTCGAGTAAATACACTCACATACTCGAGTAAGTATACTCACATACTCGAGTAGATAGAAACATACTCGAGTAGTTCATTATACCTACTCGAGTAGATCATGTCTCACTCGTGTACTTTGTAATTTCCCTAACTCCAGAATTTTCTAAGTCTTTTACTCGAGTAGATCTTTCACTTACTCGAGTAGATCACTTACTCTCGAGTAGTTTAGTTCAACTACTCGAGTAGCTGCTTGCTGACGTCTTTAGAAATTATTCTAAGTATTCCACTCGAGTAATCCTTCATGTACTCGAGTAGTTTATATAATATACTCGAGTAGTCCTTTCTTATACTCGAGTAGATCCTTCATGTACTCGAGTAAGTCACTATACATACTCGAGTAGTTCTATCTTCTTACTCGAGTAGTTGGTTTCTACCTACTCGAATAGTCTATCTTTATATACCCGAGTATGTTCTCCTTCATGTACTCGAGTAGTTATTCAACTACTCGAGTAGCTCTTCTCTTACTCGTGTATATGGCTGAACTTTCCTGAAATTTTGTCTAAGTCTTTTTCTGACGGGATTTTCAAATCACGCGACATGATTGGTCCATGTGTACATCATTATGACCGATTATTACCGTTATTCTCTCCTATATAAAGTCTTATCAGAAAATGACAAACCCTAAGTATTCTCTAAGCTTTCATTGTCAATTTATTTTAAGAAAGTTTTTCAGCCGACTCCTCTCTATTTTTCGTGAAACGGAAGCCGCCGCCGCCGCCTTCTTCTCCGGCCAAAGCTTCTACTTTCAGAGGACTATTCTGAAGAAAGTTACAGATCGAGATCGACATCGCTGATCATATTCTCTCTCGATTTCTGTAAAAGCAAGTAAATCCAGATCGAAGCCGAGAACTTCTTCACCGATTTCTGAAAATGCTATAAAGTTGAAAAGAAGAAGATCCTGGCCGTTTCATTCAGATATGAGTGATTTACTGTTTGTATTCTTGTAAAACTCATTTTATTCTTGTAGGAGAAATCTTCTCCGAGTGTAGGAGTTTTTTTCACTCCGAGTTTTTGTAGGAAGTGCTATCTTCCGAGGTGTAGATCCGTTTGTTTGGATCGAGTTGCAGGAACTTTGTTCCGAGGTTAGGATTGGTGTTTAATCCGAGATAGTGGAGTAGCCGAGTCTAGTAAAGTGCTAGATCGGTGAGGGGAAGTGGATGTGAAAGGCAGCTAGATCTGATATACTCTAGAGGGGGGGGGGGGGTGAATAAAGTATATGGTGCTTGAAAATGTTTTACAACAATGGTTGTAATGTGAGTGAGCAGGGAAGCAGTAATAAATCTAATCACAGAACTAAACTAATCAAAAGCTAATCACAGAATAATCACAGCCAGAAACAAAAATAAAGACAAGCAAAACCAGATGACACAAGGAAATATAGTGGTTCCCCTAAACTTGGGTACATCCACTCTTCTACCACCCTAGGTAGGAATCCACTGCAAGATTAGTTGATCAGTTGTCCTGGGCACCAATGAGCTTTTGATAAGGTGCTCAAAAACCAAATTAGATTTTTTGATCAGGTGTCTTGCCACCAATGAGCTTTTGACAAGGTGCACAAAAACCAAACTCAAACTTTTGAAGGGAGTTTGAGAAACCCTTTACAGAGATAGGGGTGAGAGAGTGATGGAAGTCTTCTCTTTATCAGATCAGCTGAGAAGACTATGTGGATTGATGGTGTCAAAGCTCCCCCTGAGTCCTTGAGATCTTCAGGAAAAGAAGCTTTGCTGTATGGTGATAGTCCTTCACAAGTTGAGCTCCAGCAAAAGATGATTTCAGCAACAACTGAAATGTTAGATGTCTGGAGTCTTAAAATATGTTGGCCTTGAACACTTGAGATTGAGAGATCAGAAGATTTCAGAAAAACTTGATCTCCTTGGATGTGTGTTCTTGAGAATTCTTTGAGACAGAATATTTTTGTTCTTATTCTGAAGATTACTGTTGTCTGTCTGTGTGTCTGTGTATATGTCTGTGTATTCTCTGTGTTCTCTATGAGATTCAAAAAATCCTTCTCTTTTATTCTCTGGTACAGAATTGAAAAACATCCTCTGTCAAGAATAGCCGTTGGCCTGCATTAATTGCATCCTTAATTACAAAATGTCTTCTGGAGAAAATTCCATAGAAATATTCCTTGAAAATCCCTTGAAACTTGGTCCAGAAATGAATGAAAATGGCTAGAAAATCTTCAGAATTAATTGCAGAATAACTCCTTAACTGATTTGAATTTGAATCTAGAAACATTCTTGAAGTTATCTGAAAACGTCGAACTGAGCTCTGCTATCGTTGAACTGAGCTCAGCGATATGGATTTATACAACAGCAAAATATCGTCGATCTGAGCTCAAAGATCGTGGAACTGAGCTCAGAGATAGTGATCCAAAGCTGAGTCAAGATCGTCGAACTGAGCTCACCGATCGTCGAATGGAGTTCGACGATATGATGAAGTTGAGCTCAGCGATCGTCGAATGGAGTTCGATTATCTGTCGAAGTTGAGCTAGACGATCGTCGATCGGAGTTCGACGAATCGTCGTGCTGAGCTCGACGATATGACTTAGTCTCAAACTGAAAAAGGCTTGGTCTTGAGGGCATCTTCCAAACTTAAACTTCTAACCCTTAGACTCAATTCTAATTGACCTTTAGAGCTATACAGGAGGTCAAACATTGGTTTCCTAGAGACATAGTGATCCTGACCCAAATTAGTAATAGGGTGTTCCAACAATCTCCCCCAATTTGGGTTAGGATTACTATTTACAGAGTTTGGAAAATTTAAATAACAACAAGCAGCAAAACAGAAAAGCAACAAGCTAGACATTGCAGAACCACAGATATATATACATCATCCCAGATAATAACCAGAAGTCAGAGAGATTGTCACCTTACATAGTAATTTCTTTTCCTTGCCCTTAACAAGTTTGATTTCTTTGTTGGGATTGAGGGCTTCCTTCTTTGATCTAGTATCATCTGCTGTACCTAAAGTGCTTTGCTGTTTGGGCCTGGGAACTACAGCTTCAGGATGCAGTTCCATGTATCTATCTGAATCAAAAAAATTTGCTTGATGCATATCTTTCTAGCGCTCTCTTTCTCTGTTCAGACATTGTGGAGATGTTGGAGGAATCTCTTCCTTGCTCTTTAGCCTTTTTGATCTGATCCAGTGCAGTAAGTTCCTTCATCCTTATAGTTCAAGCAGCTGGATTGTTCTCAGGGTCCTCAAAAGGTACTGGTGGCTCATATCTGTTAGAAGGATTTTCTTGAGCAGGCCTAGATGACACAGTTTCTTTCAGCTTATAGGGAAAAGGACCAGATGTGGTATCAGATGAAATTTGTCCTTCCCTGGAGTATGGGTGTTGCCTTGAGTATCCTTTGGAGTAGACTTGGAAATCTCTTTGACTGCCTCTGTATCCTCCTCTCCTGGATTGAGAACCCCTGGATTGGCTTCCCCTATGGTAGGATCTAGCATGTGGCTGATAGGGAGCTTGACTTCTAGCAGGTGGTTGAGCAGCAGAACTTCCACCTGCACCTGCATCAGGAGGACGAGGAGGAGAAGGATGAGAGGGTTGGAATTGTGAAGAACCCTTTTCATATTTCCTCTTCTTTTTCATTGCTTTCAGTTGATTCTTAGAGTATTGCATCCAGTGCTCAGTGATAGGGCAGTCATGAAGAATGCAGTAAGGTATGTCATTGTTATCCTTGACCTTGGCAGGAGGTACTCTCTTCATGGCTTTGCTCCTTGCCTTTCTTTTCCTGGCAATGGTAGCAGAAGAATCATCAGAGTCTGTTCTGTACTCATCACTTTCAGAACTCTGATCATCATAAAGGGCATCAATTTTCTTCATCAGATCTTTCTTGAGCTGTATGGAAACAGATGAGGCAGCAGATGATGTAGCAGCAGAGGTTGAAACAGTAGCAGTAGTGACAGCAGCAGATACAAAGGTTATTGCAGTTGAAGTAGAAATAGTAACAACAACAGCAGAAATAGGTTCTGGAGAAGTGACAGCAGCAACAACAGTTTCACTAACAACAACATCAACAGTAGAAATAACATCAGAAAATGCAGAAGGCTCAAACTCAGGTGCCTCTGTCATAAGGATCTCCTTAGAGATTGGCTCAACAGCAGTAACAGAAGTAGCAGCAGCAGTATCAAAACTCTCCGCAGTAGTAGGGGCAGTAACATCAGAAACAATAACAATGCATTCATCAGATGAAGCAGCAGCATACACTGAGTTGACAAAAGAGGTGATGATGCTGGGGTCACAGCAAGAGAATGGCACAAGGGCCTTGGACAGATCCTCTGGGGGCTGGACAACAACTGTTTCTGGCAGACATCTGAAATAGACAGAATCAAAAGTTGATAGCAAAGACCTGAGGTCTATGAAAAAGACTGCAGAAGGATCTAGAGACACAGTAGCAGGAGCAGATTCAAGAGCTGAAGAAACAGCAGCAGTAGCAGCAGCAGCAGGCAGACTCACTTCAGAGGGCATCTCCCCCTGCCTAGATTCAGACATGGCTGGATCAAGGCACACTGCAGAAGGGTCTGCCTGAGGGAAAAGAGATGAGAGCCTGGCAGAGAGGGCTGCCACTGACAGGAGTAAAGGAGCCAAGGAGGTATCCAAGAGAAGAGATAGCCTGGGGGCTAGCAATTCATACAGCCTATCAGCAAGGGCTGGAATGTCTACTTGCTCAATAGTGACTGGAGCAGAGGTAGAGGATGGAGGAGTAGCTGTTGGTGAGGGTAGGGGAGAGCTGTTGAGTCGGGGAAGAGATGGCTGAGGTGTGGGTAAGGTGGATATGGAGGACAGTGGGATGAAGATGGATGGGGTGAAGGTGGGTTGGTCAATGATCTCTTGTAGAAGATCTTGATAGGATGTTGAGGAAGAGGGTAGCTCAGGAGGAGAGGATGGTGAATCATCCATAAAGGAATCTTCAATGAGGGTGAAGGATGGAATGGAGGGTGATGAAGTGATATCTTGTTGAGGGTAGGAGAATAATGGATGGAAGTGGTCTTCTGTGAGTGGAAGAGTAGGGACTGGAGATGGTGTAGATGTTGGAGAGGGGCTGGAAACGATGATGGTGGATGGAGTCTGAATGGTAGATGGAATGGGATGAGAGGGAATTGGAGGAGGAGGAGGAGAGGCAATATCAGCAGGCAGGTCATCTGCAGGGGCAGAGACCTGTGGGGAAGTGACTCTGAGAGTCCTGGTGCCTGAAGGAGTGCTGGAGGAGGGCCTGCTGGGCTTGATGATTTGTCTGTCCCATTTTCCAAAGAGGGCACAAGACAGTATCTTGGATGCATTTATGTGGATTCCAGAGGAGACCAGCAAGGCAGGGCACCTATGCTGCAGAAACACCCCTATAATTCTTCCAAAGTTTACAAAACTTTTGTTTATCTTCTTCTTAATGAGGTCAAAGAATACTTCTCCCCAATTCAAATTCTTCCTGTCTACTAGGGCTCCCATTAGGTAGAGCGGATATCTGGAAATTGTATCATGAGCAGAGTGCTTAGCCAGTAGCACTTTCCCAACTACATCTGTCAGGAATCTGTATTCCACAGAAAGGTTCTTTTTCAAGAGCTTGCTAGGGTTAGCCTCAGAATGACCCATTCTGGCAAGCAAGTCAGTATACTCTTCTCCAGACAAGTCAGCAGTATCTCCACCAGTTCTCAACTCAAAAACCTCTGTTAAAATTGATGGGGTCAGAGGTACCTGCGTGCCAGATATTGATCCAATAATGGTGGAGTTGTCCTAATTGTGGGCAGTGTAGACCCATTCCTTAATCTCATCAGATGCAAGCTTAATCCTTGTGATCATGATTGCTGTCAGGTTCTGCGCTTTGAATAACCCTAAGATATCCTGAAAAACCTGGTCGGTTGTGCTGAAGGATTCCATGTCGATGTCGAAGCCAGCATCAAACTTCATGGCGGCGAGAACAGCAACAGACACAGTCATGGGTACCTGCAAAAATTGAACAAACAAAACGACCAAGTGCAGAATTGTTTGGAGGGAAAGAAAATTCTTGCAGAGAAATCGAAAGCACAAAGGAGAACGACGGTGAAAAATGAATTTTATACTAGGGTTCGACGCAGAATTGGAAAGATCATTGAACTCAGTTCGACGAACGAGGCTTCTAAAGGAATCTGAAGAGTCTTCAACATCGTCGATCTCCGTTCGACAATATTGGAGAGCATCGAGCTCTGTTCGACGATCGTTCAGAGAACAAGATCGTCGAGCGCCGTTCGACGATCGTTGACCAGAAGAGATAGTTCATACTATCAGAGAAACACTGAACTCAGGTCGACGATCTCAGAAATCGTCGATCTCCGTTCGACGATCTGAGGGAAAATCGTCGAGCGCAGTTCAGAGATCAGAAAAACTCTAGACACTAAGAAAAATCAAGATGTTTGCCTAGTCTTGGTCAATTTTTAAACTTACAAAATCTTGGATATTATTTAATACTTCCTCCATCTAACATTCCTAACTAATTTAGGAAGAAGGTGTGTTTCTTTTCATCCAAGGGCTTGGTGAAAATATCTCCCCTTTGTAAATTAGTTGGGATATATTGTAGTTCAATATTATTCTTTTCAACATTATCCCTTAAGAAATGATGCCTAATCTCTATGTGTTTTGTCCTACTATGGAGGACTGGATTTTGAGCTATAGAAATAGCACTGGTGTTATCACAAAAGATTTTAGACTTCTCTAAGTTATAGCCATAGTCTAGGAGTTGGTTTTGAATCCACAAGATTTCTGAACAACAACTGCCTGCAGCCATATATTCAGCTTCAGCAGTTGAAGTTGACACAGAAGTTTGTTTCTTACAAAACCAGGAGACAAGTCTGTCACCAAGGAACTGACAAGTTCCACTGGTGCTTTTCCTGTAAATTCTGCATCCAGCATAATCAGCATCAGAAAATCTAGTTAAATCAAATGCTGAATCTTTTGGATACCAGAGACCTAGATTTGGACAACTTTTAACATACCTGAGAATCCTCTTTACTAATGTTAGGTGTGACTCTCTAGGGCTTACTTGGAAACTAGCACATATACATGTAGCAAACATTATATCTGGTCTACTAGCTGTAAGGTATATTAAAGAGCCAATCATTGCTCTATATGTTGTCTGATCAACAGGTTTCCCATGTTCATCAGCATCCAATACAGCATTAGTAGGCATGGGTGTTTTCATACAAGATGCTTCAGACATGCCAAATTTCTTAACCAGTTCATTTGCATATTTGGTTTGAGAAATAAAGATGCCTTCAGCATGTTGCTTGACTTGCAATCCTAGGAAGAAGGATAGCTCACCCATGCTACTAATCTCAAATTTAGAATGCATTAGGTTGGAAAACCTTCTGCATAATTTGGAGTCAGTAGAGCCAAAAATAATATCGTCTACATAAATCTGCACTAGTAGGGTATGAGTCTTATGGGTTCTAATGAAAAGAGTTTGGTCTACTCTACCCCTCAAAAATCCATTTTCCAAAAGAAAGCATGCTAGGGTCTCATACCATGCTCTAGGAGCTTGCTTGAGACCATATAATGCTTTGTTCAATCTAAAAACATAATCAGGATAAGTTGGAGAGATAAAACCTGGAGGTTGTCTGACATATACTTCCTCTTTGATCTCCATTTAGGAATGCACTTTTGACATCCATCTGATATACCATGAAGCCTTTATGTACTGCATAGGATAAAAATATTCTGATGGCTTCCAATCTTGCAACTGGTGTAAAAGTCTGGTCATAGTCTATTCCTTCTTCTTGAGAATATCCCTGAGCAACTAGCCTTGCCTTGTTCCTTACAATTACTCCTTGATCATCCAGTTTGTTTCTGAATACCCACTTTGTTCCAAAAATGGAGTGATCCTTAGGCTTTGGCACTAGTTCCCATACTTTGTTCCTTTCAAATTGATGAAACTCCTCTTGCATTGCAACGATCCAGTGTGGATCTTGCTCTGCATCTTGAATCGACTGAGGTTCAATTTGAGATAGGAAGCAGGTGTGCAACAGGTTTTGGTTGACCTGATTTCTAGTTTGCACACCAGCTGAGATGTCTCCAATTATTTGGGAAATTGGATGATCTCTTGATGTTACTAAATCAACATGGGGTGTTGATTGTTCACCAACATGTGTTGTTGTTTTCTCTTATGGTACAACAACTGGCTCTTCACGTTGTTCTTCAATATGTTGAGCACTTTCTTCATCTTCACTGCTTTCATCCCTTTGAGTAACCTGTAACTTGTTCAAGTCTTCAACAAGAGAATGTTCCTGCAAAGGTTCTATGGTAGAAGAGATCTTCTCCTTGAAAGACATGTTAGATTCATCAAATGATATATGAACAGATTCCTCAATTTTTAGAGATGATTTATTATAAATCCTATAAGCCTTGCTGATCATGGAGTATCCCAGAAACACTCCTTGATCAGCTTTAGCTTGAAATTTTGCTAAGTATTTCTTGTCATTATTATGTACATAGCAAATACAGCCAAAAACTCTAAAATAATCAACTTTAGGTTTCTTCCCTTTGAGTAATTCATAGGGAGTCTTTCCCTTTAGTTTATGTATTAAACTTCTATTCAGCACATAGTTGGAGGTGTTCACTGCCTCTGCCCAAAAGGATAGAGGAAGGTGAGCATCTGACAACAATGTAGTGGTAGATTCAATAAGGGTTCTATTTTTCCTTTCAGCTACCCCATTTTGTTGAGGAGTTCTAGGAGCTGAGAAAGTATGCCTGATCCCTTCACTCTGATAGAACTCTTGTATAAGAAGAGAATCAAACTCTGTCCCATGATCACTTCTGATCAGGGCAATGTGAGTATTGAACTCAATCTGTATACATTTGAGAAACTCTATCAGGCACTTTAAGTTATCAGACTTCTTCCTTAGAAAGAACACCCAAGTGAATCTAGAGAAGTCATCTACAACTACTAAAGTGTAAGATTTCCCTCCTAGGCTTTGTACTGTGATGGGTCCAAAAAGATCCATGTGTAACAGATACAATATCCTAGGTGAATCAATCTTATTAAGTGACTTAAAGCTGCTTTTAGTTTGCTTGCCTAATTGACAAGCCCTGCAGAGTCCTTCCTTCTTGTAGGGGCCAGAAGGTAGTCCTCTAACAAGGTTGTCCTTGGATAGCCTAGCAATAGTTCAATGGTTTAGGTGTCCTAGTCTCTTATACCATAAAATGTTTGGTCTACAGACAGAATTAAACTAGCAAATATCTACATCAGTTGAAAGAAAATCTACTAGATAGATGTTACCTTTCCTTTTACCTGTCAACACAGTTGTGTTGTCCTCTGACTTGATTTTACATAAGGCTTTGCTGAAGGTCACCTGGTAGCCTTCATCATACAGCTGACTGATGCTTATTAAGTTATGCTTCAGTCCTTCCACATAAGCTACCTTCTTGAAATTTACTGATCCAATCTGTACTGCACCATATCCTTTAGTCTGTCCAAAGTTTGAATCACCAAAGATAACTTTGGGTCCAAGCTTGGCTCTAAAGGATGTGAGGTTGTCCTTGTTCCCTGTCATGTGCTTAGAGCACCCACTATCCAAGTACCATTGCTGGTTAGATGTTAGATAGGTCTTCACCTGCACATAAAATAATTTATTTGTTTTTGACCCAGTTTACCTTGGGCCTAGGTTGATAACCTTTAAATTCTAAAATAAAAGACATCCCAGGTTGACTCTTATAACCTTCAGGATGATATCTCCTTGGAGGTAAAATCCATTCAGTATAAGGGTTAAACATTTGGGATGAAGGACCCTTAGGATTGAATTTTGATTTGCCCTTGAAAAACTTTCCAGAGCTCTGACCTCTGTTCGACGATCTTGGAGCTCCGTTCGACGATCTTGGGTCAGATCATCGAGCTTCGTTCGACGGTTGACTATGACAGAGTTCAGGTACTTGAGATCGTCGACCTGAGTTCGACGATCTTGCCTGAGATCGTCGATCTTCGTTCGACGATCGTCGATCTGCATTCGGCGATCGTCGATCACCGTTCGACGATTTCTGCTGGGACTTAGTTTTCTTAGGCAGATCAGAATTTTTCCTAGCTACCTCTACAACTCCCTTTTCTTTATCAGAAATGAATTTGATTGGAGTTGTTAGAACTATGGGTTGGCTGGATGAAGCACCCAAGCCCAGTGTACTATTAAATCTGGAGTTCACTGTGCTTGTGATGTCCATCAGCTTGATGCTTCTCCCATTGAGGGATTCTTCAAGCTTCTTGGGCTCAGATAGCTCACTCTTCAGTGAAGCTATCCGCTTCCTACAGCTCTCCAACTCCTGAGAGAGTTTGAGGTTTTCTGACTTTAAATTATTATGTTCAGATAAATGATTTTTGAGAGAGATAATTTCTTTCTCAGATTTTAGCAGATCTAAACACAATGCTTTAAATTCAGATTTAAAGTCCTCTGAATTAAAATCAAAAGAACTAATTACCTGATCTTCTTCAGGTTGAGTCTCTGAGTCTGACTCTGACTCCTCTTCATCTGAGTTATGTTGTGAGACATTGATTGCCATCATGCAGAACTCTTTCTCTTTTGCATCATCCTCATCATCACTGGAGCTGGATGAGGCTTCTGACTCCTCTTCAGTCTCACTCCAGGATTCAGCAACAAACCCCTTTCTTGTATGTTTGTTTTTGCTTGATGAGGGTTTGCCATTGCCATTCCTCTTGGAGTCTTTCTCCTTTCTTCTTTCTTTCTTGTCCCTTCTGTCCTTGTTTTTGTTTTCTGGACAGTCAGGAACTATGTGCCCTGGTTTCCTGCAACCAAAGCAAACAATCTCTTTATTATTAAGTGACTTATCATACCTTGGCTTATCATGTTCCTTGTATGATCTCCTTCTGAAGTCCTTTATGGCCATCTTGTAAAATCTTTTGGCCAACAGACTAAGCAGCTCATCATTGCCTGTGACTTTGTCTTCAGGCTGATCTTCAGTTACCTTGAAGGCTATGATCTTCTCTTTTCTTGTGGCTGGTGAGGTAGCCTTCTGTTCCTCTTCTCTATTCTTGATGAGTAGCTCATAAGATTTGAGCTTACCTAATAGAGCTTCTGTGGTGATCTCATTCAAACTCCTGACATCATTGATTGGCCAGATTCTTGAATCCCCAGTGCTAGGGAAGCACATTAGAATTTTGTCATTGAGTTCAGTTAGTGAGATCTCTTTATCCAATGTCCTGAGTTCACTGACAATTAGACTGAGCCTGTTGTACATATCTCCCACTGACTCAGTTTCTCCCTTCTTGAAATTCTCATATTGAGATATGAGGTGGGATCTCCTATCCTTTCTCTCATCAGCTGAGCCTGAGACTATTTCAGAGAGTTTGTCCCAAATTTCCTTTGCTGAATTGCATTCAGCCACCTTTTGAAATATGTCATCAGACATTGTCTGGGCTAAGATGTTCATAGCCTTGACATCAACTACCTTCCATCTCTTGACGTCAGCATCTGTTCCTAATGGAGGTGGAACAACATTTGTACTAGAGTTCTCTGGAGGTCTTGGACACACTGTCAAAACAGAGTTAAAAATATCTTTGTCAATAGAATTCATGTATAGTCTGATCCTTGCTTTCCAAAGTGCAAACTTGGATAGATTGCACACTGGAGGTCTGGTGCTAGCATAATCTTTATTTTGGGCCATGATTTGTGAAAACAAAATCTAATAATAAACTACAAAAGAAAACAGATCTAACTAGGGATCTTTGGGTTCAGGTGTTAGCCTGTGCAACCACTAAGGTGTGGTATGTTTAACCAACCTTCCTCTGATACCAATTGAAAGGCAGCTAGATCTGATATACTCTAGAGGGGGGTGAATAGAGTATATGGTGCTTGAAAACTTTTTACAACAATGGTTGTAATGTGAGTGAGCAGGGAAGCAGTAATAAATCTAATCACAGAACTAAACTAATCAAAAGCTAATCACAGAATAATCACAGCCAGAAACAAAAATAAAGACAAGCAAAACCAGATGACACAAGGAAATATAGTGGTTCCCCTAAACTTGGGTACATCCACTCTTCTACCACCCTAGGTAGGAATCCATTGCAGGATGAGTTGATCAGGTGTCCTGGGCACCAATGAGCTTTTGATAAGGTGCTCAAAAACCAAATCAGATTTTTTGATCAGGCGTCTTGCCACCAATGAGCTTTTGACAAGGTGCTCAAAAACCAAAATCAAACTTTTGAAGGGAGTTTGAGAAACCCTTTACAGAGATAGGGGTGAGAGAGTGATGGAAGTCTTCTCTTTCTCAGATCAGCGGAGAAGACTATGTGGATTGATGGTGTCAAAGCTCCCCCTGAGTCCTTGAGATCTTCAGGAAAAGAAGCTTTGTTGTAGGGTGATAGGCCTTCACAAGTTGAGCTCCAGCAAAAGATGATTTCAGCAACAACTGAAATGTTAGATGTCTGGAGTCTTAAAATATGTTGGCCTTGAACACTTGAGACTGAGA
Organism: Platanthera guangdongensis; assembly: GCA_039583875.1. NCBI lineage: Eukaryota > Viridiplantae > Streptophyta > Magnoliopsida > Asparagales > Orchidaceae > Platanthera > Platanthera guangdongensis. The sequence continues at coordinate 216,580,666 of CM077150.1, forward strand.
GATCAGAAGATTTCAGAAAAACTTGATCTCCTTGGATGTATGTTCTTGAGAATTCTTTGAGATAGAATATTTTTGTTCTTATTCTGAAGATTACTGATGTCTGTCTGTGTGTCTGTGTATATGTCTTTGTTTTCTCTGTGTTCTCTATGAGATTCAAAAAATCCTTCTCTTTTATTCTCTGGTACAGAATTGAAAAACATCCTCTGTCAAGAATAGCCGTTGGCCTGCATTAATTGCATCCTTAATTGCAAAATGTCTTCTGGAGGAAAGTCCATAGAAATATTCCTTGAAAATCCCTTGAAACTTGGTCCAGAAATGAATGAAAACGGCTAGAAAATCTTCAGAATTAATTGCAGAATAACTCCTTAACTGATTTGAATTTGAATCTAGAAACATTCTTGAAGTTATCTGAAAACATCGAACTGAGCTCTGCTATCGTTGAACTGAGCTCAGCGATATGGATTTATACAGCAGCAAAATATCGTCGATCTGAGCTCAAAGATCGTCGAACTGAGCTCAGAGATAGAGATCTAAAGCTGAGTCAAGATCGTCGAACTGAGCTCACCGATCGTCGAATGGAGTTCGACGATATGATGAAGTTGAGCTCAGCGATCGTCGAATGGAGTTCGACGATCTGTCAAAGTTGAGCTAGACGATCGCCGATCGGAGTTCGACGAATCGTCGTACTGAGCTCGACGATATGACTTAGTCTCAAACTGAAAAAGGCTTGGTCTTGATGGCAGCTTCCAAACTTAGACTTCTAACCCTTAGACTCAATTCTAATTGACCTTCAGAGCTATACAGGAGGTCAAACATTGGTTTCCTAGAGACATAGTGATCCTGACCCAAATTAGTAATAGGGTGTTCCAACAGGATGTACCCAAGATCGGGTAACCACTATAAATCTTTTGTCGTCTGTGATATTGGTAGATAGATCTGTGTTGCGTTCTAATTATTTTTATTCCGCAAAAAGACGCACGATTCACCTATTCACCCCCCTCTAGGTGATTTAGGTTGACAATCGTTTTCTTTCACCACCTCATCAGCAGGTTGATGTTCCTCTAGGGAAAGTTGGAATAGCTCTTCCTAACCCTGGAGATTCTCCCCCTCAGCAGATGCATCTTGCATGACATGTTCTAAGAGTTTCTCCCCACTCCACACTGAGGGTTATATCCAACTTTATGATCTGGGACTAGTGCATATTCATCTTCAGCAAGAGCCGGAAACTTGAAGGCATCCCCCTCCATCACAGCAGATATCCGGGTTACTAAATCCTCTGTAGCTTGTTCAACTATCTCAGCTGAAGGCATCTCCTCAGAATCTTCTGGAGTTTCTTTTGATTGAGTCCTAATGAACCGAGTCCTTACTGCAGGATTAGAGGAGATGGACACTTAGGAACACATGTCCCTTCTGGTTTCATCTAAAGATTCAGTCAAATTTGGATCATGAGGCTCTTCCTCTTGTTGTTTTGATGAACTGCTATCAGTACTATTCTATGGCACTGGAACCTATTCCCTCTTCTTCTTGGTGGAGGCAATCTAACCATGGGGATGAAGGACTCTATCCCATCTGTCCAGTATCTTCACATCCATCCTCCTCATGTGATGGATTTTGGTTCTTAACATGGTGTTCAGGATCCTTGGAACACTTTTAAGAAGAAACATAGATAGTATTCTGCCCAGGTTGGGTTCAACAATACACTATACTATCCTGTCAAACAGGACTCTCCCCCAATCTATCCTTTTGGAAAGGATTACTCTAGCCATTAGCTCAAACATATTTTTAGAAATTTTATCATGGGAGCATGTTTTGCACAGCAGGGCTTTCCAAATGATATCAGCAAGAAACTTACCTTTTAGATTTATTTCCATCCTTAGAATTGAGCCAGTGGTGTGTTAAGATAATCCACACCACTTCAGTGCTGACCTGACATCAGACTGATCCATGTCCTCTTGCTCATCTGATTATGTGAACTTGGGAAACTGTAGCGCTTTGCTTAGTCTCATTGGAGTTATCTTTAACTTGTTGCCATTGACAACAGACTTTATCTTGCTGGTAGAAGTGTCGACCGTAGCACTAGAGAATAACTCTAGAACTTCCCTCTTCCAGAGCAGGCAGGGTTCCGACAGAACAAAATCGAGGTCTGAGACATGGAGTGAAAGAAATTGTACCTAATCACCTAGAGGGGGGGGGGGGGTGAATAGGTGACTAAATCTTTTTAACTTTCTAGGCAGAATTCAGTTTATTTTCACAGAGTTATATCTACTTTTGCACAGCAATCAATCAGCAATCACATGAAAACACATGCACACAGTGGACACACAGATTTATAGTGGTTCCCCAAGGTTTGGGTACATCCACTTTCCCCCTTCGCCTATCTAGTAGTGTACTAGATTCGTCCAAACTCCTCCACTATCTCAGATCCTCAGATCTTACACTCAGAACCCCAAAACAGGTTCCTACAGCTCAGGCCCAAGGCCCTATAACTCAGCTTCTTCGCAAAGCCTACACTCAGCTTCTTCACAAAGCCTACACTCAGCCACAACAGGCCTACACTCAGCCACAACAGGCCTACACTCAGAGATAAGAATCTCCTACACTCAGGCACACAGGCCCTACCACTCAGCCTTTATAATTACAGGCTTACAAACTCAGATCCCTAAGGATCCTACAAGAAATATAAAATACAAAGTGTATCTACCTACAACTCTGAATAGAGAGATGAGTTGATAGGTTCGTGATGAGTTCTTGGATGAACTCTGCTGAGATCAATCTGACTTGGCTTTCTTCAAAGCTTCTTGAATGTAGAACACAATAGGATTGATCTCCTCTGCAGCTGATCCTTGATCTCTGCAACTTAAGATTCAGAACAAAGTCGGAACCCTTCTTCTCAGCCTGGTTCCAACGGCTGTCTTCTTGGATGGAGCTCTCTCTCTCCAACTACTTAGAACTTTACTTGAAAGTATTCAATCAATTATTTTTCAACAACTTTGATCATCTATTTCTGTAGACAGTATAAACCTATATATAGGCCTTCTTCATGGTAACCGGCTGGTCCGGTCCCTAACTGATTTCTGACAACTCTGACAGGTGCAGTAGACCGGCTAGAATGGCAGCTGTCAAGTCATCCAGTCAGTTCTTGAAATAACTGTAACTGTCTGAAAGTGTCGAGACTATCTGTCTCTAAGTGTCGACACTTATAGACTAAGTGTCGACACAAGTTGACAAAGTGTCGACACTAGCCTTCAAGGTGTCGACACAACTCCTTGTGTTGTAGAATTCACTTCTCGACACAGCTTCTTCATCATGTGTCAACACTGATATTGAGTGTCGACACAACTCCTTGTTCTTCAGTACTTTGTCGAATTCTTGTAAGTGTCGACACAACTCCTTTGTGTCGACACATCTTCATGTGTTGAACTTGTTTAGTGTCGACACATCTTCTTGGTGTCGACACATGCCTTCTGTGTTGATACTTGCTGAGTATCGACACTGCTCCTTGTGTCTAGACTCTGGCTGAGTGTCGACACATCTCCTTTGTGTCGACACTTGTACTTAGAATATTGTTGAACTTTGCTAAGTGTCGACACAGATCCTTGTGTCGACACTTTCTTCAAGTGTTGATTCTTCTGCTGAGTGTCGACACATTCTTTATTGTGTCGACACTTTCTTCAAGTGTTGACTCTTCTGCTGAGTGTCGACACATTCTTTTTTATGTCGACACTTATACTTAGACTCTGCAGACTTTTGCTGAGTGTCGACACAGCCTCCAAGTGTCGACAATTTCTGATGTAGACACAATTTCACTGGGTGTCGACACAACTGCTAAGTGTCGACACTACTTCACTGGACTTTTCTTCATTTAGTGTCGACCCAGCTCCTTGTGTCGACACTTTCTGTCTGGTGTCGACTCTGCATCCCTGGTGTCGACACAAGTACTCCAAGTGTCGACACTGCTTGCCTGGGTGTCGACACAAGTCTTCTTAAGTGTCGACACTTTCCCTCTGGGTGTCGACACATGGACTTAGAAACTTTTTCATCTTTCCTGCAAATACTTAACCTGCACAAGTCAACTTAAAATACATCAAATACATTTTGATGTATATCATTGAGTAGGGTGAGGCTTCTTCAAATCAGGTACATTAGAACCAATGTACCCAACAATCTCCCCCTATTTGTAGAAGTCATAACCCTTAGTCAATGATATACACCATACAGAATAAAATCATAGCATGATGTAAAGCAGGATTATATAACAGGGCAAACATAAACATGTATCAAACAAAATATGTATACACAGATAACATCTCAGAACAATTATGAAACAGATTTATAACCCATCACATTGTTCTAACACTTTGTCATATTCATTATACAAAAATTTACAGAGTGTTTTAAAAACAAAATATTACAACTGTAAACTTAAGATAAATATATTCTAATACTGATCAGCCTCCTTAATCACAATTCCTTTTCCTGATTGTACTTTGGCTTGAACAGGGGCTTCAGCAACTTCAGTATCATCATGCTTTTTCCATTTCAAATCCTTCTTCTTTAGCTCTTCAGCTTTAATCTTTTGCCTCTCAAAATAATGATAAGGCTTGGGAAAGTACTTGCTAGGCTCCTGAGCAGTAGGAGGTAGCTTTCCCATCTTGGCCTTCCTTCTATATTGCACTATGGCTTCTTGCCTTGTCTCATGCTTCCTCCATTCTAGTTCAGAAAACCACTTGTTTCTGTCTTGCACATTATCTTTGGCAGCCTTCCATGCAGTTAGAATGATATTCCTTGAAGTGGCACTCCACTGCTCAAAGTCTGGTCTTTGTTCAGCTTGCTCTCTGAACCTCTTCTTGGACAATCTAGCTTCTTGTTCAGCTTGTTCCTTCAGTATAGCTTCCTGTAAAGTCTCAGATACTGGCTGAACCACATTCTCTATGATAACATTTTGCTGTCCCTCAGGTGGGCTATACATAGAATGTATATCAGCTTGTACCATATCAAAATCTGGAGGAGGGTAGATTACTTGAGCCACTTAAGGTTGCTCCCCTCCTAGATATGCAGGATGTATCCCAGATTCTGCTACATTGTCATCATCACATAAAGGAGGATACCCAAGAGTAGCTCTGATAGAATTAGAAATCCACTTGGCATGATCAGAGCTGGCTTTGACTAACACCCTCTCCCCCTTTATGACTTCTCTTTCTATGTGATCTCTTAAATCATCTTTTTGAAATCTGATTTGGGCATTCAGATAATTGACTCCATCCTTGTAGAAAGGTTTTAACCTTTGGAGTTTTTCTGAGATCAGCTTCTGAGAATCTTGAATAGCAGATGTAACAGCAGTGATGCCCTCTTGTAAAGCTTTATCAAACTCTGCTTTAGCAGTAGCAGTTGAAGTAGTCTGTCCAGCAGCTATATTCTTCATCTCTGTTACTATTGCATTATGGGAAGCAGTCAAATTATCATTCATTCTTATTTGATTTTCCAGTATATATCCTTGCTTCAGTACAATGTCATCCACTTGAGCTTTGATTTTCTCCTGATGAGTAGCTAAGTAGACTACTGTATTCCCTCCCTTGTGGAAGCAGTCAGTCATTTCCTTTTTATTGAGATTCATTTCAAACCTTATAGACTTTATGTCTTGGACCAGATCAAACTGTAAAGACTTATGCCCCTCATCCACATATGTTTCTATAGCTTTCCTGTGCTCATCAAGCTTAATTTGCATAGCAACCATCAAAGCACTGTAATCTACAGTTGGTGCTTGCTGTAGTGCAGGCTGTGGTGCTATAGTTTGCAAAGCTTTCTTATAAGTCTGACTCCTCCTTTTGAATACTTGAAATTTCCTTTTCTTAGCTCTTGCAGTCTCCTCATCTTCAGAAGCAGATGTGCTGGCTATCTCTACCCTCTCCCTAGGTAGTTCCTCAACAGCTTGGGGCTTCTCAGGCTCTTGCCTTATTATTTCCTCAACATTAACTCCTTGATCCCCCTCAATAGGAGCATTCTCCCCCTCAGCAGCAGCACTTTCCTTTTCAAAGTCTGTTTGATCCAGATTGAGGAAAAGATCTTCCATTGTATATTCTTATGGAGAATGGGCTGGAGAAACTCTTGGCTCATCTACCACTGGATCAGATACTACTTGAACTGGAACAGATGTATCCTTCATGACAATATCTGGGGGTTGACTATCAATCTGAGATTGCTGATTAACATTATTTAATGAATCAGACAAAACATTATCCTCTATAGGGAAATCTAATTGATTGATTTCTGAGATTACGTCAAGGATGATGTGGGTTGCTCTTTCACTTTCAAGAGGAGTTGGCTCTTCCACCACTAGAGGCTCCCCCTGGATTTGATCCTGGTGTATGGGGCTAGCTGGTGGTAGCTCTCCCTACCTCTCTACAGCATCTTGTTGAGCTGGAGACTTCTCAGCATATCCTTCTTCATCCTCATTAGGAGTAAAGACAACTTGCTCCTCAGAGCTGCTAGATGAATCCCGAGCCACTGGGGCTATTTTCTACTTCTTCTTTTGGGGAGTTATTTTCTCTGGTGTTGGCATCTCCTTAGACAAAACTTTGTCCCACCTAGAGAATATCCTCATGTCCATCTTCCTCATATGGTTGATGTTAGTTCCAGCAGCTTGACTCATTACTTCTGGTATACTACCAGCCAAGTAAAGACTTAATATTCTACCCAAATTGGGCTTCTTCATACTCTCTTTAATCTTATCAAAGACAACAACAGACCAGTCACTTTGCAGAGTGAAGATAATCCTTGTCATAAGATTGAACATATGGGCTGATATTCTGTCATGCCCTCCTGGCTTACTCAAGATCACTTTTCCAACAATTTCAGAAAGAAATTTCACCTGGTTGTTCACGCCTTTCCTATTGAATACAGATCCAATTTTCATCTTTGAATCCAGGCCACACCAAGTTAAAGCTTCTCTGGTCTTAGAAGCAGTAACTTCATCCTCTTCTTTAGTCCTTGGGAGGTTTAATACCTTTCTCAAACTTTTTAGTGAGACCTTCACCTTTTCTCCATGAACCCTTGACTTGATCTTGACTCCAGAGTCTTCTAGGGTTGCTCCATTCAGAAATTCTAAAACTTATTTCTTCCAAATCTTAGTCAGCTCTGAAACAAGAAAATCTAACCCCGAGTCTGCAACTAGGGTTACCATATTCTTGATCTCCAATTCTGTGTCGTCAAACGCATGCCGCACCAGTTCATAGCCTTCGTTCACGTTCTCCTCGAGCTTTGGCGCCAATAGGGTTTGAAGAATTTGAACTGAGAGAAGAGAGGTGTCGACACACAAGTTTGGTCTCAAAACTTTGGTGAGCGTGTCAACAGACAATGGAGAAATCCTATTTATACCTTTCTAGGTTTGAAGATGAAAGGGCAGGTTAACGAACTTAAATTATATTGACACTATTGAAAAGTGTCGACACAGACTTATAATGTCTCGACACACTGTGTCGACGCAAGTATAGTCGACAGAATATATGTGTCGACACTTGTTTATGTGTCGACACCACTCAACTCGACATTTAGTCGAGACTTTACTTAGGTAATTCTGAGTAAATTCTAAGTGTCGACACCACCTTGGTTGTGTCGACACTGATCCTGTATGTGTCGACACTAATTTTCTGAAGTGTCGACACCAACTTCCTAGATGTGTCGAGACCTTTTCCCTGAAGTGTCGACACCACTTTTCTGTGTCGACACAGATAACTCTGTGTGTCGACACCTTTTTACTTAGCCATTTCTGTAAACTTATTCTAAGTTTATCATACCTAATTCAATTTTGAACCTATTGAATTTTGTTTCTTCTAAGGGCTTAGTATACATATCAGCTAGTTGATTATCTGTCTTAAAATATTCTAGTGAAATATCGTCTTTCTCTACATGTTCCCTAAGAAAATGATATTTTATTTCAATATGTTTAGTTCTACTATGAGAAACAAGATTGTTTGCAATTGATATAGCACTAGTAGAATCACAAAATAATGATGTTCTACTTACCTGAATTCCATAATCCTCAAGCTGATGTTGTATCCATAGAAGTTGAGCACAGCAACTTCCTGCAGCCACATACTCTGATTCTGCTGTGGAGATAGCCACACTTGTTTGCTTTTTGCTACTCCATGAAATCAGTCTTCCACCTAGGAATTGACAGGTTCCAGTTGTACTCTTTCTATCTTCTTTGCAGCCTGCAAAATCTGCATCTGAATAACTTGTTAGATCAAAGTCTCCATTCCTAGGGTACCAAAGGCCTAGATAAGGAGTGCCCTTTAGATATTTTAGTATCCTTTTGACTGCTGTCAAATGAGACTCTTTAGGGCATGCTTGGTACCTAGCACAGACACATGTAACATACATGATATCTAGTCTACTTGCAGTCAAATATAGAAGGGAGCCAACTATCCCTCTATACAAAGTCTCATCTACAGGTTTCCCTGCATCGTCTTTGCTAAGAGACATACTTGATCTCATATGAGTTTTCATGGTGCTGGAAGATTCCATACCATACTTCCTTATCAGTTCTAGGGTGAACTTAGACTGGCATATGGATAAACCATTCTCAGTCTGTCTAACTTGGAGACCCAAGAAGAACTTCAGTTCCCCCATACTGCTCATCTCAAATTGTCCTTGCATTAGTTTTGCAAACTTTTTGCAAAGACTACTTTCAGTAGACCCAAATATAATGTCATCTACATATATTTGGACTAGTATTATCTTGCCTCTGGATTCCCTAAGTAATAGAGTCTTGTCTATTTTCCCCCTTGTGAACTTATTCTCAATGAGGAAACTAGACAGGGTTTCATACCAAGCCCTAGGGGCTTGCTTTAACCCATACAATACCTTCCTAAGTCTATAGACATAATTAGGTTGAGTTGAATTAACAAAACCTGATGGCTGTTCCACATAGACCTCTTCCTTTAGATTACCATTCAAAAAGGCTGACTTAACATCCATTTAGTAAAATTTAAATCCTTGATGGGTTGCATAGGCCAGGAACATCCTTATGGCTTCCAGTCTGGCTACTGGAGCAAAGGTTTGATCAAAGTCAATACCTTCTTCCTGCCTATATCCTTTAGCAACCAATCTTGCTTTGTTCTTAATGATGACTCCATATTCATCCATCTTGTTCCTAAAGATCCACTTGGTTCCAATTATGTTGTGGTCTTTTGGTTTAGGAACAAGCTCCCAGACTTTGCATCTCTTGAACTGATTCAGCTCTTCTTGCATTTACTCAATCCAATGAGGGTCTAGGATGGCTTCTTCAAACTTCTTTGACTCTACTTGGGATAGAAAACTGGAGTAGAGTGCTGCACTCAGATTTCTGCTCCTTGTTTGTACCCCTTGTCTTAAATCACCAATGATTTGATCTGCTGGATGATCTCTTAGATGCCTATTAGCTGGAGGCATCCTGTCTTCAGGTTGAACTTCTTCAGTTTCTTCATCTTGCTGCACTCCTTGAACTTCTTCTGCATTAGGTACATGTAGTACTCCCCCTAGACAATAGCCACTATCTTCTACCTGCTGTCTTGCAGTAGGTCCTTCTTCTATAGTGAGCTTGTCCATCTTCTCAGTCATACCTGTGGAGCTGCAAATACTACTAGACAACTCATTGTTAATAAGTCTAGTTTCATCAAATACTACATGTACAGACTCTTCTACAACTTGAGTAGACAAGTTGTAGACTCTATAAGCCTTTCTATTGTTGCTGTACCCAACAAAGATCCCATCTTGGGACTTGCCAGCAAACTTAGTCAAGTAAGACTTTCCATTGTTAAGTATAAAGCACTTACAACCAAAGATCCTGAAATAGGATAAGTTTGGTTTTCTGCCTTTCACAATCTCATAGGGGGTCTTATTGTGGCTTTTAGTAATGGTAGCCCTATTAATAACATGACATGCAGTATTAACTGCCTCAGCCCAAAAATATTCTGGTAGAGATGTATCACTTAATAGGGTACTACCAGCCTCAATCAAGGTTCTATTTTTCCTCTCAGCAATGTCATTTTGCTGAGGTGTTCTTGGTGAAGAAAACTCTTGAAATATCCAAAATTCTTCACATAGTTTTGCCATACTATCAGACTGAAATTCAGTACCATGGTCACTTCTTATCTTGACCACTGTACTGTCTAGTTCATTCTGAATTTGTTTGACAAAGCTATAGAAGATACTAGGTGTTTCAGATTTCTGTCTAAGGAAGAACACCCAGGAAAACCTTGAGTAGTAATCTACAACTACAAAGGTATAGACCTTCCTACCTAGGCTGTGAACTGGCATAGGACCAAAGACATCCATATGCAAGAGGTATAAACACCTCACAGCATCTTTGTTTTCAATGCTACTAAAGGTGGATCTAGTCTGCTTGCCCTTTTGACAAGCTGAGCATATTCCATCTTTAATACACTTAACTTGAGGACCATTCCTCACTTACTCTTTGCTATAGAGTTTGCCAATTGTCTTATGGTTAAAATGGGCTAGCCTCTTGTGCCATTTAACACAATGAGAGACTTTCTCATCAGCTACAAGACACACTGGAGAACCATTGTTCTTACACATAATGTCTAGGCAATAGACGTTTCTTTTTCTATAACCTGTCAAAATGATCTCTTGATCATTTGACCTCCTGATATGACAACCATTTTTAACAAATGAGATGTCATATCCCAAATCACTCAATTGATTTATACTAATAAGGTTATGTTTCAAACCTTTAACATAAGCCACTTGAGTAATAGTTATATGGGTGCTAGAAATGTTACCAAAACCCTTGATGATTCCTTTTTTAGAACCACCAAAGGTGACTTTTGGACCATCCTTGATAGGTGTGTAGTCCTTTAGCAATCCCCTAGTTCCAGTCATGTGTTTGGAACAACCACTGTCCAAGTACCATATTATGGCATGGCCACTTGGACTCACCTGCAAAACAGATTAGTTGACCTTAGAACCCAAAGAATTCTTAGGTCCTTGGTACTGGTTAGTTTGCTTCCTAACAAAGCTACCTGCAGGTTTTCCAACAGGCAGTTTGCTACTCACTTTGGCACTTGCATTGTGCCAACAGTCCATGGCAAAGTGGCCTACCTTGCCACAGCACCAACACTCAAACCTATTGTACCTTTGCTTAGTTACATTCTTAGCTGTTTTATCTACAACTGGCTTGTTGAGAGCTGGGGCTTTGCCCTTGGACTTGGACTGAACAGTCCTAGCTGGTTTAGTAAACCCCAGTCCAGCTTTACCTTTTTGATGAACAAATTCATCAATTAAGGGTAGAACGGACTTTGGTTTAGAAAACCTAGCAACTAAATCTCTCTCCTTCTGAAGACTAATCTCCAGACTTTTGATTTGATCATTCTTAAATGATATAGTCCCCATCTGAATCACAGTTATGTGCTTCAGTCTGGCTATCTCATTTAGTTTTTGATCAATCATCTTCTCAAAATCAGTTGCAGCAACTTTGAGACTAGCAATTTCCTTTGCCTGACTCTTGGCTAGGGACTTGCTCTTCTTAAAAGCTTGCAACAGAACTTTATATTCATCTATCAATTGATGAATATCCCCTTCAGACTCAGATGCACTCTCATCACTTGATGATGATGAATTTGATTCTGAACTAGCACAAGAAATTGAACTTAAAGAACAATTTTGTACCTTACTAGGTCCAGGCTGCTCCTGGATTTTGTCACTTTCTGTCAATGCCATCAGTTCTTGGCACTGACTGTCCTCTTGTTCATATATAGAGTTCATGATCTGGATGAACTCTTCTTCCTCTTCCTCAGCAAACAGTCCTATGTATGCTTCAGCATCTGACTCAGTTTCTGATGAAGATATGTCTGACAGGCTCTTATCCTTTTTGGCAACAAAAGATCTTTCCTTCTTGCCCTTGAATTGAGTCTTTTTCTTATCATTAGACTCCTTCCTTTTCTCTGGACAGTCAGCAATAACATGTCCTTGTCTGTTGCAGCAATAGCAAACAATTTTTGATAGAGTTGCTTTGCTTGACTTAGTCTTTTTCCTGTCTTTCTTTGATGACTTTTTGTTCTGATAATAGTCATCTTTACCCCGTGAAGTAGATGGCTTTGTCCTCCACTGTTTCTTCTTTAGGAACTTCTGAAAGTGTCTTGTGAAGGCTGCAAAGTCCTCATCACTTTCACTGCTTTCATACTTTATGCTTGCTGACTCATCTGACTCAGTCTCAGCTACCTTTGGAGGTGGAGATGGTGACTTACTTCTGTATTTTCTGGTGGCTTCTGTCTTGAATGCCACTGTTCTTTCTTTATTCTCAATTCTGGTAGACTTCTCCTCTTCTTTCCTCACCATCAACTGCATCTCATAGGATAGCAGTTTTCCAAACAGTATTGGTGGAGGGATATCTGCTAACTTGGCCATTTCCCTAATGGCACAGATCTTGGTGTCCCAATCCTTTGTTAGGGACCTCAAGAATTTGTCATTCAGTTCATAATTACTGAACTCTCTTCCATAGGACATTAGCTCATTCACAATCCTATAGAACTTCTTATAGTATTCAGTTATGCTATCAGTCCTACCTTGCCTGAAACTTTCATATTCCTGATTTAGCAAAGACTTTCTGTCTTGCCTCACTTCTTCAGAACCCTCAATGTACACAATAAGAGTATCCCACATCTCCTTAGATGTCTTACAATGTATCAAATTCTGAAAGGTAGCATCATCTATGGCACTCACAATGATATTCTGAGCCCTCTTGTCCATTGTGGCTAGAACTATCTCATCTTTTGTCATTTCAGAGAAGTCTTTAGGTGTTCTTTGATTTGCATCCAAGACTGAAACCTTCATAGGCATATATGGCCCTTCTTTAACTGTGATGTAAATTCTAGGGTCTGAGGCTTCCATAAATAGTCTCACCCTTTCCTTCCAGATGCCAAATATTTCTTTTCTGCAAATGGGTAGCTTCTTGGATCCAAGTTCCTTATGATTCTCTGTTGAACCCATGTTTCTTGATTTTCTTGATTTCACTTGACTTAGACTGAATCTGCCAACAGAATCTACTCAGACAGTTATGTCCCTTTTTGAGTAACCTGACTCTGATACCACTTGAAAAAAATTGTATCTAATCACCTAGAGGGGGGGGGGGGTGAATAGGTGACTAAATCTTTTTAACTTTCTAGGCAGAATTAAGTTTATTTTCACAGAGTTATATCTACTTTTGCACAGCAATCAATCAGCAATCACAGAATAACACATGCACACAGTGGACACACAGATTTATAGTGGTTCCCCAAGGTTTGGGTACATCCACTTTCCTCCTTCGCCTATCTAGTAGTGTACTAGATTCGGCCAAACTCCTCCACTATCTCAGATCGTCAGATCTTACACTCAGAACCCCAAAACAGGTTCCTACAGCTCAGGCCCAAGGCCCTACAACTCAGCTTCTTCACAAAGCCTACACTCAGCTTCTTCACAAATCCTACACTCAGCCACAACAGGCCTACACTCAGCCACAACAGGCCTACACTCAGAGATAAGAATCTCCTACACTCAGGCACACAGACCCTACCACTCAGCCTTTATAATTACAGGCTTACAAACTCAGATCCCTAAGGATCCTACAAGAAATATAAAATACAAAGTGTATCTACCTACAACTCTAAATAGAGAGATGAGTTGATAGGTTCTTGATGAGTTCTTAGATGAACTCTGCTGAGATCAATCTGACTTGACTTTCTTCAAAGCTTCTTGAATGTAGAACACAATAGGATTGATCTCCTCTACAGTTGATCCTTGATCTCTGCAACTTAAGATTCAGAACAAAGTCTGAACCCTTCTTCTCAGCCTGGTTCCAACGGTTGTCTTCTTGGATGGAGCTCTCTCTCTCCAACTACTTAGAACTTTACTTGAAAGTCTTCAATCAATTGTTTTTCAACAACTTTGATCATCTATTTCTGTAGACAGTATAAGCCTATATATAGGCCTTCTTCATAGTAACCGGCTGGTCCGGTCCCTAACTGATTTCTGACAACTCTGACAGGTGCAGTAGACCGGCTGGAATGGCAACTATCAAGTCATCCAGTCAGTTCTTGAAATAACTGTAACTGTCTGAAAGTGTCGAGACTATCTGTCTCTAAGTGTCGACACTTATAGACTAAGTGTCGACACAAGTTGAAAAAGTGTCGACACTAGCCTTCAAGGTGTCGACACTGTTGGGTACATTGGTCAAATGTACCTGATTTGAAGAAGCCTCATCTAACTCAATGATATACATCATAATGTATTTGATGTTTGTTTGAGTTACTTATGCAGGTTAGGTATTCACTGGACTGAAGCTAAAAGTTTCTAAGTCCATGTGTCGACACCCAGAGGGAAAGTGTCGACACTTGAGAAATCTTGTGTCGACACCCAGACAAGCAGTGTCGACACTTGGAGTAATTGTGTCGACACCTGAGAAGAAGAGTCGACACCAGTCAGAAAGTGTCGACACTTGGAGCTGTGTCGACACTCAGTGAAGAAGAATGCAGAAAAGCTGTGTCGACACTTGGCAGAAGTGTCGACACCTAGAAGAGCTGAGTCTACATCAGAAAGTGTCGACACTTGGAGTTGTGTCGACACTCAGCAAAATTCTGCAGAGACTAAGGACAAGTGTCGACACTCAACACAATGTGTCGACACTCAATCAGCAGAGTCAACATATGAGGAATGTGTCGACACTCAGCACAATGTGTCGACACACACTCAAAGGAGTCAACACTTGAAGTATGTGTCGACACTCAGCACAATGTGTCGACACACAACCAGAAGAGTCAACACTTGAAGAAAGTGTCGACACCCAGCACAATGTGTCGACACTTAGTTGAAGACTCTACACTTGAAGAAAGTGTCGACACAAGGAGCTGTGTCGACACTTACCAAAGAACAGAAAAGTTTACAAAATATTCTAAGTACAAGTGTCGACACTAAGGGAATGTGTCGACACTCAGCTGAAGAAACAAAATTGAAGACTTGTGTCGACACCAAGAAGCAGTGTCGACACTTGACAGTTTCAACACATGAAGATGTGTCGACACAAAGGAGATGTGTCGACACTTAGAAGAATTCAACAAGTTACAGAAGATCAAGTACTTGTGTCGACACTTAATTTCAGTGTCGACACTTGAAGAAGAATCTGTGTCGAGACATACAAGGAGTTGTGTCGACACCTTGTAGACTTGTGTCGACACTTACACAACATGTGTCGACACTTGGTCTATAAGTGTCGACACTTAAGAACAGAAAGTCTCGACACTATCTGACAGTTAGAGAATTTCAAGAAGTGACTGGTTGACATGACAGCTGCCGATCCAGCCGGTCTACAGCAACTGTCAGAGATGTCAGAAGTCAGTTATGAACCGGACCAGCCAGTTACCATGAAGAAGGCCTATAAATAGGCACAGACTGTTTACAGAAACTGTTGTTGTTGACAAGGGGTTATTAATAAGTTGTTGAAGCTATTTGAAGTAATTGATCAGATTATTCAAGTAATCAGAAAAGTGGTACACAGAGAATCAACACAAGAAGATCTGGCAGTCCAACTACAGATCTAAGAAGTTGGAGAAAGAGAGCTCCAATCAAGAATTCAGTCTTTGGAACTAAGGCTGAGAAGAAGGATTCAGAATCATCTGGATCTTAAGAAGCAGAGGTCAAGGATCAACTGCAGAGGATTCAGACTAATTCAGTTCTACTCAAGAAGCTTTGAAGGAAGCTAAGTCAGTTTGGATCTAGCTGAGTTCTTCCAAGAACTCTTCAAGAAACTCTCAACTCCTCTCTTATTTTCTGAGTTGTAGAGTTAGTTATTGTAATTCAATTTTAACTTGTAGGATCCATTGGATCTGAGTGAATTGTAAGCCTATAGTATAAAGGCTGAGGGTAGGGCTTGGTTGCCTGAGTGTAGGAGTTGAAGAACTCTGAGTGTAGGCCTTAATTGGCTGAGTGTAGGCCTGGGTGGCTGAGTGTAGGCCTTGGTGGCTGAGTGTAAGGCCTTGGGCCTGAGGTGTAGGAACCTAGTTGGGTTCTGAGATAGTGGAGAAGTTTGGCCGAATCTAGTACACTGCTAGATAGGCGAAGGGGGAAAGTGGATGTACCCAAAGATTGGGGAACCACTATAAATTTGTGTGTCTGCTGTGCTGTGCTGTGCTGTGGATTAGCAGTTTATATTTTGTTATTGCTGATTAGCTGTAGAAATCTGTGTGATAACTGTTTTGCTGCCAACAAAGTTTTAAAAAAGGTTTAGGTCACCTATTCACCCCCCCTCTAGGTGTTTAGGTACCATATCTTTCAAGTGGTATCAGAGTCAGGTTCCTCAAAAAGGACAACTGTCTGAGGAGATCTAGTTTGGCAGATTCAGTGTAAGTCAGAACACAGTTTCAAGAAAATCAAGAACATGGGTTCTTCAGAGAATCACAAGGAATTGGGTTCAATGAAACTGCCTATATGCAGAAAAGAGATCTTTGGGATCTGGAAAGAAAGGGTTAGGCTATTTATGGAGGCATCTGACCCTAGAATCTACATCACAGTCAAAGAGGGGTCATATGTGCCCATGAAGGTTTCAGTTTTGGATGCTACACAGAGAACTCCAAAGGATTTCTCTGAGATGACTAAGGATGAAATTGTCCTAGCCACTATGGACAAGAGGGCACAAAACATTATAGTAAGTGCCATTGATGATGCCACTTTTCAGAACTTAATTCACTGTAAAACAGCAAAAGAGATGTGGGATACTCTCATTGTCTATATGGAAGGTTCTGAAGAAGTTAGGCAAGATAGGAAGTCCTTGCTTAATCAAGAGTATGAGAGCTTTAGGCAAGGAAGAGGAGATAGCATCACTGAATGCTACAAGAAGTTCTATAGAATTGTTAATGAACTCATGTCCTATGGAAGAGAGTTCACTAACTATGAATTGAATGATAAGTTCTTAAGGTCCCTAACCAAAGATTGGGACACCAAGATATGTGCCATCAGAGAAATGGCAAAGTTGGGAGAAATTCCTCCTCCCACACTGTTTGGGAAGTTGTTGTCTTATGAGATGCAGCTGTCAGTGAGAAAAGAGGAGGAAAAATCAACAAGGACTTGAGCACAGGGAAAGGACTGTTGCCTTCAAATCAGAAGTACCTAGAAAGGGCAGGACTAAGTCATCAACTCCTCCTCCAGAGGTAGTTGAATCAGAATCTGATGAGTCTGTTAGCACAAAGTCTACAAGCAGTGAAAGTGATGAAACTTTGCTGCATTCACCAGACATTTTCAGAAATTCCTGAAGAAGAAACAGTGGAGGTCCAGACCTTCATTTTCCAAAGGGAAAGAAGTTCAGTATCAGGAGAAGAAGCCTTCAAAGAAGGACAAGAAAAAGACAAAGACTAGCAAGGCAACTGGGTCTAAGATAGTGTGTTACTGCTGCAATAGACAGGGTCATGTTATTGCAGATTGTCCTGAGAGAAGAAAAGAATCCAGTGACAAAAAGAAGACTCACTTCAAAGGAAAGAAGGAGAAGTCCTTTGTTGCAAAGAATGAGAAGACTCTTTCAGACATTTCTTCTTCAGACACTGAGACAGATGCTGAAGCCTACATAGGGCTATTTGCTGAAGAAGAAGAAGAGTTTATGCAGATCATGGAATCAATCTATGAACAAGAAGAGTGTCAGTGCCAAGGACTGATGGCATTGACTGAAAGTACCAAAATCCTGGAGCAGCCAGGACCTAGTCAGGTACAAAGTCCAACTCAAAGTTCAGATTCCAGTTCCAGTTCAGAGTCAGATTCATCTTCATCAAGTGATGGAAGTGTTTCTGAATCTGAGGGAGATATTCATCAGCTCTTAGATGAATATAAAGTACTGTTGCAAGCCTATAAGAAAAGCAAGACCCTAGCCAAAAGTCAGGCAAAGGAGATTGCTGATCTCAAGGCAGCTGCAACAGATTTTGAGAAGAACTTTGATCAAAAGCTCAATGAGGTAGCCAGGCTGAAACACATTACTGTGATTCAGATGGGAACTATCACCTATAAAAATGATCAAATTAAGAGACTGGAGATCAATCTTCAGAAGGAAAGAGAGCTAGTTGCTAGGTTTTCAAAACCTAAATCAGTGCTACCCTTGATTGATGAATTTGTTCATCATAAAGGAAAGGCTGGATTGGGTTTTATTAAACCAGCTAGGACTGTTCAGGATCAGTCCAAGTCCAAGGGCAAAGCCCCAACATTCAATAAGCCTGCTGTAGTCAAGACAGCCAAGTCTGTACCTAAGCAAAGGTACAACAAGTTTGAATGCTGGTGCTGTGGCAAAGTTGGCCACTTTGCCTTGGACTGTTGGCACAATGCAAGTGCCAATGGGAGTAGCAAGCTACCTGGTGGAAAGCCAGTAGGTAGCTATGTCATGTTGCAAACTAACAATCACCAAGGACCCAATTTTACTTTGGGTTCTAAGGTTCATTAATTTGTTTTGCAGGTGAATCCAAGTGGCCATACCCCAACATGGTACTTGGATAGTGGATGTTCCAGACATATGACTGGAACAAGGGGACTACTGAAGGACTACATTCCAATCAAAAATGGTCCAAAGGTGACCTTTGGTGGTTCTGAAAAAGGAATCATCAAAGGGTTTGGTAACATTTCCTCAAACTTAGTTACCATTACTCATGTGGCTTATGTTAAAGGGTTGAAACACAACCTTATAAGTATAAGTCAATTAAGTGATGTAGGGTATGGCATCTCATTTGTTAAAAATGGTTGTCATATCAAGAGGTCAAGTGATCAAGAGATCATTTTGACAAGATATAGAAAGAGGAATGTCTACTGTCTACACATCATGATTGAGAACAATGGTTCTCCTGT
The DNA here is from genome assembly GCA_039583875.1 of Platanthera guangdongensis. NCBI lineage: Eukaryota > Viridiplantae > Streptophyta > Magnoliopsida > Asparagales > Orchidaceae > Platanthera > Platanthera guangdongensis. Next base: position 216,599,509 of record CM077150.1, read on the forward strand.
TTGTCTTGTAGCTGATGAGACAGTCTCTCATTGTGTCAAGTGGCACAAGAGGCTAGCTCATCTTAACTACAAGACTATTAGCAAACTCTTTAGCAAAGAGTTAGTGAGGAATGGTCCTCAAGTTAAGTGTGTTAAAGATGGCATTTGCTCAGCTTGTCAAAAGGGCAAGCAGACCAAATCCACCTTTAAAAGCATTGAGAACAAAGATGCTGTGAGGTGCTTATACCTCTTGCATATGGATCTCTTTGGTCCAATGCCAGTTCACAGCTTAGGTAGGAAGGTCTATACCTTTGTAGTTGTTGATGACTACTCAAGATTTTCCTGGGTGTTCTTCTTAAGGCAGAAATCTGAAACACCTAGTGTCTTCTACAGCTTTGTCAAGCAAATTCAGAATGAACTAAATAGTACTGTGGTCAAAATTAGAAGTGACTATGGTACTGAGTTTCAATCTGAAAGCATGACAAAACTATGTGAAGACATTGGGATATTTCAAGAATTCTCTTCACCTAGACCACCTCAGCAAAATGGCATTGCTGAGAGGAAAAATAGAACCTTGATAGAGGCTGGTAGAACCCTACTTAGTGATACATCACTGCCTGAGTATTTCTGGGCTGAAGCAGTTAATACTGCATGCCATGTGATAAATATGGCTACCATCACTAAAAGGTTAAATAAGACCCCCTATGAAGTTGTGAAAGGCAGGAAACCAAACCTATCCTATTTCAGGATTTTTGGTTGCAAATGCTTCATACTTAACAATGGAAAGTCTTACTTAACTAAGTTTGCTGCCAAGTCCCAAGAGGGAGTGTTTGTTGGGTACCGCAATAATAGTAAGGCTTATAGAGTCTACAACTTGACTACACAAGTTGTAGAGGAGTCTGTGCATGTAGTTTTTGATGAGACAAAACTTATTAACAATGAGTTGTCTAGTAGTGTGTGCAGCCCCACAGGTCTTAGTAAGAAGATGGACAAGCTAACCATAGAAGATGTACCTGCTGCAAGACAACAAGTAGAAGAAGATGGCTTATGTCCAGGGGGAGAACTACATGTACCAGGAGCTGAAGAAGTACAAGGAACTCAGCATGATGAAGATGCTGTAGAAGTACAACCAGAAGTAAGGATGCCTCCAGCCAACAGGCATCTAAGAGATCATCCAGTAGAGCTGATTATTGGAGATCCAAGACAAGGTGTTCAGACAAGGAGCAGAAATCAGAATGTTGTAGTATATTCAAGTTTTCTATCTCAAATAGAACCTAAGAAATTTGAAGAAGCTATACAAGATCCACAATGGACTGAAGCTATGCAAGAAGAACTTAATCAGTTCAAAAGGTGCAAGGTTTGGGAACTAGTTCCTAAACCTAAAGACCACAATGTTATAGGAACTAAGTGGATCTACAGAAATAAGTTAGATGAACAAGGGGTCATCATTAAGAATAAAGCAAGACTGGTTGCAAAAGGATATAGGCAAGAAGAAGGTATTGATTTTGATCAAACCTTTGCCCCAGTAGCCAGACTGGAGGCCATAAGGATGTTCTTGGCCTATGCAACCTATCAAGGATTCAAGGTATACCAAATGGATGTGAAGTCAGCATTCCTAAATGGTAATCTTAAGGAAGAAGTATATGTGGAGCAGCCTTCAGGTTTTGTTGATCCTACTCTTCCACATTATGTCTATAGACTTAGGAAAACATTATATGGGTTAAAACAAGCTCCTAGAGCTTGGTATGAGACCCTATCTAGTTTCCTCATTGAGAACAAGTTCTCAAGGGGGAAAATAGATAAGATTCTATTCCTTAGGTAATCTAGAGGCAAAGTAATACTTGTCCAAATATATGTAGATGACATTATATTTGGGTCTACTGAAAGTAGCCTTTGCAAAAAGTTTGCAAAGCTTATGCAAAGTCAATTTGAGATGAGTAGTATGGGAGAACTAAGTTTTTCTTGGGTCTCCAAGTTAAACAGACTGTAAGTGGTCTATCCATATGTCAGTCCAAGTTCACCCTAGAACTCATAAGGAAATATGGTATGGATTCATCCAGTACCATGAAGACTCCTATGGGGTCAAGCATGTCTCTTAGCAAGGATGATGCAGGGAAACCTGTAGATGAAACCTTGTATAGAGGGATAGTTGGCTCCTTACTATACTTGACTGCAAGTAGGCCTGACATTATGTATGCTACATGTGTTTGTGCCAGGTATCAAGCCTGCCCTAAAGAGTCTCACTTGACTGCAGTCAAGAGAATTTTGAGATATCTAAAGGGCACACCTTATCTAGGCCTCTGGTACCCTAGGAATGGAGAATTTGATCTAACAGGCTATTCAGATGCAGACTTTGCAGGATGCAAAGAAGATAGAAAGAGCACTACTGGATCCTGTCAATTCCTAGGTGGAAGACTCATTTCATGGAGTAGTAAGAAGCAAACTAGTGTGGCTATCTCCACAGCTGAGTCAGAATATGTAGCTGCAGGAAGTTGCTGTGCTCAACTTCTATGGATTCAACATCAGCTAGAAGACTATGGATTTCAGGTAAGTAGAACTCCACTTTTCTGTGATTCTACAAGTGCTATTTCAATAGCTAATAATCCTGTATCACATAGTAGAACTAAACATATTGAGATTAAATATCACTTTCTTAGGGAGCATGTAGAAAGAAATGATATTGCACTTGAATATGTTAAAACTGATAATCAGATAGCTGATATGTTTACTAAGCCCTTAGAAGAAGCTAAGTTCAATAGGTTCAAAATTGAACTAGGTATGATAAACTTAGACTAAGTTTACAGAACTAAAAATTGGCTAAGTAAAAAGGTGTCGACACATAGACAAGTCTATGTCGACACAGAATAGTAAGTGTCGACACTTCAGGAAAATGGTGTCGACACATCTAGGAAGTTGGTGTCGACACTTCAGAATGTTAGTGTCGACACATGTCGAGTTGGTGTCGACACATCCAATGAGGTGTCGACACTTAAGTTTTACTCAGAATTTTCTAAGTAACGTCTCGACTACATGTCGAGTAGTGTGGTGTCGACACATAACCAAGTGTCGACACATAAAATCTGTTGACTAAACTTGTGTCGACACATGAGTGTCGAGACATTATAAGTCAGTGTCGACACTTATTGCCAGTGTCGACACATCTTTAGTAATCCATCCCGCCTGTTCGTCTTCAAACCAGAAAGGTATAAATAGGATTCTGTCTTTGTTTGTCGACACGCTTTCAGAGTTTCGAGACCAAACCACTGTGTCGACATTTCTCTTTCCTAAAGACTAATTCTACAAACCCTAATGGCTCCCAAGCTCGAGGAGAACGTCAATGAAGGCTATGAACTGGTTCGTGGCGCATTCGACGATGGCGATCAAGAAATCCAATCGGTGGTAACCCTAGTCACCGATTCTGGATTGGAGTACTTGGTTTCAGAACCAACAAAAATATGGAAGAAGGAAGTTCTTGAATTCCTTACTGGAGCTTCTGTAGATGACTCATGTTACAGAATCAAGTCAAGAGTGCATGGAACCAAGGTCAAGATTTCACCCAAAACTCTGAGAAAGGTACTCCAGCTACCTAAAATTCAAGAAGAAGAGGAAGTGACTACCTCTAAGACCAGAGAAGCACTTACCTGGTGTGGTCTAGATCCTAAGCTGAAGATAGGATCTGTATTCAACAGGAAAGGAATGAATAACCAAGGAAAATTCCTGTCTGAAATTGTGGGGAAAGTTATACTCAGCAAGACTGGAGGGCATGACAGGGTGTCAGCCTCCATGTTCAGTGTTATGACCAGAATTATCTTCAACCTAAAAACAGACTGGTCAATGGTTGTGTATGAAAAAATTAAAGAAAGTCTGAAGAAGCCCAATCTGGGCAGAATACTAAGTCTCTACCTGGCTGGTACAATACCAGAGGTAATGAGCACTGATGCAGGTAGCAAAATCAACCACATGAGAAAGATGGACATGAGGATCTTTTCTAGGTGGGAAAGGGTGCTGTCAAAGGATATACCTACACCTGAGAAGGAAGTTACTAAGAAAGATTCTCCTCCCAGGAAGAAAAGAAAAACTGCAGTTGTGGCACAAGAGTCCTCAAGCAGTTCTGAAAGTGAAGAACAGGTGGTGTTCACACCTGATGAGCAAGAAGAGGAAACAGTAGTCAAAACCCCTGCTGCTCAAGATGTGGCTGAGATTCAGGGGGAGCTTCCAGGTGTAGAAGAACCATCTACACTGGAGAGTGAGCAAGCTACAATCATTATCCAAGAGGTACTTTCTAACCTCAATACTTTAGATTTTTCTATAATAGATTCTGATTTGTCTGATGTCCATCAGCAAACTCAGCAAGCAAATCAAGAACCAGATGTTGTTCTCCAAGACACATCAGTAGTACAAGAAGTTGTTCCTGATAAAGTAGTTGATGAACCCAGTACTTCTCCTGCACAGTCTCCAGCTGAATACACAATGGAAGATCTATTTCTTAATTTAGATCAAGAGGATTTTGACATGGACAAGCATGCTGCTGCTGAAGAGAAGGGTGCTGCTGCTGAGGGGGAGACACTGCAAGTTCAGGAAGAGCCTATAAGGCAAGAAAGTGAGAAAGCACTTGATGTGCAAGCTGACCAACCATCAAGCCCTAAGGACAGGGTGAATATAGCCAGTACTTCAGAGTCTGAGGAAGATGAGACTGAACAAGCTAAAAAGAAGAAACTCTTTGTATTCAAGAGAAGAAGTCAGAGCTACAAGAAGGCTCTACAAACTGTTGCTAAACAATCCTTAGTCACACAAGCTCCATCTCCTGATTACAGTGCATTAATGGTAGCCCTGCAAATCAAGCTGGATGAGCAAAGGAAGGCTATAGAGACTTATGTTGATGAAGGGCACAAGACCCTACAATTTGATCTGGCACAGGACATCAAGTCAATAAGGTTTGAAATGAACCTTAATAAAAAGGAGATGAATGAATGCTTCCACAAGGGTGGAAATGCAGTTGTGTTTCTGGCAACACATCAAGAGAAGATAAAGGAAAAAATAGATGATATAGCATTGAAGCAGGGCTATGTGCTGGAAAATCAATTAAGGATGAATGATAATTTGACTGCATCCCACAATGCTATAGTCACTGAACTAAAGAATAAGACTGCTGAACCTTCAACATCATCTGCTGCTGCAAAGGCTGAATTTGATAAAGCTTTTCAAGATGAAATTGCTGCTGTCAAGACTGCAATCAAGGATTCACAGAAGGTCATTTCTGAACAGCTTACAAAGCTTAGACCTTATTTTAAGGATGGAATCAGGTACTTGGACAGCCAAATCAGGTTCCAGAAAGATGATGTAAGAGATCATGTTGCACAAGAAGTCATAAAGGGGGAGAGGGTGTTAGTCAAAGCAAGCTCAGACCATGCTAAGTGGATATCAAATTCCATCAGGGCTACCCTTGGATATCCTCCCCTGTGTGATGATGATAATGTTGCTGAATCAGGAATTCAAAGTGCATATCTTGGAGGTGAGCAACAGGAAGTTGCTCAAGTCATTTATCCACCTCCAGATTTTGAAATGATTCATGCAGATGTAAGCACAATGTATAGCCCAACTGCTGGAAAGTCACATGTTGTTCTGGAAAAGGTTGTTCAACCTATAATAGCAGCTATGCAAGAGGCTTTGGACAAAGAAGAAGAGACAAGGCTGTCAAAGAAGAAGTTTAGGGAACTAGCTGAGCAGAAGCCAGATTTTGAACAGTGGAGCCCTACTTCTAGGAACATCATTCTCACAGCCTGGAAAGCAGCCAAGGACAATGCTCATGAAAGGAACAAATGGTTTTCAGAAGCGGAATGGAGGAAGCATGAAATTAGGCAGGAAGCCATTGTCCAGTATAGAAGGAAGGCTAAGTTAGGAAAGCTACCTCCTACCGCTGTGGAGCCTAGCAAGTACTTTCCTAAGCCCTATCATTACTTTGAGAGACAAAAGATCAAGGCTGATAAGCAAGAACTCAAAGGAAAGAAGACTGCTGATACTGAGCCTGCTGCTGCTGCTGCTGTAAAGGCCAAAGTACAAGCTGGGAAAGGAATAGTTTTAAAAGAACCTGATCAGAATTAGACTAAGATTAGACTGAAGAATGTTGTAATCTGTTACATCTAAACATTTTGTAAATCATTGAAAATGTATTAAAAACAATGTTTGAACAATTTTTGATAAATATATTTCATGATTGTTCAGAAGAATGTATCTAATTCTTGTTTATTCTGTAATGCTGAATGAGTATACATGTGTGCTTTATTACATGTTTAAGTTTACCCAGTTGACATATACCTGCTTTACATCATTTTATAATTTTTAATTGTGAGTGGTGTATATCATTGACTAAGGGTTATGACTTCTCTAAATAGGGGGAGATTGTTGGGTACATTGGTCAAATGTACCTGATTTGAAGAAGCCTCATCTAACTCAATGATATACATCATAATGTATTTGATGTTTGTTTGAGTTACTTATACAGGTTAGGTATTCACTGGACTGAAGCTAAAAGTTTCTAAGTCCATGTGTCGACACCCAGAGGGAAAGTGTCGACACTTGAGAAAGCTTGTGTCGACACCCAGACAAGCAGTGTCGACACTTGGAGTAATTGTGTCGACACCTGAGAAGAAGAGTCGACACCAGTCAGAAAGTGTCGACACTTGGAGCTGTGTCGACACTCAGTGAAGAAGAATGCAGAAAAGCTGTGTCGACACTTAGCAGAAGTGTCGACACCTAGAAGAGCTGAGTCTACATCAGAAAGTGTCGACACTTGAAGTTGTGTCGACACTCAGCAAAATTCTGTAGAGACTAAGGACAAGTGTCGACACTCAACAAAATGTGTCGACACTCAATCAGCAGAGTCAACATATGAGGAATGTGTCGACACTCAGCACAATATGTCGACACACACTCAAAGGAGTCAACACTTGAAGTATGTGTCGACACTCAGCACAATGTGTTGACACACAACCAGAAGAGTCAACACTTGAAGAAAGTGTCGACACCCAGCACAATGTGTCGACACTTAGTTGAAGACTCTACACTTGAAGAAAGTGTCGACACAAGGAGCTGTGTCGACACTTAGCAAAGAACAGAAAAGTTTACAAAATATTCTAAGTACAAGTGTCGACACTAAGGGAATGTGTCGACACTCAGCTGAAGAAACAAAATTGAAGACTTGTGTCGACACCAAGAAGCAGTGTCGACACTTGACAGTTTCAACACATGAAGATGTGTCGACACAAAGGAGATGTGTCGACACTTAGAAGAATTCAACAAGTTACAGAAGATCAAGTACTTGTGTCGACACTTAATTTCAGTGTCGACACTTGAAGAAGAATCTGTGTCGAGACATACAAGGAGTTGTGTCGACACCTTGTAGACTTGTGTCGACACTTACACAACATGTGTCGACACTTGGTCTATAAGTGTCGACACTTAAGAACAGAAAGTCTCGACACTATCTGACAGTTAGAGAATTTCAAGAAGTGACTGGTTGACATGACAGCTGCCGATCCAGCCGGTCTACAGCAACTGTCAGAGATGTCAGAAGTCAGTTATGAACCGGACCAGCCGGTTACCATGAAGAAGGCCTATAAATAGGCACAGACTGTTTACAGAAACTGTTGTTGTTGACAAGGGTTATTAATAAGTTGTTGAAGCTATTTGAAGTAATTGATCAGATTATTCAAGTAATCAGAAAAGTGGTACACAGAGAATCAACACAAGAAGATCTGGCAGTCCAACTACAGATCTAAGAAGTTGGAGAAAGAGAGCTCCAATCAAGAATTCAGTCTTTGGAACTAAGGCTGAGAAGAAGGATTCAGAATCATCTGGATCTTAAGAAGCAGAGGTCAAGGATCAACTGCAGAGGATTCAGACTAATTCAGTTCTACTCAAGAAGCTTTGAAGGAAGCTAAGTCAGTTTGGATCTAGCTGAGTTCTTCCAAGAACTCTTCAAGAAACTCTCAACTCCTCTCTTATTTTTTGAGTTGTAGAGTTAGTTATTGTAATTCAATTTTAACTTGTAGGATCCATTGGATCTGAGTGAATTGTAAGCCTATAGTATAAAGGCTGAGGGTAGGGCTTGGTTGCCTGAGTGTAGGAGTTGAAGAACTCTGAGTGTAGGCCTTAATTGGCTGAGTGTAGGCCTGGGTGGCTGAGTGTAGGCCTTGGTGGCTGAGTGTAAGGCCTTGGGCCTGAGGTGTAGGAACCTAGTTGGGTTCTGAGATAGTGGAGAAGTTTGGCCGAATCTAGTACACTGCTAGATAGGCGAAGGGGGAAAGTGGATGTACCCAAAGATTGGGGAACCACTATAAATTTGTGTGTCTGTTGTGCTGTGCTGTACTGTGAATTAGCAGTTTATATTTTGTTATTGCTGATTAGCTGTAGAAATCTGTGTGATAACTGTTTTGCTGCCAACAAAGTTTTAAAAAAGGTTTAGGTCACCGATTCACCCCCCCCCTCTAGGTGTTTAGGTACCATATCTTTCAGACACAACTCCTTGTGTTGTAGAATTCACTTCTCGACACAGCTTATTCATCATATGTCGACACTGATATTGAGTGTCGACACAACTCCTTGTTCTTCAGTACTTTGTCGAATTCTTGTAAGTGTCGACACAACTCCTTTGCGTCGACACATCTTCATGTGTTGAACTTGTTTAGTGTCGACACATCTTCTTGGTGTCGACACATGCCTTCTGTGTTGATACTTGCTGAGTGTCGACACTGCTCCTTGTGTCGAGACTCTGGCTGAGTGTCGACACATCTCCTTTGTGTCGACACTTGTACTTAGAATATTGTTGAACTTTGCTAAGTGTCGACACAGCTCCTTGTGTCGACACTTTCTTCAAGTGTTGAGTCTTCTGCTGAGTGTCGACACATTCTTTCTTGTGTCGACACTTTCTTCAAGTGTTGACTCTTCTGCTGAGTGTCGACACATTCTTTATTATGACGACACTTATACTTAGACTCTGCAGACTTTTGCTGAGTGTCAACACAGCCTCCAAGTGTCGACACTTTCTGATGTAGACAAAGTTTCACTGGGTGTCGACACAACTGCTAAGTGTCGACACTGCTTCACTGGACTTTTCTTCATTGAGCGTCGACACAGCTCCTTGTGTCGACATTTTCTGTCTGGTGTCGAATCTGCATCCCTGGTGTCGACATAAGTACTCCAAGTGTCGACACTGCTTGCTTGGGTGTCGATACAAGTCTTCTTAAGTGTGGACACTTTCCCTCTGGGTGTCGACACATGGACTTAGAAACTTTTTCATCTTTCCTGCAAATACTTAACCTCTACAAATAAACTCAAAATACATCAAATACATTTTGATGTATATCATTGAGTAGGGTGAGGCTTCTTCGAATCAGGTACATTAGAACCAATGTACCCAACATGGAGCAAATGTAGAACGAGCTGCACTTAATCTGGAGTATCTTTGAAGCCATTACGAACTAGTTTGCAGCCTTCGAACAAGAAATCCTGACCTTTTGGAGCCATTTCTCTGGGAAATTTCAGAAGTTTCGCGAAGCTGTTCTGTCGATTCGGTCGAATCGGGCAGTGAGGGGCAAGGAACAATGTATTTTGTCTTATATACTCATCGTTCTATTTATAGTGATTTTACTTTTAGAAGGTGGAGAGTCGCGTACCTGTTTGACATTAAGACTTTGATCAACAGCTGGGATTAAATCCCGATACTTAGCCGCAGACAGACAATCTTTTATACTTAGTCTAATTAGACTATCCTGTCCTGTAGGGATTAGATTAACATGTAACAAAATGAACAAAATATAGTATGGAGAGCTACTGAAGCTGGAGCAAATTCAACATTCCCAATTCAAACTTGAAGGTGTTGAATATAGCTTCATCTAGTGGCTTAGTAAAGATATGAGCCACTTGTTTGTTTGTTAAGATAAATTTAAGACTAATGTCTTCCTTCTCCACCTGCTCTCTAATAAAATGATACCTTATATTAATATGTTTAGTCCTACTGTAAGAGACAAGATTCCTAGTAATTGAGATTGCACAAGTTGACTCACAATACAAAGAGGGATTACTTATCTTTATATTGTAGACCTTGAGTTATTGTTGGGTCCACTACAACTGCGCACAACAATTTTCTTGCTCCTTGCAAAGTTTCCTCTTACTGAGCCATATTGTTTCCTCTTCTTTAGCAACAAATTTACCTCTGGCTATAACTCTCTTGATCAACAACAGTATTCTTCTGATATATTTGGTGCTGGAGATTTCCTAACACCAATTCTCTAGGTAAGACTCAAGCTTGTCCAACATACCATACTATATTAGCTCCCCCTCAACAGGAGCATCTAGCTTGTCAGTCTCCCCCATAGTATTTGCACAAATCTTGGACATTATTTGCTGCAGGTTCAGATGATACTGAAACTTGAGCATACATCTCTCTTCTTGTTTCTTCAGATAGCTAATAGCACTTGAAATTCATTTCACCTAAGGATACCATTTGAAAGACTCATCTGAGGATCGTGTACCACTTTCTTACTGCTCTTAGAAGGGATACATCCTGTGCTTTACTCTATGTTGGGTAAAGCATGCTTGTTTTCTCCTCACCATTCTGCTGAGGTGGCAGCAACACTATATCCCACCACTCAGACATCTTAGAGCTTCAATGGCTGAATTTTGCTAGTCTGATTATCTAGTCATATGCCACTTGAAGGTCTTTACCAAGGAATTGTGTACTTTATCCTTCTTAAAGAATGCACACAACATCCTTTTCCTCTTGGACAGTAGAAGGTGTATCCTTGATGGTCTATATCCATCTGCAACTTCACAACTATAGATCTTAGGTCCATTCCTCACTGGATTATGATCCAAAGGATTACACATAATTCCAGTCATATGATTGGAAAAACATCTGTCCAAGTACCACATAGGGGTATGGGCACTTGGGCTATCCTGCAAAATAGATTAAAATACCGTAGGACCCGTAAATGAATTGGGTCCTAGTTTCTTGTTAGTATAAAAATGCACATGTTTACCTACAGCAGTTGTAACACCTCCATTGGTCGTATATAATATAACCATGGGTCTAGCCGGGGCCCCATGCCATATTTCACAGACAAACGACAGAATTATGAATGAATATTAAAATCACGTTCTACTCGCATCCTAAATCAGAGCATTCTAGCGCGATGTTTTAAGTTACAAGAACTCATCACAGCGAATGTCCACTAAATATATAAATCATACTTTTATATATATCACCAGGAATGTATACAAATACACACGCTCATGGCCTTAAGGCCTTACATGTTACTCTTTAAAAATATACTGATCATACATCGACACACAGGCCGACAACACAATAATCAATGCACATTGAGCACATTAAGCACACGTCACGAGCATTGCACCTCACATGCACAATGCACATTGCGCCCCACGAGCACGGTGCACATATTATGTTATGCACACACGTCACATGCATCGCACAATTGTGCGCTCTATGCACCACGCATATTACACCTCGTGCACATTGTGCACGCTACACGCATCGTGCACAGAGCACCTGTTACACATTACACCCATTACATAATGCACACATCACACTTCGTGTACATGCCCCACATCTTGCACCATGTGCATTCTATGCCATGCACGCATAAATTCCAAAAGTGCACCTCACGCATGTTGCGCCCACCACACACATCAATGCGTGACACTCACCATTCATATTCCCCACACCACGACATACTCATGCATGCAATTCAGCAAATCAACTCCACGCACTCCTTTCGCTCCGACCACGAAGTCCGAGGATTTGGGGGCATCTGATGGGGTTTCCCACTAAGATTGGTTCAGTCAAGCCAGAGGACCACCCCGCACTGACGCGCACTAAGTTTCCGGCCAAGCACGTGAAAGCGCGCACCTCGGGAAGCGCGCGCTAGGACGCTCCCAGGGAAGCATGCGCCTTAGGCCACGCGCACTTACGCGCTCTCTGGGAAGCACGCCCCTGTGCACGCTCTGGAAAGCGCACACCTGCGCGCATTCCGCCAGGCCGCGCGTATGCCATGCCCTTCTTCCTCGCCCGCCTGGCTGCCCGACGGAGCCGCCACCCCTGGCAGGGTAGGCCTGTGTTTCGGATAGAACGGGACGCAACTTTGACGCCATTACTGGTCGCCGCCCCTCACTGGGGCGGCCCCTGTTTCGCCCAGAACGGGCAGCGATTTTGCCGCCAGTTCTGGCCGACGCCCCCACAGGGGCGACCTCTATTTTGCCCAGAATAGGAGGCAATTTGTCCGCCCGTTCTGGCTGCCGTCCCTCACAGGGGCGACCTCTATTTCGCCAAGAACGGGCGGCAACTGTGCCACACATTCTGACCGCCTCCCCTCATATGGGCGGCCCCTGTTTCGGTTAGAACGGGCGGCAACTTTGCCCCCCGTTCTGGCCGCTGCCCTCACAAGGTTGCCCCCGTTTCGCCCAAAGTTCTGGCCTCCGCCCTTCACAGGGGCGGCCCCTGTTTCGCCCAGAATGGGCGGTGGTTCCGCCGCCCCACATAGGGGCGGCCTTCCTTTGGCTCGGAACGGGCGGCCATCATCCTCTGTAGGCCTCAATTAGAGGCTGAATTGCCTTCCTTTCGACCGGCCGGCCTTCCGTTGGCGGCCGGACTTTTTCCTCTGGTAAAGCGTGACCTTCGCCGGCGAGCAACCTCCCCCGTCGTCGCCGACGCCGCCCATCGTTCGTCACGTGTATTCTCCACCGTCCGATCACGCTCCCGCGATCGCCGCCGTCAGTTACGTGGGTAACCACACACGTAACCGCCCGCATGATCTCCCGTAATGGAGATAATGCGATGCCAAAAATAGACTGGTCTGTGTTTAATATAAATTATAAAATTAATGTGCATATTAAATCATAGTCCCATAAAATTAATTATAATATTTCGATCTATCAATAACAGTCATGGTGGTAATGGGCTGCGGATAACCGCGTAACCTCCATAACCACCCATGAATTCTATAAATAGGACCCCAGACCCCCTTTAATTCTCATTCACTCCTTCCTCGAGAAACCCTCCAACGGATTTTCTCTCCTCCTCCTCCTTCACCGCCTTCTCCTTTTCGAAGATCTTCAGCGCTCCTTGAAGATCTCCTTCGTCTTCAACGCCTCCTTCTAAGATCTTCATCTTCTTCATCCAGAAAATCCTCCTACCGATTTTATCACTCCTCCATTTCTCTTCCTTGTGCGCTCCCTCCCGCGTCCGCTTTCTAGCGCGCTCCCGCGCGCATTGCCTCTCTGTACACTCTAACACGCATCTCGTCGTTGTGTGCTCCCGCGCGCATCGCCTCTTTGCGCTCTCCCGCATGCGTCGCCTCATTGCAATCTCTGATGTGCATCTCCTCCATGCTTGCTCTCGCGTGCATCGCCTCCTTGCGCACTCCCGCACGCGTCTCCTCCTTGCACGCTCTCCCACTCGTAGCTTCCTTGTGCTCTCTCGCGCGCATCTCTCCCTCGCACGTTCTTGCGCGCCTCTCTCCCCTGCATGCTTTCGCGCGCTCGCACCCACGTCGCTCCCTTATGCGGGACTCTTTCTCCCACGCTTCACGCACTCTCCTTCTGCAAGCGCCCTGCGCTCTCTCTATTTACCCGCAACCGCTCAACGCTCCCTCCTCCTGCTGGCGCTTAGCACGCTCTCCTCTAGCAAACTCTCAGCGCGCTCTTCGCCAACAAGCACACCACGTGCTCTAGAACAAGCACTTCATCTACCGATAAGACAACCAAATCACGCTTTCCCAAAAGACAATCAGAGACAAGAAGCGGATGATAAGATGCGCTGAGCGCGCCTCCGAGCTTCAAAGCACCAAACATCAGAACGTGAACCACAAGCTGCTCTCCGCCTCCAGGAATCATTAGAAGACTCCAGAATACAACGAGCGCATTGCTCCTCGCGGCACTCGAAGAAATAATTAACACTGTGAGTGGTGACCTCACCCTCCAGGTTCTCTCTCTCTCTCTCCCCAATAAATGTAACGAGAGGCGGCTTGTCGCCCGCGAGTTTTTGGAAAAGCCCTGTAACAACACTCAGATCTAGTGGTGGTTTGGTCCGTACAGATCCGACCACGTGGTTTTTTACCCAGTTTACGAGTTTTCCACGGTAAAAAAATTTGTCTTGTCAGCTTTTTTTTCTCTGTGACTGTGTACGCGCTCGACCGTTCCGAGAGCTAAGACGGTCCAAAAATTCTAGCACGACCGGAACGTCGAGTTAGTCCGCAACAATATCAATCGGTCAAGTTCTGCAATTTCTACCATTCCAAAAATGTCCCTTTGCCGCTTATTGCACTAAAATAACAAAAATAGCAAAATTAATTAAGAGGGGACCCCATCCAATCAAACCTTCCATTATTTTTACAATAGAGCAGCTTTGATTTAATTAATGAACCTTGCAAATAAAGTGAACTGTGCATTTGGCTGGATTCAAAGCTGAAAGTAGAAATACTTTCATTTCTGGATCCTGCACCACTTGTATTATTATGTATATAAATTTAAAACATTGATGAGTTCATTGATGGATTTAGAAACCCAAATTCAGAAGCTATTCTCTCTTTTAAGGCTCTGTTTGGTACGGCGGTGGAAGTCGTGAAAATGGCGGTTATGAACGATCTACCTCACCTAAGGAGCTTTAGGCTCCGTTTTGGGGAACTTAGTTTTACCGATCAAGAGGTTACGAATGCATGAACCGGACCTTAACTAAAGTCTGGTTCATGCGGTCGTAATCGCTTGACCGGTGAAAATAAGTCCCCATAAACAGAGCCTTATCCACTTTTATGGCGATCTTAACATTGCTATGACATACATACATTTCATGGTAGTGACATTTTTGTTCAAACTTATCGGAGAAAATCATCATGCCAAACGGAGCTGCTCATCACCAATGACTGCTATTAATCATATATCTGCTTTTGAACTATAATAATTAATGGAGTTTGGATGAAAACTAGAGAAGATGTTTTTGTTTTTTATTAATCCAACCCTATACCTGATTTTATCTCATCGAACCAAAAACCTGATTTTTCTTCATTGAATGGTCCTAAACTCCAAATAAATCTACACTTGAAGAAATCAGCATCAGATTCCTATATATGGAAAATATAAATTTATAGGCTATTTCTATAAATACAACCATTACTTTCCAATGGCAAAATTAGTGAACATTATACAGAATTAGATGTCTGGAACATTGATATACACCCACACAATCTGAAATATTGAGATCAATG
Organism: Platanthera guangdongensis; assembly: GCA_039583875.1. Taxonomy (NCBI): domain Eukaryota; kingdom Viridiplantae; phylum Streptophyta; class Magnoliopsida; order Asparagales; family Orchidaceae; genus Platanthera; species Platanthera guangdongensis. The sequence continues at coordinate 216,614,766 of CM077150.1, forward strand.
GACCCAACAATCTCCCCGTATTTGAAGAAGTCAAAACCTAAGACAATGATATACACCCACACACATATGCAACATAAATATAATGTAAACAACATGCATAACACAAAAATAATGAACACCTATTTAATTAAAAAGATATTCATTAACTAGAAGGAATAATTGTTTTAGTGATGTGCATAAAACAAAACTACACATCCTTCAGCGCTAAAGATAAACAAGAAACACTTTTATGTTTCAGGCTCTCTTATAACTATTCCACTGCTCCTGGGCTTCTTTGCAGCACAGTCAACTCTAGCTTCTTTCTTCTTTTCCTTCTGCCTCAGGAAGTAGCTGAAGGGCTTTGAAATGTACTTTACAGGTTCCACAGCATCAGGTGGCAATGCACTTGCCTTTAAGTCTATCCTGAATCTCCTTCTGCTGACTTCACTCTTTTCCATCTTGTCCCACTCTTGGGAGCTGTAAAGTTTTCCCTTTCAGTCTTATTGGACTTGATCTGATCCAAGGCTGACAAAATGATAGTCCTGTACCCAGGGCTTCATTATTCAAAGTCAAGCAAGTCTTCCATCTGCTCTCTATACCTTTTCTTGCTTAATCTGACAGCTTCCTCCTCTTCAATAGCAGATTTTACTTTTGATTTCACAACTTGGTCAGCAGTGTGGCTGAATGTAGGAATGTCAGCAACTATAGATTGTTCACCCCACTATGCACCAGCTTTATTATACTGAGCATTAGTCTGCTCTGTACCTTGATTATCCTGGTACTGGCTACCATACTGAAATTGATCATCTTGTAGGGGCATCTGTCGTTGGTGTAGTGCCTCTTGAACTTGAATGGGGAACATGGCAATGTTGTCATAAAAGACTGGATCTATACCAAATGATCCCCATATAAATTTTGTTGCCCAGACGACATTTTTCGTGTTTGTTCTAATTGTCTCCTCCCCATTTTTGACTTTTGCACAAATTGTCTCAGTCTGGGATGATGTTGCCTTATGTCTTTCAAGATATAGATGATTGACTCCTGCTATAATGTGGTTCTTGACCTCAAGCATATGATCATCCAAAATCTTTCTGCAAGCATCCGTCTTGGTGGTAAGAGTAGTTGTTTGCTTTTCCAGCACTACCTTATCAGCATTATGAACATCAATCATGTTGCCAACATTTATGCTTTGATTTTCTACTATTGTATTCGTAGTGTTGCCTAACTCATCTAATTTGTTTAGAGTATAGTCAACAATAGGTGTTGCGCTTGTGAAGAACTTGACTGTATCAGCTTTTAGCAAATTCACTTCAAATCTGATAGATTTGACCTCAGTGGACAGCTTATTTCTGAGGTTCTTGATAGAATCATCAACAAAGTTTTCCAGAGATCTCCTTTGATCATCTAGAAACCTTTTCAGCTGGGCTAGAAAGACTCTAGCATCAGATTAGCTGTAGTGGATGTGTCTTCATCAGCAGCCTGTTGTTAAACTAGCCTCAGTTTATCTCTTTCTCCGGAATCATCCATTATGTACTATGATGAATGGGCATTCTCATGTACCTCAGCAACAATGTTGTACTTCTCAAATTCAGAAGTATCTATGGTGTACATAGTCTCTTGATCTGGGAGTTTTGTGTGAAGCTCCCCCTCAACTTCTGCCATGTCCACAATGACATGCTGATCTGTAGCACCTTATCTTTCCACCTCATCAGCAGGTTGATGTTCCTCTAGGGGAAGTTGGAATAGCTCTTACTCAACCTGGAGATTCTCCCCCACAGTAGATGCATCTTGCATGACATGTTCTAGGAGTTTATTTCCACTCCACACTGAGGGTTGTATCCAACTTTATGATCTGGGAATAGTGCAGGTTCATCTTCAGCAAGTGCCGGAAACTTGAAGGACTCCCCCTCCATCACAGCAGATATACGGGTTACTATATCCTCTGCAGCTTGTTCAACTATCTCAGCTGAAGGCATATCCTCAGAATCTTCTGGAGTTTCTTTTGATTGAGTCATACTGACCTGAGTCCTTACTGCAGGATCAGAGGAGATGGACACATAGACACACATGTCCCTTCTGGTTTCATCTGAAGATTCAGTCAAATTTGGATCATGAGGATCTTCCTCTGGTTATTCAGATGAACTGCTATTAGTACTATTCTATGGCACTGGAACCTAATCCTTCTTCTTCTTGGTGGAGCTATCTAACAATGGGGATGAAGGACTCTGTCCCATCTGTCCAGCATCTTCACATCCATCCTCCTCATGTGATTGATTTTGGTTTTTAACCTGGTGTTTAGGATCCTTGGAACACTTTTAAGAAGAAACATAGATAGTATTCTGCCCAGGTTGGGTTCAACAATACACTATACAATCCTATCAAATAGGACTCTCCCCCAATCTATCCTTTTGGAAAGGATTACTATGGCCATTAGCTCAAACATCTTTTTAGGAATTTTATCATGGGAGCATGTTTTGCACAACAGGGCTTTCCAAATGATATCAGGAAGAAACTTACCTTTCAGATTTATTTTCTTCCTTAGATTTGAGCCAGTGGTGTGTTAAGATAATCCACACCACTTCAGTGATGACCTAATATCAGACCGATCCATGTCCTCTTGCTCATCTGATTCTTTGGACTTGAGAAACTGCAGCACTTTGCTTAGTCTCCTTGGAGTTATCTTTAACTTGTTGCCATTGACAACAGAACAAAACCAAATCCAGGTCTGAGACCTGGAGCAAATGTAGAACGAGCTGCACTTGATCTGGAGCATCTTTGAAGCCATTACGAACTAGTTTATAGCCTTTAAACAAGAAATCCTGACCTTTTGGAGCCATTTCTCTCAAAAATTTTAGAGGTTTCACGAAGCAGTTCTGTCGATTCGGTGGAATCGGGCAGTGAGGGGCAAGGAACAATGTATTTTGTCTTATATACTTATCCTTCTATTTATAGTGATTTTACTTTTAGAAGGTGGAGAGTCGCGTACCTGTTTGACATTAAGACTTTGATCAACGGCTGGGATTAAATACTGATACTTTGCCGCAGACAGACAATCTTTTATACTTAGTCTAATTTTACTATCCTATCCTGTAGGGATTAGATTAACCTGTAACAAAATGAACAAAATATAGTATAGAGAGCTACTGAATCTTGAGCAAATTCAACATTCCCAATTTAAATTTGAAAGTGTTGAATATAGCTTCATCTAGTGGCTTAGTAAAGATATGAGCCACATGTTTATTTGTTGAGATAAATTTAAGACTAATGTCTTCCTTCTCCACATGCTCTCTAATAAATGATACCTTATCTCAATATGTTTAGTCCTGCTGTAAGAGGCAGGATTCGTAGTAATGGAGATTGCACTAGTTGACTCACAATACAAAGAGGGATTACTTATCTATATATTGTAGACCTTGAGTTACTGTTGGATCCACAACAACTGTGCATAGTAATTTTCTTGCTCCTTGCAAAGTTTCTTCTTATTGTGCCAGATTGTTTCCTCTTCTTTAGCAACAAATTTACCTCTAGCTATAATTATCTTGATCAACAACGATATTCTTTTGATCTATTTGGTCCTGGAGATTACCTAACATCAATTCTCTAGGTAAGACTCAAGCTTGTCCAACATACCATACTATATTAGCTACCCCTCAACAGGAGCATCTAGCTTGTTAGTCTCCCCCATAGTATTTGCACAAATCTTGGACATACTTTGCTGTATGTTCAGGTGATGCTGAAACCTACGCATACATCTCTCTTCTTGTTTCTTCAGACAGGTGATAACACTTGAAATTCATTTCACCTGAGGATACCATTTGAAAGACTCATCGGCTGAGGATCATGCACCACTTTCTTACTGCTCATAGAAGGGATGCATCTTGTGCTTTACTCTATGTTGGGTAAAGCCTGCTTGTTTTCTCCTCACCATTCTGCTGAGGTGGCAGCAGCACTATATCCCACCACTCAGACATCTTAGAGCTTCAATGGCTGAATTTTGCTAATCTGATTATCCAGTCAGATGCCACTTGAAGTGCTTTACCAAGGACTTGTGTACTTTATCCTTCTTAAAGAATGCACACAACATCCTTTTCCTCCTGAACAGTAGAAGGTGTATCCTTGATGGTCTATATCCATCTGCAACTTCACAACTACAGATCTTAGGTCCATTCCTCGCTAGAGTATGATCCAAAAGATACCACATTATTCCAGTCTTGTGCCTGAAAAAACTTCTATCCAAGTACCACATAGGGGTATGTGCACTTGGGCTATCCCGCAAAACAGATTAGAATACCGTAGGACTCTTAAATGAATTGGGTCCTAGTTTCTTGTTAGTATAAAAATGCACATGTCTACCTACAACAGTTGTAACACCTGCATTCGTCGTATGGAATATAACGATGGGTCTGGTCGGGGACCCACGCCATATTTCACAGACAAACGACGGAAGTACGTATGAATATCAAAATCACGTTCTACTCGCATCCTAACTCAGAGCATTCTAGCACGATGTTTTAAGTTGCAAGAACTCATCACAGCGAATGTCCACTAAATATATAAACCATACTTTTATATATATCACCAGGAATGTATTCAAATACACACGCTCATGGCCTTAAGGCCTTACAGGTTACTCTTTACAAATATACCGCTTCATACATCGGCACGCAGGCCGGCAACACATTAGATCCAAAAATTCTTCACACGGCCTTCAAGGGCCTTTAAGCAGCGAGGGCTTCGTTCCGCTCAATTCCATTCAACCCATCAGCACCTGCAATTATACATCCAATCCAAGAGCGGTAAACAAAGCAATGGTCAGCATTAGCTGAATAATTATAACGACCCTACCCCTTACCCGGGGCAGTGGTTCCTTCCCTGTATGCTTTGCAATCACAACACATAGATATATAGATATAACACAATAGGTCCTCTCACAAACTGTTGAGTACATTGGTCAAATGTACCTGATTTGAAGAAGCCTCACCCAACTTAATGATATACATCATAATGTATTTGATGTATGTTGAGTTTACTTGTGCAGGTTATGTAATCACTGGACTGAAGCAAAAAGTTTCTAAGTCCATGTGTCGACACCTAGAGGGAAAGTGTCGACACTTAAGAAGACTTGTGTCGACACCCAGACAAGCAGTGTCGACACTTGGAGTCATTGTGTCGACACCTGGGATGCAGAGTCAACACCAGACAGAAAGTGTCGACACTTGGAGCTATGTCGACACTCAGTGAAGAAGAATGCAGAAAAGCTGTGTCGACACAAGGAGCTGTGTCGACACCTAGAAGAACTGTGTCTACACCAGAAAGTGTCGACACTTGGAGCTGTGTCGACACTCAGCTGAAGACTCTACACTTGAAGTAAGTGTCGACACATGGAGCTGTGTCGACACTTAGCAAAGAACAGAATTATCAACAAAATATTCTAAGTACAAGTGTCGACACTAAGGGAATGTGTCGACACTCAGCTGAAGTCTCAACAGAAGAATTAAGTGTCGACACAAGGAGCTGTGTCGACACTCAGCAAGTATCAACATAGAAGACTATGTGTCGACACCAAGAAGTAGTGTCGACACTTGACAGATTCAACACAAGAAGATGTGTCGACACAAAGGAGATGTGTCGACACTTAGAAGAATTCAGTAAAAGACAGAAGATCAAGTACTTGTGTCGACACTCAATTTTAGTGTCGACACCAGAAGAAGAATCTGTGTCGAGACATATAAGGAGTTGTGTCGACACCTTGTAGACTTGTGTCGACACTTACACAACATGTGTCGACACTTGGTCTATAAGTGTCGACACTTAAAGACAGAAAGTCTCGACACTTTCAGACAGTTAGAGATTTTCAAGAAATGACTGGATGACTTGACAGCTGTCGTTCCAGCCGGTCTACAGCAACTGTCAGAGATGTCAGAAGTCAGTTATGAACCGGACCAGCCGGTTACCATGAAGAAGGCCTATAAATAGGCTCATACAGTTTATAGAAACGGTTGTTCAGATAGTTGTTGAGGTTGATCACATTGTTGAAGAACAAGTTATTAAAGTGGTACATAGAGTATCAACACAAGAAGATCTTGCATTCCAAGTGCAGATCTAAGAAGTTGGAGAGAGAGGGCTCCATCCAAGAAATCAGCCTTTGGAACTAGGCTGAGAAGAAGGATTCAGATTCATTCTGGATCTTAAGTGGCAGAGGTCAAGGATCAACTGCAGGAGGATTCATTCTTATTCAGTTCTACTCAAGAAGCTTTGAAGGAAGCTAAGTCAGATTGAATCCAGCTGAGTTCTTCCAAGAACTCATCAAGAAACTCTCAACTCCCCTCTTTTATTTCTGAGTTGTTGAGTTAATATTTGTAATACATTTTTTAACTTGTAGGATCCTTTGGATCTGAGTGAATTGTAAGCCTATAATTATAAAGGCTGAGGGTAGGGCTTGAGAGCCTGAGTGTAGGAGATTGAGATCTCTGAGTGTAGGCCTTGGTTGGCTGAGTGTAGGCCTTGATAGGCTGAGTGTAGGCCTTTGTGGCTGAGTGTAGGCTTTGGGATAAAGCTGAGTTGTAGGGCTTTGGGCCTGAGGTGTAGGAACCAATTTGGGTTCTGAGACAGTGGAGGAGTTTGGCCGAATCTAGTACACTGCTAGATAGGCGAAGGGGGAAAGTGGATGTACCCATATCTTGGGGAACCACTATAAACCACTGTGTCTGCTGTGCTGTGCTGTGTTTGTTGCTGTGTATGCTGTGTGTTTGCTGTGATAGAATAGTTAGAAATCTGTGTATTAACTGTTGGCTGCCATTAAAGTTTAAAACGGATTAGGTCACCTATTCACCCCCCCTCTAGGTGTTTAGGCACCATATCTTTCAAGTGGTATCAAAGCGAGGTTCCTCAAAAAGGACTAACAGTCTGAGGAGATCCTGTTTGGTAGATTTAGTGTAAGGCAAAACACAGATTCAAGAAAGTCAAGAAAATCAAGAAACATGGGTTCCTCTGAGAATCACAAGGAATTGGGTTCCATGAAATTACCCATATGCAGGAAAGAGATCTTTGGGATCTGGAAGGAAAGGGTAAGGCTGTTTATGGAGGCCTCAGACCCTAGAATCTACATCACAGTAAAGGAAGGGCCTTATGTGCCCATGAAGATTTCAGTTTTAGATGCAAATCAGAGAACTCCAAAGGATTTCTCTGAGATGACTAAGGATGAGATTGTCCTAGCCACAATGGACAAGAGGGCACAAAACATTATTGTAAGTGCCATAGATGATGCAACATTTCAGAATCTTATACACTGTAAGACAGCCAAGGAGATGTGGGACACTCTTATAGTGTATATGGAAGGATCTGAAGAAGTAAGACAAGATAGAAAATCCTTGCTAAATCAGGAGTATGAGAGTTTTAGACAAGGAAAAGGTGATAGCATAACTGAGTGTTACAAGAAGTTCTACAGAATAGTTAATGAACTCATGTCTTATGGAAGAGAGTTCAGTAACTATGAACTAAATGACAAGTTCCTAAGGTCCCTAACCAAAGATTGGGACACCAAGATCTGTGTCATAAGAGAAATGGCTAAGTTGGGGGAAATTCCTCCTCCTACACTATTTGGCAAGTTATTGTCTTATGAAATGCAATTGACAGTGAGGAAAGAGGAGGAGAAATCAACAAGGACTGAGCACAAGGAAAGAACAGTTTCTTTCAAGACAGAAGTTCCCAGAAAGTCCAGGAATAAGTCATCAACTCCACCACCAGAGGTAGTTGAATCAGAATCAGATGAGTCAGTCAGCACAAAGACTGAGAGCAGTGAAAGTGTTGAAGACTTTGCTGCCTTCACTAGACACTTTCAGAAATTCTTGAAGAAGAAACAGTGGAGGTCAAGACCTTCTACTTCAAAGGGAAAGGAAGTCTTTTATCAGGAGAAAAAACCTTCAAAGAAAGACAGGAAGAGGACAAAGTCAAGTAAGGCAACTGGATCTAAGATAGTGTGCTATTGCTGCAATAGACAGGGCCATGTTATTGCAGATTGTCCTGAGAAGAGAAAGGAATCTGGTGACAGGAAAAAGGCTCACTTCAAAGGCAAGAAAGAGAAGTCTTTTGTTGCCAAGAAGGAGAAGACTCTATCAGATATCTCCTCTTCAGAAACTGAGTCTGAGGCTGAAGCCTACATAGGGCTGTTTGCTGAAGCAGAAGAGGAAGAATTCATGCAGTTAATGAAGTCTATTTATGAACAAGAAGACTATCAATGCCAAGGGCTAATGGCTTTAACAGAGAGTGCCAAAATCCTGGAGCAGCCAGGACCCAGTCAGGTACAAAGTTCAAGTTTAAATTCAGTTTCTTGTTCTAGTTCAGAATCAGATTCATCATCATCAAGTGATGAGAATGTATCTGAGTCTGAGGATGATATTCATCAGCTTATAGATGAATATAAGGTACTGTTGCAAGCTTACAAGAAAAGCAAGTCCCTAGCCAAAAGTCAGGCAAAGGAAATTGTTGATCTTAAAGCTGCTGCAACAGATTTTGAGAAGCAATTTGATCAAAAGTTGAATGAGATAGCCAGACTGAAACACATAACAGTGATTCAGATGGGGACTATCACCTTTAAGAATGATCAAATTAAGAGTTTGGAGATCAATCTTCAGAAGGAGAAGGACTTAGTTGCTAGGTTTTCTAAACCTAAGTCAGTGCTACCTTTAATTGATGAATTTGTTCATCATAAAGGCAAGGCTGGACTGGGCTTTATTAGACCTGCAGGGACTGAGCAGTCCAAGTCTAAGTCCAAGGGCAAAGCCCCAACATTCAACAAGCCTGCTGTAGACAAGACAGCCAAGGCAGTACCTAAGCAAAGGTACAATAAGTTTGACTGTTGGTGCTGTGGCAAAGTTTGCCATTTTGCAGTGGACTGTTGGCACAATGCTAGTGCCAAAGTGAGTACCAAACTACCTGTTGGAAAGCCAGTGGGTAGCTTTTTCAGATTGCATACTAACAAGTACCAAGGACCCAAGAATTCTTTGGGTTTTAAGGTTCATTAATCTGTTTTGCAGGTGAGTCCAAGTAGCTATACCCCAACATGGTACTTGGACAGTGGATGTTCCAGACATATGACTGGAACTAGGGGACTACTAAAGGACTATATTCCAATAAAAGATGGTCCAAAAGTAACCTTTGGTGTTTCTGAAAAAGTAATCATCAAAGGATTTGGTAACATTTCTACAAACTTAGTTACCATTACTCAAGTGGCTTATGTTAAAGGGTTGAAACACAACCTAATAAGTATAAGTCAATTAAGTGATGTAGGGTATGACATCTCATTTGTTAAAAATGGTTGTCATATCAAGAGGTCAAGTGATCAAGAGATCATTTTGACAGGTTATAGGAAGAGGAATGTCTACTGCCTAGAAATTATGGTTGAGAACAATGGTTCTCCAGTTTGTCTTGTAGCTGATGAGACAGTCTCTCATTGTGTCAAATGGCACAAGAGGCTTGCCCATCTTAACTACAAGACTATTAGCAAACTCTTTAGCAAAGAGTTAGTGAGGAATGGTCCTCAAGTTAAGTGTGTTAAAGATGGTATTTGCTCAGCTTATCAAAAGGGCAAGCAGACTAAATCCATCTTTAGAAGCATAGAAAACAAAGATGCTGTGAGGTGTTTATACCTCTTGCATATGGATCTCTTTGGTCCAATGCCTGTTCACAGCTTAGGTAGGAAGGTCTATACCTTTGTAGTTGTAGATGATTACTCAAGGTTTTCCTGGGTGTTCTTCTTAAGGCAGAAATCTGAAACACCTAGTGTCTTCTATAGCTTTGTCAAGCAAATTCAGAATGAACTAAATAGTACAGTGGTCAAAATTAGAAGTGACCATGGTACTGAATTTCAATCTGATAGCATGACAAAACCGTGTGAAGACTTTGGGATATTTCAAGAATTCTCTTCACCTAGAACACCTCAGCAAAATGACATTGCTGAGAGGAAGAATAGAACCTTGATAGAGGCTGGTAGGACCCTATTAAGTGATACATCACTGCCAGAATATTTCTGGGCTGAAGCAGTTAATACTGCATGCCATGTTATAAATAGGGCTACCATCACTGAAAGTCTTAACAAGACCCCCTATGAAGGTGTGAAAGGCAGGAAACCAAACCTATCCTATTTTAGGATCTTTGGTTGCAAATGCTTCATACTTAACAATGCGAAGTCTTAATTAACTAAGTTTGCTGCCAAGTCCCAAGAGGGAATTTTTGTTGGGTACAGCAATAATAGTAAGGCTTATAGAGTCTACAACTTGACTACACAAGTTGTAGAAGAATCAGTGCATGTAGTTTTTGATGAGACTAAACTTATTAATAATGAGTTATCTAGCAGTGTATGCAGCCCCACAGGTTTGACAAAGAAAATGGACAAGCTTACTATAGAAGAAGTGCCTGCTGTAAGACAGCAAGTAGAAGACAGTAGCTGTTGTCCAGGGGGAGAACTACATGTGCCAATTGCTGAAGAAATACAAGGAGTACAGCATGATGCAGATGCTGAAGTGATTCAACCAGAAGTAAGGTTGCCTCCAGCCAACAGGCATCTAAGAGATCATCCAATAGAGCAGATTATTGGAGATCCAAGACAAGGAGTACAAACCAGGAGCAGATATATGAATACAGCTATCTACTCTAATTTCCTGTCTCAAGTTGAACCTAAGAAATTTGAAGAAGCAATACAAGATCCACAATGGACTGAAGCAATGCAAGAAGAGCTTAATCAGTTCAAGAGGTGCAAGGTCTGGGAATTAGTTCCTAAACCTAAAGACCACAATATAATAGGAACTAAGTGGATCTACATGAATAAGATCGATGAACAAGGGGTCATCATTAAGAATAAGGCAAGACTGGTTGCTAAAGGATATATGCAAGAAGAAGGTATTGATTTTGATCAAACCTTTGCTCCAGTAGCCAGACTAGAAGCCATAAGGATGTTCTTGGCCTATGCAACCTATCAAGGATTCAAGGTATACCAAATGGATGTCAAGTCAGCATTCCTAAATGGTAATCTTAAAGAAGAAGTCTATGTGGAGCAGCCTTCAGGTTTTGTTGATCCAACTCTACCTCATCATGTCTATAGACTTAGGAAAGCTTTATATGGGTTAAAGCAAGCCCCTAGGGCTTGGTATGAAACCCTATCTAGTTTCCTCATTGAGAACAAGTTCTCAAGGGGGAAAATAGATAAGACTCTATTCCTTAGGGAATCTAGAGGCAAAGTTATACTAGTCCAAATATATGTAGATGACATTATATTTGGGTCTACTGAAAGCAGCCTTTGCAAAAAGTTTGCAAAACTGATGCAAGGTCAGTTTGAGATGAGTAGTATGGGAGAGCTGAAGTTTTTCTTGGGTCTCCAAGTTAAACAGACTGAAAGTGGTTTATCCATATGTCAGTCCAAGTTCACCCTAGAACTCATAAGGAAGTATGGTATGGATTCATCCAGTACCATGAAGACTCCTATGGGGTCAAGTATGTCTCTTAGCAAGGATGATGCAGGGAAACCTGTAGATGAAACCTTGTATAGAGGGATAGTTGGCTCCCTATTATACTTGACTGCTAGTAGACCTGACATCATGTATGCTACATGTGTTTGTGCCAGGTATCAAGCCTGCCCTAAAGAGTCTCATTTGACAGCAGTCAAAAGAATATTGAGATATCTAAATGACACTCCCTATCTAGGCCTCTGGTACCCTAGGAATGGAGATTTTGATCTAACAGGTTATTCAGATGCAGACTTTGCAGGATGCAAAGAGGATAGAAAGAGCACTACTGGAACCTGTCAATTCCTAGGTGGGAGACTAATTTCATGGAGTAGCAAGAAGCAAACCAGTGTGGCTATCTCCACTGTAGAGTCAGAGTATGTGGCTGCAGGAAGTTGCTGTGCTCAACTTCTGTGGATACAACATCAGCTAGAGGACTATGGATTTCAGGTAAGTAGAACTCCACTTTTCTGTGATTCTACAAGTGCTATTTCAATAGCTAATAACCCTGTATCTCATAGTAGAACAAAACATATTGAAATTAAATATCATTTTCTTAGGGAGCATGTAGAAAGAGAAGATATTTTATTAGAATATGTTAAAACTGATTATCAAATAGCTGATATGTTTACTAAGCCCCTAGAAGAAGCTAAGTTCAATAGATTCAAAATTGAACTAGGAATGATAAACTTAGAGTAAGTTTACAGAATTAAAATTGGCTAAGTAAAAAGGTGTCGACACATAGACAAGTCTATGTCGACACAGAATAGTGGTGTCGACACTTTAGTAAAAAGGTGTCGACACATCTAGGATGTTGGTGTCGACACTTCAGAATGTTAGTGTCGACACATGTCCAGTAGGTGTTGACACATCCAATGTGGTGTCGACACTTAAGTTTTACTCAGAATTTTCTAAGTAAAGTCTCGACATTGTGTCGAGTTATGTTGTGTCGACACATAGACAAGTGTCGACACATAAAATCTGTTGACTAAACTTGTGTCGACACATGTGTGTCGAGACATTATAAGTCAGTGTCGACACTTATTGCCAGTGTCGACACATTTAAGTTCGATGTCCCGCCTGTTCATCTTCAAAATTAGAAAGGTATAAATAGGGTTCTGTCTTTGTTTGTCGACACGCTTTCAAAGTTTCGATACCAAAACTACTGTGTCGACACCTCTCCTTTCTAAAGACAAATTCTACAAACCCTAATGGCACCTAAGCTTGAGGAGAACGTTAACGAAGGATATGAGCTTGTGCGCGGCGCGTTCGACGATGCAGCTCATGAAATCAAGTCGGTAGTAACCCTAGTCGCCGATTCAGGGTTGGAATACTTAGTTTCAGAACCTACTAAAATATGGAAGAAGGAGGTGCTTGAATTCCTTAATGGAGCTGCAGTAGATGACTTTGGAAACATAATCAAATCCAGAGTTCATGGAACTAAGGTCAAGGTTTCACCTATAAGTCTGAGGACGGTACTCCAGCTACCAAAAACTCAAGATGAAGAAGAAGTTACTGCATCCAAGACCAGGGAAGCTCTTACCTAGTGTGGACTTGATCCAAAGATGAAGATAGGTTCTATTTTCAACAGGAAAGGCATGAATACTCAAGGAAAGTTCATGTCTGAGATTGTGGGAAAGGTCTTACTCAGTAAGCCAGGAGGGCATGACAGAGTGTCTGCCTCCATGTTCAATCTAATGACTAGAATTATCTTTACTCTAAGAACTGATTGGTCAGTGATAGTCTTTGAGAAAATTAAAGAAAGTCTGAAGAAGCCCAATTTGGGCAGAATCTTAAGTCTCTACCTAGCTGGTACCATACCAGAGGTAATGAATACTGCTGCAAGCAGCAAGATAAACCACATGAGGAAGATGGATCAAAGGATCTTTTCAAGATGGGACAGGGTGTTGTCCAAGGAAATACCAACCCCAGAGAAGACAGTTACTGAGAAGGAGATTCCTCCAAAGAAAAAGAGAAAAACTGCTCCAGGGGCACAAGAGTCCTCCAGTAGTTCTGGGTGTGAAGAACATGTTGTCTTCACTCCAGATGAGCATGAGGAAGAGCCTGCAGTGAAATCTCCTGCTGCTCAAGAGATTGCTGCGATCCAGGGGGAGCCTCCAGTTGTAGAAGCACCCTCTACACTGGACAGTGAGCAAGCCACCACCATCATACAAGAGATACTCACTGACCTAAATACTTTAGAATATCTTAAAGAAGATGCTGATTTGTCTGATGTTCCTCAGCAAACTCAATTGCCTAGTCAAGCTCCAGATGTTGTTATAGAAGACACATCTGCTGTTCCAGTAATTCCTGATCCAGTGGTTGAAGAGCAAAGACTGTCTCCAGCTCCATCCCCTCCTGAATACACCATGGAAGATTTATTTCTAAATCTAGATCAAGCAGATTTTGACATGGACAAGGATGCTGCTGAAAAAGATAATGCTGCTGCTGAGGGGGAGCAAGTGAAAGTTCTGGAAGAGCCTTTAAGGCCAGAAACTGAGAAGGCACCTGATGTGCAAGCTGATAGACCTCCAAGCCCTAAGGATAGGGTTGACATAGCCAGCACTTCTGCCTCTGAAGATGAGGAGAGTGCTAGGGCAAAGAAGAAGAAACTGCATGTCTTTAAAAGGAGAAGTCAGAGTTATAAGAAAGCTCTGCAATCTATAGCCCCACAGCCTATAGTTCAACAAGCTCCAACTGTTGATTATAGTGCATTAATGATTGCAATGCAGATAAAACTGGATGAACAGAGAAAAGCTATAGAGGCTTATGTAGATGAAGGGCACAAAGCTTTGCAGTTTGATCTGGCCCAAGATATAAAGTCTATAAGGTTTGAAATGAACCTTAACAAAAAGGAAATGACTGAATGCTTCCACAAAGGTGGAAATGCAGTGGTGTATTTGGCAACACACCAAGAGAAGATCAAAGCACATGTAGATGATATAGCATTGAAGCAAGGATATGTTCTTGAAAATCAACTAAGGATGAATGACAACTTGACTGCTTCTCATAATGCTATAGTCACTGAATTGAAGAACAAGGCTGCTGAACCTTCTACATCTTCTGCTACTATCAAAGCTGAATTTGACAAAGCCTTTCACGAGGAAATTTCTGCTGTAAAGACTGCAATCCAAGCCTCCCAAAAGGTCATATCTGAACAACTTCAAAAACTTAAACCTTTCTTTAAAGATGGCATCAGATACTTGGATAGTCAAATCAGATTTCAGAAGGATGATGTCAGAGATCACATGGCTAGAGAAGTCATAAAGGGGGAGAGAGTACTAGTCAAGGCAAGCTCCGAACATGCTAAGTGGATATCAAATTCCATCAGAGCTACACTTGGATATCCTCCTCTGTGTGATGACAATGAGGTTGCTGAATCTGGACTAAATCCTGCTTATTTTGGAGGTGAGCAACCAGAAGTAGCTTAAGTCATTTATCCACCTCCAGACTTTGAAATGATTCAAGCAGATGTGAGCACAATGTATAGCCCACTTGAGGGCAAGGACAATGTCCATATTGAAAAGGTTGTTCAACCTATATCTGAAGCCATGCAAGAGGCTCTACAGAAAGAGGAAGAGACAAGGTTGTCCAAAAAGAGGTTTAGGGAATAAGCAGAACAAAGGCCAGACTTTGAACAGTGGAGCCCTACCTCTAGGAATATAATTTTAACTGCCTGGAAAGCTGCCAAGGACAATACTCATGACAGGAACAAATGGTTTTCTGGAGCTGAATGGAGGAAACATGAGATCAGACAAGAAGCCATTGTTCAATTCAGAAGGAAGGCAAAGATGGGAAAGCTACCTCCTACTGCAGTGGAGCTTAGCAAGTACTTTCCTAAGCCATATCACTATTTTGAGAGGCAGAAGATCAAAGCTGAAGAGCTCAAAAAGAAAGATCTAAAAGGCAAGAAGCCTGCTGATGCTGAAACTGTTGATGCCCCGGTCAAAGCTCAAGTTCAGGCTGGCAAGGGAATAGTTATCAAGGAACCAGATCAGAAATAGATTAAGAATTTACTTAAAGATTATTTTGTAATCTTTTAAATGTAAAACATTTTTGTAAATTACTGAAAATGTATAAGACAAATGTTAGAACAATATATGATCAATATATCTCATGGTTGTTTTGTGAATGTTTCTATTTCTTATTTGTTCTGAGTTGATGTATGTGTATACATGTGTGAATTAATACATGTTTATGTTTATCCTGCTGAATATAACCTGCTTTACATCATTTTGTAATTTTTAATTATGAATGGTGTATATCATTGACTAAGGGTTATGACTTCTCCAAATAGGGGGAGATTGTTGAGTACATTGGTCAAATGTACCTGATTTGAAGAAGCCTCACCCAACTCAATGATATACATCATAATGTATTTGATGTATGTTGAGTTTACTTGTGCAGGTTATGTAATCACTGGACTGAAGCAAAAAGTTTCTAAGTCCATGTGTCGACACCTAGAGGGAAAGTATCGACACTTAAGAAGACTTGTGTCGACACCCAGACAAGCAGTGTCGACACTAGGAGTCATTGTGTCGACACCTGGGATGCAGAGTCGACACCAGACAGAAAGTGTCGACATTTGGAGCTGTGTCGACACTCAGTGAAGAAGAATACAGAAAAGCTATGTCGACACAAGGAGCTGTGTCGACACCTAGAAGAACTGTGTCTACACCAGAAAGTGTCGAAACTTGGAGTTGTGTCGACACTCAGCTGAAGACTCTACACTTGAAGTAAGTGTCGACACATGGAGCTGTGTCGACACTTAGCAAAGAACAGAATTATCAACAAAATATTCTAAGTACAAGTGTCGACACTAAGGGAATGTGTCGACACTCAGCTGAAGTCTCAACAGAAGAATTAAGTGTCGACACAAGGAGCTGTGTCGACACTCAGCAAGTATCAACATAGAAGACTATGTGTCGACACCAAGAAGTAGTGTCGACACTTGACAGATTCAACACAAGAAGATGTGTCGACACAAAGGAGATGTGTCGACACTTAGAAGAATTCAGTAAAAGACAGAAGATCAAGTACTTGTGTCGACACTCAATTTTAGTGTCGACACCAGAAGAAGAATCTGTGCCGAGACATACAAGGAGTTGTGTCGACACCTTGTAGACTTGTGTCGACACTTACACAGCATGTGTCAACACTTGGTCTATAAGTGTCGACACTTAAAGACAGAAAGTCTCGACACTTTCAGACAGTTAGAGATTTTCAAGAAATTACTGGATGACTTGACAGCTGCCGTTCCAGCCGGTCTACAGCAACTATCATAGATGTCAGAAGTCAGTTATGAACCGGACCAGCCGGTTACCATAAAGAAGGCCTATAAATAGGCTCATACAGTTTATAGAAACGGTTGTTCAGATAGTTGTTGAGGTTGATCACATTGTTGAAGAACAAGTTATTAAAGTGGTACATAGAGTATCAACACAAGAAGATCTTGCAGTCCAAGTGCAGATCTAAGAAGTTGGAGAGAGAGGGCTCCATCCAAGAAATCAGCCTTTGGAACTAGGCTGAGAAGAAGGATTCAGATTCATTCTGGATCTTAAGTGGCAGAGGTCAAGGATCAACTGCAGGAGGATTCATTCTTATTCAGTTCTACTCAAGAAGCTTTGAAGGAAGCTAAGTCAGATTGAATCCAGCTGAGTTCTTCCAAGAACTCATCAAGAAACTCTCAACTCCCCTCTTTTATTTCTGAGTTGTTGAGTTAATATTTGTAATACATTTTTTAACTTGTAGGATCCTTTGGATCTGAGTGAATTGTAAGCCTATAATTTTGAAGGCTGAGGGTAGGGCTTGAGAGCCTGAGTGTAGGAGATTGAGATCTCTGAGTGTAGGCCTTGGTTGGCTGAGTGTAGGCCTTGATAGGCTGAGTGTAGGCCTTTATGGCTGAGTGTAGGCTTTGGGATAAAGCTGAGTTGTAGGGCTTTGGGCCTGAGGTGTAGGAACCAATTTGGGTTCTGAGACAGTGGAGGAGTTTGGCCGAATCTAGTACACTGCTAGATAGGCGAAGGGGGAAAGTGGATGTACCCATATCTTGGGGAACCACTATAAACCACTGTGTCTGCTGTGCTGTGCTGTGTTTGTTGCTGTGTATGCTGTGTGTTTGCTGTGATAGAATAGTTAGAAATCTGTGTATTAACTGTTGGCTGCCATTAAAGTTTAAAACGGATTAGGTCACCTATTCACCCCCCTCTAGGTGTTTAGGCACCATATCTTTCACAAACCACATCATCACAAACGCTGACCTCGGCCCGACGCTCCATGCACTCAGGGCACATTATTGGTGTACTGGATATGCCATTTGCCCACCACCGATTATAGGTTTTTAACTTGTTGGCTATGAGCCCTAGTCTACCAACACGCATGTTGAGGACATCCTCTCCCATCCCACTCAGAGGTGCTAACCTCACGGCAACTCTTGAGCAATTCCACTTTAGATCGACCCACCTGTGTAGTGCAGCAAGCAGGGTCTGGACCGTAGCCTCCCATTTGCATAGCCACCAATCGATCTCACATAACACAGGTATAGGTTAGCCATTTCTCGTTGCTCAATTCGTCAATAGCGTAGATCTTAACGCGGGTCGGCCTTCCCTTTCCCGCTCCACACATAGCTATCGCACATTCGCTTTCTAATTTATTCCAGTTCATCACCACACCCAATACAAGGGCTCAGCTCATAACAAGCTTTTCAAGGATTCACAATTCACAAGCATCCATACCATACATGGAGTCTTCTCCTGTTCACAATATCAACATTGCCAATCCAAACTAACCGTCTGGATGGGCTTCACACATCATGCCTATGTCGTACTACACACTTCCGGCTCTAGAAGCAGACTCAACCTGCAATCACTTACGCTTTCCACCTCTTGGTGGAGGATTTCATTCATATGCATAAAGAAAGGACTTCGTTTGTCCATGAAGGAGATTGTTACCCTTAACGATCGCTTTGGAGCCATGAACTAGCCGGATGTAACACCTGAAATGGTGTGCTAACCCTCTCTTGCTTCGGCTATTTACTTTAGTTGGGTGGGTGCATGCTCGTCCCTAGGATGTGGATCCTGGGAGGAGATTTCTTTCCACTTAGCTATGTGACTAACGATTATTTGGTTAACCATTCACAGGAGGTGGAGCACTGTAGTGACCCGCTACCGCAGGAGATTACGCCAGCAGCTAGGTCTACTCGAGAAGATGCACCCCTCCATCCCCAGAATGAAAGTAAGGGTTAGATCTACAATACTCTAGAGGGGGGGGGGGTGAATAGAGTATATTTAAACTTTGTTAGGTCCCAAAAAAAACAAAATGGCTGTTACAGCCTTTGCTGTAAACTAAAAGGTATAGTAATAGAAAATTGGAAAACAGATAATAATTAACCTAATCACAGCCACACATCAAGAAACAAAAAGAAAAAGATATGCAACCAGACGACATAAGAAATTTATAGTGGTTCCCCAAATCTGGGTAGTCCACTCTTCTACCACCCTTGGTAGGAATCCACTCAGGTTTTTAATCAGGTGCCTGAAACCAATGGGTTTTGATCAGGTCCCCCAAAACCAACTCAAGTCTTCTGGTAAGGAGACTTGCAACCAGGAATCACTTTTGAAGGGAGATGACAACCCTTTGTACAGGAGGGGGTGAGAGAGTTGATTTTGTCTTCTCTATCAACAATCAGAGAGAAGACTTATGTGGATTGATGTTTAGCAAAAGCTCCCCCTGAAATATTGAATGATTCAGGAAGATCAGGAAGCTTTGCTGTAGGGTGATAGGTCTTCAATCAGAGTTCTTGACAAGCAGTGATGCAAGATCTTCTTGACTGATTTGATATTTGTTGTCCTTGGAAGTCCTGGAGAGAATGTTGAAGAAGAAGACTCTTGATATAGTATGATTGTTCTTCTTCTGAATGAATGAATATCACTGCCTATCACTGTGAGCTTTTGTATATTCTTCTTGTGTGAAGCTCTTCTGCTACTTTTTTGACTCCTTGCAGTCAGTCTGTGTGTGTCTGTCTTTTTTTTCTTTCTGACTGAGTATATTTTTTTTTGTTCTCTAGTTCTTGCTACTTACTATCGATCTTCTTTTCTTCTATATCTGTTCAAAAATTTGAATCCTCTGTAATTAATGCTGACGCCTTGAGAATAATCGACATTAAATCATTTCCTCAACTGTCCCGTGGAAAATCAGCAAGTAATATTCCTGAAGAAGACTGTAATTAATGCTTCCTCTAACGGCTACATTCATAGAATGTTTGAGTCATTAATATGTTAGGAATTATTGCATTTGAGTGAGGATTAAATGCCGGAAATGGCTAAGTCTGGAATCGTCGAACGAATAACAGAATTCGTCGAGCTAAGTTACTAGTTCGTCGAACTGATATTTTGTATTCGTCGACCAGACAACTTCTATTCGTCGAGCTGAGTTCCAAGTTCGTCGAGCTGATAACAGTACTTGCATGCTTCAGAACCTTTGCCTTTTCTGTCTGCAGTTCGTCGAGCTGACAATTACATTCGTCGATTGGAGTTCAGCAACAATTCTGGACTTAGTCAAGTATTCTGTATTGACTGATATTTTGTGTGTCGACATGAAACTACTGGTGTCGACACAAGTGGGTGTCGACTGATTATTCTTGGTGTCGACACAAGTCGTCTAGTGTCGACATAGTTGGTGTCGACACATGCCCTAAGTGTCGACACAAATTTTCTGGTTCCAGAATTCGTCGACCAAAGAACACAGTTCGTCGACCAAAGAACACAGTTCGTCGACCTGAGGATTCGTCGGCCTGAGAAGTTGACTTCGTCGACCTGAGATCTTCTAACATAAGGTTGTTGTGAACTCGAGGTCCAAATTAGTCGAGCTCAGAATCTTGTTCGTCGAACAAAGCCTGAAGTTGGACTTAGAATAATCTGAAGTTATCCTGACTTTAGTTTGTTGAAGTATCCCAGTTTTCGTCGACCAGAGAATGAAGATCGTCGATCTCAGCTCAGAGAAATATCTCAAGATCGTCGAGCTGAGAACTCCTTTCGTCAACATGAGCTCGACGAACGTCGAACTCATTTTACTTAGTCTTGAAATCTTCTAAGTCTTGAGTCTCTGATGGTCTTGTTGATAGCTGGTCCATCTGATGTTGACTCTAAGGACTTGGCCTAGACTCTAGGACACAACTTTGACCCTAGCTATACATATTGGGTCACATCCTAAGTTAGTGAACCTAGCCCAAATCAACTAGGGATCCAACAATCTCCCTCTATTTGGGTGAGGTCACTAAATAGACTCAAAATAAAAGCATAGGAATAAACAAAGCAAGAAAAAGGTATATCTGGCCGAGATTTACTAATACATGCAGCAGATATATATATGTACCTGAGCTTTGTTTAATCAAATAATGCAGTTTTAATTAAATGCAAAAAAGTTGAAACCATGTAAAGGTTACTTCTTCTTCTTATCTGTGGGCTTATCTTCTTTAGGCTTTTCTCCTGGCTTAGTAAAGATAATTTCTCTCTTTGGATCCAAAGCCTGTGCCTGTGTCATTGTCATATCAGCTGCCCCAATAATCTTCAGGGATGTAGTTATGGAGACAACTACTTCAGGATGTAGCTTCATGTAATCATCAACATTAAACAGTTTGTTGGCTTTATCAAATCTTTTGAGTTCTTCCTTCCTATATTTTGACATAGTTGTATATCCTTATATGTCTTTGCCTTCATCTTTTGCTTTATTAATCAAGGAAAGACCAACAAGTTCCTGGAACCTGGCCATTTTAGCAATGTTTGCTGTTTCAGGATCTTCAAAAGGAACAGGAGGTGAATCTGGCCTGTTGGGACTGTTAGTTTTCTATTCTGCAGAGAAAGTTGGTTGTTGCTGCTGATGCTGTTGATGTTGTTGTTGTTGATTTCCTAAAGAATGATGCCCTTGCTGACTGCTTCCAGAAGATCTCCCTTGATGTCTCTGATAAGTTTGCATAGGGGCAGATCTCTGAGAGCTAGATCCAGTGGCACCAGCTGCTGGAGGAGGTGGAGGAGGTGGATCTCTTCTGTATCTCTGAACTGGTGGAGGAGAATATTTTCTACTTCTTTTTCTCTCCTTTTGCCGATTCTTAAACAACCACATCCATGCTGACATTCCTTTATAAGGAGTAATATTTTGGAGGATATAGAATGGGGTGTCATTCTTTGAGCTTGGCTTAGCAGCAGCAGCAGGAGGGGCTTTCCTTTTCTTTGACAACAGTTTCTTCTTTTTCTTGGCAGCTTCTTCATCTGAATCTTCATCATCATCATCATCATCTGAATCCTGAGGATTATCATATAAAGCATCTATATCTCTCAGGATGTCCTCAGATACAATAGGTTTTGCAGTTTGAACCTGAATTGAGCTTTAAGCTGCTTGTGTTACTTCTTCAATGTCAGCCAAGATCAACTCATCTAGATCTGGCATAGGGGAATCATCCATAACAAAAGATGTTGTAGAGATGGCTTTTGGAGGGGTTGGAATGACTGTCAGGGTTGGGGCAGAAACTGGAATTACAAAACTGTCACATATTTGCTTAGCAACTGCTTGCCTGATAGGAGGAGTATAAGGAACAATAGCCAACTATGACTTAGTAAATTTTTCTGGAAGATACTGCATATGTACAGTGTCAAAAGTTTCCAGCAATTCTGCTAAGTTAACTATGAGATTTAGGATAAATTCACCAACAGTTGGGAATCCTTCAGAATCTGACTCAAAATCCATGTCAGTATTAATGAAATCAATTAAATCTTTATCTATAAAATCTGTATATGCTGCTGTGGGGACTGGAGTATCTGCTGGTGCTGGAGCTGAAGTGTCTGAAGTTGTAGCTGCTGCTTCATCATCAGGCATCTCCCCCTGCCTGGTTTCAGTGGGAACTGAGGCCAGACCTCTGACTGAGGAGGGTGCAGTAGTAAGAGCAGATATTTGAGCAGATAAAGAGGTAATGGTGGTAGCAAGATGTGTAATGGCCTCTACTATAAGTGATTTGAGAATGGGAGTGATGATGGTGATAATAGATGAGATGGTAGAGGGGTCCAATGAGAAAGTAGTAGATGGTGGTGCAGTTTGTGTGGAAGATGTGGCAACTAGTGATGGAATGGAGGGTGGAACATGAGGTATGTGTAGGTTAGATGGTGATGGGGCTGGAAGGATGACATCTTGCATTATGGTGTCTGATGGTAGGATGTAAGATGGTATGGAAGATAGATGTGGCGGAAGTGGAGACTGTGGTGGTGTGGAAATGTATGTGGCATGAGGGGATTCAGGAGGTGTGGGTGGTTGATTTGCCTGAAGGGAGGAAGATGGAATGTCAGTGATGTGAATTGGTAATGATGAGGTGACTGGGGATTGTGTTGTTGTTGGAAGGGGGGCTGGAAGAGAAGATGTGGAAGGAATGCTCTCTTCAGCAGGGTGGGAAGTGGCTTTGATAGCACTTGTGCCTTCAGAGGCTTTGATGGAAGAGGTGGAAGCCTGAGAGGGCTTGGTGATGGTCCTCTCCCATATACCAAATAAGGCACATGTCAGCCTTTTACTGGCATTTATGAATATGGTCTGGGAAACCAGGGATTCAGGAGCCTTTTCCTGTCGGAAGATGCCTAGAATTCTTCCAAAGCATACTTCCTTCTTAGTATTCTTCTTCTTTATCAAATCAAACAGAAGTTGTGCCCAGTCTATTTGCTTCTTGTTGATAATTGCACACATAACCAGAAACTGTTGTCTAGTGATGTAATCGTGTGCAGTGTGTTTTCCCAGGAGCACTTTACCAACCAAGTCTGCTAAGAATTTATAAGGCGCAGATAGGTGTTTCTTCAACAGTTTATGCGGATTGTCTCCAGTATATTCCATGATGTTCAACATCATATCAGACTCCTCTGTTTCAAGTTCGAGGTCCTCTTCTCCATTTTTCAATCCAAAATTCTTACTTAAGAGAGTGGGGGTTAAAGAGATTGAATTACCCGCAATGGTTCCCGTCAAGATATTCTCTTCAGTTGACGATAGTATGTATACCCATTCCCTGATTTCCATACTATGCAGTTTGATCCTTCTAGTCATCAGGGTTTTGAGTTCCTGCTCTTCAAGGAGTTCTAGGATATACAGAAAGATTGGATCAGAATGTCGAAACGGTTCGAAATCCTCGTCAAATCCTGTGTCAGACTTCATTCCGGCGAGATTGCTTGCCAGAGCCGCCATTAAAATCACCTGCAAGAAAGACAGAGAAAGCGGCGATCAAGTGCAAGGGAACAGAAAGCGCGGGATGGAGGTCGAAGAAAACATAGATATAAGGTTTTACAGAATATGAATCGACAAG
This sequence comes from Platanthera guangdongensis, assembly GCA_039583875.1. Classification (NCBI taxonomy): domain Eukaryota; kingdom Viridiplantae; phylum Streptophyta; class Magnoliopsida; order Asparagales; family Orchidaceae; genus Platanthera; species Platanthera guangdongensis. Next base: position 216,638,571 of record CM077150.1, read on the forward strand.
CTCCGTTCCACGAAAATAAAATTAATTCTTCGAACTGAGGTCGACGAAATGAGTTAATAATAAATAATTTCCCGATCTCATTCAGAAGACTTGAAGACAATCCGTCGAACTCCGGTCGATGAATATCTTCTGAAGCAAAGTTCGTTGAGCTCCGGTCGATGAAAATTGTTTCACATAGAGAATTCGGCGAACTCCGTTCGACGAATATCTCTCAAACCTTCTCTGGTTCGCCGAACTCTGTTCGACGAACTTTGGAAAATACATCGAATGCAGACAGAACTTAAGTTAAGTCTTCTCCATTGATCATCACAGCTTATTTAGAAAGAAAGCATGATTTTTCTCATCCAGAGGTTTGGTGAATATATCAGCTTTTTGTAAATCAGTGTAGATATAGACAAGCTTAATCTTATTTTTGTCTACACACTCCCTAATGAAATGATGTCTTATGTCAATATGCTTTGTCCTACTATGGTGAACAGGATTTTGTGCTATGGCTATAACACTAGTATTATCACAGAATAGGGTTGAATTATTTAAGTTGAACCCATAATCTAGAAGTTGATTTTGTATCCACAGCATCTGTGAACAACAGCTGCCTGCTGCAATATATTCTGCTTCAGCAGTTGATGTTGACACTGATGTTTGCTTCTTACAAAACCAAGATACTAGTCTCATACCCAGGAACTGACAAGTTCCTGAAGTACTTTTTCTATCTACCCTGCATCCAGCAAAATCAGCATCAGAGTATCCAGTTAACTCAAATTCTGATTCAGCATGATACCATAGGCCTAGATCAGGACAACTCTTCATATATGTTAAAATCCTTTTTAAGAAAATTAGATGAGATTCTTTAGGGTTCACTTGGAACCTAGCACAAAGGCATGTAGCAAACATAATATCTGGTCTACTTGTTGTGAGGTATAATAGGGACCCAACAATTCCCCTATAAAGTTTCTGATCTACAAGTTTTCCTGGTATATCAGAGTCCACAACAGCATTTGTGGTCATGGGAGTTTTCTTTTCTGAGGCATCAGCCATCCCAAACTTCTTTAGAAGTTCTTTAGCATATTTTGCTTGTGAGATAAAGATGTCATCAGGGAGTTGTTTCACTTGAAGACCAAGGAAATATGAAAGCTCTCCCATGCTACTCATTTCAAATTTAGAATGCATGAGGTCAGAAAACCTCTTACACAATTTTGAATCTGTAGAGCCAAATATAATGTCATCTACATAGATTTGTACCAACAAGATTTGGTCCTTATGATGTCTAGTGAAAAGAGTTTTATCTACAGTTCCTCTTGTAAATTTATGCTCTAATAAGAAACTTGCTAAGGTCTCATACCAAGCTCTTGGAGCTTGCTTTAGACCATAAAGAGCCTTATTTAATTTAAAAACATAAGAGGGATAAGTTGGAGAAACAAAACTGTTGTTCTACATAAACCTCTTCTTGTAGCACTCCATTTAAGAAGGAACTTTTCACATCCATTTGAAAGACTTTGAACCTTTTGAATGCTGCATAGGTAAGGAAAATACTTATAGCCTCCAATCTTGCAACAGGTGCAAAGGTCTGATCATAGTCAATTCCTTCCTCTTGCATATATCCTTGAGCAACAAGCCTAGCCTTGTTCCTCACAATAACTCATTGGGCATCAAGCTTATTCCTGAAAACCCATTTGGTTCCAATAACTAGATAGTTTTGGGTCTTGGAACCAAATCCCAAACTCTACATCTCTCAAATTGATTTAGTTTCTCGTGCATTGCAAGGATCTAGTGGGGATCTTGCTTAGCATCATGAATGGTTAGAGGTTCAACTGGAGAGAGAAAACAGGCATGCATCGAGTATTGGTTGAGTTGATTCCTTGTCTGTACACCTGCTGATATGTCTCCAATTACTTGAGATCTGGGGTGATCCCTAAGTGTGACAAAATCAGTGGGTGGAGTTGGTTGTGCAATAGCATTTTGAATAAATTCCTCTTGTGGAATTATATTTGCTGTTGGTTGAGGCTCATGTTCTTCAGCTTCATCTTCTTCACTATCTTCAATGACTTGTGGGGAGGGATGAGTGGGAACCTCTTGGGTGAGGTTTAGTCCATCCAATGTCTCACACAAGTGGGGTACCTGCAATTTGCTACTGGTAGAAACTTCTTTCTCCTTACAGTACATGTTAGTCTCATCAAATGACACATGAATAGACTCTTCAACTTTTAAGGTTGATTTATTAAATACCCTATAAGCCTTGCATACTTGGGAGTATCATAGAAAGACTCCCACTTCAGCATTAGCTTCAAACTTTCTAATATATTTCTTATTGTTATTGTGTATATAGCATGTACAACCAAATACTTTAAAATAGTTAATTTTAGGTTTCTTCCCTTTGAGCAATTCATAGGGAGTCCTATTCTTTAGTTTGTGAATTAAACTCCTATTCAGGATATAGTTTGCTGTACTTACAGCCTCTTCCCAAAAGGTTAGTGGCATGTATGCATCAATAAGTAATGTACATGCAGCTTCAATGAGTGTTCTATTTTTCCTTTCAGCTACCCCATTTTGTTGGGGAGTTCTAGAAGCTGAGAAGCAATGCCTGATACCTTCCTTCTCACAGAACTCATGCATAAGAAGAGACTCAAACTCTGTGCCATGATCACTTCTAATCAATGCAACATGTGTAGAGAACTCAATCCGTATGGTCCTGAGAAAGTCTGTAAGAACCTTAAATGTATGTGACTTTGTTCTCAGAAAGTATACCCAACTGAACCTAGAGAAGTCATCCACAATAACCAAGGTGTAGGATTTCCCTCCTAGGCTTTATACTGCAATGGGTCCAAAAAGATCTAAGTGTAGCAAGTATAAGATCCTAGGTTAATCACTCTTATTAATTGATTTGAAACTAGTTTTAGTTTGCTTGCCTAGTTGACAAGCCCTGCAGAGACCTTCCTTCTTGTAGGGAGCAGAAGGTAGACCTCTAACAAGGTTGTGCTTAGATAACCTATTAATATTTTTCAGATTTACATGTCCTAGTCTTTTGTGCCATAAGTCATTCTGATTACTAGTTAAATTCAGTAAGCAGATATCAGTTATGGCAGAAGAAAAGTTTACTAATTAAATGTTTCCTTGCCTACTTCCAGTTAAAATAGTTTGGTTATTTTTATCAATTATAGAGCAATTAGATGGGTTTAAGTATACCTGATAACCATCATCACATAATTGACTTATGGAGATGAGGTTATGCTTCAGTCCACTTACGTATGTCACTTTTCTGAATGTGACAGCTCCTATTCTCACTTCTCCCACTCGTTCTGACTGACCACATTTGGAGTCACCAAAGATGACCTTTGGACCCAACTTGGACTTGTAGTTGAGTAAAATGTCCTTGCTGCCAGTCATATGCTTGGAGCAGCCACTATCCAGGTACCAAGTTTGATTTTCTCCTGAACAGACATTTACCTGCAATAAGAACAGTAAGTGGTTTTTGACCCAGGTAACCTTGGGCCCTTTGTATGGCTGATAAGAAAAACTAGAAATGACAGAAAATTCTTGCTTGGATTTATATCCTAGGGGGTGGAATCTCCTAGGTTGAATGGTCCAGTTAGCTAGGGGATTAAATGATTTCCTAGTAGTATTTAAGTTTCTGTTGAAATTATAGTTTTGGTGAAATCTTCCTTGGTTCGACGTATTTATGTAAGTTCGTCGATCAGAGTTCGACGAATTGGGTTGAGATCGTTGATCTCTGCCCAGAGAATAAACATGTTCATTCTCTGCGCCCGACGTTCGTCGATATCTGCTCGACGAACCATACAAAGTTCGTCGATCGTAGTTAGATGAATAATGATAACTATAGTTGGCGTCCAGAGCTTGTCGATCTGGGTTCGATGAACTAGCCCCTTTTCGTCGATCTAAGTTCGACAAAAATTACTGAACTTTGTTTTTATTTGGTGTTTTCTGTTTTTCAATTTTGTCCTTAGTTTTAATTTGTTCAAGAATTTTATTTACCTTATTTACTTGATCAGTATTCTTTTTTCCTTTCTCAGAAATAAATTTTATGGGTTGTGATAGATGGTTTTTCTGAATAATAGGTGGTTCACTAGATGATGCACTTAGTCCTAACTTACTTCCATTAAATCTAGCATTAGATGTGTTAGTGATTTCTCCTAGTTGTTTGCTTCTTCCATTGAGTGATTCTTATAACTGTTTTGCCTGATTTAATTCATCTTTCAGAAGGGTGATTTGTTCACTAAACATATGTATTTCATTTTTCAATTTAGTGTTTTCTAATACTAAGCTATCATAGTTAACTTGTTTATCTCTGAGAAGTTTGATTTTCTTCCCAGAGTTGATTAAATCTAAACACATGATTTTAAAATATGATTTAAAAGATTCTGAATTATCGTCAAACCATGATAATACATGATCAGCATCTGACTCAGACGCTTCCTTATTTTCTGAATCTCCTTCTTCTAAGTTGCGTCTTGAGGCATCAATTGCCATGAGGCAAACCTCTTTTGCTCTTTCCTCTTCTTCATCTTCACTAGAGCTTGAAGATGTTGACTCCTTTTCAGTCTCACTCCAGGTCTTAGCTACAAACCCCTTTTCCTTCCTCTTGTGTTTGCTGGAAGAGGGTTTGCTGGTGAACTATTTTCTGGAATCCTTTTCCTTTTCTCTTCTCTTTCTTCTGATTCTTTGGACACTCAGAGAGGAAGTCCCCAGGCTTTCTGCATCCATAACACACCACTTCCTTTGTTGGTGTCTTATCATACTTTGGCCTGTCATCCTTTCTTGTTGACTTCCTCCTGAAGTCCTTTCTAGCCATCTTGAAGAATCTCTTTGCAAAGATACTCATGAGCTCTTCATTTGATCCAGTGGATTCTGATTCTTTTGAGGCTTTGAATGCTCTGTTCTGATCTCTTCTAGCTACAGAAGTTGTTCTTTGTTCAGCAGCCTCCCTTGTCTTTATTAACTGCTCATAAGATTTCAGTTTGCCCAGTAGAGATTCAATTGACATCTCATTCAGGCATCTGACCTCCTTGATAGGCCAGATTTTTGTGTCCCATGAGCTTGGGAAGCACATCAAAATTTTGTCATTCACTTCAGTGAGAGTGATGACCTTGTCCAGAGTTTTAGCTCATTAATAATTGAGCTTAGTCTATTATACATCTCTGAGACTATTTCAGCTTCCTGCTTCTTAAAATTCTCATATTAGGATATGAGATTTGATCTCCTATCCTTCCTTTAATCAGCTGATCCATCAACCATTTGTTTTAGGGAATCCCAAATAGCTTTTGCTGATGTACACGCAATAACCTTCTGAAAAATGTCATCAGACATTGTTTGTGCTAATATGTTCATGGCTTTTGCATCAGCCATCTTGGCTTTCCTGTAAGCATAATTATAATCTGGAGGAGGTACTGCAGTCATATTTGTAGAAGTGCTTAGAGAAGCTGCAGGTGCTGGAGGTACTCCTGTTAAGATGGAGGCAAATATATCTTCATCAATAGAATTCATATACAACTTGATTCTTGCCTTCCAGATTCCAAACTTTTGCAAGTTGCAAGATGGAGGTCTGGTGCTTGCATAATCTTTGTTCTGTGTCATGGCTGTGGTTCTACTTTAAAATGTGAACAAAGTGATATGTAGATCTAACACATGATCTTTGGTTCAAGGATTAACTTGTGCAACCAAAGGAACCTTGCTCTGATAGCAATTGAAAGTGAGAGTTAGATCTACAATACTCTAGAGGGGGGGGGGGAGTGAATAGAGTATATTTAAACTTTGTTTGGTCCTCAAAAAAAAAACAAAAAGGCTGTTACAGCCTTTGCTGTAAACTAAAAGGTGCAGTAATAGAAAATTGGAGAACAGATAATAATTAACCTAATCACAGCAACACATCAAGAAACAAAAAGAAAAGATAGGCAACCAGACAACACAAGAAATTTATAGTGGTTCCCCAAATCTGGGTAGTCCACTCTTCTACCACCCTTGGTAGGAATCCACTCAGGTTTTTGATCCGGTGCCTGACACCAATGGGTTTTGATCAGGTCCCCCAAAACCAACTCAAGTCTTTTGGTATGGAGACTTACAACCAGGAATCACTTTTGAAGGGAGATGACAACCCTTTGTACAGGAGGGGGTGAGCGAGTTGATTTTGTCTTCTCTGTCAACATTCAGAGAGAAGACTTATGTGGATTGATGTTTAGCAAATTCTCCCCCTAAAATTTTGAATGATTTAGGAAGATTAGGAAGCTTTGCTGTAGGGTGATAGGTCTTCAATCAGAGTTCTTGACAAGCAGTGATGCAGGATCTTCTTGACTGATTTGATATCTGTTGTCCTTGGAAGTCCTGGAGAGAATGTTGAAGAAGAAGACTCTTGATATAGTATGATTGTTCTTCTTCTTCTGAATGAATATCACTGCCTATCACTGTGAGCTTTTGTATATTCTTCTTGTGTGAAGCTCTTCTGCTACTTTTTTGAATCCTTACAGTCAGTCTGTGTGTGTCTGTCTTTTTTCTTTCTGACTGAGTATATTTTTTTTGTTCTCTAGTTCTTGCTGCTTACTATCGATCTTCTTTTCTTCTATATCTGTTCAAAAATTTGAGTCCTCTGTAATTAATGCTGACGCCTTGAGAATAATCGGCATTTAATCATTTCTTCAACTGTCCCGTGGAAAATCAGCAAGTAATATTCCTGAAGAAGACTGTAATTAATGCTTCCTCTAATGGGTACATTCAAAGAATGTTTGAGTCATTAATCTGTCGGGAATTATTGCATTTGAGTGAGGATTAAATGCCGGAAATGGCTAAGTCTGGAATCGTTGAACGAATAACAGAATTCGTCGAGCTGAGTTACTAGTTCATCGAACTGAGATTTTGTATTCGTCGACCAGACAACTTCTGTTCATCGAGATGAGTTCCAAGTTCATCGTGCTAATAACAGAACTTGCATGCTTTAGAACCTTTGCCTTCTCTATCTGAAGTTCGTCGAGCTGACAATTGCATTCGTCGACTGGAGTTCAACAACAATTCTGGACTTAGTCAAGTATTCTATATTGACTGATATTCTGTGTGTTGACATGAAACTTCTGGTGTCGACACAAGTGGGTGTCGACTGATTATACTTGGTGTTGACACAAGTCGTCTGGTGTCGACATAATTGGTGTCGACACATGCCCTAAGTGTCGACACAAATCTTCTGGTTCCAGAATTCGTCGACCAAAGAACACAGTTCGTCGACCTGCGGATTCGTCGGCCTGATAAGTTGACTTCGTCGACCTGAGATCTTTTAACATAAGGTTGTTATGAACTTGAGGTCCAAATTCGTCGAGCTCAGAATCTTGTTCGTCGATCGAAGCCTGAAGTTGGACTTAGAATAATCTGAAGTTATCCTGACTTTAATTTGTTGAAGTATCCCAGTTTTTGTCGACCACAGAATGAAGATCGTCGAGCTCAGCTCAGAGAAATATCTCAAGATCGTCGAACTGAGAACTCCTTTCATCGACCCGAGTTCGACAAATGTCGAACTCATTTTACTTAGTATTGAAATCTTCTAAGTCTTGTGTCTCTGATGGTCTTGTTGATAGCTGGTCCATCTGATGTTGACTCTAAGGACTTGTCCTAGACTATAGGACACAACTTTGACCCTGGCTATACATGTTGGGTCACATCCTAAGTTAGTGAACCTAGCCCAAATCAACTAAGGATCCAACACAGAATTTGGAGACATGAGTACTGCCGAGCAGAGTAGCGAGAGAGAGAAAGAGTATGAGTGATATATGTAGCACATGTATAGCCCACAGGCTTATTTAAACGCTTAGGCTTCGGCCCTAGAACCTCTGAGATTTGATATATTATATATGCAATGTTTCCTATTAATGCTTCCACTTTACTTTGATGGTTTGTGAATGTTATGATTAGAGACAAGCAAGACGGCCATCTAGTGCTTGGATAGGGTGTATTGTTTCCCCTAAGAGCACTGGGTGGACGTCTTGGGCCAAAAGTACCCCTCCGGCGGGACCCAGGAAAAAGGTTGGTGTGGCGGGCACTACAACAACTGCCTTCTCCTTGAGTGTGGGTGCTGGTGCACTAAATACAAAATGTCCATGATGTGCCATTTATACTTCTTCATGGGGAGCCTTCTGTGCACTCAAACCCATGCCATTCCTTCTTCCATTGTAAGATACACTTGTACTCTTACATGGAGAATTCTCATTCTTCCAGTGACCATACATGTAGTCTTGGTCATACCTGTTGGAAGGGAGGATTACCTTGTGAAAGGTGGTTTGAGGCACTATAGGAACTTTGCCTTTCCATTTGAAATGGGCAACACTAGAATACCACTTAGACTCTAAACCCCTCTTGTCATTTTGAGAGGTGAAAGAGTCAATCTGTGGTAACACTATTTTGGGCTTTGAAAAACTAGCCACAATCTTTTTCTCCTTTAAGATTTCTCTTCAGGATCCAAGATGATCTTGTCCTTCTAGCTTATAGTCTCAATCTGGATGATTGAGATGGTCTGTAGTTGGCTGACTGCGCTCTCTTTTTGATCTAGCAATGATGTTGACTTTGACTGCTAGGAGGCAACTAGCTGTAGGGAGATAATCTCCTTATCCTGATTCTTGGCTAACTCCTTGCTTCTTTTGAAAGCATCTAGTAGGGCACCATACTCGTCAATCAATTGATTGACAAATTCCTCAGATGTTGTGTCAAATTCATCACTAGATGAGGATGAATCAGAATCTAGACTAGTCCCATAGCCAGTCATAGTGAAAGAAGTAGATAGAGAATGTACCTTGTTGGAGCATGCTAATCATGGCAAGTTTCTTCATCTGACATGGCCATCAGCCCATAACATTGAACACCAAAAATCCCAAATTTGGGTTTTGGCTGGGCGACACGACCTGGAACACGGGCGTGTCCCAGGCTGTGTCCTGCTCGGTTGAGCAGCCTGTCGAGTGCTCGACGAAATGTACTCGACGAAGTTCTCGAGAGGAAACACGCCCTGCGACATGAGCGTGTCAGTGAGCGTGTTGTTTAAACCGATTTCTCGATCTCCTGTGGAGTTCACCCTCGGGGAAGGGGTGATCGCGCACCTACTTCTCTCCTACAAGCAAAACAACAAGGAAAGCAGGAAAGAACTGACCCAAGGGCTCAGCGGGAGGTACCACCACACACCCGGAAGATCTTCGAGCGCTTCCCCTCCTTAGCCAAATGCCGAGCTAAGGTACCCTCATAAAGCACTAGAAAGCTGGAGCAAGAGTGCACTGAAAACGTGCCTGCTGGGGTACCCCTTGGGTCCTATTTATAGATTTCAGAATCTGAACTGCCAATAATCAAACTAAACTAACCCGAAATTACCAAAATACCCCCGACTGGGTCTGCCAACAGCCAAACTCTGCTATTTTGAAAAGCTATGGGCAGACCGGCATGGGCAAAATAGTAAAAAGTACCTCATAGACCCGGGCGAGTCGGAGAGCTCGGCCACCTCGGCGAATCAGCTCGCCTGATATTGCTGAGTTCCTTTGCGCGAGCACGAGCTGGGACGGTGAGCTCGCTAGTCGATAGGCCTCCAATAGTCAAACTCAGGTCGACGAATCCTGGCTTAGTCGGCGAATGCCGAGCTCGTGGTCGGCGACTGCCGAGTTTGCGTTCGACGATTGTCGATCTTTGGTCGACAAATGCCGAGCTTGCGTTCAACGATTGTCGATCTTCGGTCGACGAATGCCGGGCTTGCGTTCGACGATTGTCGATCTTTGGTCGACGAATGCCGGGCTTGCGTTCGACGATTGTCAATCTTCGGTCGACGAGTGCCGAGCTCGCCCGCTGCCTCCAGGTTTTCCTGCCAAGCTCGCATGCTGCCTGGGCGATTTGCGCCGGCCGACCTCGCTCCTGATGACCCTACTCGCCGGACACGGGGTTGTACATAATCCCCGCTCTTTCTGAGCTTGACAAAGCTTGGAAAGAAACATCCAACACCAAGTGTTCGGCGAGTGCGGGGTGGACCGGAGAGAATCTTTCGGTGGGGTCCACCTGCGGCTATATATATACACCTGCATACCTGCTTGACTCCTGCCATTCCCTTTGCTCTAGCTCTACCAATATGCCGATCCCTAAGGAAATCCAAGAGCGCCTCAACCGAGATCGCCAGACCTCGGCTGCTCGCGTGGCCGCTCTGACAGCTGTCCAATCCAATGTTCCTCAAATTGAGTCTGTCGAGCCCAGCTCCAAGAGGGTGAAGCCATTTCCCAAAGCGGTCGAGCCAATTTATGAAGACCTGAGGACCACCCTAAAGATGGGGACCGGCTCTTCCACTCGGACAGTTCTTGAGAAGGATAGAGAGATTGTCGTAGTCGGCGACGACCCAGACGACCAACCTGATGATGTGGGGGGTGCCACGCTGCGAGAGCCCACACCGCGAGGCGAGACCACTCTCGCAGACTCGCGGTTCACGACACCGGATAACCGTCCCCGGGACACGACTCTTCTCTTTGGGATCCTACCAGTTAGCTCGCAGAGGCCGAACTCGCCGGTGCCTGCCTCTTCTCCCCAGCGAGCTGCTGTAACCACGAGGGCGGGTGTGGAGACCATCCCAGTCCCGGGATTTGAGCTTCTCTCCCCAGGAACGGGCGGCCCGGGGCACGGGAAGGACCTACGGTTTGTCCCTCCCAGCATCTCCTTGGAGTTGCCGAGTTCGTCAGGTAAAGTTTTCCTTGGATCCCTGTCACGTTCCCTCTCGGCATACATCAGTTTGCTGATGCTTGTTTCCGCAGCTCCTCCCAGCCAATTCGGTGCCGAGGAGACTTCGCGGGCGCTCCACTAATTGCCCCTCCCTTCCCCGAACTTGATGGACTCTTATCTGGGCCCGGAAGTAGAGCCGGGCGAGCTGACCCGGAGGGAAGTCAAGCTCTTCAAGAAATTGGTGTTCGAACTGCGCGAGGTATGGGAAGTTAACAAGGCGCTGCAGCAGGACTACGCCCGGCTTGCTGACGAAGTGCGGGGTGGCCAGACTAGCGTGTTGCTGTCTCCTTCCCGGCTCCTGGATGAGATCGATGAGGGCCTCTCTGTGGCGCGGGCGAATTCGGGGAGGATCCGCGAGCTGCTCCGCGCGCGGTAAGCTAGGGGACGGGGGATGCGAGGCCAGAGTAGATAAAGGGCGGCTCCTTTCCCGAGCCGACCGGTACTTGCCCCCTTGTTTCCTCCCAGCATGTGCGCCTCCCTTATTTATTCCTGTGCCATTTGGTTGTAATAATTTATCAAGACATTTTTAGATATGCGGTATTCAAATAAAATGTTGCTTCTCGTTTGACTTAGCCTTGGTTGTGACACGCTGGAAGTCGGCAAGCTGGAGGTTGGCGAGCTGGGGTTTGCGTGCTGGGCTGAGTGGACAGTTTGACCTGATTACTTTTTCTATAAATAGCCCCCCACCAACCCCGTACTGCTGCATTTACTGCTTACTCTTTTTCTGTCTTCCCGTGCTATTTGTTTTCTAATCGCGCCCCGCCTTCTCTCGCGAGCATGGGAAAGAGCAATCCTGACACTGATGGCCGCAAAAAATGCTCCCAGCACTTCACCGACTACTATGTTTTTGAGGGGCACACCAACGAGGTGGAGTTCACGGAGTTCGAGACAGAATACGTTCCGCCGGGCTTCGAGGCGCGCAGGCAGAGACATGGGGAGGCCGTCAACACCTTTTACGACGACGCGCTCGCCTTCCCCTTCTCTCACTTTGAGGTGGGGTTATAGCTTCCCCTATGGCCGGAGATCCGGCAAATTCTGAAGTACTATGGCACAGTACCCGCGCAGCTGAACTCCAACGCCATCGCCATGATGGTGGCGTTCGCGAGCTACCTCCGGCGAGAAAGGATAGAGTTTAACCTGACGGTGTTCAGGAAACTCTTCTCCTACAAGGCGACGCCGGATGGGGTCTCCTACTTCGGCGGCTCGCTGATCAAGGTTCGCGTGATCGCGAAGAAGCATCACACTTGGATGACCAAGATAGCCTTCATCAAGGGCGATCTCGGCAACATCTCCTACTCGCCACAGCAAAAAGGCGAGGAGGTCTATCGCCCGCCGGCTGTATCCGGCAATGATGCCGAGCTCCACAAATATTTCCTCCAAAAGGACTTCAAGGTCCCCTTCCTGCGAAGGTGCCTCGACTCGCTTCCCCCGTCCTACCAGGCGAAGGTATTGTTCTTCCCACCTTGCCGAGTTCACCCAATTGTCGAGCTCTCCATATCGCTGCTGCAATTCTTCTAACTTTTTCCAAGTATTTTCTTGCAGGGGAGCGGATAATTCCCGCGAAATCGCAGTTTGCGGACCCAGGGTTGCACCTAGACCCCTTTGATCGCGAAAAGGCGGCGGCGGCTTACCGAGACGAGGCGGCCTCCTCGCAACCCTCTTCCGGCAAGAGGCGGCCTGAGGACGCGGGGTCGAACCCGCCACACCGCCAGCCATCAGCAAAAAAGGTAAAGAAGGCCGCGCTTGCTCCGCGGGGGAAAAAACATCAATCCAGCCCCAAATACATAAGCTCGACTATGACCCCCCCCCCCCCCCCCGGACGCATCGCCGGAGAGCCCGCTGAAGGAAATCACTAGAAAAGGCCGGAAGGGCGGCGAGGCTCCTTCTTCTGTGGCGGCGATCTCCCCACCTCCTTCGGCGAAGAGGGCAGCTCGCGAGTGCAAGGCGCCTAAATAACATCCCCTCTTCAACTTCGGGGGGCGGTGGAAGGACTCGGCGGGGTAGCCCATGGTGCAGTGGGATGAGCTGGCCCATGGGGTCTCCATCTCCACTCTACATCCTTCCTGGCATTATTGCGAGCCCGCCACTGGCCATGCTTATGCCCTCGGCTTCGGCCTCTATGGCCGCGAGGATGCTGAGGTGTACAAGAACATGACCCTGCGACATCTCGACCATGAGGGTCTGCAGGCCCACCTGAGGACCATGGAGATCCACCACATGCTGAGCCGCCGCAGCTTTACCCTCAGCAACCAGCTCCAAAAGGCCGAGCAAGCTTGCGAACTCGCCAAGGACAAGGTTGCTGATCAGGCGACGTAGCTCAGCATCGCTGAGGGCCTCCTCGCCCAGGCTGCCGGCAGACTGGTAATTATCAGGCTCTCCTCTTCTCTTTTACTTAGAATATTTTGTGCTACTGCTAACCGGATTTTCTCTTCACCAGGAAGCCAAGGCCGCAGGGGAGCTGCGGGCTCGTAATGCCGAGCAAGGGGAGGAGATTGGCCAGCTACGCGCCTGCATTGCCGAGCAGGAGGCGGAGAACGCGAAGTTGAAAGAGGAGAATCAACACCTCAACAGCGAGGTCCGCCGCCAGGCGGAGATCTTCTTCCCGGCCAGCAGCTCCGATCCTTCCCTTCCTTACAAGAGGCCGCGGATCTTCGGCGAGGCCGATCTTGCCGAGAGGCTGCGAATTAACTCCATCCAGGCCACCGAGTGCACCCTCCAGATGATGAAGGATTCTAGAGTGCTGGTGGAGGGGTGCGAGGAGATCTTGGCCCGGGACCTGATGCCGAGCCTGTTCCCGGCGACGCTGCCTAGAGAGAAGGAAGATAGCTTGGACGCGATGTTCGGGAAAGGCATCCCGAATTTGTCAGGCAAGGGAGGGGAGGACCATCCATCTGACAGGGGGGGGGGGTGGCGAGGCCTAAATGTATATAATCTGTAGTCTCGCCGATGCGAGCTCAGCCTGTAAATATTATTACTTAATGAAAGTATATTTTTGATACCTTTTGCGCTCATCATAACAATGTCATTTTTCATATGTTTTCTCTGGATTTCTGCCGTACCCTGTTTTCTTGCTCGCTCTTTCCCCAGCGACCTCGCGTAGATAGATGCTGCGAGTAGGACTGGTGTTAGGACTCACCCTTGAGAGAGTATGTTTTGAGTGCTTGCCGACCTTCAGGCGATTCGGGAGCGGGCTGCTCTCTTCCCTTGTCACGCCACCTCAGCTCGCCCGCAAGCCTTCCAGGTTGAACTCAGAAAAAGTTCTAAGTAAAACAGACAAAGTGGTGAAGTCCCTTGGCCTGGCTCGCCTTCCTTCAACGAGGCCCTGAGACCTGGCTCGCCACCCCCTTGCCGATGCCGAGCTGGGTTTGGCGAGTCCAAACTTGCCTGTGCAGAATCTCTCCCCACTTATTCCTTGGCATTAGAAACTTCTTGGTCTTTACCTGACGAGTTCAAGGCCGATACCATCGAGTGACTTCCTGCCATGCCAGCTAGGAGAGCCTGACAGCGGGATCTGCTCGAGGTCTAGGGATGACACCGAGTGACTTCCTGCCCTGCCAGCTAGGTGAGAGCCTGACATCGGGATCTGCTCGGGTTCCAAGGCTGATACCATCGAGTGACTTCCTGCCCTGCCACCTAGGAGAGCCTGACAGCGGGATCTGCTCGAGGTCCAAGGATGATACTGAGTGACTTCCTGCCCTGTCAGCTAGGTGAGAGCCTGACGGCGGGATCTGCTCGGGGTCCAAGGCTGATACCATTGAGTGACTTCCTGCCCTGCCAGCTAGGAGAGCCTGACAGTGGGATCTGCTCGAGGTCTAAGGATGACACCGAGTGACTTCCTGCCCTGCCAGCTAGGTGAGAGCTTGACAGCAGGATCTGCTCGAGGTCCAAGGCTGATACCATCGAGTGACTTCCTGCCCTGCCAGCTAGGTGAGACTAACAACGGGATCTGCTCGAGGTCTAAGGATGACACAGAGTGACTTCCTGCCCTGCCAGCTAGGTGAGAGCCTGACAGCAGGATCTGCTCGGGGTCCAAGACTGATACCATCGAGTGACTTCCTGCCCTGCAAGCTAGGAGAGCCTGACAGCGGGATCTGCTCGAGGTCTAAGGATGACACCGAGTGACTTCCTGCCCTGCCAGCTAGGTAAGAGCCTGACAGCGGGATCTGCTCGGGGTCCAAGGCTGATACCATCGAGTGACTTCCTGCCCTGCTAGCTAGGTGTGCCTGACAGTGGGATCTGCTAGAGGTCTAAGGATGACATCGAGTGACTTCCTTCCCTGCCAGCTAGGTGAGAGCCTGACAACGGGATCTACTCAGGGTCCAAGGCTGATAACATCGAGTGACTTCCTTGCCCTGCCAGCTAGGAGAGCCTGACAGTGGGATCTGCTCGAGGTCTAAGGATGACACCGAGTGACTTCCTGCCCTACCAGCTAGGTGAGAGCCTGACAGCGGGATCTTCTCGGGGTCCAAGGCTGATACCATCAAGTGACTTCCTGCCCTGCCAGCTAGGTGAGCCAGATAGTGGGATCTGCTCGAGGTCTAAGGATGATACCGAGTGACTTCCTGCCCTGCCAGCTAGGTGAGAGCCTGACAGTGGGACCTGCTCGGGGTCCAGGGCTGATACCATCGAGTGACTTCCTGCCCTGCCAGCTAGGATGGCCTGACAACAGGATCTGCTCGAGGTATAAGGATGACACCGAGTGACTTCCTGACCTGCCAGCTAGGTGAGAGCCTGACAGCGGGATCTGCTCGGGGTCCAAGGCTGATACCATAGAGTGACTTCCTGCCCTGCCAGCTAGGTGAGCTTGATAGCGGGATCTGCTCGAGGTCAGAGGATGACACCGAGTGACTTCCTGCCCTGCCAGCTAGGTGAGAGCCTGACAGCGGGATCTGCTCGGGGTCCAAACATGTTCCATTTCTTCATGCAAACTAGTTGTGACAGTACTGAATCGTTAAAAAATTTTATTAGAATCAAGGTATCACTTACATGTTTCAGGGGAAAAATGTTTTAAGTCGTCACCATTCCAGGTGAGACTTAGGGTCTCGCCCTCCACATTTTGGAGTCGATAACCTCCTGATTTTAAAGTCTCCTTTACAATAAACAGTCCTTCCCAACTGGGGTTGAGCTTCCCTACGGATGCCGACCTCCCTACTGCATCCACCTTCTTTAGTACCAAGTCCCCTTCCACAAACTGTTTGACTCAGACATGCTTGTCAAAGTACATGTCCATTCTCCTTTTCACCTCTTCCTGTCGGATGGCGGAAAGGTCTCTCAGCTCTTCCAACATGTCAAGGGAGAGCCTCAGCTCTTCCTCGTTCTCGGCTTACCATTCTTCTCTGCCTTCTCCTGCTGTGACAACCCGAGGCGTTTGAATTTCGAATTCCACGGGGAGCACTGCCTCTTACCCATGGGAGAGCTTAAAGGGGGTCTCTCCTGTAGCTGTGTTAGTGGTGGTTCTTAGAGCCCAGAGAACCGCGGGAAGCTGCTCCACCCAGCTCCCCTTCAAATTCTCCACTTTCTTCTTGAGGAGGTTGATGATGATCTTGTTCGCAGACTCCACCTGCCCGTTGCTCCTGGGGTGATGGACCGAGGCGAACCTGAGGTCGATCCCGAGCTGTCCGCAGAAACTGGTAAACTCTGCGCTAGCGAACTGAGGCCGATTGTCCGTGATGATGGCCTGGGGTAGCCCGTGGCTGCAGATGATCTCCCCCCAGACGAAATTCCTGATGACCTGGGAAGTCACCTTGGCCAATGCCTTCACCTCCATCCACTTGGAGAAGTAATCAATCATCACTAGCAGGAACCTTCTCTGCCCACTAGCCTGGGGGAATGGTCCGACCAAATCCATCCCCCAAATGCAAAGGGCCAGGGGGCAGTGATACTTCTGAGCCGTTGAGCTGCTTGTAACTGGAGAGGGGCGAACAGCTGGCACTTATAACATCTCCTTATGAACTCAGTTGCATCGCGGCCCAGGGTAGGCCAGAAATACCCATTCCTGACGATCCTCCCCTCCAAGGTCCGACTCCCGTAGTGACTCCCACATTCTCTGGAGTGGACCTCTTCCAAGATCCTTTGTACTTTGCCCTAGGCTACACAGCGAGCCAATATCCTTGAGTGGTTATTCCTGTACAACTGCCCCTCCCGGAGGAGGTAGTACGCTGATTTGTACCTGAGTTTCTTCCTGTCTACCCCCTCCGGATACTCTCCCGTGGAGAGGAAGGTTGTGACCGAATCCATCCACTAGGGTCGTTGATCTATCTCCATGAGCTCTCCCTCTTCGATAGAAGGGCGGAACAGGTCAATGATGGTACCCCCACATGGGGACCATGCTTTGCTAGTTGGTTGACCTGCTCGATTTCTTCCCTGGGCACGTGTCGGATGGAGAAGGTTTGGAAAGCGCCTATGACCCCCTTCACTTTGGCCAAGTACAACTGTAGGGTATGCTCCCTTGCCTCAAACTCCCCGTTGATCTGGGAAGCTATTACCATGGAGTCGGTAAGGACCTCCACGTCCAACACCCCCAGCTACCTGACTAGCCGCAGTCCTGCTATCACGGCCTCATACTCAGCCTGATTGTTGGTGATGCGAAAGTCCACCACCACCGTCTGCTCAATTCTAGTTCCTTGGGGGCTCTCCAAGATCACCCTTACTCCTAGGGAATGTCTCCCCGAGGCGCCATCTACCTTTACCTTCCAAGGGGTCAGACAAGTGAGCTCTTCCTCTGCCACCTCAACCACATAATCTGCCAAGAAGTCGGCCATTGCCTGAGCTTTGATCGAGAGGCGGGGAACGAAAGAGACGTCGAACTCACTCAACTCCACTGTGCACTTTGCCAGCCTGCCTGAATGCTCCACCACCTCAAAGATGTTGCCGAGGGGATGGTCAGTCATAACTCGGATTGAGTGTGCCTGGAAAAAGGGCCGCAGCCTTCGGGCTGAGATAACCAGGGCGAAGGCCAACTTCTCCAAAATCGGGTACCGGAGCTCGACCTTCCTCAAGACCCGACTCACATAATATATGGGGAGCTGCTTCTTCCCCTCTTCTCGAAATAGGACGGAACTCAGGGCCTCCGCCCCAACCCTGAGATACAAAGACAGATCCTCCCCCTCATTTGGCCCTTGGAGTCGCGGGGCCCGGGTCAATTGTATTTTGAGTGCCTGGAATGCCTCCTCGCACTCTGTGGTCCACTTGAATTCTTTCCCCCCTTAAGTGTTTTGAAGAAGGGGAAGCACTTCTCCCCTAACCGGGAGAGGAACCTACTCAACCCTACCAGCTTCTCCGTCAGTCGTTGGACCTCCTTAGTATTCTGCGGCGACCCCATCTCCAAGATAGCCTTAACCTTATCAGGATTTCGCTTGACCCCTGCAAGGGTGAGGAGGTGCCCCAAGAACTTTCTCCTGCTAGCCCCGAAGACATATTTTAGAGGATTCAACCACATCTTGTATCTGCGCAGGGTGGAAAAGGTCTCTTCTAGATCCTGGAGGT
The DNA here is from genome assembly GCA_039583875.1 of Platanthera guangdongensis. Taxonomy (NCBI): domain Eukaryota; kingdom Viridiplantae; phylum Streptophyta; class Magnoliopsida; order Asparagales; family Orchidaceae; genus Platanthera; species Platanthera guangdongensis. Next base: position 216,656,781 of record CM077150.1, read on the forward strand.
GAGAGTCCACGTCCTGACTCTTGATCATAAGATCATCAACGTATACCTCCAAGTTTCTCCCCTTCTGTTCTTTAAAGACCCTGTCCATCATCTTTTGATAGGTTGCCCCTACGTTCTTCAGTCCGAAGGGCATCATCTTGTAATAGTAGCATCCATCCCCCGTGATGAACGAGACATCCTTGATGTCCGGGGGGAGCATCCTGATTTGATGATAACCTGAAAAAGCATCTAGAAAACTCATTATAGAAAAACCAACGGCTGAGTCAACCAGTGCGTCGATCCGAGGCAAAGGATAACAGTCCTTAGGACAAGCTTTATTAAGTAAAGAGAAATCGATACACATTCTCCACCGGCCATCTCCCTTTTTGACCATGACCACATTGGTGACCCAGCCGGGGTATTGAATCTCGGACACGAACCCGTCCTTGAGTAGTTTCTCCACCTCCTCCCTGATAGGCTCCGCCAGTTTATCCGCGGTGGACCTCTTCTTTTGCTGAATAGGGCGTGTTCCCGGGTCCAAGTTGAGGCGGTGGAAAGCCACATCCGTGTTAACCCTCGACATCTCCGCAGCGCTCCATGCAAAGATGTCCATATTTTTCTGGATGTACTTCGGCATCCTGCCTTGATCCTCCAGGGTCAGCCCTCCGCTGACGCGGACCTTCTCCACTCTGCCTTCACAGGTGAGGACCTCTAGCTCCACCACCTCTTCCGCAGCCTCTAGCCTGGACTGCTCCCCCCACTCTTCAACATCTCTCCCCTCTGGGACGGGGACCTCCGCCTCCACCTCTTCCTCTACGGCCATTGCTTCGGAAAACTCCTCCTGATCTCCCCCTTATCCCCTAGTTTCGACGCAGCTCTCCACCTCCAGCTCCTCCCTGCCAACTTCCTGCTCTGCCTCCCCCATCCTTCGCTACATCTCCTCAGCTCCCTCCTGCCAAGATATGGAGTTCGCGGCAGTGACGTAGCATTCCCGCACAATCTTGGGGTCCCCCTAACCCTAACCTGGACTCCCTCGGCGTTGAACTTTAAGCATTGATGAAAAGATGAGGGGACACAGCAGAAGTCACTGATAAGGGGTCTCCCGAAAATGGCGCTGTAGCTGCTGGGGGCGTCCATGATGACAAACCTGCAGTTCCTGGACTGCCCCCCCAGGGTAACATGGAGGCCTACTCCTCCCTCCACATCCTTCCTTTCCCCCGAGAATCCAAACAGCGGCCCATCCGAGGCCATCACCCTCTTCGCCTACACCTTCATCGCGTCGAACGCCTTTTTGAAAATGACATTGACGGAGCTTCCGTTATCCACGAGAATGCTGGCGACTATAAAATTTTCGATGGCTGTCTAGATGACCAGCACATCGCCAAATGGATCCTCATGATCCGGCATATCGCTTCTAGAGAAGGTGATCCTCTCTTCCGGGGGTGGGGCTTGGGACGTGGAGCCAACGCTCCGGCGATACATGGTGTGGAGGCTCCCCTTCCGGGAGGCCTCTACTCCCACCCCCCCATGGATCGCCCCGATCCCTCCTCGGGTTCCCACATCTACCCAGTCTTCGCAACGGTCCTCCTCTGCCCGAGGCAGGACCTCCTCTATCCTTACTTCTTGCCGCCCCTGCTGCTGTTACTGTCTCTCCCTATTTCCCCTTATCTCGAGGAACTCTGGGCATGTGGCTGTAGCGTGCCCATCTTCCTGATGGAAGTCGCAGTAGGGCATCTCCACCCTAACTTCTCTTCTCTTATTCCTTGCTACTCTCCTCCTCTCCCATATGGCTTTGGCCATAGCATCTTCTTGATCGGGGAGTCGAGGCCTCTGATCCTGTCTCCAGCCCAGGGGGGTGGAATTGATCTTGCCCCCGGTGGTAATCCCTTCCTTGGTACCCTCTCTGCGGACCCTGCCCCTGCCACTCGGGCCTCCAGCCTAGCCGACAGTCAGGCTCCTCACGCCCCCACCTGGGCTGCTTCTGCCCCTGGAGCAGCCTCTACTCCCTCTGCCGGGGCACTCCTCTCCTGTCTTCCTGGCCTCTTCCTCCTCTCGACTCCTTCTCCTCTTCCGTGGCCCACCTGGCCAACTTTCGGGCGAAGTCCGGATTTGATGCCTCCCCTTCGACTTCTCTCGCCGTCCTCTCCATCAGCTCATCATAGGAGAGGGGGGATTCTCTTCAGATCCATCCTGAAGAAACCTTGTTGCAGGCCAAGGGTGAAGGCCATCATTAGACTATGACCCGGCATCTCCTAGACCTGGGTGACCTCCTCCTGAAACCGGTCCACGTAGCTCCCCAACATCTCATTCACTCCCTGCTTGATGTGAAATATGGACTCCGACTCTTTCTTCCTCCTCTTTGAAGTAGTGAACCTCAGCATGAACCACCGGTGTATGTCCTCAAAGCAGAAGATAGAGCTGGCCGGCAGCCGATGGAACCACTCCTTCGCCTTCTCCTTGAGGGTGATGGCGAAGAGTCGGCATTTGAAACCATCCGACATCTGCCGGATCGAGACCACGTCCTCAAAACACTGGATGTGTTGGACCAGGTCTCCCTTCCCGGTATAGTAGGACATCTCGGGTTCCCTGAACCCCTCTGGAACTGGAGCTGAAGAGACCAACTCGCTGAAGGGGCTGCATCTCCCTACTGGGCGAGCTGGCGCATCTCGCGGGCTCAGCTCGTCGAGCCGGCCACCTCCTGCCGAACCGGGGAACAACATGAGACTAGGGAGCTCGCACCCCCGGCCTTTCTCGGCGACCTCCTTCCCAGCTCGCCTGTCGGAGGCGTCCTCGCCCAAAGACGGGGCGACGGCGATCGGGACAGCCGGAGTCGAGCACTCGGCCCGCGTGCCGAGCGCCAACTTGACGAGGCTTAGCATCTCACTCCTGAAATCTTCGAACATCCCCACCGTAGCGAGAGGCGGGGGGGGGGGAGGTAGCGAGTCCGCCCTGTCAGATCCCTGCCCTCCAGTCATCGAACTTGCTGAAGAATTTTCTGTACTGATCATGCTCCACGCTCACCGCACCAAAATGTTGAAACCGATTTCTCGATCTCCTGTAGAGTTCACCCTCGGGGAAGGGGTAATCGTGCACGTACTTCGCTCCTGCAATCAAAACAACAAGGAAAGTAGGAAATAACTGACCCAAGGGCTCGGCGGGAGGTCCCACCACACACCCCGAAGATCTTAGAGCGCTTCCCCTCCTTAGCCAAAGGCCGAGCTAAGGTACCCTCCAAAAACACTAGAAAGCTGGAGCAAGAGAGCACTGAAAACGTGCCTGCTGGGGTACCCCTTGGGTCCTATTTATAGATTTCAGAATCTGAACTGCCAATAACCAAAATAAACTGACCTGAAATTACCAAAATACCCCCGGCTTGGTCTGCCAACAGCCAAACTCTGCTGTTTTGAAAGGTTATGGGCAGACCGGCAGGGGCAAAACAGTAAAATGTACCTCATAGACACGGGCGAGTCGGAGAGCTCGGCCACCTCGGCGGATCAGCTCGCCTGATATTGCCGAGTTCCTTTGCGCGAGCGCGAGCAGGGACGGTGAGCTCGCCAGTCTATAGGCCTCCAATAGTCGAACTCAGGTCGACGAATCCTGGCTTAGTCGGCGAATGGCGAGCTCATGGTCAGCGACTATCGATTTTGCGTTCGACGATTGTCGATCATTGGTCGACGAATGCCGAGCTTGCGTTCGACGATTGCCAATCTTTGGTCGACGAATGCCGAGCTTGCGTTCGACGATTATCGATCTTTGGTCGACGAATACCGAGCTTGCATTTTACGATTATCAATCTTTGGTCGACGAGTGTCAAGCTCGCCCGCTGCCTCCAGGTTTTTCTGCCAAGCTCGCCTCCTGCCTGGGCAATTTGCGTCAGCCGACCTCGCTCTTGATGACCCTACTCGCCGAATACGGGGTTGCACACGTGTCATGCCCAAATACTTTAGTGATTGTCTCAAGTAGGTCTCTAGTGGGTCTCGAGAGCCAGACACAGGCGTGTCAGCCATGGGACACGGGCGTGTTAGCCATGGGACACGGGCATGTTCTGCTCTGTGTCTACTCAAGTGTGTATCGAGGGGGTGTCTCAAGTAGGTTGTTAATGTCTCGAGTACTGCTGGGACACGGGCGTGGCCGCCATATGCCACGGGCGTGTCATGACTAATTACACGAGTGATTGTCTCGAGTAGGTCTCGAGTGGGTCTCGAGAGCTAGACACGGGCATGTCACTCATGCAACACGGGAGTGTCAGCCACGTGACACGGGCGTGTCACGTGGCAGTGTCCTGTTCTTGATAAGTCGGTTTGTGTAACGCTTAAGGTATAAGCATTGTGACACGGGCATGTCACAGGGCGTGTCAGTCCCTGGTGGGCCAAAACCCGAACAGGCAAGCGTACCTGTCGAATTGTAGTACCAAGGTCGTATTTAAACACGGGGTTGTCAAGTACTTCTACTCGCGCTCTAACTATTATCCTACCGGAAAATTAAAGGGATTTGAGAATTTTTTAAGAAGCAAAAGGAACGATAAATTCGAGACGAAAACTTATATAAAAAAGGCTAGCATTCGATCATTGATTCACCATGAAATGAAATGAGAAAATAAAAGGCATAGTTTTAAATTTGCAAATCCAACTTGGCCGTGACGGATCCGAAAATAAGACAAAATCTCGCTAGAGCATTAAGTCTCCTAACTTATAGACTTTTCGATCGAAATCTCTTTACAAACCGAAAAAGCCTAAAGTTGCATTATCGAGGTGATCCGCACTATTGGATTTGACTCCAATCCGGAGGATTTACGTCGTCCTATCTCTAGGGTTGCGTTCAACTCCTTCCTTCTTTGAGTGATCTTTCACATCCACGAGCCTCTCGGCTACTCGAATATGAGATCATAAGCCTACTACCGTATACCGGAAATACGGAGTCGACACAAAATAAATCAAAGAAGGACCGAGTAGAATTACGCAAAAATAAAACTATGAAATAAAAATAATTCTCATTTCAAATCATGGATCCTCATGATCAAATGCTAAAAGAAGATTAGCTACGCATATTGCAAAAAGAAACAACGAAACAAATAGAAGAGAATTTCATTACTTGCAAATAAAAAGAGTGTACAAAATATTAAAAAGACTAGATTAGGCTATAAGGAAAACTTGCACTAATTGAAAAGAAAAGATTACACTAACAACATGTAAGCAAAAAGAAAGCACTCTCTTGAACTAGAACTTCACTTTCTCTCCAAAATTCCACTCCAAAGCATGAGACCATGGTGCCCTTTTATAGATGAGGAGGGAAGATTCTAGAATGGAAAGAAGAAGAGGGGGCAAGGGGGGTGGCCGGCCATATATATGGAGGAGTGCATGCATGGCATTTAATTAGGTGGAGAGAATTCATGCATGATATTAAATGAAGGAAGATACATTCATGCATATAAATTTAAAAGAAATGAAATACATATAAGAGGGGGGATGGATGGTAATAAAGAGTGGAGAAAAATAATAAAAAGGAGAGAGAGGAGGGAACATGCATGAATGTGGCTTAAATAAAGGAAAAAAAAAAGAAATAAAAAAGGGAGAGAAAGAGGGGTGGCCGGCCATATAGGGGGAAAATATTCATGTATGGCATTAAATGATGAGGGAGGGGAGAAAATGAGTGGCCGGCCATGTAAGGATGAAGTGGGCTGCACTATGTGGGCTTGGGAAGCTTGAAGAAGGGCTGAATACACCATATGGGCTTCAAGGAAAAGGGCCGGGCTGCTCCAAACTTCAAGGGCTGCATGTAGGGGGCTGCATTATGTAGAGGGGCTGCACCATAAGTGGCCGGGCTGCATCATGTGGGCTGTTTTGGTGGAAGAGGGCTGCTCCAATTGGGCTTTGAACCTACAAATAAAGCAAAATAAAACATTAGCTAATACAAATAAGACTAAACATATCATATCATACTATTGATTAATTATATTCATAACAAAATATAAGTAAACATAAAACATAAAACATGTACTAAAACTATAGATTTTTAAATCAAAACATAATAAAATAAAATTGCAACATAACAAGCAAATAAAACTATAATAAAACTAGGAATTATAATATCCTAACACAAAAAGACTTTAAGAAAAAATAAAACAAAACATGCATAAAAATACTTGAAACATATAATTAAACTAGGAATTTTGCATACTAAACTACCCCAAAAATGATGACTAAAATAAGTCATCAAATTCCCCCATGCTAGAGTTTTTGCTTGCCCTCAAGCAAATAAAGATGAAACTAGGGAAGGAAATAGAAAAATAAACAAAGCTAATTTAGGTTTCATAATTAAGAAAAACAAAACATGAAAAATTAAACTATCCTAATTCCTATGTTAACAACTAGTGGGGTGAGAAGTGCACAATAGAAAACTTGAAAGTGGAGACCTAAAAATATCATTAGAACATAAGAAAAGTCTACACATTTCTAAATCTTAAAAACAAGGCATCCAAGATAAACGAAAATAAGGACAACAAAAAGTAGAGGTTCTAAATAAACGGCGCATTAACAAACTACTAGGTTGCTAGATAAACATTAACCCTAAGACACTCCAAGATAACCTCCAAAGAAATCCATCAATGATGGTGGCCATAGGCTTGTACGTTCACACTTTCTCCACTACGCGAAATTAAGTTCTAAGATCATTAGGACTTCTACTAGGCATTAAAACTTGGCTTAGGTAAATGATTAGGAAGTGGAATCAAAGATAAACATGAAAGTTTTAGGCACTAAACCAAGGTGAGCTCAAAAATAAATAAGGCATAATAACAAATGAGAAGTAATGAGAATGTCATTTCTCCAATATGAAACTACAACAGAAAGGCCATGAATTTTTTTCTTTTATAAACTTGGCCAAACACAAACTTTTTGCATTCATTTTTTTTTGATTTTGTAATGATATATATTTTTTTCTTTCTTTCTCAATTTTTTTTCTTTTGAATAACATTTGATAAGAAAGCTCCAAAAATAAGCTTGAGAATTTCCTATTCATTTCAAAGATTATACCCTTCCCAAAATAATTTTTAAGCTCAAATTTATAGTGCAAAAATAGGAAAAAAATTTGGCTTTGGTGAACATAATGAAATGAAAGGTGGAGCTAAAAACAAAGAAAAAAGGAAAAGGCCCAAAATTGTTTTGCAAGGGTTTTGTTTTTGGTGGGCAAGAAAGGCTCAAACTATTCAAATGGTGGCCTAAATCATTTCTAAAGAACGTAAAAACGGCGCAAATGCTTCGAGAGTAGCTTGGTACAAGTTCTAGACACCAAGAAAGACTACCTCGCAAATGAAAAAGAGCTAATGATACCTAGCAACCATTCGTAAGCAACTAACCGAATAAAAAGACATAACTACAAATTGCTACTTATAACGTAAAAAACGGATGCCTATATTTAAGAAAAAGAAACTAGTAGAACTAAACTATGTTAAACTGATAAATTTAGAAAACCTATTCAAAGAAATCTAAATAGAACTAAGGAACCGCACGGGCCTACACATCACTAGAAGAAACATAAAAATAAAGATAGAAAATAATTTTAGGTTTTGTTTTTCAAATAGATTTTAGCACAATTTTTTTTTATTTTTGTTTTTCTAATTTTTTTTTGGGTTTTATATTTTATAATTTTTTGGATTTTAGATTTTGATGACATTAAATACTATACTAATATAAAACATAATTTTGTTTTTTTTTTGAAAGAAGAAGAACAAAAAGGAAAAGACAAAAGAAACTAGACCCCCCCATGCTTAAATCCTTCATTGCCCTCAATGAAGAAAACATAAAGAAAAAGAGAAGGGGACTGAGAAGAAGAGAAAAAGAAAAATGCAGGAAAAATAATAAAAAAGAACAGGACTTCCCCGGGTTCATGAGATGAAGGCGGATGTCGCTCCCCCATGCTTGCTTTTTAGAGTACTTGATCGTCAGCAGGTATGACTTGATCCATCTGATATCAGCAACGGCGGAGCGGCGACCACGAACATGGACTTGATTGGCCTCCGGTAGGAAGAGCAAAATAAAAGCAAAACATAGATAGAGTCCATGGGCAGATGCCCGATAATGTTTTTTTTTATTACAATCATTTAAAGTCCGAATAAAAGAGTCACAGAATAAAAATAAGAAGTCCAAAACGAAAATGTCCATCAGAAAATAAGAGAACTAAGAATCAAACAGAAGATTCTCCTTTGCAGGAGTCACAGAATCATTAGAGAAATAGAGTTTAAGTCTATGACCATTAACTTTAAAGTCCCCCTTATCGGGGTGTGAAAGTAGCACAGTGCCGTAAGGAAAAACATCCTTGACCGTGAACGGTCCGGACCATCTAGATTTGAGCTTTCCCGGGAAGAGACGTAAACGCGAATTAAAAAGAAGAACTTGATCGCCTGGTTTAAAAGTTTTAGGGTGGCGCAGGTTCTTATCGTGATACAATTTCGTGCGTTCTTTGTAAATTTTATTATTTTCGTAGGCGTACGCTCGCCACTCGTCAAGCTCATTTAGTTGGTTTTTTCTATGCTCGCCGACCGAGTGCGGATCGAAATTAAAAAACTTTAACGCCCAGTACGCACGGTGTTCTACTTCTACCGGAAGATGACACGATTTTCCATAGACTAATCGGAAAGGAGTACAACCGATGGCGGTCTTGTACGCTGTCCGATAGGCACACAGAGCATCGTCCAATTTTAAAGACCAATCCTTACGAGAAGTAGAAACGTTTTTTTCCAAAATTCGTTTAAGTTCGCGATTGACTACCTCGACCTGACCGTTAGTTTGGGGGTGATAAGCAGTGGATAATTTATGCGTAACGCCATATTTGGCTAAAGCCTTAGTGAGTTGAGCGTTGCAAAAATGACTTCCCCTATCACTAACGATCGCTCGAGGAAAACCAAAGCGAGAAAATAATTTTTTTAAAAATTTGACAACAACGCGAGCATCATTAGTTGGTAGAGCCTGGGCCTCTGCCCACCTAGAAACATAATCGACTGCGACTAGAATATATTTATTTCCTAAGCTGGAGGGAAATGGGCCGACAAAGTCTATGCCCCATAGATCAAAAACTTCGCATTCGAGAAAGTAGTTTTGTTCCATTTCATTTTTATTTGAGAGATTTCCAGTCCGCTGGCATCGATCGCACCCGCCCACAAAGATTTGTGCATCTTTAAATATGCTTGGCCAATAGAAGCCAGCACTAAGTACTTTGTGTGCGGTGCGGTTAGCTTGATAGTGCCCGCCAGTCGGACCTTCATGAACATGTTTTAAAATTAGGTGACCCTCTTCCCGTGAAACACATCTCCTAACCACCTGGTCCGCACAAATGCGAAATAGAAATGGGTCTTCCCAAAAATAATACTTCAACTCCGAAAAGAATTTCTTCTTTTGGTGAGTGGAGTATTCTTTTGGGAGGACCCGGGCCACAAGATAATTGGCCAGATCGGCAAACCAGGGGGTAGGAGATGAAGAAATAGTAAAAAGACGCTCATCCGGAAAAGAATCATTAATAAATGTTTCATTTAAAAGATCTAGATTTGGATTTTCAAGACGAGAGAGATGATCAGCTGCTAAGTTTTCCGCTCCTTTCTTATCCTGAATCTCCAAGTCGAATTCTTGAAGTAAGAGGATCCAACGGATAAGACGCGGCTTGGCATCCGGTTTAGAAAGGAGGTACTTCAGAGCGGAATGATCCGTGAAAACAATAACCTTAGAAAGAGTAACATACGGTCAAAATTTATCAAAAGCAAAAATAACCGCTAAGAGCTCTTTCTCCGTCGTGGTGTAGTTTTCTTGCGCAGACGTGAGAGTTTTACTAGCGTAGAAAATCGGATGAAAGTTCTTAGCGATTCGTTGACCTAAAACCGCACCTACCGCATGATTACTCGCATCACACATGATTTCGAAAGGTAAATCCCAAACTGGGGCGATCAAAATAGGGGCATTTATAAGTTTAGATTTAATTAATTCAAATGCCGCGAGACATGATTCATCAAAAATGAAAGGAGTGTCTTTTTCGAGAAGGTGGGTGAGAGGCTTAGTAATTTTTGAAAAGTTTTTAATGAATCGTCGATAAAAACCCGCATGCCCTAAAAAACTTCTAATTGCTTTAATATTTGTAGGCGGCGGTAACTTTTCAATTACTTCAATTTTTGCCTTGTCCACTTCAATTCCCCTAGCGGAAATGTTGTGGCCAAGTACTAAACCTTCACGTACCATAAAGTGGCACTTCTCCCAATTTAAAACTAGATTCGTTTCTTCGCAGCGTTGTAAAACTTTTTCCAAATTTTCTAAACATAAATTAAAGGAGTCGCCAAAAACAGAAAAATCGTCCATAAAGATTTCCATAATATTCTCTACATATTTATCAAAAATGGCAAGCATACACCGCTGAAAGGTGGCGGGTGCATTGCATAGTCCGAAAGGCATTCTACGATAAGCAAAAGTTCCGAAAGGGCAGGTGAATGTCGTCTTCTCTTGGTCCTCGGGTGCGATAGGGATTTGAAAGTATCCCGAGAGACCATCGAGGAAGCAATAAAAATTGTGCCCGGACAACCGTTCTAGAATTTGATCGATAAAGGGGAGGGGGAAGTGATCTTTTCGAGTGGCATCGTTTAGCTTACGGTAATCGATGCACATCCTCCATCCCGTTATCGTCCTAGTTGGAATTAAGTCGTTATTTTCATTTGGTACTACCGTAATCCCTCCCTTCTTAGGAACAACCTGTACCGGACTCACCCACTGACTATCGGAAATCGGATAAATTATCCCCGCATCTAATAACTTAAGCACCTCTTCCTTCACAACCTCTTTCATATTTGGATTAAGACGACGTTGTGGTTGAACTACACCCTTAGGATTATTGTCAAAAAATATTTTGTGTGTGCAGAAGGAGGGGCTTATGCCAGGAATATCACAGATTTGCCACGCTATAGCTCGGCGATGCTTTTGTAGTACTTCGATCAACTGATCGTTTTCGGATTGAGATAAATAGGCCGAGATTATAACGGGCAACTTAGAATTTTTTTCAAGAAAGGCATATTTTAGATGATCAGGGAGTGGTTTTAAATCCAGATGGGGTGGCTCATTATAAGAGTTTTTCAAATTCTTATCTTTTTCAAAAACAAGACTTTCATACTTATTTCTACCAAAGACAGAATCATTTTCAAAATTTATTTTTGCGGACATAATCGTGTTTTCAAAATCATGTGAAGAAATTTCAGAAAAAGAAGAGGAAAATTCATTTGAAGAGATGTTGGAAAGGGAAAGGGAAGAATCTTCATTTAAAACATCAATAAAGAAGCATGAGTCATCATTTTGTAAGGAATTTTTCATTGATTGATTAATTGAAAATGTGACCTCATCATCTCCCACACGTAAAAACAACTTCCCGTTACTAACGTCTATAACCGCTCGAGAGGTGGCTAGAAATGGTCGTCCAAGGATAAGAGGGACCTCGACGTCCTCTTCAATATCAAGAATGACAAAATCCACCGGGAAGATGAATTTGTCGACCTTTACTAGCACGTCCTCAACGATACCTAGCAGATACTTAATCGAACGATCGGCTAACTGAATACTCATGCGCGTAGGGTTTAGAGTGCCCAAACCTAGCTTTTTAAATAAAGAAAAAGGCATTAAGTTGATGCTCGCTCCTAGATCCGCTAACGCATGTTTAACGAATAAATCACCAAAGATGCAAGGAATTGAAAAACTACCCGGATCGTTTATCTTTTTAGGTAGATTAGAGTTTTTAACGACCGCCGAGCATTCTTCATTTAACGTTACATGCGATAAATTTTCTAATTTCGTTTTGTTCGTTAATAAATCTTTGAGATATTTGGCGTACTTAGGCATTTGACTAATCGCTTCATGAAATGGTAAATTAATATGAATTTGTTTAAATATTTCAAGGAAGCGTTGATATTGATTATCTAATTTTTCTTGCCTAAGTCGGGCCGGATAAGGTGGTGGCGGAAATTCCTTTATGATAAGCGGAGCATCATTTTGAACGTCATCATTAGAAAAAATAGAAATATCTTTTTCTTTATCTAAAGTAGATTTGTCATTTTCAAAATTTGTTTTATCATTTTCCGTAGGGGTAATTTCTTCCACAACAGGAGGGACAATCACCTTTGACTCTTCCCTTGTGGTGGGCTCGTTAACAACTTTACCGCTCCGAAGGGAAATCGCATTTGCGTGTTCCCTTGGGTTAGGCTCAGTGTTCGAGGGAAGAGTTCCAGGTGGTCTCTCGGAAAAGGCCTTAGCGAGTTGGCCGACTTGATTTTCTAAGTTTTTCATTGATCCTGTTAAACTTCTAATAGTGGCATCGTTCGAGCTTATATATTTAGCGAGGATCTCTTCCAAAGGGGAAGGTTTTTGAAAATTTTGTTGCGGAGGTGGTGGTGGTGTAAAATCGTGCGGTGGGCGTATGGCGTTAGCGTTATTACTCCACGAGAAATTTGGATGATTACGCCATCCGGGGTGATAAGAATTAGAAGAAGAAGAAAAACCAGGCGGAGAAGAAAAATTCGTAAAAGCAGAAAAATTGTTTGCAGAATTATTTTGAGCAGGCCTGGGTATGTTCCCCAGATAATCCACCTGCTCGGCAGCAGCAGCATTCACATTTTCATATACCTTAGCGGCGGAGGAAGCAGTCATCTCCGAAATCTTCTTGTTTAACATTTCCACTTGTAGCGCCAGTTGCGAAACCGAATCCACTTCATAGATACCTGCAGGTTTAGATGGGCGAGACCTGGACGAATTCCACTGATTAAGTGTTCATCGCCATGTCCTCGATAAGCTCAAGAGCGGCTTCCGGAGTTTTGCGGTCTAAAGAACCAGCGGAAGCGGCATCTATCATTTGCTTTGTCTCTTGGTTTAGCCCATTATAAAATGTCTGAACCTGCAACCATACAGGCAGAGCATGATGTGGGCATCTTCTCAAAAGTTCTTTGAACCTCTCCCAAGTGTCATAGAGGGTCTCAGAAGCAATTTGAGAATAAGAAGTGATATCATTTCTTAACTTAGCAGTTTTGGCGGGAGGGAAATATCTAGCAAGAAATTTTTCAATTAAAATGTTCCAAGTAGTGATTGAGCCTCTTGGAAGAGAACTCAACCACTGTTTGGCTTTAGTCCTTAAGGAGAAGGGGAAGAGTCTTAGCCTTATAGCATCATCTGAGACACCATTAATTTTAAAGGTGTCACAGATTTCAAGAAAATTAGCAATATGTAAGTTCGGATCTTCATCTTGTAATCCGTCGAACTGGACATATTGCTGCACCATTTGTATGATGCTAGGCTTAAGCTCGAAGTTATTGTTCGCAATGGCAGGTCGAACAATACTTGTTTCAGTCCCCTCCAGGTTGGGTCGAGCATAATCGGACATAGTCCTTTGCTGAGCCATTCCTGGGTTGGGATCTCCCATTTCAGAATAATTGCAATCCCCAAAGGAATCCTCAACCGCTGTTTGAGAAGTGGAAGCCCCGAATCGTAGTTGTCTCCGAAAGGAGCGTTCGATTTCTGGGTCCAAATCAACAAGTAGCGACGGATTCGCTCGGGTCATGCACTAGTGAAGAAAACGAGGGAAGATGAGAATAAAAACTTGGAAAAAAAAGAAAAAGAGGGAAAAGAAAGGAAATTTTTTTTTTTTTAGTTTTGTTTTTTTTTTTGAAAAAAAGATTTTTTTTAGACGGCTTGGCTCTCGAACTTCCCGAGGACTACCCGGTGAAGTGTTCGCCCGGTACTAGGTAAAATGGTGGCGCTTAAAGCCCCTTACCCTTTTCGAGAGATTTTAGGTGGGGTAGAAATTAAAATGAGGTGGGTTGGTTATAAAAAATTTAAATATATAAATTATAATTTTTTGATTTTTTTGGAGAAGTAATAGCGCAAGCGTTTTCAAAATATTGACGAAGAAAGCTCCCCGGCAACGGCGCCAAAAACTTGGTGGGCCAAAACCCGAACAGGCAAGCGTACCTGTCGAATTGTAGTACCAAGGTCGTATTTAAACACGGGGTTGTCAAGTACTTCTACTCGCGCTCTAACTATTATCCTACCGGAAAATTAAAGGGATTTGAGAATTTTTTAAGAAGCAAAAGGAACGATAAATTCGAGACGAAAACTTATATAAAAAAGGCTAGCATTCGATCATTGATTCACCATGAAATGAAATGAGAAAATAAAAGGCATAGTTTTAAATTTGCAAATCCAACTTGGCCGTGACGGATCCGAAAATAAGACAAAATCTCGCTAGAGCATTAAGTCTCCTAACTTATAGACTTTTCGATCGAAATCTCTTTACAAACCGAAAAAGCCTAAAGTTGCATTATCGAGGTGATCCGCACTATTGGATTTGACTCCAATCCGGAGGATTTATGTCGTCCTATCTCTAGGGTTGCGTTCAACTCCTTCCTTCTTTGAGTGATCTTTCACATCCACGAGCCTCTCGGCTACTCGAATATGAGATCATAAGCCTACTACCGTATACCGGAAATACGGAGTCGACACAAAATAAATCAAAGAAGGACCGAGTAGAATTACGCAAAAATAAAACTATGAAATAAAAATAATTCTCATTTCAAATCATGGATCCTCATGATCAAATGCTAAAAGAAGATTAGCTACGCATATTGCAAAAAGAAACAACGAAACAAATAGAAGAGAATTTCATTACTTGCAAATAAAAAGAGTGTACAAAATATTAAAAAGACTAGATTAGGCTATAAGGAAAACTTGCACTAATTGAAAAGAAAAGATTACACTAACAACATGTAAGCAAAAAGAAAGCACTCTCTTGAACTAGAACTTCACTTTCTCTCCAAAATTCCACTCCAAAGCATGAGACCATGGTGCCCTTTTATAGATGAGGAGGGAAGATTCTAGAATGGAAAGAAGAAGAGGGGGCAAGGGGGGTGGCCGGCCATGTATATGGAGGAGTGCATGCATGGCATTTAATTAGGTGGAGAGAATTCATGCATGATATTAAATGAAGGAAGATACATTCATGCATATAAATTTAAAAGAAATGAAATACATATAAGAGGGGGATGGATGGTAATAAAGAGTGGAGAAAAATAATAAAAAGGAGAGAGAGGAGGGAACATGCATGAATGTGGCTTAAATAAAGGAAAAAAAAAAGAAATAAAAAAGGGAGAGAAAGAGGGGTGGCCGGCCATATAGGGGGAAAATATTCATGTATGGCATTAAATGATGAGGGAGGGGAGAAAATGAGTGGCCGGCCATGTAAGGATGAAGTGGGCTGCACTATGTGGGCTTGGGAAGCTTGAAGAAGGGCTGAATACACCATATGGGCTTCAAGGAAAAGGGCCGGGCTGCTCCAAACTTCAAGGGCTGCATGTAGGGGGCTGCATTATGTAGAGGGGCTGCACCATAAGTGGCCGGGCTGCATCATGTGGGCTGTTTTGGTGGAAGAGGGCTGCTCCAATTGGGCTTTGAACCTACAAATAAAGCAAAATAAAACATTAGCTAATACAAATAAGACTAAACATATCATATCATACTATTGATTAATTATATTCATAACAAAATATAAGTAAACATAAAACATAAAACATGTACTAAAACTATAGATTTTTAAATCAAAACATAATAAAATAAAATTGCAACATAACACGCAAATAAAACTATAATAAAACTAGGAATTATAATATCCTAACACAAAAAGACTTTAAGAAGAAATAAAACAAAACATGCATAAAAATACTTGAAACATATAATTAAACTAGGAATTTTGCATACTAAACTACCCCAAAAATGATGACTAAAATAAGTCATCAGTCCCGAAATAGCCATTTTCAGGAAAATTTGTAGCCGTTCGTTTCCTTCCTCTGGGATCTGATGGCCCAGGTTTCTCCTTGCTTCTTAAAGGCCGAGAGTGAGAAGAAAAGTCTCACTTTTCTTTTGGCCATTCTCTTTCTCAAAGAGTTAGAGAGAAGGGAGAGCAAGGAGGCGGAGGAGGAGGAGAGGGGATCCAGCTACCGGTGGAGCTTGAGAGTTCTGAGCTAAGGTCCGAGGCCAGATTTGTGGAGGCAAAGCTGCTGCGGTGCTTTCCAACCGGCTAGAATTTCATGGCTCCAAAGAGGTCGTCAAGGGTAACGATCTTCCTTCTTTGACATGTGAAAACATTTCTTTTTGGCATGTGCATGGATTTCCCCCACCAAAGGATGGATTGCGAAGGGATTTTCTTGGGTTGATTCTTGGAATCCCCAATAGTTTTGCATATAGATCCTAAAATGGAGTACAAAATATGCATGTTATGTGAAGCCCATCTGGACAGGTTGGTCTGGATTGGTTATGTTGCATTTGCACACCGGAGAAGTCTCTATGATTAAACGTGTAGTTTATGGAGTCGATGGGTTGGACATGCGAAGGGCAGTAGCATGAAGTCCTGGAGTGGTAGTCCAGGAAAACACCCTTGTGATGCTTGTGCTGTGTACTATGGTAAGACCAATTTTCTGGCACTGCAGGATGCTGCAGGGTTGGGCAGAGTTGGGTGCAGAAAATGAGTTCTGCGGAACTCGCTAAGTGATCGTGTAGGATGCTAGAAAGAACTCCCCTGTTAATTATGAAGCCAGTCCCTTGGTGTATATTGTGGCTAGTGTGAAGCCAGTCCCATGGGGGACATCGTGGCAATTATGAAGCCAGTCCTTTGTGGAAAGTATGGTTATTATGAGCTTGATGAGATCTTGAAAAGGACATGTGCCGAACAGGAAAGGCGAAACTAATTCGCGCCTTATATGTAGCTGCGAGTACGTTGGCATTCAGTGATGTCAAGGCGACATGAGCAACGAGGGGTGGTTGATCCGTGCCTGCGTTATGTCCGTCTGACTCGAAGACCTGAAAGTTCGGTCAGTTGGAGCGCACAACGAGAGTCTTAGGCCTGCGCACCGGAAAGACTAAATGTTCAATGTTACCGTTGGGTTTCGGACCTAGAACGGTGGTGGGACCCTGGTTCGCCGGTACACCAAGAATGTGCCCTGAGTGCACAGATTGTCGGGCCGCGTGGCTGACGATTGTGATGGATTGTTTGTACGTGAGAGCACAATGTGTGATATATATATATATATATATATATATATATATATATATATCTTTCTATGCCTGCAAGGAAGGATTGCCACTGCCCCGAGAAAGTGGTAGGGTCGTTATAATTGGTCAGCTGAATGCTGACCGTTGCCTTGTTTTCCACCGTTTGGTGGGTTGTCCTTGTACTGGTGCTGGAGAGCCAAGTGGGACAGATAAGGGCTGCTGTTGCTGCTGCTGATGCTGCTGCTGCTAGCCCTTGAAGGATAAATAAAGAATGTAGCATTCTGTTCATGTGTGGCCGGCCTGCGCGCCGTTGTTTGGAAGCCACTCTTGTAAAGAGAAACTGTAAGGCCATAACGCCAAACAATATTTTATTTGGTATACATTGTTGGATCTTGCGGCGCCCTTAGAGGGGGGGGGGGGTGAATAAGGGTTCTTTGAATTTTTCTCAAAAATTAAACAAACTTCACTAGATGAATAACATCAATATAATTGTAGAGTGCAAATGTATACTAGCTAAAAAACAATAATGATATATTTCAAAAGAGATAAATTGAATACAAAGTGTCTCTATATAGCTAGAGACAAACACTATTGAAATAAATAATTTGCTAGTGTTTTCGTCGATTCTTGTACCAAGAACCAGCAGGCTAAAGCGTATCTCTTCCTAGATCTTGCTACTAGCCTCCCCCTAGATCAAACCACGATCTAGACGATGCACACAAGGCAACGATTTCTCCCTAAGCTACACAAGGTCTTGGACGCCACTCACAAGGCTGCGATTCTCTCCTAAGCCACACAAGGACCTAGACGTAACGCACAAGGCATTGATTTCTCTACCGATTACAATGAGAAAGTAAAAGAAAAGAACAAAAATAAATTGAACACTTTAGGCTAGACACTCCCTTCAAACAATGCGCTGAAGATGCCGACGAATCCTTGCTATGGATTCTTTGAATGCTTCGCACGTGCCGTCAATCTTTCACGCTTTTGGCCTTCTTAAGAGTATGGAGTATCTCTGAGTTCTGGAGCTCTCTGAAACGTCAATGTAGGATAACACACTCCAGGCAATGAAATTCGTAATTTCCTCAGAAAATGAAAGGTTTTTATATTCTGGCGCTATCGCTGGGTGATACTGGGTAACGCCATCTGGCGATATCGGTAACCGCTGCCACGTGTCCCACAAACTCCTCATTTTTGAATCGCACAAACGTTGAGCTCCAAATCGTGCACTATTGCCAAGTGATTCCAGTTATCGCCGACTGGCGATAGCGAAATAATGAAAGCCACGATTCCATCGAGCGTCGAGCAAAAATGCGTCGAGTGGCACCATCGCCTTTTGGCGATACCCAATATCGCCTGGCGATATCGCCCGAGCTCAATTCTGATCCGATTGAGCATCAAAAAGATATTAGATAGTAACCAATGTTATTTTCACACCAAAAACATCCAAATATCAAATACAAACAAGATTTGTTATTAGCAAATTAGGAAGCGTGGAATGCATGCTACAACAATCTCCCCCTTTCGATAATAACAAATCCTTTTAAAAAGAAATCATTAATGTTAAAAAATTCCACCCAATTTGAGTATCAAGGCGAAGCATGTGTATGTGCACAAATTGCTTCAGGATGAAACACTCCCCTTACATGTGTTCTCCCCCTAAATGGAAGCATAGAGAAATTCATGTATTTTAATTAAAGATGTGAAAAAATAATTTGTCCAAGTGTGCACAAAAATATATGAGCAGACTTCGGTGAATGATTTCTTTTGTAAAGTGCCTCCCCCTTTGGTATTATCAAAAGATAGGTAAAAGTGTGTCAGTAGTGAAAGAAGGAAAAACACAAAAGAGAGACTCATAGAGGACAGGTGAGCAATGTAGAATAAATAAAATGAGTAAACAGTAACTGCGACAATGTTCAACGAACTATATCACAAATACATACACTAGTGAATAGTTTTTGTGAAACAGTTCTCTGTACAATTCTCATAAGAAGAACGTTTAGAGAGGATAATGTTGTGTACAGGTGAGGTGTTGTCGGAAATTCTTATGCATAGTCTTACAAAAAAAATGAACACGAGAATGTTAAAAAAGAACATAACATAGAGGTAGATATGTGGAGCTATACACGTACCCAAGAGTTCAGAGCACACATGAAAGAAATTATTCATGTAAATATTTCCACAAGACACTTTACAATTCTTGCCAAGGTGCTCAACCTCACAATGCTTATGAAGACTTATCAGGAGGGTAAGTAGTGCTTGGTGGAGGTTCCTTGTCACCCCAGTATTATTGGAGTGTTTTCTTTTTCCTTTTGTTTTGTGAAACAATCACCAAAGGTCTGCACTTTTGGGATGATACATTTTTGTTACTCACTTTTTTTTGAGCTGAACAAAGGAGTCCGAATTCACTTGTGAGAGCATACAAAATAATTTAATAATATGGTGCACTGTACCAAATTCGGATAAAGCAGAAGCAGAAAACATGCATGACTAGTGGTTATGGTAAAACATTCACAATTCACATTTTATAAGATGGATGTATACGAATATTTGCACAACCGTGAGTGAAATAACATTATCATAACTAAAAGATTTCTCATACTTAGAGGCATGCGAAAACAATTTCATGAGTTTAAGAACACTAGTACTGAAATATGTAGAACAGATATAAGCGTGGTGAACTAGAGAACCAAGTTAGTATAAAACTCAAAAAAAACATTACACCTGGCCTAAATCAGAGTCAGGAAGACAATTTGAAGAAACAACAAAAATTCACTATCGCCGGGCGATACCGGGTATCGCCGGTCGGCGATAGTGGTAAAGGTATAAAAACGGGCTCATTCAGTCAAAGGCATCAAACCAAACCTCTTTCCTGAAGGCAGATAGCGGAAGGAAGAGTAGAAGTCAGCAAAACCCAAACACCTATGTTTTAAAACTTGGATTTTGGCTTTAATTCTTTGGATTTTTATGGATCTAATTGTTAGGATAGTATAACATGTAATCTTAGATGAGAAATTTCCAGGTTTTGAAGTGTTTAAATATTTTTTGTTGGATCATTAGAAACTAGGGTTGTTTTAGTGAAAGATGTGTATAGTTTCTTAAATTTAAGAAGGTGTAAAAGGATTTGGAGAAAAAAACCATGCAGATCTGGTATGTTGGAGGAAGGTAGAAACCAGATCTGAAGTCGGAAATGGAGGAAAATCATTTCCCGCTATCGCCCGATAATAGTGGGTGTCGACGGATGGCGATACCGATAAAACATTTTTGTTTCTGAAAAAAACAATTCAATATACAAGAATGGCTTCCAGTTCCAAAGCGCGAAGAAGCACAGGGAGTGACTCATATTCATCATATCAAACATTTCCACGAATAGAGAACGTTAACATAGGAATCGGATGGGTGATCGAATTCGACCCGACCCGACATGCACATATCCATGATTTGTTAGCAATGACTTGAATAATGTCGATTATTATTCCAGACACATTCTCCTCCGTACTGATTCGAGAATTTTATAATTATCTCAAAGTTCCGCATTTCACGGAATTAAAAGTAGGAGTCCGATCAAAAATTCAAGGACAGGCGGTAGAAATAACACACTATGACCTGAGAGATTAGTTTGGATTAATCGAGCATGAAAATACTTTAGATGTATTAGAGAACTATCAGAAGGATAGGGATTGGACATTATTGAATATGGTTTTGCATGGAAATTTCATCAAAACATTAATTCAATCAACGGCCACCCTTACGGAGGATGCACGACTAGTGTAAGATAGACTGAGGCATACTGCCCTACTGAAATCCGGAGATACACGGAAAATAACGACTCAATTGAGTTATGTGACGTACATGATTTTGGAGCAGGAGCCGTTTGAAATGGAGGATTTTGTCCTTTCGATAGTACGCTATGCATTTAGATTGAAGAGTCCTAATTGGAAGAAATTGAACACACTACCACTTGGAGCCGTCATTCAACAGATTTTATATAAAAAATATACGTGGATCGACCCAGAGTTGTACTTCAATGATTGTATCCCATCTATATATTCGATGAGTTGAACGCCTTCTATCGGTCGATCAACACGAGGAGGGTCATCAAGGAGGAGTGAACCGGTGTCCACTATCCAAAACCCACCAATTCCTAGAGGTGGATCGTTGCGAGAAGGGTTAAACGACTTGCGAGAGTCGTTCGAAGAACACAAGAGGGATGTGAAGAAAAACTTCTTGGGAATTCAGAAATTTTTTAAATTTCTGATAAAACGTTTGAAGTTGAAGCCCACTCCAGCAGAGTCAGCAGAATGGGAAGATCCGGTCATGGAGCCGCACCGTACATCGACTCGCCGAGCACGTCGGATGCGGAGCAGCGAGCACAATTCGACAGATGACCAAGGAGAGACCAGTGTAGTTGACAACAGAAATTTTTGAAGATTTCCGGATGGCTGGACATTTTGCCGCTATCGCCCTGCGACAGTCACTATCGCCGACGACAAGGAATATTTCTTCAATTTCAGTAATTATTTATACTGTAATGTTATGTGGGACTTAGATGAGGTATTGTGCTTCTGTAATAATATAAGACTCGGTATCTGGTGTTTCCATTTATGAGTTATGTAATTTTTAATTTTGCTTAATGTTCATGATTTTAAAAATTTAATTATGTTAATGTTTTCTTGGCTTATGATGGTAGTCTATTAATTTGAAAGATCTAGAATTCCTAGTTCTAATCGTAATAATGAAAAATGGGAATCTGGAAGTGGTTTCAAGAAAATATCCGCAAACTATGAATCAGTGCTTACAAAATTGATTTTTATCGTATTTTGTTTTATGTGGTCTCTTATGAAATGATGACATACATCAATGTGTTTGGATGTAGAATGATGAACTGGATTATAAGTTAAGTCAATTGCACTTTTATTATCACATTTTAATTCAATTGTTTCATGAACTATTCCAAAATCTTCTAAAGTTTGCTTCATCCATAAAGCTTGTGCACAATAACTGCCTAGTGCCATGTACTCGACCTCAGTGGTGGATAAGGCAACAAAATTCTGTTTCCTACTCGACCACGAGATAAGTGAAGGGCCAAGAAAGTGACAGGTGCCACTAGTGCTTTTACGATCTAATGAACACCCAACATAATCAGAATAAAAGAAGCCATGTAATATAAACGTATCGTTATGAGGATACCACAAACCTAATTTAGATGTGCCAATAAGATATCTAAAAATGCGTTTAACTACTTTTAAAAGAGACTCTTTGGGATTAGCTTGAAATCTAGCACATAGACATACAACGAACATAATGTCAGTCCTAGAGGCAGTCAAATACAAAAGCGATCCTATCATTCCTCGATAAAGTGTTTGATCTATTGATATTCCACTTTCATCTTTTCCTAACTTTAATGAGGCACTCATGGCGGTATTTGCTTGTTTTAGATTTTCAAACCCAAATCTTTTTAAAATATCTTGAATATATTTAGACTGACAAATAAAAATTCCATCATGCTTTTGAGTGATTTGAAAACCAAGAAAATGTGTGAGTTCGCCTACCATGCTCATTTCAAATTCATTCTTCATAATTTCAATAACACTATCACATAATTTTTCATTTGTGGATCCAAAAATAATATCATCAACATATATTTGTAAAACGATAAGATCATCATTGATATGTTTAACAAATAAAGTACAATAAGCACTGCCCATTTTGTAATCATTTTTTTGTAAATAAATAGTCAATCTATCATACCATGCTCTGGGTGCTTGTTTCAAACCATAAAGGGCTTTTTCTAATTTAAAAACATGATCAGGAAATCTAACATGAACAAAGCCTGGAGGTTGTTCTACATAAACCTCCTCCTTAATATACCCGTTAAGAAAAGCAGTTTTAACATCCATTTGAAATAATTCAAACTTCTTAAAACTAGTAAATGCAAGAAATATTCTAACTGTTTCTAAACATGCTACGGGTGCAAAAGTTTCATCAAAATCTATTCCTTCTATTTGCGAATAACCTTTTGCTACAAGTGTAGCTTTATTCCTAGTGACCCTATATTCACTATCTAGTTTATTTTTAAAAATCCACTTAACCCCTACAACAGGATGATTTGACAGACTTTTTACTAACTTCGAAGCTTTATTACGTTCAAATTGATTAAGCTCGTCATTCATAGCTAAAAATCAAGAATTATCATTTAAAGCAGCTTCAACTCTTTTAGGTTCTATATTAGAAATAAAGCACATATTTGAAAATAACTCACGTTTGGATGAACGAGTACTTACCCCTCTTGGTGGTTCTCCAATAACCAAATCTTGGGGATGATCTTTTTAAAATCTTAGTTCTCTTAGAGGCACATATCCTTGCTCTGCTTCTTCTTCTTCTTCTTGTTCGACTCCTTTTTCTTCAACTTTGTCTCCAAGGTTTTCATCGTCATCCACCCTTTGTAGAGGGTAGAGCTCTTCATTTTTACCTGTATTATTAGCTTCTATACAAGGAAAAAACTCATCAAATTTAACATGTATCGATTCGTCAACCATTTTAGTCCTCTTATTGTAAACTCTATAAGTTTTACTTGTAGAAGAATAACAAATAAAAATGCCTTCATCACACTTTTCATCAAATTTTCCTAAATTATCCTTAGTGTTCAACACAAAACATTTACATCCAAAAACTTTAAAATAAGAGACATTTGGTTTCTTTTGAAAATATAAATCATAAGATGTTGATTTTAAGAGGGATCAAAGCATAACACGATTAATAACATAACAAGAAGTACTAACAGCATCGGCCCAAAATGATCGAGGTAATTTGTATTCAGATAGCATAGTGCGAGCTAGTTCTTACAAAGTTCTATTTTCCCTTTCTACCACACCATTTTGTTGAGGTGTACGAGGAGCAGAAAATTCATGTTTAATTCCTAACTCATTGCAAAAAGAAACAAATTTCTCATTATCAAATTCACCTCCATGATCTGAACGAGTGCATTTTATTTTTAATTGTATTTCATTTTGAACACATAAACAATTTGGAAAATTCTAAAAACGCATCAGATTTAGACGATAAGAAAATTGTCCAACTAAAGCGAGAGAAATTATCAATCAAAACAAAAGTGTACTTTCTACAACCTAAACTTAGTGTATTAATATTACTAAACAAATCCATATGTATCAATTCTAATGGCCTAGTGGTGGAAACAACATTTTTGTTTTTAAAGAAAGACTTTGTAAATTTTCCTTTTTGACATGGTGAACATAAAGATAATAAATTTCCATGCAAAGAAGGTAAACCTTTAACAAGTTTATATTGCGACAATTTTATGATTAGTTTGGAACAAGAATATCCAAGACGTCTATGACACAAATCTAACTCCTCATTTTTAGAAATAAAACACTTTAATGAAGAATGTGACAAATCATTAAATCTAATCATGTAAACATTTTGAAATCTAGGAGCGGTAATAACAATATCATTTGTTTTAGAGTTAATAATCTTACATAGGTTTGAAGATGAGTCAAACAAGACGTTTAAGCCAATATCATATAATTGGCTTATTGAAATTAAATTATGCTTCCAACCTTTAACATATAAAACATTTGAGATAGTAACTGATTTGTTACCTACTACTCCAATGCCGATGATTTTTCCCTTTCCGTTGTCTCCAAAAGTAACTACTCCTTTCTTCAACTCCAGGCTAAGAAACTTTGATTTATTTCCTGTCATGTTCTTGGAACAGCCTGAGTCCAAGTACAACACGTCTTCTTTGTCCTTAGCCTGCCAACACACCTAGAAAGAGGATGAGAGTAAAGATCCGGCCACCCAAGTGGTTCTTCCCATAGAATAGGTGGAAGCCTTAGGCACCCAGATTTGTTTGACTAAGCAGTATCCCGTCTTCTTACAAGTATGTGTTGTGTGACCAAACTTATAACATTTGGCACACTTTATAAAAGAAGTCGACGAGTTTTTTAAAGTAAATTTTGACCCTTTGCTGGAAGTTACAGGGGCAAGGGGTTTATTGTTTTTAATCTGAAAATCAGATTTTGACCCTTTCCTGGAATTTTTCCTATCGCTGACGACAGTGGATGTCGCCGGGCGATAGTGCTCAGGAGAGTGTCCAAGTCTGAATTTTCCAGAACCATAGTACTAGTTTCCCAAAATCATATTTAGAGATTTTTGGCGCACTCCAAATTTGTTAGTGGCCATTTATAAATTACCGGCTTGTCCCCTTAATACATTATTTTCGGCAACTATGGTGCCGCAACGATTAGCGAAAGACTTTCTGCTGCTTTCCACTTGAGATTGAGAAAACTTTAGAGATCTCTCTAAGGCCTCTTTCTCTTTTGTAAGAGTCTCAACCATAGTCTAAGTCTTAGAAAGAACTTTCTCAAGCTCCACTATCTTTGTCAAGGAGGGACAATCCTCTTGACAGAAGCTTTCTCCTTTCCAAGAACTTTTACTTCATTTTTTAGTTTTTTATTTTCTTTAACTAATACTTTATGTTCAGATTTAATCAATTTAATTTCATGCAGTTTTTTGTCTAAATACTCACAAGTTCTCAAAAATTCAGAATATAAATCAACAAAGGTTTCAGGAGTTACCTTAGTGTCGCTCTGGGCACTGCTTCCTTCATCATAAGATGAAGCACTCTTTCCCATCAAACACATGTTGGCCTCCTCTTCAGTTTCTGACCCAGAATTGCTTGACTCCTCAGAAGTGGCTTAATACCATGTTTCAGCCTTTAAAACTTTCTTCTTATCTTTCTTTCTGTGCCGCTTCTCCTTCAGCTCTTTCAGATACTTTGGGTACTTGCTCTTTATGTGGCCAATCTTCCTGCAATGATAGCATTCAGGTGACGGTCTATCTTCATCATCCTCTCCTTCAGCTTGGGATTTTCCTTTTTTATTCCCAGATTCTTGCCTCTTGAAAAATCTCTTGAAAGAATTTCTTCTTTCAGGATTTCTCATGAATCTCCTAAATTTCTTCACAAATAAGCTCTCTTCATCTTCATTGTCACTTTCATCGGACTCGCTTTCCTTCTCCTTCTTGGAATTCAATGCCAAAGCTTTCTTTCTTGGCTCCAAGCTATACTCTTATTGTTGAATCCTCAACTCTACTTCATGGGTTTTCAAGTTGCCTATGAGATTCTCAATTTGGAGAGACTCTAAATTGTGTGACTCCGAGATGGCAGTCACTTTTGGATTAAATTTTGGGGGAAGCGATCTAAGTATTTTCCTCACCGAATCTCCATTTGAGAAATTCTTCCCTAGAATCCTCGAGTAATTTACTATCTTGCTAAACCTTGTGTACATGGTGTCTATATCTTCATCAACCTCCATTTTGAACTTCTCAAACTCTGATTCTAGATGGAAAAGCTTTGAGTCCATTACCTGCGATGTTCCTTCATGAGTAATTTCAAGAAGATTCCAAATATCATATGCACTATCACATGCACAAACACAGTTAAATTCTGTCATATCTAACGCTCAAAATAAAGCGTTCATTGCCTTAGAGTTATTTTTACATCGAAGCTTATCAGCTTCATCCCATTTGTCCTTGGGTTTTTCCATAGAGACACTTCTTATAACAGTTATAAGAGCAGTGTAGTATGTTTCTACCATGCCACAAACATCGATATCTAGTGCTATTAGAAAGCATCACATTTGAGCTTTTCAATAGTTGTAGTCAGTGCCCGTGAATAAGAGAGGTCTACTTATACCTTGCCCCTCAGAAAACACGTAAGTGTTTTGTGCCATTACTCCCGGTGGTGAAAACATTTTTAGAGTAACTTGGCTCTGATACCAAGTGTTGATTCATGTGGCGCCCTTAGGGGGGGGGGGGTGAATAAGGGTTCTTTTAATTTTTCTCAAATATTAAACAAACTTTACGAGATGAATAACAACAATATAATTAAAGAGTGCAAATGTATAATAGCTAAAAAATAATAATGATATATTTCAAAAGAGAAAAATTGAATACAAAGTGTCTCTATAGAGATAGAGACAAAGGCTCATGAAATAAATAATTTGCTAGTGTTTTCACCGGTTCTTCTACCAAGAACCGACAGGCTAAAGCATATCTCTTTCAAGATCATGCTACTAGCCTCCCCTGGATCTAACCACGATCTAGACGCTACACACAAGAGAACAATTTCTCCCTAAGCCACACAAGGAATTTGACGCCACTCACAAGGCGGCGATTCTCTCCTAATCCACACAAGGACCTAGATGCCACGCACAAGGCGACGATTTTCTCTACCGATTACAATGAGAAAGTAAAACAAAAGAACAAAAACAAATTGAACACTTTAGGACAGACACTCCCTTCAAACAATGCGCTGAAGATGCCGACGAATCCTTGCTAGAGATGCTTTGAATGCTTCGCACGTACTGTCAATATTTCGCGCTTTTGGCCTTCTTGAGAGTATGGAGTATCTCTTAGTTTTGGAGCTCTCTGAAATGTCAATGCAGGAAAACACACTCCAGGTAATGAAATTCGTAATTTCCTCAGAAAATGAAAGGTTATTATATTCTGCCGCTATCGCCGGGCGATACTGGGTATCACCATCTGGCGATATCGGTAACCGCTGCCACGTGTCTCACGAACTCCTCATTTTCGCATCACACAAACGTTGAGCGCCGATCATGCATTATCGCCGAGCGATACCAATTATCGCCGACTGGAGATAACGAAATAACATAAGCCACGATTTCGTCGAGCGTCGAGCGAAAATGCATCGAGTGGCGCTATCACCTGTTGGCGATACGCAATATTGCCTGGCGATATCGACCGAGCTCAAGTCTGATCCGATTCAACATCAAAAAGATATTAGATAGTAACCTGTGTTATTTGCACACCAAAAACATCCAAATATCAAATACAAACAAGATTTGTTATTAGCAAACTAGGAAGCATGGAATGTATGCTCCAACATACATTCCTATCTAAATATGGGTATTTATATCAGTGGAAATTCATGCTTGGAGTTCAGTATTTATATTAAAAGCTTCCGCTAGAATACTATGAGTTAGGATGCGCAACTCTGATATCATCCCGTGACTTCGCCGCCTATTTTGTGGCATATGGTATGGGGCCCCGGCCGGACCTTCTATTATATGCTATATGAATAGATGGAGTCGTTACATTTTTGTTATCAACTGTCTTGGTCTTTCCCTTTCGAATTCGTGGTCGAATTCGTTTATGGGGTTGCGAGCACTTGTAAGTGCGAACCGCGTTAATACTATTGAACTCTTGAATGTCCACTTAGGAATGCAAATACACTTGTTTGAGGAACCTGAGTATTCCTATATTATTGTTCTTGCTTGTGCGAGGTCGCTAGTTTGTGTGTCTTGTTCACCTATAGGTGACGCGTAGTGGTGCTGGGCTATCTGAGCCCCAGCGTTCTGATGAGAGTACGACACTTGCTGAGGTGCCTACACCTCCCCCTTCTGCGAAAACTGTCCTCTTAGTTGCTGAGGCATTGTTTGTGATGTTTCATGCACAACCTGGTAGGCAACCGCAGCCAGCAGTGGTGTTAGAACAGGTTGCGGCGAGGCCAGAACCTGTTGCGACTGTTGACCCTCGAGCAGCTGAAAGGTAGTTGAAGCAGTTCATGAGCTTTAATCTGCCAATGTTTACGGGTGTGGGATCCCCTATGCAGGCGGGGGATTGGTTGTCGTGCGTCAAGCATATCTTGATGGTGATCAGGACAGAGGAAGATCAGAAGGTCAGCTTGGCCACCTTCTTATTGGAAGGAGAGGCTCGGTTATGGTGGGACGAGATTGAGTTACACCACTTAGCGGGCAGGCAGTTAACACAAGTGTCGATTGAGGAGTTCTCGTGACTTTTCCTAGCAAAGCACCTAACAGCGGCACAACGCATTGCCACATAAAATGAGTTCCAACGGCTAACACAAGGAGAAGGTAGTGTGGAGACGTACCTGCATGAGTTCACATGGTTAGGACGGTATGCGGGTTCTATCTTTGCCGATGAGCAGCGAAAAACCAATAGGTTCTATGAAGGATTGCGGGATGAGTTGTGATTCCTACTCTCGAGTTCCGTGAACCAACGGTTTCAGGCGTTGATCGATACTGCATGTACGCTGGAGAAAGACATGAAGCAAGTGCAAGGAAAAAGTGCCTTGGCTGTGACAAAGCCAAAGTTTAAAGAGCCCTGACCTGAGAAATCGTATTATAAAAAGAAATGGGGCAAGAGGTCCAAGTCGTCTGGACAAGCTCCTTCTACGGTTGCATCGGGTGTAACATCGGGGGACACTTCGAGGCTAGAGACTAATACTTGCTTTACCTATGGAAGAGTGGGGTATATAACCCGTGATTATCGGGTTGCTCCACCAAAGGATGACAAGAAGATGGGAGCATCGTATGCTGAGAAGGGAAAGATAGTGGTAGAGTTCTCTGCATCCAAGGAGCAGCCCCAAGTCTATAACCTTGGCCAGCATGAGGCCATAAATCAGAGTGACGTCGTCATATGTACGAGTTAAGTGTTCAATTGATTTATTATTGTATGCTTTGTGTGTAGCTTGTGTGTGATGTGATTGCCATAGGCTTTGTTGTGATTCAGAATACACTGGTGAGGGCACTGTTTGATACGGGTGCTTCACATTCATTTATATCTAAGGACTTCATAGCTCGAATTGGAGTACCTACTCATGTGAAGACATAGAGCATAAGGGTGATATTACCGAATGGTTGTTTGATGCTTGCGGATATGGATTGCGATGTGGCGGTTCAAATTGGAAGTCGGGATTTCTGTTTGAACGTATTTGTGCTGCCGATATCGGAGTTTGATTTAATCTTTGCTATGGACTGGCTCTCGGAGCAGCATGCCTTTATTGACTGTCAGTCAAAAGAGATCACACTGGGCCAAAATACCGAGCTTGAGACTAAGTTCACTGGAATGCGAGGAATGAGCGAGACCTTCGTGTCTGCACTCCAAGTCGTCAATGTTGTTCGGAAGGGCGCAGAGTTATTCTTCACACTGATTCAGGCTGTTGAGCCAAAGGACAACATGAGTGATGTTCCGATTGTATCGGAGTTTGCGGATGTGTTTCCTAAGGATCTCCCTGGGCTACCACCCCAGCGGGAGATCGACTTCATGATCGTGTTGGTGCCACGTGCGAAACCTGTGGTCCACTCATCAAATCACATCGCGCCAAAGGAAATGGCTGAGTTGAAAGTCCAATTGCAAGAGTTGCTGGAGTAGGGATATATACGCCCAAGTATGTCACCTTGGAGCGCACCTATTCTGTTTGTGAAAAAGAAGGATGGTGGTTTGCAGTTATGTATTGACTACCGTGAATTGAATATGTTGACAGAGAAGAACAAGTATCCGATTCCACTGATAGATGAATTGTTCGATTAAAAATTGGATTTGAAATCTGGATATTATCACTTGAGGATTCGGGAAGGTAACATTCCCAAGACCGCATTTGGAAGACGCTACGGTCATTATGAGTTCACGGTAATGCCGTTTGGGAAATGCAATGCGCCATCGGTATTCATGTACCTAATGCACCAAATGTTTCGAGAGTACTTGGACTTGTTCGCGATCGTTTTCATTGATGATATTTTGGTGTACTCTCAATCTGAATCTGATCATGCAACCCACTTGCGGTTGGTGTTGCACACTTTGCAGAGGAATAAGTTCTATGCCAAGTTCTCAAAGTGTGAGTTTTGGTTATCGTCGGTGGCTTTTCTTGGCCATGTGGAAAGTGGAGAGGGCATAACAGTGGATCCGTCAAAGATAAAAGCCATACATGAGTGGCCGGTGTTGTCTTCGGTTGCCAAAGTCAGGGGTTTCCATGGACTGGCAGTCTACTATAGATGCTTTATGGAAAACCTCTCACGGATCGCTTTGCCTCTGACCACACTAACGAGGAAGGACCAGAAGTTCGTTTGGACGCCGGAGTGCGCACGAGCTTTTGAAGAGCTAAAAAGTCGTTTGACCACAACGCATGTGTTGACGTCGCCATGTGGGGCAGATGGCTATGAGATCTATAGTGATGCATCCAGAAGCGGCTTAGGCTGCGTTCTTCTGCAGTTTGGAAAGGTGATTGCTTATGGCTCGCGCCAGTTCAAAGTGCATGAGCAAAATTATCCTGTCCACGACTTAGAGTTGGCGGCGGTGATCTTTGCACTCAAGTTATGATAGGATTATCTTTATGGTGTAAAAGTGGATATCTTTACGGACCATAAGAGCCTAAAGTACTTGTTGGAGCAGAAGGATTTGAATATGCAATAGCGAAGGTGGATGGAGTTCATTGGGTACTACACCTTTGATATTCATTATACTCCCGGGAAGGAAAACGTGGTCGCAGATGCCTTGAGTCGTAGGACTCCGTCAAGGAAAAGTTGGTTGCAGATGTACGATGCGCGTCTGATCCAGGAGTTGAAAGCATTGGAGATTTCTTGTGTTGACAAGAATTCCACAGCCGATGCATGTTTGAACTAGACAGAGGAACAATATGACCTTGCAGACAGGATTCGACGGGCAACGGAGCTGGATGAAAGTCTCGAACGCTATGCAAAGGAGGGGCTAGACGACCAATTTGCCTGGGATGACGGCCTCTTGCGGAAAGAGGGTCATTTGTGCATCCCGAGTATGGGCAAGTTGAGGGAAGAATTGATGTACGAAACTCACTTTACCAATTACTCAATTCACCCTGGGAGCACAAAGATGTTCAGGGACATGAAAAAGTTGTTCTGGTCTCTAGGACTAAAGAAAGACATAGCTCATTATGTAGCTAGATGTCAAACTTGTGCTTTGGTGAAAGCGGAATGCCAGAAGCCTGGCAGTTTCTTGAAGTCGTTGTCAATTCCTGAATGGAAGTTCGATGATATTTCAATGGATTTTGTGCACGGGTTTCCGAGATCTAAACGCGAGAATGATTCAATATGGGTGATTGTAGACCGGTTGACGAAAGTGGCTCACTTCCTTCCAAACAAGCGGGATGATTCAATGGAAATTTTTTCAAAGATCTATGTGGAGCAGATCGTACGCCTGCATGGTGTTCCTCGTAGCATTGTGAGTGACCGTGATGGGCAATTCACATCGAATGATTGGAGGCTAATCCATCAGTTGTTGGGAATGAAATTGACATTCAGTACGACCTTTCATCCCCAAACAGATGAGCAGACTGAAAGGACCAATAGAACCATGGAGGATATGCTTCGCATGTGCGCCCTGGATTTTGGTAAGATATGGGAAGATCATCTTTATATTGTGGAGTTTGCTTACAATAATAGTTACTAAGCGAGCATCAGTATGACACCGTTTGAAGATCTGTATGGTCGAAAGTGTCGTACACCGTTAATTTGTGCAGAATCAGGCGAATCCAAACTATATAAGAATAAAGAAGTTGATGAAGCTAACTCGACGATACACGCTATTCGGGAAAGGCTACTGGTAGCCCAGGACTGTCAAAAAAGTACTACAACGCTAAACATCGGAACATGGAGTTCGCGGTGGGCGATTGGGTATATTTGAATATCAACCCCTTCAAAGGCGTGTCCAATATTCGGCATCTGAAAAAGTTAAGTCCGAGATATCTTGGTCCGTTTGAAGTGGTGGAGCAAGTTGGGGAAGCTGTCTATCGGCTAGATCTTTCGACAGACTTGGGTGGATTACATGATGTATTTCACATTTCGGTGTTTCAGAAAGCCATCAAAGATCCAGCTCAAGTGATCAAGAACAATCGTGTTTCAGTTGAGTATGGGCTAACAACGAAGGTTAGGCCCATTCGGATCGAGGATCGAACCGATAAACAGTTGCGTAATAATACAATCATGATGGTCAAAGTCCGGTGGACAATTGTGGCCGTGAGGATCTAACATGGGAGTGAGAGCAGACCATGAGAGATGAGTTTCCCCAGCTATTTGAACAAACTATTGAACAGTGTATCCCTTGTTGTAACGCACATTTGAAAGTTATAACCTCTTGCTTTCTGTGTCCTTACTATGTGAGAATTTCGTGATGAAATTTCATGTAAGGAGGGGAGGGTTGTAACACCCCAAATCCCAAATTTGGGTTTAGGCTAGGAGACACGGCCTAGAATACGGGCGTGTCCCAGGCTGTGTCCTGCTCGGTTGAGCAGCCTGTCGAGTGCTCGACAAAATGCACTCGACGAAGTTCTTGAGATGGAACACGCCCTATGATAAGGGCGTGTCAGCAGGCGTGTCCTGCCCAACTACTCGAGTGATTGTCTCAAGTAGGTCTCGAGTGGGTATCGAGAGCCAGACACAGGCGTGTCAGCCATGGGACATGCGCATTTCAGACATAGGACATGGGCGTGTTCTGCTCTGTGTCTACTCGAGTGGGTCTCGAGGGGGGTATCTCGAGTAGGTCGTAAATGTCTCGAGTACTACTGGGATATGGGCGTGACCGCCATACGACAAGGGCGTGCTATGACTAATTACTCGAGTGATTGTCTCAAGTAGGTCTCGAGAGCTAGACACGGGCATGTCAGTCATGTGACACGGGCGTGTCAGCCATGTGACACGGGTGTATCACATGGCTGTGTCCTATTCTGGATAAGTCGGTTCGTGTGTTGCTTAAGGTACACGCCCTGTGACACGGGCGTTTCACAGGGCGTGTCAGACCCAAAATAGCCGTTTTCAGGAAAATTTGTAGACGTTCATTTCCTTCCTCTGGGATCTGATGGCCCAAGTTTCTCCTTGCTGCTTAAAGGCCGAGAGTGATAAGAAAAGTCTCACTTTTCTTTTGTCCATTCTCTTTCTCAAAGAGTTAGAGAGAAGGGAGAGCAAGGAGGCGGAGGAGGAGGAGAAGGGATCCGGCTACCGATGGAGCTTGAGAGTTTCGAGCTAAGGTCCGAGGCTATATTTGTGGAGGCAAAGCTGCTGCGGTGCTTTCTAACTGGCTAGAATTCCATGGCTCCAAAGAGGTCGTCAAGGGTAACGATCTTCCTTCTTGGACATGTGAAGTCCTTTCTTTTTAGCATATGCATGGATTTCTACCACCGGAGGGTGGATTGCGAAGGGATTTCCTTGGGTTGATTCTTGGAATCCCCAATAGTTTGGCATATAGATCCGAAAATGGAGTACAGAATAGGCATGCTGTGTGAAGCCCATCTGGACAGGTTGGTCTGGATTGGTGATATTGCATTTACACACCAGTGATGACTCTGTGGTTAAATGTGTAGTTTGTGGAGTCGATGGGTTGGACCTGTGAAGGGCAGTAGCAGGAAGTCCTGGAGTGGTAGTCCAGGAAAACACCCTTGTGATGCTTGTGCTTTGTACTATGGCAAGACCAGTTTTCTGGCACTGCAGGATGCTGCAGGGTTTGGACGGAGTTGGGTGCAGAAAATGTGTTCTGCGGAACCCGCTAAGCGATCGTGAAGGACACTAGCATGAACTCCCCTTGTTGATTGTGAAGCCAGTCCCTTGGTGGACATTGTGGCTAATGTGAAGCCAGTCCCTTGGTGGACATCGTTGCAATTGTGAAGACAGTCCTTGGTGGACAGTATGGCTATTGTGAGCTTGATGAACTCTTGAAAAGGCCTCGTACCGAATAGGAAAGGTGAAATCGACCCATGCCTTATATGTAGCCGCGAGTACGTTGGTATTCGGTGATGGCAAGGGGACTTGAGCAACGGGGGGTGGTTAATTCGTACCTACGTTATGTACGTCCGACTCGAAGACCTGAAAGTACGGTTAGTTGCAGCGCATAACGAGAGTCTTAGGACTACGCGACGGAAAGACTAAATGCTCAATATTACCGTTGGGTTTCAGACCTAGAACGGTGGTGGGACCCTGGTTCGCCGGTATACCAAGAATGTGCCCTGAGTGCACAGATCGTCGGGCCGCATTGTTGATGATTGTGATGGATTGTTTGTGCATGATAGCATAATGTGTGATATATATATCTTGCTATGTCTGTAGAGAAGGATTGCCACTGCCCCGGGAAAGGGGTAGTGTCGTTATAATTGGTCAACTGAATGCTGACCGTTGCCTTATTTGCCAACATTTGGTGTGCTGTCCTTATACAGGTGCTGGAGAGCCAAGTGGGACACATAAGGGCTGAAGTCCCTGCTATTTTTACTGCTGCTGCTAGCCATTGAAGGCTAAATAAAGAATGTAGCATTTTGTTTATGTGTGGCCGGCCTGCGCGCCGATGTTTAGAAGCCACTCTTGTAAAGAGAAACTGTAAGGGCATAAGGCCAAATAATATTGTATTTGGTGTACATTCCTATCTAAATGTGGGTATTTATATCAGTATACATTCATGGTTGGAGTTCAATATTTATGTTAAAATCTTCCGCTATAATACTATGTGTTAGGATGCGCAACTCTGATATCATCCCGTGACTTCGTCGCCTACTTTGTGGTATATGGTGTGGGGCCCCGGCCGGACCTTCTATTATATACTATATGAACGGATGGAGTCGTTACATAACAGCTGTTGGCATCTTCATCCTCATCATCCTCCTCCTCTGAGTCACTGTATGAATGTGATAGAGGGGCCCTGATCCCAATCCTTACATCTGGATTGACATCATCATCATCATAATCACTGAACACAGAAGATAGTAGGGCTCTGATTCCTATCCAAGCAGCTAGATAGTCTTCATCTACTTCAGCAGCAGCAAACAGCCCAAACTCCTTATGGTTTACTCCTGAACCCATAAGAACAAACCTTTTAGCTATCTTTTGAGATCTACTCAGATTGTTGAGTCCTTTTTGAGCAACCTAACTCTGATACTACTTGAAAGTCTTTAGTTTCACGGATAGCTAAACACCTAGAGGGGGAGGGTGAATAGGATTCTTAGACTTTTATGACTATCTTTCCTTTTGGGGTGTTATGATTTAGTTATATGTTGCTTTCAAGACAATCAAACAATGCACACACAAGATTTATATTAGTTCCCCTGATTATGGGTACATTCACTATCCATTCCACCTTTCTAACAGCTTGTTAGATAAGGGACTTCTCCAATCTTGGCCCCTAAGAGCATACAACACAGATCCCTTAGGATCTCTCAGTCTCCTCCATGACCTACCTCAGGCACAAGGCCCTACAACTCAGAGTAAAGATTTACTCCGACAACTCAGTGTTCCAAAGATAACCTACCTCAGACTTTAGCACAAGTCCTACACTCAGGCTAAGAGGATAGCACTGCCTCAGATAGAATGACTCTCTTATAGCTCAGGAACAAAGGTCGTACCTTAGATCCAAAGCTGGATCCTACCTCAGACCCAAAGGTCCTAAACTCAAAGAGAATGACACTCCTACCTCAGGCAAACTGACCTACCTCAGGACCAAAAGACCTACCACTCAGATCCACACAGTATACTACCTCAGACTTTATAAAATAGGCCTAAAACTCGAATATATTAAGATCTTACAAAAGAAATATTTTGGTTGGTGTTGATTTGAATCCAGAGAAGTTATCTGAGTCTACTACTTCCTGAGCTGAGTTAACTCAGACCTAACCTCTTCTCAGCAACAAGAAATTTGATCTTCAGCATACTGCTGTTTGTGCTGGAAGTAACTCAAAAACTTAAGCTTGTGACCTTACTGTTGAAGACAGAAGAGTGGGAAGTTCTTTTAATTCTTCAAACAACCAACTGTCTGTAAATCACAATCTAACTGTAGATTGAGTTTATCAATCTCAGCAACTTCTTAGAGCTCAGAAACAAAGATTCTTGATCCTGTTGTTCAGGTGAAAAATGGCAACAACTATCATGTATCAACATATCTGCTGTAGCTAGGGTTAGCCTTTATTGTCTCTTATTCCTCAGAGAAATATCTCTGAACTTGTTGTTGATGGTGTTGATCACAACAACTAGCTTGGTGAACTTTTTGGATCAGTAGATTTGAACTTCTTTCTTCAAAGCACTACAACAATAGTGAGGAAGAAGACAAAGTTCTTTCTTTTCACAATAATCCCAAAAGTTAATTTACTCTAACTGATCACAATTGTTTTATTAGCTTCCGTCGTCCAATGACTATTTTGTCGGTGGGGCCCACCTGTAGTTGTTTTCTGCAACTTTTTTTAACAGTAAAATACGTATAGTAGGTTAGTGGAGCTATTTATCACATACTGTAGCTTTCCCACAACTAATTTGAATTCTGTTGACTTTTGCTGACATCATCATCTATGGACTTAGCCAAATTCTCAGTTTCATTCCATGCGTTGAGTAAACAGCTTTCACTCAACGCAAAAACACTTAGCCAAATAAACTGCACTGCCAGGCATTGAGTGCGTTGAGTGAATAGACTTCACTTCAAAGCTTTTGTCCCTGGACAATCTTTCTGCTGATTTGGGGTTGAGTGCGTTGAGTGAGTCTTCATCACTTAAGGCCAACTTGACTTAGACAAAATCTACCAGGCTAGGCATTTAATGCGTTGAGTGAATCTTCATCACTCAATGCTTCTGTACTTGACCAATTTCTTCTACACTGCCAGGCGTTGAGTGCGTTGAGTGAGCTTTCATCACTCAATTCCCCTGGACTTTGCTTCATCTCTGAATGCCTGCCATTTTGCTCAGGCATTGAGTTAAGTGTCCTCGCTCAATGCTTCTGAACTTAGTCGTAACTGTTTGTGATGAACTTGCATTGAGTGTGCTGAACTTAATCAACGCATTTGGACTTAGACATATTTTTTTGTCTATCTCTGCATAAGCTTTGACTGATCATTGCTTTGTTGACGCCTTCTTCTTTTGTTGAGTGAGCTTCTGGACTTAGCCAGAATTTTCTTTCTTGCTAATGTTGAAGCTTTGACATACTTAGCTATACTCGATGCCTTTTGTTATATGGCATTGAGTGAACTTCCATCTCCTAACGCCTATGGGCTTAGTTCCAGAACTTCTATGCAAACTGCTAGGCTTTGACTGTCCACACCTTACTCAGCACTTTTTGGCAACTAGCATTGAGTAAACTGGCTTCACTCAATGATTGTGGACTTGATTTATGTCTCTCTACATTTCTACCTTGTGACCACCTGTCGCAATCACTAGACAACCTGCCTAAACTTGTTATAAGGAACATCCTGCACAAATAGAGCATGTGACAACTGTTAGATTACACACATGTGTATACTATTGTTAAGTAGGCCTTCTTCAAATCTAGAACATTGAGATCAATGAACCCAAAAATTATGAAGTTCATCATCCCAAAAATTCTTGACCTGGAAAAATTTAAAAATTAAATTCAATGGTACGGGCATGCGATCTAAGGCTTCGGTGCTATGACATAATAATTAAGGTAGGAATGCCCCACTTTGATACCATGCAGATGAGAAGATAGAATTTGTCACTATAATAGAATGAAGTTCCTAGATTTTATAGGTAGAAGAGACCATACATGTGTACAAACTAATAATGTAGGTTAAAAAAGACAATATAACACTAATTAATTACAACAAAATAATGCCAAAAAATAGAAAGTAATGACGATAACATTAACTGAAGCATAGTCGAGGTCATTGCCGGAATAGTATCTAAATTTACATGGTTACCACTTTTCTCTATGATAGTTGTAGATTTTGTAAAAAAATTGTGATAGTGGAAAACGTGAAACCAGAAGCAGGAACACCCAACCTATCCGAGCCCAAATAAGCCAGATACAAATAGAAGTGCAAGGATCTTGTACTACCAAAAAATCTTTACAAGGTGAGGAATACATGGCGAGACATGATTCACCAACGTACCAGATGGCAAGAAAAAATACAAGGCAAGAAAACAAGCCACCCTGACTATATGAGAAACCACCGGCACTACTGCTAATCACTATGTAGTCCGCTGAAACTACTAAGTTGCTAGACCGCAATCTAGGCATGCGGACTGCCCGTTATTCCGATGCTGAACTCTATCTGCCGATCTGTATGCCACATAACCACACAGTTGCTAGCCGCCAGATTGCGCGACTTGCTGCTGATGAACTGAACCATGGAGCCAGAAGCGAACATCTTATTGAACTAGGAAACAAGTTGTAGAAGAGAAGACCTCCTGGTCGGGAACCGCGACCTGCTGTTAACCGCTGGTTGCTAACCGCAGATTCTATATTATCCCTCATCGTAGTAAGAACTAATTCCCTGGCTTTCCAGTGCTACCTGCACAGGACAAATACGTCAAAACTCCAATCCACATGACTAAAAACTCTATCCGCAGCAACTATCCGTGAGTTCACTTACTATTCAGTTGGATATATCTTGATGTGATATGGGTGTCCTATTTATAAGCACAGAGAGGAGTGCGATCACCACCCTAGATGATAGGATAACTGTCTTATCTCGCGGCGAGAACCAAGTGTATTTGCTAAGCCGCAAATACACAACCAGACCGCCGCCACTATGCGAGATAGCCAGCCCGCGAAGACAATAACATTAAGGCCGAATACCAAGCCAATCCACCTTGTCGCCAAGGCCCAAGCAGACTTTATCTCCATACAGGTGAACTCTGCGAGTTCCGCCCCATTCTACCCACCTGCGAACATAGATCCAATCCGCTTGCACCTGCGAACATCACTCCAGTCTGCATACCCCGAGCTTGTAGCCAAGGCACACAAGGATATCTATCGAACACAGTGGACAGAGAAATCAGTACACGTAGACCGCGTGACCTTCCGGACTAAGCCATCTCGGACAACCCGGCAAACCCCGACACCAGTCCGCTCTAACGGGGGAACTCCACGGTTACCACCAACTGCGCCACCAGATCTAGGACAAGGCACACGCCACACCGACCTCCGAGCTCTGGTCCAGTCTGCAACCTAAACTCCATAAACTTCAATCGAGTCCGCACCTCTCCAGTCTTGCCGAGCTCTGCAGATAGCAATCCTATCCGTCTGGTTACCTACTGGGAAACAACTGCCGGCTGAACACAACTCGGCCTGGCAAGCCGTATCCTCTATTTGCACAGACCGTGCGAACAGACTGCCCAGGCTGCCAGAGTACAAGTCGATTGCAGCACCATTATCGACCTTGTTAACCGCCAGTCCTGTCTACACAAGCTGCACAGATAGGTCGCCCAGTCCACCACTTTCACTTCATGATTTTCAACACTCCCCATAACCATTAGCATGGCCTCTCCGATAGTGACATCGAGAAGATGTCTACAACATAGTCCTCGCTCCACATGTACCAGACCATAAGGGATCCATCCAACATCTCTTGAAAGGAGTCATACTTCCATCCGCCTTCTTATCCAGCATCAACACCCACTTGTATGTCATAAGAGTAACACCAACCCTAGGCACAAGGTCACAAGCCTCGTCATCCCTGAGAGTAGTCATCTCGCCATCATTGGTGCTTTCATAGTGCCTTCAAAGCTAAAAGGCTCTCGCTTGATCTGAAGGCCTTCGAAGAAACAAGAGACCGAGCTGACTGCATTTCCTTCGTAATATCGAGCTGGTAGGTTGGTGATCCTCTTTGGCCTCCGAAGAGCCTGATCACGGCTAACCACCTGCACTGCATCTCCTGAACCAGCTCCGTTCTTGGGCAAACCTGGAGTATCGCTCCCCTTGCTTCGTGAACAAGAAGCAACCGCCCTGGAACTAGAAGCACCTGTAGCATCGCTCACCCTGCTTCCTGAATCCAACGCCTCTGCCCTAGAGCTATAACAACCTGGAGATCCTAATGACACAGGCAGCTCCAACCGAAGATCTCTAACAGCCTCCTTCTGCCCACAGATGAGCTACCTCCATATGACGTTAGTTCATCGAAAACAACATCTCTGGACACAATAAAGATCTTGATCACATGATTCATACACATCCATCCCTTCTTCTGCTTATCATAGCCCACGAAGACAAGCTTCCTCATCTTCACATCCAACTCTGTCCTGAGAGCATCCGGGACGTGTATATTACAGGTCGATCCGAACACACAAAGGTGTTCCACACTGGGTTTCTCCTTGAACATCAGCTCAACCGGAGACTTCATGTTGATCGAACTCAGCGGAATCCGATTGATGACATATGCCGCACATGCCATCCCTTCCACCCAGAAGGCCATAGGAATGTCTTTGCCATGAAGCCAACACCTGCAGTTCTCCGTCAAATGATGTTTCTTCCGATCTGCTACTCCAATTTGTTGTGGAGTATGCCTACAAGAAAGCTCTCTCCGGATTCCGTGCTTCCTATAAATGTTAGAGAATACAGTTCAATCAAATTCACCTCTGTTGCCCATTCTTAACTTCGTGATTAGCAGGCCAAGCCGGCCCTCCACAAGCTTTTCGAACTCAACAAACAAATGGAATGCGTCCGACTTCTCCTTCATGAAGGACAATCCAGTGTATCTCGAATAGTCATCAATCAACACATGCATAATCCTGCTGCCTCCAAGACAGGCGGTGATGGTCGATTAGAACAATTCACCATGGACACACTCATATGGTTATGAACACCCAGTCTGTGACTTATCAAACATGAAGCGATAAGACTCACCGTATTGACATCCCACACAAACATGACTGTCACCGAAGGATTTCAATCTAGGTAATCCTTTCACAAGGCTACTCAACACCATTGCTTTCAACTTGTCCATCCCGACATGTCCCAGTCTTTCATGCCAGATAGCTGCTCTATCATTGGCTCTCATCTGATCAAAATAAGAACTTGTTGAAGCCACAACCAAGTTCTCATCGTTTCTAACTATATGAGCAATTTTTTCCCACTGAAAGATAACCTTGCAATCCTTCTTGAAGTGGTCAGGATGGTTGCATCTATAGCACCTTAGCCCTTCCTTCCTCTTCCCATCATGCCTAGGATCATACCACTCCTTTTACTGATATGAAGTAGAAGGTCCATCACTAATAACCGACTTCTTTTTCTTGTCCCATCTCCATTTCTTCCCTGAGAAGAGCGCCACACCATCTCCTCTAGAAATGATGACTGCAGCCATCTGACTTGCTAAGCTCTCCTATGAAGCCAGCAGGTTTTCCAGCTCCAACAAAGATGGCTGACTCCAGCCATCTGACATACTCCTTCGACAAATCGCGGATTATGTGCCTCTAAAGCATTGCTTCTGAAAATGGCTCATAAGGTTCCAATGCTGAAATCTCAGCGCATAAGTTCTTCATCTTCAGGAAGAACGATAAAATGGACAAATCTCCTAGAGTGGTACCTTCCAACTCATTCTTCAGGAACTGAAGCCAAGCTACATTCTTCCTGTTGAACAACCCATTAAGGGAATCCAAATCTCCGTAGCAAACCAACATCCGATGATGTGGTCGAAGAGTTCCGATGAGATAGCCCGCTTGAGAGTAAACTCTGCCTTCGTCTTTGTCTTCCTCCAAGCTCTCACCACATCAGCACTAATAACAACCACAACATCTTTCCTTTCGTTACCACAAACGACTTCCCAAAGGTACTCGCCCAAAAGATGGCTTTTCATACATTACCTCCACTTTTTAAAGTTGGTCGCTTTAAGAAGCTCAATTCCAATATCTTTTGCCATTTCACCTTCCCTTGTGTTAAGTTTGGCAGTTTAGCCGAACTAGTCGCAGCGACTTATCTTGTTGGCAGTCTGGCGGTTTGGCCCAGCGACCTGTTTAGTCAATGGTTTGGCGGTTTCGTCCAGCGCTCTACGTAGTAGAATCTCCAGCGGGTTGCTTTGAGTCCGCAGTAGTGAATTAGATATAAGCCACATTGGTCTGGAGGATAGCCGCTGCGGCCTGGTCGTTGGCTGTAGCAGCCTGGATAAAGCCACAACAGCGGTCAGATGATTTACCGCATCTACGGTGTTGTGGCAACCCGCACATACGATCTGATGTCTTACCGCAGCTGCGGTTTGATGGTTAGATGCAACTGTGATCTTGTGGCAACCGCAGTTGCGGTCTGGCGGCTTGTTCCAGCGGTCTTCCCTAGCTGTGTGGCAGCTATCCTTGTTTGCCTCTAGGTGTATAGATATTTGTTGTATAGTGTGCAGTTTGACGATGTCAAACCGCATAAGCCGCCCGACTTGTTTTTTAGTCCCACATCGATTGTTGTATTTTCTCTCATTTCCCCCATTTTCTATAAATAAGTGGGCATACCTATGTAATAATTATCTTTTTGGAGAAATACAATTTGCACTTTATTTACCTCTTGGCCGTTTTCTCGCTCTTTTTTCACACATTGCACTATCCCTAGTTACCACAACTCCTAGAAACAATTAAGCAAACTGATGGTTGACCACTGCTCAGCCTATGATCCCTTAGATACTATGTAAAAAATTGTGTTAGCGAAAATGGGAAACAAGGTGCAGGAACACTCAACCTATTTGAGCCCAAGTAAGTCAGATGCAAGTAGAAGAGCAAGAATCTCTTACTACAAAAAAATCTTTACAAGGCGAGGCATACATAGCGAGACATGATTCACCAATGTACCCGATGACAAGAAAAAAATAAAAGGCAAGAAAACAAGCCGCGCAGACTCTATGAGAAACCGCCAGCTCTGCTGCTAACCACAACGGAGTGCTCTAAAACTGCTAAGTCACCAGACCGCAATCTAGCCGCGCGGACTGCCCGTTATTTTGATGCTAAACTCTATCCGCTGATCTGCAAGTCACCTAACCACACGGTTGCTAGATGCTAGATCGCACGACCTTCTGCTGTCGAACCG
The DNA here is from genome assembly GCA_039583875.1 of Platanthera guangdongensis. Taxonomy (NCBI): domain Eukaryota; kingdom Viridiplantae; phylum Streptophyta; class Magnoliopsida; order Asparagales; family Orchidaceae; genus Platanthera; species Platanthera guangdongensis. The sequence goes on from CM077150.1 coordinate 216,700,381, forward strand.
AACCAAGGCTCCAGAAGTAGACAACTTATTGAACTGGGAAACAAGTTGCAGAAGAGAAGACCGCCTGGTCGCGCCTAGCAACCTGCTGCTAACCGTTGGTTGCTAACCTCAGAGTTCGCACTATCCTTGACCGAAGTCAGAACCAAGTCCCTAACTTTCCAGTGCTACCCGCACAACCTGCACAGCTCAAACCGGCCAAAACTCTAAACCGCGTGACAAGAAAACTGTGTCCGCAGCAACTATCCGTGAGTTCACTTACTGTTCAGTTGGATATATTTTGATGTGATAGGGGGTCCTATTTATAAGCATGGAGAGGAGTGTGATAACCGTCATAGCTGATAGGATAACCATCATTTCTCGAGGCGAGAACGAAGTTTATTCTCTAAGCCGCGGATACACAACCAGACCGTCGTGATAATGCGAGATAGCCAGCTCGCTAAGATAGCATCATTAAGGTCGGATACCAAGCCAATCTGCCTTGTCACCAAGGCCCAACCATACTTGATCGCCATACAGGCGAACTCTGTGAGTACCACCCCAATCCGCCCACCTGCGGACACAGCTCCAGTCCGCTCCCGCCTGCGGACAACACTCCTGTTAGCATACCCTTAGCTCGTATCCAAGGCACACAAGGTTAACTGCAGAACATGGCGGACAGTGCATACCCTGAGTTCATATACCGCGCGACCTCCCGGATTGAGCCATCCCGCACACCCCTACAAACCTCGGCACCAGTACGCTCTAACCGGCGAACTCCGCTGTTATCACCAACCGTGCCACCAGAGCTAGTCCAAGACACACGCCATGCCGACCTTCCGAGCACTGGTCAAGTCCGCAACCCGGACTCCGTGAACTTCAACCGAGTCCGCACCTCTCCAGTAATGGCGAGCTCTGCGGATAGCAATCCTATCTGTCCGGTTACCTTCTGGGAACCAACTGTCGGCTGAACACAACCCGATCTTGCAAGCCACCTCCTATGTCCGCACAGACCGCGCGAACAGACCACCCAGGCTGCCAGATCAGAAGCCGACTGCAGCACCATTGCCGACCTTGTTAACCGCCAGTCCTGTCCATACAGGCCGCGCGGACAAGTCACATAGGGCGCCTAGTCCACCTCTTTCACTTCATGATTTTCAACAGATTTTCTATAATTATGGTCAACTCCCTTCCTTTTTAAATTATAAAAACAACTTCTCCATCAAAATTTATATGTATTCAAAGTGCATGATGTTGTCTTATAAATTAACTTGGTAAATTCAGGAATAAGTATGGGTAATTTCTCAACTCATAGGAGCAAATACCTCGGGCTTAAGAACAGTACCAAGTCAATTTTCTTTATGAATTGGAAATGCTAAGTATCGCCAATTGTATCACATTTTAGAAAAATATAGCTTCCAGAAATTAAGACTTATCAAAAAAAAACTTCAGTCATCATTAATCTATCAACTAGCAAAGAAAATTATATACAGATATCCAAATGTAGTTTATGCTAATATGGTGGAGTAAGAGCTTATATTATGACACAACAACACACTAAGGCTTCGTTTGGGAGAACTTATTTTCACCGGTCAAGTGGTTACAACCGCATGTACCGTGTCTTAAATTAAGGTCCGGTACATGCAGTCGTAACCGCTTGACCAATGAAAATAAGTTCTCCCAAACTGAGCCTAAAACTAGACCTACCAAAAATTGTTCACATGCCCAAAATGTTAAAGACAAAAATTTATAAAATAAGGTAAATCAATCTTGTCTCCCTACATCACAATATAGATGGTCTCTAGTCAAACTATTTTGTGGATATTGATGAATGATCTCGGGACATGTATTATCATAAGAATCCCTCTATGAATGGTCATCCATAGAAGCAGGCTCCATTGAGAGGTTGTACATCATAAAGAGTAGCATCTTCTTTATTGTACTCACTACAACAAAAATGTCAATTAGGAACAAAAATTACGAAGGCATTTTAATTTGTTGCTAATTAACAACAAATTTAGCTACATATATGATTTTTGTCGTTTGATACAAGATAAGCAACACAAATTTTTGTTGAAGATTTAAAATCAAATATATTTGTTGCAAAGTATCACTTAGTAGTTAGGAAGGAAATATTTGATGGTCACAGTTTCGTTGGTGATTAATCTCCATCAAAATGAATGGAGGGAAAATAAAAAACTTCATCCCAAAATTTTACCCCAATTTTTATAATAAATGTTTTATTTATTCCAAACGTTCCCTCCCCTCTCAGCTCATTTCATGATTTTTGCTCTCCCTCCTCCCATCGCCTTCTCGCATTGTCCTCCTCCCGTCGGTCTCCCGTCACACTCTTTTTGCGGCCCGCCCCACTCCAAGACACATCTTCCCGTCACTCTATTCCAGTCTCCCTCTTCCCGTTGCTCTGCTCCCATCACCGTGCCCTAGAAGTGCCGCCCAGCTCAGCTGAAGATAACCTTCTGTTCTGCCATTCTTAGGAAGACGATCTCCCAAGGTAATATTAGATGCTTTGTGCGCTCCATTCCTAGGTTTCATCTCACTTTTTTCACCACTTCCAATTTCATTCAAATGCCATAATTTGTTGATATATGCTCCAATGTTTTTCTTCATGGACACCACACAAGATCATCCCTCTCTAGGGCTTTAATACACCAATTTTTGTATAGGTGACTTCCTTTTTGTAAACCTTGAATTCCTCAAAATGTATGTTTAGCAACATTATTAGTAAGTGGTATAGCTTGCTGAACTGCGAGACAACAAATGGGACTGGTTTACCAATACATGACAGAACAGCTAAACGTCATTGCTCTAACGGTCTCAATCCCGTTGGCTTTTGGAGGCGAATGTGATTCTTGGAAAACTTCCTAAAAGCAAGCCATAGTTTTTTTTCATTCACACCGAACTTCATCATCAACTATAATATAAAGAAAATTCCTTATTTATGTTTTCTTCATCAACCTTTTGCGCTAATTGTTTGGTTAACTTGATTATGATTTAATGAGGTCAAGTTTTGAAGTTTATAGTACCGTGCATTATCACTATATATGTCTCATCTACATTATAAATGCTTGTAATATGCCATTAAAACAACTTGATTATTTTTTGTTTGTTTATGTTAGGGAGTGCGAATCTGGGGGTTTATTTTAGTGCGTGAAATATAAAGGGAAATTGAAACTGATATCAAATATGAGTGATAGTTAATTTTTAAATACACTAGTATTGACTCTGAAAGCGATGCCTCAGATGCTGAGGGATTGATCTAACTAACTCTATGGGGGGGGGGGGGTGAATAGAGTATTTTTAAAACTTTTAGTTGTTTTTACAACATATTAAAATTGGTGATATATATATATATAAGAAAATAAAATATATCACAACACAACAAAATAAAAAGTAGAGCACATCCAGACGACACAAGAAAATTTATTATGGTTCCACAATAAACATGGGTACATCCACTCTTCTATGACCCTGATAGGAATCCACTACAGATTTTTGATCAGGTGCCCTGCCACCATAAGTTTTTGTTCAGGTGTCCTGTGACCACGGGTTTTTGATCAGGTGCCCAAAAACCAAAGCAAGTCTTTTGATCAGGAGGCTTGACAACCAAAGGATTAACTTTTGAAGAGAGTTATAACCTTGTACATAGTGAAGGAAAATAAAATTGATATTGTCTTCACTGTCTCAAACCTCTGAGAAGACTAGTGGATTTTGTGATGTTGTCAAAGCTCCCCCGAGTTATAGATCTGATCAGGAGAGGAGACTTTGCTTCAGGGTGCAGGCCTTCAAATATGAACTCGTTTTCTTCCAGTAAATGATTCTGAGAGATGGAGCTTTTGATCTCAGATTGAATATGTGATGCTGGAAGAAAACTTGAAGAAGAAGATGATGAACAAGATGTTCTCTGTATCTGTTTATTGTTCTCTGTTTGCTTAGATTATCTTCTTCCTTCGTATCCTTGACTGTTAGACTTATTCTATGCAATCTTCTAAGAATTTCTTTTATATATTGATTGCTAATTTGAATTTTGAATTCCTTGAAGTCCTCTGCATATTTTCTGGGAAATAGAACGGCTGATTTTGTCTTCATTGTATTTCCTCAACTATCACAGTAAATATATTAAGTAATAACTCTGTGAAATCCCTAATTAATGCTGCCAGGAAATGGCTATATTCTTGAGAATATTAAGCATTAATTATCAGAGTAAAGCTTTCGTCGACCTGAGCACTAAGTTCGTCGAGCTAATAATTCTTATTCGTCGAGCTGAGCTCCAAGATCATCGAGCGAAAAATGTACTTGCCAAACTGAGCTCCAAGTTTGTCGAGCTGAGAAGAAACTTCGTCGTGCTGAGATTCTGATATAAGCTCACAGTTCGTTGACCTGAGCTAGACTTTTGTCGAGCTCAACTCAGAGAAGGAACTCTGAGTTCGTCGAGATGAGTTTGACGATCATCGGGCTGAGTTCAGCTATTGTCGAACACATTTTTTGTAATCTTCAAAACTGCCTTGTCTCTTAAGTCTTGTATATCTGAAGTCTTCTAAAGGAAGGTCTCAGTAATCTAATCCTTAAGTGATTGACCTAAACCTTGAAACTAACATATGACCCTAAACTATACATTGTTGCTCATCATTCCTAAGAGTGAACCTAGCCCAAATCACAAGTAGGGTTCCAACAATCTCCCCCTATTTGGGTGAGGTCACTATACAAAATAAAAATAAGCAAAATCTCAAAGCAATAAAAATATCTGACAACATTATAAACATTCAACAGATATGAACAAAAGTGCCTTGTCAGTATATACAATAATAACAATGTCCAAAAAAAGCAAAATCAGAAGATTATGATTTTTTCTTTTAGACATCTGAAGAAGGAGCAGGTTTTGTAAAAACGATCTTTCTTCTGGGATCCTCTGCTTCTTTCTGAGTCATCTTCATGTCTTGATCACCAAGAATTTTTACTGATGTAACTCTGGGCACTACAGCTTCTTAATGTAAATTCATATAGTTATCAACATTAAAAAGATTTTGTACCTGATATTTCTCCAATTCTTTCTTCCTATAAGATGATATGGTTGAAAATTAAGAGGAATCTTTTCATTCCTCCTTGTCCTTTCTTATCTGAGATAGAGCAATCAGCTCATTAAACCTATCCATTCTAGAATTATTATCCAACTCTGGATCATATGTTGGAGAGGGAGGGCTCTCTTGACTTGACTTTTCTTTTTGACTTTCTTCAGATGTTTGCTGCTGACTGCTTTGCATCTTATATTTTTGTTTACTGCTTTGGGAGTTGTTCTACTGCTTGCTACTGCCGTAAGATGGTCTGCTATGATGAGAGTATGTAGACCTTTATACTTGAGAAACATTGCCTGCTGATCCTACTGCAGGAGGAGGAGGAGGACCTCTCCTAGACTATGGAGGTGGAGAGTATCTCTTGCTCTTTTTCCTTGAATTCATTTCATTCTTTGAGTATCTCATCCAGTGAGGAGTGTCGGAGTGAGAGTAATGTTGTGCAGAATGTAATAAGATGTATCAGCAGTAGGATTTGGTTTTGGAGCAGTCCTGGGTGAAACCTTCTTCTTGAATTTTCTCTTTTTAGAACTGGAATCCTTTGAGTCATCTAAGTCTTCATCATTATCATCAGATTCTTCAACAGAGCTATCATAAAGAGCATTAATTTGTTTAAGCATTTCATCAGACAGAAATAGAAGAGCATGTGGCTGTACTTGAGGTTCTGGCTCTATAAATTTTGTGATAACTTGAGCTTGAATACTGTCAGTCTCTGGTTCCTTATCTTGAAACAAGAATTCTTCAAGATCAGGCATGAGGGATTCAGCCAAGGAAAATGTTGGAGGAGAAACACCTTTGGCTCTGGAGTAGTTATTTGCTCTATGATTTGCTCATTAACGACAAAACTTATCCTAAGTTGCTCTAATACTGGAGGACTAATTGGTGCTGTATATCTGACTATAGCTTTAGAATAAGTGTCAAAAATTGGAAGACTGCTACTGGAAAGTGTATCAAATGAATAAAGTAAATAATGAATATCCACTGTGGGATTGAGAATAAAATCACCAATAGTGATGATATCTGGAATTGTCTCTGCCATGTCAGTATCAAAAAATTTTGCTGCTGCAACTGTTTCTGCTGTCGCTGGAGCTGCTGCTTCTTATTCATGAATTTCTGGAACTTCTTTATGGAACATTTCCCCCTGCCTGCTTTTAGGGATACCTGAACCCAGGCCCCCAGAAGAAGGGATGGAGGAGAAAGAAGCAATATGTGAAGTAAGTTCAGAGATGGAAATAACAAGTGGAGCAATTACTTCAACAATAAGTGTCTTGAGTGTAGGGGTAAGAAGCTCAAGAATGTTTGTTGATATATCAGAAGAGGGCATGGAGCATGTTGGATAGATGGTCAATGATTGTGGGATGGAAGAGGTTTGAATGTCTGTTGGAATTATTGAGGTTGTGACATCAGGGAGTATAATATCTTCATGAATATGTGAATATGATGGAGATGGTTATGGAGATAGAGATGATAGTAAATCAAAATTGAGAGATGAAAATAGTGGATACATATATGGTGTGTCATCAATGTGTGATGGTTGATGTGGTGGTAGAGAAGATTGAGGAGGTGGAGATGGTGTTTTCTCAGGAATGTTAATTGGTGATTGTGGTCTGGATGGTGAGACAGAAGGGATGGAAGTAGAAGATTGTTGAAGTGTAGAAACATCAACAAGGGGAGTTGATGAAGGAAATATTGGATGAGGTGGAGATGGAGGGGAGTTGATGAAGGAAATATGAGGAGCAGGAGCTTCTTTAGGGGTTGGTGAAGTGGCTATTGCAGCCCTGGTGTCCTCTGAAGCTGTCCTGGAAGAGGAAGCCTTGGAGGACTTTGGGATAACCCTCTCCCATCTGCCAAAGATGGCAGAAGTAATCCTCTTAAAGGCATTTATAAAAATGGTCTGGGAGACCAGTAATTCTAAAATCTTTACGTGTAAGAAGATTCTCAGAATTCTTCCAAAATAAACATCCTTCTTACTTAATTTCTTCTTAATCAAATCAAATATAATTTCTCCCCAGTTAACAGATTTTTGATTAACCAAGGCACACATCAGAAGGAATTGGTTTTTGGTAATGTATTCATGGGCTGAGTGTTTGCCCAAGATTACCTTCCCAACTATATTTGCTAAGAACTTATATTCAGCAGATAAGTTCTTCTTCAACAACTTGTTAGGGTTTCCCTAGGAGTGACCCATTATAACTAGCATATCCTCAAACTCAGTGCTATATAATTCAAAATCATCTTCCCCATTAATAAATCCAAATACTTCCGTTAGAACAGCAGGGGTAAGATAAACCTATTATCCAGAAATTCATCCAGTGATGATGGTTTGAAGTGGAAGGGTTGTTGTGAAAACCATTATTTGATTTCCTGTATTGGGAGTTTTATCATTAGGGTCATAAACAATGTCAACTATGGTGCTTCAAACAACTGGAGGATGTTCCTGAAGACTTGATCGAAATGTTTGAAAGAGTCGATGTCAATGTCGAATCCTACATCAAACTTCATTCCAGAGAGAGTCGCCGCTGAAATCGCCATGCCTACAAAAACAAAAGATCAAGTACAAAAGAACTAGAAAGCACAAGATGCAGTTTGATGAAAATCCTATTATAAGTTTTCAAAAGATGAAAAGACAAACTCCGTCCGATGAAAAATTAAAAACTTCGAACTCAGTTCGACAAAAAATCTCATAAAGAAAAAAAATCGTCGATCAAAGTTTGAAGAGGGGGAAACAGTTCGTCGTTCTCCATTCGACGAAACGATTTTCTGAAACAAATTCGTCGATCTCCGTTCGATGAACAGTTGCACAAAGGCAAGTTCGTCGATCTCCGTTTGATGAACATTCACAAAGCGTTCAGAGTTTGTCGAACTCTGTTCGACGAAACATGAATAATTTGTCGAGCATAGACAGAAATCAAATTAAACCATCTCCATTGATCATACCTAGCTGATTTAGGAAGAACAGATTTTCTTGTCATATAAGGGTTTGGTGAAAATATATGGTCTTTGTAAATCAGTAGAGATAAATACAACTTTAATTTTATTTTTGTCTACACAATCTCTAATGAAATGATGCCTTATTTCTATATGCTTTGTTCTACTATGTTGTACATGATTTTGTGCAATAGAAATTATACTGGTATTATCACAAAAGATAGTTGAATTATTTAAGTTGAGACCATAATTCAGGAGCTGATTTTGAATCCAAAAAATTTGTGAACAACAACTGCCTACAGCTATGTATTTAACATCAGCAGTTGATGTTGACACAAAAGTTTGCTTTTTGTAAAACCAGGACACAATCCTATCACCAAGGAACTGATAAGTTTTTGATGTGCTTTTCCTGTCAACTCTACATCTAGTAAAGTCAGTATCTGAAAATCTAGTTAAATCAAATTCTGACTCGGTAGGATACCAAAGTCCTAGATTAGGATAACCCTTTATATATCTTAAAATCCTTTTTAATAAAATATGATGAGAATCTTTAGGGATGGCTTGAAATCTAGCACAAATGCAAGTAGCAAACATGATATCTGGCCTACTAGCTGTAAAATATAATAAGGACCCAACAATAGCCCTATATATTTTCTGATCAACTGTTTTGCCATGTTCATCAGAATCAACTATAACATTGGATGGCATGGGTGTTTTCTTGCTGAGGCATCAGTCATCCCAAATCTTTTGAGTAGCACTTTAGTACATTTTGACTGGGATATAAAGATACCATCAGCAGTTTGCTTCACTTGGAGACCAAGGAACTAGGATAGTTCACCCATGCTACTCATTTCAAACTTTGAGTACATCAGGTTAGAAAACTTTTTGCAAAGTTTGGAATCAGTAGAGAAAAATATTATATCATCTACATAAATTTGAACTAGCCAAATATTATATCCTTTAATACCAATTGAATGTGATGCCTTAGATGCTGAGAGATTGATCTAACTAACTCTAGAGGGGGGGGGGGGTGAATAGAGTATTTTAAAAACATTAAGTTGTTTTTACAGCGGATTAAAATAGGTGATATATATATAAGAAAATAAAATATATCACATCACATTAAAATAAGAAGTAGAGCACAATCAGACGACACAAGGAAATTTATAGTGCTTAGCCAATAAACCGGGGTACATTCACTGTTCTACCACCCCGGTAGGATTCCACTACAGGTTTTTGATTAGGTGCCTTGCCACCATAGGTTTTTTTTCAGGTGCTCTATCACCACAGGTTTTTGATCAGGTGCCTTGTCACCACAAGATATATTTTCTAAAGGAGATCTAGCAAGCATTTGAGCTTTTGATCAGGTGCCCAAAAACCAAACTAAGTCTTTTGATCAGGAGACTTGACAATCAAAGGATTAACTTTCGAAGGGAGTTATAACCCTGCACACAGTGAAGGAAAATAAAATTGATATTGTCTTTTCTGTCTCAATCCTCTGAGAAGACTAGTGGATTTTGTGATGTTGTAAAAGTTCCTCCTGAGTTATAGATTTGATCAGGAGAAGAGACTTTGCTTCAGTGTGTAGGCCTGTAAATATGTACTCTTCTTCTTCCAGTAATTGATTTTAAGAGATGGAGCTTTTGATCTCTGATTGAATATGTGCTGCTGGAAGAAACTTGAAGAAGAAGATGATGAACAAGATGTTATATGTATTTGTTTCTTGTTCTCTGTTTGCTTAGATTTTCTTCTTCCTTCTTATCCCTGACTGTTAGACTTATTCTATGAAATCTTTTGAGAATTTCTTTTATATATTGATTGCTGATTTGAAATTTGAATTTCTTGAAGTTCTCTGCATATTTTTTGGGAAAGGGAACAGCTGATTTTGTCTTCAATGTATTTCCTCAACTGTCCCAGTAAATATGTTAAGTAATAACTCCGTGAAATCCCTAATTAATGCTTCCAGGAAATGACTATATTTTTGAGAATATTAAGCATTAATTATTAGAGTAAAGCTTTCGTCGACCTGAGCACCAAGTTCGTCGAGCTGATAATTCTTCTTCGTCGAGCTGAGATCCAAGATCGTCGAGCGAAAAATGTACTTGACCAACTGAGCTCAAAGTTAGTCGAGCTGAGAAGAAACTTTGTCGTGCTGAGATTATGATATAAGCTCACAGTTCGTCGACCTGAGCTAGACTTTTGCCAAGCTCAACTCAGAGAAGTAACTCTGAGTTTGTCGAGCTGAGTTCGACGATCGTCGAGCTGAGTTCAGCTATCGTGGAACACATTTTCTATAATATTCAAAACTTCCTTGTCTCTTAAGTCTTGTATCTCTGAAGTCTTCTAAAGGTAGGACTTAGTAGTCTAATCCTTAAGTGATTGACCTAAACCCTGAAACTAATATATGACCCTAGACTATATATGGCGGGTCATCAATCCTAATAGTGAACCAAGCCCAAATCACAAGTAGGGTACCAACAATCTCCCCCTATTTCGGTGAGGTCAATATACAAAATAAAAATAAGCAAAATCACAAAGCAATAAAAATATCTGACAGAATTATAAAGCATCCAGCAGATATGAATATAAGTTCCATGTCAGTATATACAATCATAACAATGTTCAAAAAAGTAAAATCAGAAGATTATGATTTTTTTCTTTAAGCCATCTAAAGAAGGAGAAAGTTTTGTGAAAACTATTTTTTTCTGGGATCCTCTGCTTCTTTCTGAATCATCTTCATGTCTTGAGCACCGAGAATTTTTACTAATGTCTCTCTGGGCACTAGAGCTTTCAGATGTAAATTCATATAAGTATAAACATTAAAAAGATTTTGTACCTGATATTTCTCGAATTCTTTTCCTATAAGATGACATGGTTGAAAATTGAGATGAATCTTTTACTTCCTCCTTGGCCTTTCTTATCTGATATAGAGCAATCAACTCATTAAACCTGGTCATTCTAGAATTAAGATTGAACTCTGGATCATATGTTGGAGAGGGAGGTCTCTCTGGACTTGACTTTTCTTTCTGACTTTCTTCAGATGTTTACTGCTGACTGCTTTGCTTCTTATATTGTTGTTTACTGCCCTGGGAGCTTTGCTGCTGCTTGATGCTACTGTAAGATGGTCTGGTATGATGAGAGGAAGTGGACTTTAGTACTTGAGAAACATTACCTGTTGATCCTGCTGCAGGAGGAAGAGGAGGAGGACCTCTCCTAGACTATGGAGGTGGAGAGTATCTCCTGCTCTTCTTCCTTGCTTTCATTTCATTCTTTGAGTATCTCATCCAGTGAGGAGTGTCTGTAGTGAGAGTAATGTTATACAAAATGTAATAAGGTGTATCAAGAGTAGGATTTTGTTTTGGAGCAGTCCTGGGTGGAACCTTCTTCTTCAATTTTCTCTTTTTAGAAATGGAATCTTCTGAGTCATCTGCCTCTTCATAATCATCATCAGATTCTTCAACAGGGCTATCACAAAGAGCAATAATTTGTTTAAGCATTTCATCAGACAAAACTGGAAGAGCCTGTGGCAGTACTTGAAGTTCTAGCTATATAAATTCTTTGATAACTTGAGCTTGAATACTGTTAGTCTCTAGTTCCATATCTTGAAACAAGAATTCTTCAAGATCAAGCATGGGGTATTCAACCCAGCAAAATATTGGAGGAGAAACAACCTTTGGCTATGGAGTAGTTATTTGCTCTATGATTTGCTCATTAACTACAAAACTTGTCCTAAGTTGCTCCAATACTTGAGGACTAATTGGTGTTGTATAACTGACTATAGCTTTAGAATAAGTGTCAAAAAATGGAAGACTGCTCCTGGAAAGTCTATCAAAAGAATAAAGTAAAGAATGAATATCCACTGTGGGATTGAGAATAAAATCACCAACAGTGATGTTTTTTGGAATTATCTCTGCCATGTCAGTATTAAAAATTTCTTTTGCTGCAATTGTTTCTGCTGTTGCTGAAGCTGCTGCTTCTTCTTCTTGAATTTCTGGAGCATCTTCATTGAACATCTCCCCATGTCTGGTTTCAGAGAAACCTGAACCCAGACTCCCAAAAGAAGGGACAAAGGATAAAGAAGTAAGTTGTGAAGTAAGTTCTGAGATGGAAGCAGTAAGTGGAGCAATTTCTTCAACAATGAGTGTCTTGAGTGTAGGGGTAAGAAGCTCAAGAATGTTTGATGATATAACAGAAGAGGGCATCGAGCATGTTTAACAAATCGTGAGTGAAAGTATTATTTTCAAGGCTAGCGTTACACCTAGAGGGGGGGGGGGGTGAATAGGTTTTTGTCTCTATTAAACTTTTCTAATCTGTTTATTAGATTAATGTGTCTGTTGATTAGATTAGATCAACTTTCAAGAACATTCACAGACGACACAATAAATTTATAGTGGTTCCCCAATCTTGGGTACATCCAAAGTCCCTCTGCACCTATCTAATATTGTGTTAGATTTGTCTCTCCATCCATAACTCAGCCTCTTAACAGCTTACAATAATGATCCCGCAGGACCACACACAGGTCACATAGACGAACAACTTAGGCACTAAGCCAAACCAGGTCACAAAGACCTATCACCCGACAAGAAGCCAAACACAGTCACTTAGACCCAACCTTTATATTACATGCTTACAAACCCCAGATTCACAAAAAATCATTACAAAAAATAGAAATAAAGAGTGTGATGTTTAGACACTAGAGCAAGCTCGGTGTCTCCTTCTTCCTGGACTGAGCAGATAACAGATCCAAGATATTGCTGTTGAAGACAATATGTAGACAGTAGAATCTTTCTTCAAACAACTTCCTTTTTCCCTGCAGAACTTGTAGATCTGCTAGCTTCAAAACAGCTTCTGATCCTGCTGATGCGGATGGGGATTGCTTCAGCTATCTCTTTCCCAGCAAGGTTCTCTGTGCAGAACAACTTCTTCAGGCTCGATGAAAATGGCGAGGATGAAGATGATGTTCAACCGCACTTTCATTTTCAGAAAACCTAGACAATTAATTCCCCTCTTGATTTGATGATCTGATTATTTATATCTCTGGCAGATTGAGCAGTGGGTCCCACCACCAGGATTGATGGCCAAGATTTAGCCAATCAGCCCAAACTTTCCATTCATTCCCTATTCAATGGATCTTTGCTGTGAGTGGACCCCAACACTTAATGATGAAATAATCCTTTGTAATTGCAGAAGATTGCAACAGCTGGCCCTCCAACGTCTCTGAAAGAATTTCCACAACATTTGAATTTTGGTTAACTTTTGACTTTGCCGACGTCGGCATGACTCAACATCTTTGGACTTAGCCAAAATTCAATCATTAAAATGAAAGGCATTGTTTGAGTAGGTATCACTCAACGCCATAACACTTAGACAACATTCTGTCTATCTAGGTATTAAGCTCGGCGAATGCTGAGCTACGTTCGACGAATGACAAGCTCAATTCAACGAAAGCATAAATTCAGTTCGACATACTTTAGACTTTGATCAGCGAAAGGCAAAAACTCAGTTTGACAAACTTCAGGCTCTGTTCGACGAACATTGAGCTCAGTTCGACGAAGCTGAGCTCGACGAAAGCCAAGCTATCTATGCATTTACACTTAGCCAAAATTCTGCTTCAAGGCATTGATAGTGTCGAGAGCGTTGAGAGAGCTTGCCTCACTCAAAGATTTTTGCCTTAGCAAAAAGTTTTGTGCCTTGGCGTTAATAGAGTAAGCTCCTCTCAATGCCAAACTACTTAATAGAATTTCTGTTATCTGGCGTTGAGAGAGTAAGCTACACTCAACGCCTTTTGACTTAGCTTTGAGAGAGTAAGCTCCACTCAATGCCAAACTACTTAAAATAATTTTTCTGTTATCTGGCATTGAGAGAGTAAGCTACACTCAACGCCTTTTGCCTTGGTGTTGAGAGAGTAAGCTCCAGTCAATGTCAAACTACTTAATGGAATTTTTCTATTATCTGGCATTGAGTGAGTAAGCTACACTCAACGCCTATAGACTTAGTCAAATTTTTGCTAAACATTTCTGTGGAGTTGACTGGCACAGTAACACCCAATGCTTTGAGCTGTATGGCGTTGAGTGAGTAGACCACACTCAACGCTTGTGCACTTGGCCACATTTTTAGCCAATTGTTTCTAGGCTAAGACTGACTCAGCCTGACTCATAGCCTTTTATTGTATGGCGTTGAGTGAGTAGACTACACTCAATGCTTTTGTACTCAGCCATATTTTTTGGCTAACTTTCAGTTAGGCTGAGATAGTCTCAATGATATATTTTATACGGCATTGAGTGAGTAGACTACACAAAATGATTTGGTACTTAGGCAAATTTCTACTAGACACAATTGAATCCATACCTCTGGCGTTGAGTGATCTTGCTTCACTCAATGCCTATGAACTTGTCAATTTTTGTGTTGTGTCCAGCAACCACTTCTTGTGGCTACATGTCAAATCAATATGAAATGGACTAACCTGCACTCAAGAACGCAAATGCACATCAAATACAGTTGATGTGTATGACATTGACCTGTTTGACTTCTCACAAATTAGGGACATTGGTAACAATAGACCCAACAATCTCCCCCTATTTAAAGAAGTCAAAACCTCATTGTTGTCCTTGGTCAATGGCACACACAACCTATACAACAAAAAAATAAGTATGGAAATTTTGATAAGCTATGAGTAAGTGTACCTCATTTACTTACTCCCCCTGTTTTGCTGCAAGGTGTTTGTCCTTCCTTGAGTGCCACATTACTTTCTTTCCCTTTATCATCTCTCCCACTTGCTATGACTCCCCCTTGCTAGGACCTTCTCTCTTCTCTTCTCTCCCCCTTTTTGACTTCTGCAGAATAGGCACATGGAGGCTGGCCTTCCAATTAGCTGACCTTCTTTCTTCTATCCAGAGTAGCTTACTCCCCTTAGTAGAAGCATCAGTGAACTGATACTACTGGGGAGTCTATATATCCAGCAAGGGGAACAATACCTGAACAACAAAATACAAACGGGAGTGCCTGAAGCTATGCCAAGTTCAACATACCCAACTCAAATTTGAGGGTGTAGAACTTTGCTTCATCTAATGACTTAGTGAAGATATCAACAACTTGCTTGTTTGTGGAGACAAACTCAAGACTGATATCTTCCTTCTCCACATGATCCCTGATAGAATGATATCTTATTTCTATATGCTTAGTCCTGCTATGTGAGACAAGTTTCCTAACAATAGAAATATCACTTGTAGAGTCACAGTAAAGAGGAGTTCTACTTACCTGCAGGTTGCAATCCCGGAGCTGATGTTGGATCTACAGCATCTGAGTACAGCATCTGCTTGTTGATATATATTCTGACTCAATAGTGGATATAACCACACTAGTTTTCTTCTTGCTGCTCCAAGAAACTAGTCTTCTTCTAAAGAACTGATAGGTTCCATAAGTGCTTTTCCTGTCTTCTTTACAACCTGCAAAATCTGCATCTAAAAATCCTGTTAGATCAAAATACCTATTTCTAGGGTACCATAGGCCAAGATCTAGTGTACCCTTAAGATATCTTAAGATTCTCTCTACAACAGAGTAATGAGATTATTTAGGGTAGGCCTGATACCTAGCACAGACACATGTGGCATATATGATGTCAGACCTACTAGTAGTCAGGTATAGAAGGGAGCCAATTATCCCTCCATATAAAGACTCATCAACAGGTTTCCCTATCTCATCTTTGCCTATATGCATACTTGATCCCATGGGATTTCTCATGGTGGAGGCATTCTCTATACCATGCTTTTTGATTAGCTCCCTAGTGAACTTGGACTGAGATATGGACAAGCCATCATCAGTCTGTCTTACTTGGAGTCCCAAGAAGAACTTGACCTCACCCATGCTGCTCATTTCAAAATTCTCTTGCATAAGTTTAGCAAACTTCCTGTAAAGGTTGTCATCAGTAGATCCAAAGATAATGTCATCGACATATATCTGGACTAGGATAAGATTGCCCTTTGATTCCCTTAGAAATAGTATCTTGTCTATCTTCCCCCTTGAGAATTTATTCTCAATGAGGAAGTTGTACAAGGTTTCATACCAAGCCCTAGGGACTTGATTTAGCCCATTTAGAGCTTTCCTAAGCTTATACACAAAATTAGGAGAGTTAGGATCTACAAAACCTTGTGGCTGAGCCACACATACTTCCTCTTTGAGGTCCCCATTCAATAATGCTGATTTGACATCCATCTGGTAGACTCTGAATCCCTGATGGGCAGCAAATGCAAGGAAGATCCTTATGGCTTCAAGTCTGGCTATTGGGGCAAATGTCTAGTCAAATTTTATTCCCTCTTCTTGTCTGTAGCCTTTAGCCACTAGTCTAGCCTTATTCTTGACTATAATGCCATCTTGATACCACTTGTTCCTATAGATCCACATATTCCCTATGACATTTTGTCCTTGAGGTCTGGGTACCAACTTCTAGACCTTCCATCTCTTGAATTGGTCAGGTTATTCTTGCATTATTCCAATCCAGAACTGGTCCTTGATTGCTTCTTCAAACTTCTTTGGCTCTTCTTGAGATAGGAGGCTCAAGTACAGAGCTGTGTTCATGCTCCTGCTTCTAGTCTAGACCCCATAATGTGCATCACCAATGATTTATTGTACTGGATGGTCCCTTAGATGCTTGGTAGCTGGAGGCAATCTTGCTATAGCTTGCTGATCTTCATGGTTTTCAACTAGTTGGTCTTCATTTTCTTCAGGTATGTCTTCCCCTTCTCTTAGAATAGACAGTCCATCATCATTTTATTAGATAGTGGGGGTAACTTCCTTGATGGTCAGCTTGTCCATTATCTGCTCTGTACCTACAATACTAGAAGAGGAGGAGCTTGGCAGCTCACAGTTAACCATGTTGGATTCATCAAAAACAACATGCATTGACTCTTCTACAACTTGGGTAATTAAGTTGTAGATTCTATATGCCTTACTATGAGTGATGTACCCAACAAAGATCCCTTCATGAGACTTAGAAGCAAACTTAGTTAAATGGACTTTTCCATTATTAAGCACATAGCACTTGCAACCAAAGATCCTGAAATAACTCAGGTTTGGTTTTCTACCCTTCAAGATCTCATAGGGAGTCTTCTTATGACTCTTGGTGATAGAAGCCATATTAATGACATAACATGTAGTGTTAACTATCTCAGCCTAGAAGTATTCTGGGAGGGATGAGCCACTTAACAAGATTCTACCAGCCTCTATGCGAGTCCTATTTTTCCTCTCAGCAATTCCATTTTGCTGGGGTGTTCTAGGACAGGAAAATTCTTGATAAATCCCTTGCTCTTCACAGAACCTTGTCATGCACTCAGACTGAAACTCAGTCCCATGGTCACTTCTGATTTTGATCACAATGCTGTTGAATTCATTCTTAATTTGTTTGACAAATTTCTGAAAGACATTAGATGTTTCAGATTTCATCCTTAGGAAGAACACCCATGCAAATCTGGAAAAGTCATCAACAGCCACAAGGGTGTAGACTTTCCTACCTAGAATTTGAATTGGCATGTGACCAAACAGATCCATATGCAAGAGGTATAAGGACCTTATAGAATCTTTGGAGTCAATGCTCTTGAAGGAGGTCTTAGTCTCTTTGCCCTTTTGGCATGCAGAGCAGATACCCTCCTTAGTGCATATAAACTTAGTCCCATTACAAACTAGGTCTTTGCTGAATAACTTGCCTATGGTCCTATAATTTAGATGGGCTAGCCTCTTGTGCCACTGAACACAGGAAGCAGCTTTCTCATCTGCAACTAGGTATGTAGGTTTGTCTTTGTTAGAGCATAGAAAATCTAAATAGTACATATTTCCACTCCTAGTGCCTATTACGATGACCTCTTGGTCACTCAACCTTATAATTTGGCACTCATCCTTGTGGAATATTATGTCATAGCCAAGATCACAGAGTTGGCTAATGCTTATACGGTTACGTTGCAACCCTTCCACATAGGCTACTCTAGTGATAGTGATTATGTCATTAGAGATCTTACCAAAACCTCTAGTCACCCCTTTTTCTGACCCACCAAAGATGACCATTGGTCCATTCTTTATAGTAACATAATCCTTCAACATGCTCCTTGTTCCAGTGATGTGCCTAGAACATCCACTGTCCAAGTACCATATAAGGGTATGGGCACTTGGACTATCCTACAAAACACAAATCAGTTAACCTTAGGACCCCAATTTTTATAGGGTCCTTGGTGTATGTTATGCTGAAAATAATTCTGCCTTCCTGCAGCTTTTCTGACATGCAAGCTGACATTTGCTCTGTGCACACTATAATTGTGCTAGCAATCAACAATAAAGTGGCCTACCTTGCCACAACACCAACACTCATGGATGTTGTACCTTTTTTTAGAGCAGGACAAGTAGCTGTGTTAACAACAGCTCTGGGTCTAGAAGGAGTAACATCAGTCCTGTCTTATGGTTTCCCAACACCGGCCTGACAAGTGGTGGGTCTGGAAGTAGATGTGCTTGGGATATCTTGAGCCTTTCTATTAGCAGCTTTCTTTTCAGACAGCATACTCTTGATGGCCTCAGAGATGCCCAGGTCTGGTCCACTGACAGCCTTACCCTTTGTGTTAGAGTGGGCTGGAGGAATTTGAGAACAGGCTGCAGCTTTACCCTTGACTGATGGGCCTGTAACACCAAACACAAATGGTCCAGGATGGGCCATCTGTATTTTCTCATGGGCACTAGCACCTTTGCGGTAAAAACCTCCATTTTGTGGAACATCATTGTTCACACAAGATGGTTTAGCATGATTCCAGTGACCATAAATACTCTCATGGTCATGACTGTTAGAAGGAAACTAAACTTTATTAAACTTGATAGGAGCCTTAGAGGCTAGTGTCTTGACTTGAGCTTTGCCCTTTCCCTTGGGATTAGCATCTCTTGTCTTTCCCTTGAATCCCAACCCTTTCTTTCCCTTTTGTGAGGAGAATGAGTCTATAAAGGCATCACTGTGCTAGGCTTTGAGTAGCTAGCCACAAGTTCCCTCTCAATTTGGAG
The DNA here is from genome assembly GCA_039583875.1 of Platanthera guangdongensis. NCBI lineage: Eukaryota > Viridiplantae > Streptophyta > Magnoliopsida > Asparagales > Orchidaceae > Platanthera > Platanthera guangdongensis. The sequence continues at coordinate 216,719,400 of CM077150.1, forward strand.
CCTTCCCTCAAGACTCTTGATATGGTTGTTCTTAAAGGTTATGATGCTTATCTGAAGGATTGTAACATTCTTTAGTTTGCTGACTTCTTGAAGGTTATGGTGCTTTGTGGAGGTTCCTTGTCAGCCCCTTTTTATTTTAATTTTTAAAGACATAAACAAAAGTGTTGAATTTTTGTTTTTGAATGTTTTTTTGAACATGTTTTGATTGGCATGACAAAGAAGTCCGAATTCACTTGTGAGCATACCGGATAATCAAATATGAGTGGTGCAAGGAATAAACGAAGTTAAAGCATTAGCCACAACATGCAATTCTAGTGGTTATGGTAGAACATCCACAATTCATAAATGCAGTAAGGTGAACCCATATAAAGGTTTTCACAAGTGTAAGTTAAAGAACATTATCAGAACTAAAATATTTCGCATACTTAGAGGCATGTGAAAACAATTTCATAAGTAGATAAACACGGACTTATGTATGTATAAAAGAAGATGTGATGGTCGAATAGTTGAACTATCATGCTGGGAACTCAAAATCAAAGAATATACAGTAATCCATGCCTAATCCTGAGAAATTAAGGAGAAAATGGCGAAAAAGTGAAATGTCACTATCTCCCGTCAATACTTGGTATCGTTGATTGGAGATAGTACAAAATCTTATTTGTGTAAGATTTTCATGCTGTAATATTTTGACGTAGTGCAGCTGTAATATTATTATTGACTCTTAACATTTGTGATTTAGTTGATGCTTAATCATCACTTTCATGTTAACTAGAGTTTGTTGTTTACTTATTATGTCAATTCATTAGCTTGTAATATCCAAGATTCGGAGTTCTAATATTAACAATGAAAACTAGAATCTGGAAGTTGTTTTGTGAAGATATCGGCAAGCTGTGAATCAGTGCTAATAAAACTGACTTAAATTGTATTTAGCTTTATCTGATCTCTAATGAAGTGATGACGCACATCGTTGTGTTTGTACCTAGAATGATGAAACAGATTATATGTTAAGTCAATTATATTTGTATTATCAGATTTTAATTCAATTGTGTCATGTACAATTCCAAAGTCTTTTAAAGTTTGTTTCATCCAAAGAGCATGTGCACAACAACTACCTAGTGTAATGTACTCGGCCTCGGTGGTGGATAAGGCAACAGAATTCTGTTTCCTACTCGACTACAAAATTATCTAAGGGCCAAGAAAGTGACAGGTGCCACTTGTGCTCTTATGGTCTAATGAACAACCAACATAATCAAAATCAGAAAAGCCATGTAAAATAAATGAATCGTTGTGAGAATACCACAAACCTAACTTAGATGTGCCAATAAGATATCTAAAAATACGTTTAACCGCTTTTAAATGAGATTCTTTGGGATTAGCTTGAAATCTAGCACATAAACATACAACAAACATAATATCAGTTCTAGACGCAGCCAAACATAATAGTGATCCTATCATTCCTCTATATAATGTTTGATCTATAGAGATACCACTTTCATCTTTTCCTAATATAAAAGAGACACTCAAGGGGTATTTACTTGTTTTAGATTTTTAAATCCAAACCTTTTTAACATATCATGAATATATTTTGATTAACAAATAAATATTCCATCATGCTTTTGAGTAATTTGAAAACCAAGAAAATAAGTGAGTTTGCCTACCATGCTCATTTCAAATTCATTTTTCATAATTTTTATAACACTATCACACAATTGTTTATTCGTGGATCCAAATATAATATCATCAACATATATTTGTAAAACTATAAGGTCTTCATGAACATGTTTAATAAATAGCGTACAATTAACACTACCCATTTTGAAATCATTCTTTAATAAATAAACATTCAATCTATCATACCGTGCTCGTGGTGCTTGTTTCAAACCATAAAAGGCTTTTTCTAATTTAAAAACATGATTAGGAAACATAAAATCAACAAAGACTGGAGGTTGTTCTACATAAACCTCTTCCTTGATATACCCGTTAAGAAAAGCAGTTTTAACATCCATTTGAAATAGTTTAAATCTTTTAAAACAAGCAAATGCAAAAAATATTCTAACTGCTTCTAACCATGCTATGGGTGCAAAAGTTTCATCAAATTCTATTCCTTTAACTTGTGAATAACATTTTGCTACAAGTCTCGCTTTGTCCCTAGTGACCCTAGATTCACTATCCATTTTATTCTTGAAGGTCCACTTAACACCTACAATAGTATGATTTGACAGTCTTTCTACTAATTTTCAAACCTTATTACATTCAAATTGATTAAGCTCTTCAGTCATAGCTAAAAATCAATAATTATCATTCAAAGCGGTTTCAACATTTTTAGGTTCTATATCAGAAATAAAGAACATATTTGAAAATAAATCATATAATGATGAACGAGTGCTTACCCCTCTTGATGGTTCACCAATAACTAAATCATGTGGATGATCTTTTTAAAATCTTAACTCGCTTGGAGGCACAAATTGTTGTACTTCTTCTTGTTGTTCATCTTCTCTTTCTCCCGCTTTCTCTCCAAGGATTTCATCATCATATGACCTATGTAGGGGGAAGGGCTCTTCATATTGTCCTGTATTATTAGATTCTACACAAGGTAAAAGCTCATTAAATTTAACATGAATAGTTTCTTCTACCATTTTAGTCCATTTGTTGTAAACTCTATAATCCTTACTAGTTGAAGAATAACCAATAAAAAATACCATCATCACTCTTTTCATCAAATTTGCCTAAATAATCCTTAGTGTTCAAAATAAAACATTTACAACCAAAAACTTTAAAATAAGATACATTCGGTTTATTTTGGAAGTATAAGTCATAAGGTGTTAATTTCAAGAATGGTCGAAGCATTACACGATTTATAACATAACAAGCAGTACTAATAGTTTCTGCCCAAAATGATTTAGGTAATTTGTATACTGATAGCATAGTACGAGATAGTTCTTGCAAAGTCCTATTTTTCCTCTCTACCACACCATTTTGTTGTGGTGTGTGAGGAGCGGAAAATTTGTGTTTAATACCTAACTCATTGTAAAAGAATACAATTTTTCATTATCAAATTAACCTCCATGATCAGAACGAATGCATTTTATTTTTAAATCTAGTTTATTTTGAACACGAAGACATACTTTTGAAAATTCTAAAAATGCATCAGATTTGGATGATAAGGAAATTGTCCAACATAAACGAGAGTAATATTTAATTTAAACAAAAGTGTATTTTCTACCACCTAGACAGTGTATGAACTGGACTAAACAAATCCATATGAACCAACTATAAAGGCCTAGTAGTGGAAACATCATTTTTGCTCCTAAATATAGATTTTGAAAATTTTCCTTTTTGACACGGTGAACATAAAGAAGATAGATTTCCATGCAAAAAAGGTATACCTTTAACTAGTTTATTTGGAGAAAATTTTACAATTAGCTTGGAACAAGAATCTGCAAGACGCCTATGCCACAAATCTAATTCATCATTTTTAGAAATAAAACATTTTAAAGAAGAATGTGACAAGTCATTAAATCTAATCATGTAAACATTTTGAAATCTAGGTGTACAACCATGTATTCGCGAAGAGTGGGCCCTAAATGAGGCGTGCTTAGTTTTTAAGCTTTTTTAGTATTTTGAACTCTCGGTGGCCAATTTTGGCTCTAGCATGAAAATATACTAGTAGGGGGAGGGGAAATCAGCCTCCCCCAGCGACCCCTTAGTTGGATTGTGAGAGCGGCAGGTTGGTAGGCACCCGCCCGGGCCAGTTGGGTGTGGAGGCGGTGTCAGCAGGCCCTCCCCCTCCCCTTTTTTCCCCTCAGGCCAGCGAGACCAGCCCCGAGCCCGGAGGGTAGGCCGGGCGAGACCGGCCCTCGGGCCCGGTCTCGCCCAGCCCCGCGGGCAGCCAGGCGAGACCGGCCCCCAGGCCGGGTCTCGCCCAGCCCGGCGGGTAGGCCGGGCGAGACTGGCCCTCAGGCCCGGTCTCGCCCAGCCCCGCGGGCAGCTAGGCGAGACCGGCCCCCAGGCCGGGTCTTGCCTAGCCCGGCGGGTAGGCCGTGCGAGACCGGCCGCCAGGCCGGGTCTCGCCCCGTCCCGCAGGGTGGGTCCCCTATTTGCTTTAGGTGGCGCGTTTTTCCTTCTCTACCCCCCGGCGTGGTGGTTTCCTATTGGCTTGAGGCCTTTTGGCCGTAGGGGTATTTTGGTCATTTTTGGCCCAGGACTTTTGGAAAACTATAAATAGACCACCTTGGGTGCCTTTGGAGGATACACTTTTCTTAGCCTCCTCCTCCCTTAGCTCCTTCTTGGTAGAGTAGAGAGAGCTCCTCAAGGCACCCTAGCTCAAGCATTGTCTAGGGAGGGGAAGTGCTCAGGTAGCCTTCCGGGTGTGAGGTGGGAACTCCGCGCTAGAGCCGAGGGTCTGTTCATAGCTTCCTAAGTATTCGGTCCGTGACGTTCCCCCAAGTGTAGTAGGTGTGAGGTCACCCCTCTTTTGGGACCCCGAACTCCACAGAGGTCATTTTTTGGCTTCAACACTTTGGTGCGGTGAGCGTGGAGAGTGACCAGCACAGAAGATCTCGAGAGAGCTGTCATGACGGGAGGTCAAGGAGGTAGTGATGATCTCGGCGAGCTCCCAAGCTTAGGACCCTTTGTAGGGAGGCAAGAGTTCATGGCCTCCATCCAGGGCATCATGGAGATGCTACGAAGCATTGTTCCTCAGGGTGGCAACTCCACCCCGACCCCCCAGGAGCTAGCTCCCTCCACCCTCGACGAGTCGACTCCCAGGGGTCTAGGCGAGATGACCCCAGCGGGGGGAGAAGGAAGTGCACCAGGAAGAAGGCCAGAGAAGGAGAGGATAGGAGATTTGGTCGAGCGAGACCTCACCGGCCGGGAGCTGTTCTCCAGCCCGGCGAGTGCCAACCTCCGAGGCAAGCAGGTCGCGCGAGTAGAGGTGGCGAGACCACCCCTTAGGGGGTCACCCTTTAGCGAGCTGATCATCTCAGCTCCCGTTCCCGAGGGGTTCCGAGAGCCAAACATGGCTTACTATACCTGGAAGGATGACCTTGTTCAGCATCTACAGTGGTTCGAGGATGCCGTATCCATCAGGCCGATGACGGATGCCTTCAAGTGTCTCCTCTTTGCGATCACATTGAAGGAGAAGGCAAGGGACTGGTTCCATCAACTCCCCCCGAGGTCGATCTATGGGTTCGAGGACTTGAGCCAGAGCTTTCAGCTTCGCTTCTCCACCTCCAAGAAGAGGAAGAGGAGTCCTGAGTCCATCTTCCTGATAAGGCAAGGGGCTGAGGAGTCGCTGGCCCGTTACATTTACAGGTTCCAGGAGGTGATCCTGGAGGTCCAGGAGATGACAGGGTATGCCCTCCAGATGGCGTTCACGGTGGGGTTACGCGAGGGGTTCTTCAAAATGAGCCTGACTCGAATGGCCACCCTTTCCTTTGAGGAGCTGATGGAAAGGGCGGCCGAGGAGATAGCCATGGAGGCGGCCAACCCGGCATTTGTCAAGAAGTTGGCAAAGCTGACAGAGATGGAGTCGAAGGAGCAAGGTGGCCCAAGACCTTAGGAAGGAAGAAGGAGAGAGGAGCGGAGAGCTCAGGAGCACCCAAAACAAGGTTGGAGGCAGCAGGGAGGACCTGTTCAGGGTCCAGGAAGAGGTTACGTCCAAGATAGGGGGAACTTCCATGGGGGCCAAGGGAGGTTCAAATTCCAGAGGCAAGCCCCAGGATAGCTCCTCCCCCCGCCGCAGCAAGCCTTGGCGATAGGTGGAGGGGGAAGAGGAAATAGGAGAGAACACCCATCCCGCCGAAGGAGGGGAGGAGCGCTACCGTACTGTGACTTCCACCAGGTGGAGGGTCACGCCACAGCTACCTGCCCCGAGTTCTTGGAAGTAAGGGGGCGAGAGGCCCTGCCCAGCCGAAGCCGCCGGTACGGGTTGAGGAGGTTCTACCTAGAGAAGGTGGGGATGACGTGTGTGAGGACCGGGTCGATGTCGGTCCCCAAGGTGGTATAGCAGTGATACATGGTGGAGTGGGGGTTGAGGACACTCAGAAAGTAAGCCTCCATATCATGTACCGAAGGAGCGTCGCCTCAACCTCCCACACCCCGCCCCCAGAGGAAAAGATCACCTTCTCGGTGAAGGTCCTGCCGGATCATGAGGATCTGTTCTGCGATGCGCTGGTCACCCAGACGGCCATCGAAGGCTACATCGTCTCCCGGATCTTGGTTGACAATGGAAGCTCTGTCAACGTCGTTTTCAGGAAGGCGTTTGACGAGATGAAGTTAGAGCCAAGGAGGGTGTTGGCCTCCGACGGACCCCTGTTCGGATTTTCAGGGGAGAGGAAGGAGGTGGAAGGTGGAGTCGGACTCCAAGTAAAGTTGGGAGGAGCTTCAAGGAACTGCCGGTTCGTCATTGTTGACGCTCCGAGCAGCTACAATGCCATATTCGAAAGGCCCCTCATCAGCGCCTTCCGTTACGTGCCATCTTCATTCCACCAATGCCTCAAGTTCAACTCCGGAGGGATCTAGGTCAGAGTCAAGGGGGACTCCAGGATGGCAAGGCAGTGCTACGTCACGGCTGTCAACACCATATCTTGGTTGGCCAAGGCAGAAAAGATGGAGGAGATCATGGAGAGCCTAAGCAGGATGGAACTGTCCGGCGAGTAGGAAGCGGATGGCGACCACCAGGCCCAGACCCCCTGAGGAAGCCTCGCCCCGGCGGAGTCCTGTATTTTTCTTATGTTGTATTGAGTCCAACCCCCGACCTGCTGAGTCTAGGGGGGTCATGTAACCCATCTTTTTTCCCCCATTTGAGGATGTTGGATTTGGAAGAACCCAAGTGAAACACCCAGTTCCCAACCCCCGAGAGGATCTCCCCAGCCAGGCTCCCACTAGCTGGTTGGGTCGAATGTGCCTCGGGGAGATCAAGTCCCACCCCCGAGAGGATCTCCTTATCCAGGCTCCCACTAGCTGGATGAGTCGAATGTGCCTCGGGGTGAGTGAGCCCCACCCCCGAGAAGATCTCCTCATCCAAGCTCCCACTAGCTGGCTGGGTCAAATGTGCCTCGGGGAGATCAAGCCCCAACCCCCGAGAGGATCTCCCCAGCCAGGCTCCCACTAGCTGGTTGGGTTGAATGTGCCTCGGGGAGATCAAGTCCCACTCCCGAGAGGATCTCCTCATCCAAGCTCCCACTAGCTGGATGGGTCGAATGTGCCTCGGGGAGAGCAAGTCCCATCCCCGAGAGGATCTCCTCATCCAGGCTCCCACTAGATGGATGGGTCGAATGTGCCTCGGGGAGAGTGTGCCCCACCCCCGAGAGGTTCTCCTCATCCAGGCTCCCACTAGCTGGTTGGGTCGAATGTGCCTCGGGGAGATCAAGCCCCAACCCCCGAGAGGATCTCCCTAGCCAGGCTCCCACTAGCTGGTTGGGTCGAATGTGCCTCGGGGAGATCAAGTCCCACCCCCGAGAGGATCTCCTCATCCAGGCTCCCACTAGCTGGTTGGGTCGAATGTGCCTCACGGAGATCAAGCCCCACCCCCAAGAGGATCTCCTCAGCCAGGCTCCCACTAGCTGGTTGGGTCGAATGTGCCTCAGGGAGATCAAGCCCCACCCCCAAGAGGATCTCCCCAGCCAGGCTCCCACTAGCTGGTTGGGTTGAATGTGCCTCGGGGAGATCAAGTCCCAGCCCCGAGAGGATCTCCTCAGCCAGGCTCCCACTAGCTGGATGGGTCGAATGTGCCTCGGGGAGAGTGAGCCCCACCCCTGAGAGGATCTCCTCATCCAGGCTCCCACTAGCTGGTTGGGTCGAATGTGCCTTGGGGAGATCAAGCTCCAACCCCCGAGAGGATCTCCCCAGCCAGGCTCCCACTAGCTGGTTGGGTCGAATGTGCCTCGGGGAGATCAAGTCCCACCCCTGAGAGGATCTCCTCATCTAGGCTCCCACTAGCTGGATGGGTCGAATGTGCCTCGGGGAGAGCAAGTACCACCCCCGAGAGGATCTCCTCATCCAGGCACCCACTAGCTGGATGGGTCGAATGTGCCTCGGGGAGAGTGAGCCCCACCCCGAGAGGATCTCCTCATCCAGGCTCCCACTAGCTGGTTGGGTCGAATGTGCCTCGAGGAGATCAAGCCCCAAACCCGAGAGGATCTCCTCAGGCAGGCTCCCACTAGCTGGTTGGGTCAAATGTGCCTCGGGGAGATCAAGCCCCACCCCCGAGGGGATCTCCTCAGCCAGGCTCCCACTAGCTGGTTGGGTTGAATGTGCCTCGGGGAGATCAAGCCCCACCCCCGAGAGTATCTCCTCAGCCAGGCTCCCACTAGCTGGTTGGGTCGAATGTGCCTCGGGGGGAGTAAGTTCCTTTTTGCCCCGAGATGGTCCCGCTGCCCAGGCTCTCACTAGCTGGTCAGGGCCGGTGGTACTTCTCGTGGAAGCCAAGTGTTTTCACCCAGAGGAGGTCTCCCAACACAGGCTCCCATAGCTGGCAGGGTAGGTTGACCCCTCCGAGGGGTGAAGTGTTTTTTACCCCGAGGTCATCTCGTCACCCAGGCTCCCATTGGCTGGCTTGACAGGTTGACCCCTCGGGAGGATAAGTGTTTTCACCCAGAGGAGGTCTCGTCACCCAGGCTCCCATAGCTGGCAGGGTAGGTTGACCCCTCCGGGGGGTGAAGTGTTTTTTACCCCGAGGCCGTCTCGTCACCCAAGCTCCCATTGGCTGGCTTGACAGGTTGACCCCTCGGGAGGCTAAGTGTTTTCACCCAGAGGAGGTCTCACCACCCAGGCTCCCATAGCTGGCACGGCAGGTGGACCCCGCAGGAAAGTTACACTCCGCGAATACGTTGGGTTGGATGTTTCTTTCCGAGCTTGTGCCAACCTCGAAAAGAGCGGGGATTGTGTACAACCCCGTATTCGCAAAGAGTGGGCCCTAAATGAGGCGTGCTTAGTTTTTAAGCTTTTTGAGTATTTTGAACTCTCGGTGGCCAATTTTGGCTCTAGCTTGAAAATATAATAGTAGGGGGAGGAGAAATCGGCCTCCCCCAGCAGCCCCTTAGTTGGAGTGTGAGAGCGGCAGGTTGGTAGGCACCCGCCCGGGCCAGTTGGGTGTGGAGACGGAGTCAGCAGGCCCTCCCCCTCCCCCTTTTTCCCCTCAGGCCGGCGAGACCAGCCCCGAGCCCGGCGGGTAGGCCAGGCGAGACCGGCCCCCAGGCCGGGTCTCCCCCATCCCGGAGGGTAGGCCGAGCGAGACCGGCCCTCGGGCCCGGTCTCGCCCCGCCCCGCGGGCAGCCAGGCGAGACCGGCCCCCAGGCCGGGTCTCGCCCAGCCCGGCGGGTAGGCCGGGCGAGACCGGCCCCCAGGCCGGGTCTCGCCCCGTCCCGTAGGGTGGGTCCCCTATTTGCTTTAGGTGGCGTGTTTTTCCTTCTCTACCCCCCTGCGTGGCGGTTTCCTATTGGCCCGAGGCCTTTTGGCCGTAGGGGTATTTTGGTCATTTTTGGCCCAGGACTTTTAGAAAACTATAAATAGACCCCCTTGGGTGCCTTTGGAGAATATACTTTTCTTAACATCCTCCTCCCTTAGCTCCTTCTTGGTAGAGTAGAGAGAGCTCCTCAAGGCACCCTAGCTCAAGCATTGGCTAGGGAGGGGAAGTGCTTAGGTAGCGTTCCGGGTGTGAGGTGGGACCTCCGCGCTAGAGCCGAGGGTCTGTTCATAGCTTCCTAAGTCTCCGGTCTGTGACGTTCCCCCGAGTGTAGTAGGTGTGAGGTCACCCCTCTTTTGGGACCCCGAACTCCACAGAGGTCATTTTTTGGCTTCAACACTAGGAGCATTAAGAACAATATCGTTAGTTTTGGAATCAATAATTTTGCACAAGTTTGAATATGAATCAAATAAGACATTTAAGCCAACATCACATAATTGACTTATTGAAATTAAATTATGCTTCAAACCTTTGACGTACAAAACATTTGAGATAGTAAAGGATTTGTTACCTACTACTCCGATGCCAATGATCTTCCCTTTTCCGTTACCACCAAACGTAACTACTACTCCTTTTTTATTTCCAAGCTAAGGAACTTTGATTTGTTGCCCATCATGTGCTTGGAACACCCTGAGTCCAAGTACCACATGTCTTCCTTGTCCTTAGCCTGCCAACACACGTAGAAATAGGATGAGAGTAAAGATTCGCTTATCGAATTGGTCCCTCCCCTAGTATAGGTGGAAACCATAGGTACCCAGATTTGTTTAATAGAACAATATCCCGCCTTCTTACAAGTGTGTGTTGTGTGACCATACTTATTACATTTGGCACACATGATGAAAGAAGTTGACGGGTGTTTCAAAATAAGATTTGGATTCTTTCTGGGAGTAACAATAATAGTAGATTTATTATCTTTAATTTTAAAAAAGGATTTTCTGGACTTTTCCTTATCGCCGACGATAGTGGATGTCGTCGGGCGATAGTGTTCTGGAGAGTACCCAAGTCCGAATTTTGCAGGTCCATAGCACTGGCTCCCAAAATCATATTCAGTGATTTTTGGCCCATCCCAAACATGTTAGTCGCCATTTCTAAATCACAGACTCGTCCTCTCAACGCAGTGTTTTAGAAAACTACGGTGCCGCATCGGTTTGCAAAGGACTTTTTATTGCCTTCTACTTGAGATTGTGAAAGCTGTAAGGATCTCTCTAAGGCCTCTTTCTCTCTTATAAGAGATTCAACCCGAGTCTGAGACTTAGAGATATCTTTCTCAAGTTCTAGTATCTTTGTCGAAGAGGGACAATCCTCTTGACAAGCTGCTTTCTCTTTCCCAAGTACTTTTACTTCCTTTTTAAATTTTTTATTTTCAGATTTAAGCGCCTGAATTTCATCCAATTTTTTATCTAGATATTTGCAGATTCTTAAAAATTCGGAATATAAATCATCATAAGATTCAAAAGTTACCTCAGTGTCTCTCTGGACAATGCTCTCTTCTTCATATACTGAAATACTCTTACCCATCAGGCACATGTTGGCCGCCTCCTCAGTTTCTGAATGTGAATAGCTTGACTCCTCAGAAGTGGTGTCGTCCCACATTTCTGACTTCAAAACTTTCTTCTTATCTTTCATCTTGTACCGCTTCTCCTTCTGCTCTTTTAGATATTTTGGGTACTTGCTCTTAATGTGACCAACTCTCCTACAGTGATAACACTCAGGGGGTGATCTCTCTTCATCATCCTCTCCTTTAGCTTGGGTTTGATTTTCCTATATGCAGACTCTTGCTTCTTGAAGAATTTCCTGAACGAATTTCTCCTTTCTGTATTTCTCATGAACTTCCTGAATCTCTTAATGAACAGGCTCTCGTCATCTCCATCATCACTCTCATCGGACTCACTTTCCACTTCCTTCTTAGAATTCAACGCCAAGGCTTTCTTTCTTGGCTCCAGGCTATACTCTTGTTATTGAATCCTCAACTCTACTTCATGGGTTTTCAGATTGCCTATCAGATTCTCAATTTGGAGAGACTTTAGATCGTATGACTCCGAGATGGCAGTCAGCTTTGGATTGAACTTTTGGGGAAGCGATCTAAGTATCTTTCTCACCAAATCTCCATTTGAGAAACTCTTTCCAAGGATCCTCGAGTCGTTCACTATCTTACTGAACCTTGTGTACATGGAGTTTACATCCTCGTCAACATCCATCTTGAACTTCTCAATCTCGAACTCTAACTGGAAAAGCTTCGAGTCTTTTAACTGCGATGTACCTTCATGAGTAACTTTAAGGACATTGCATATATCATATGCAGTTTCACATGCACAAACATGATTAAATTCAGTCATATCTAATGCGCAGAATAAGGCGTTCGTTGCCTTAGCATTATCCTTGCAGCGAAGCTTATCAGCTTCATCCCATTTATCCTTGGGTTTTTCCATTGATACATTTCCTAATAGAGTTATATGAGTAGTGTAGCATGTTTCTACCATGCCTCAAATGTCGATATCAAGTGCTATTAGAAAGCATTTTATTCGAGCTTTCCAATAGTTGTAGTCAGTGCCTGTGAATAAGGGATGTCTATTTATACCTTGCCCCTCAGAAAATACGTGAGTGTTTTGCGCCATTACTCCCGGTGGTGAAACCAATTTCGGAGCAACCTGCTTTGATACCAAGTGTTGGATCTTATGGTGCACTCAGAGGGGTTTTGGAGGTGAAAAGGGTTAATAAATTTTTCTTAAGCTAAACAAACTTTACTTGGTGAATAAAATAATGCTAGTAGAAATTAAGGAATACAGACTAATTTTTCATAAGCAAATTTAAACACCTTGAAATATAGAAAAACTAAAATATAATAATTTATTTCAAAGGTACTAAAATGAATACAAGGTGTTTCTATCTAGCTAGAGACCAAGGCTTATGAAAAATACAATATACTTTTGTTTTTGCCGGTCCTTCTTCCAAGAACCTGCAGGCTAAAGTGTATATCTTCCTAGATCTTGCTACTAGCCTCCCCTAGATCTACCTCGACGTAGACGATGCACACAAGCCAATGCTTTCTCCCTAAGACACACAAGGACTTGGACGCCACGCACAAGGCGGCAATTTTTCCTAAGCCACACAAGGATATAGATGCCACGCAAAAGGCGGCGATTTCCCCTAAGCCACGCAAGGACTTAGACGCCACGCACAAGACGGCGATTTCCCCTCTCGATTATAATAGGTTTACAATGGGAATAAAAACAAGACAAATTCAAAACTTCTGAATAAAAACTCCCTTCAAACAAAGTGCTGATGATGACGACGAATCCTAGCTAGGGTTCCTTTGAATGCTGCGTACGTGCCTTCAATCTTTTGCGCTTCGACCTTCTTGAGAATATGGTGTAAATCTAGAATCTGGATCTCCCTGGTTCATCTAAACAGGAAGGTGCACTCCAGGTAATGAAAGTTGTAATCTCCTCGGAAAATTCAATGACTTTTATACATTGGCGATATCGCCTGGCGACACTGGGTATCGCCGCCTGGAGATATCAATAACTGCTGCCACTTGTCCCACAAACTCCTCATTTTCACACCGGAGATTCATTGATTGTCGAGCGTGGACTATCACATGGCGACACTGGGTATCACCAACTGGCGATAGAGATAACTGCTGCAACGTGTCCCATAAACTCCTGATTTTCGCATTGCTGCTTCGTCGAACGTCGTTCTTTTATTGTCGAGCACAGATTCGTCGATCTTCGCTGTCGCCTGTGGGCGATACCCAATATATCCTGGCAACATCTTCTATGCTCTAATGCAGATTTGCCGAACGGTGATCGATGATCGTCGAGCGCAGATTCTTCGATCGTCGAGCGCAGAATTCGCGATCACCTGTGGGCGATACCCAATATCGCCTGACAATATCTTCAATGCTCATATTTTCTGATCCAAAACATCACCCAGAAACCATTAGAGCTAGACCGATGATATCTGCATATCATAAACACCCAAAGATCAAATACAAATGAGATTTGTTATTAGCAAACCAAATAGGCGTGGAACGCATGCTCCAACAGTCTCGGCTCGCTACTTCCGGCATGATGACCTGCCGAGCTCTCGGCTCACCGACCTGCCGATCTCAACCTATCACCCCTGCGATCTTTGCCTCTGAAGTTCAAATGTCTGGGTCCCAGCTTTAAATATCATTATGGCCACCGAGACCCCCCAGCCCTGCCAGCTAGATAGAAGCCTGATAGCGGGAGCATCTCGGGACCTATCCCCAGAGCGAGAAAAACTTTCTATCCATCAACCACAAAGCACTACCACATGCCCAATCAGCTAGGTGAGAGCCTGACGGGGGTGTTGAATATCCACTGGACTTAGCTCTCCAGGGTCATAATGATGTCACTCGAGGATCCCGGCCCTTCCAGCTAGGTGGAAGCCTGGTAGCGGGAGCATCTCGAGACCTAATGTAACGCCCCAGATTTTCCGACAATTATTTAATCCTCTTAGTTATTTCATAATGATGTAAGGGGCGTTACGTTAACATGGAGTTGACGGTGCATTGCCGTTAGTGCGTTTTTGCGTCCATTCGGTCGAGTCGGCAAAATTCGTGAATCCTTGTCGAAAATGAAAAATTTCACGTTAGGAAATTAAATTAATTAATTTTTGACATGCTCGTCAAGTTTCGTCATGATCCGAGCGATATTCGATCCTCGGCGAATTTCCGAAGTTTTGTAGAATTTATGTTCACCGTAGACTTCGAAAATTTATATCTCGAGAACAGCATGTCAGATTTTGGTTCCGTCTTCGTCGTGGGATTCGTAGCGTCAGTGTTCGCCTACAGTGCGAATTTCGTTTAATTCAGCATGCATTTGGGCCTCCGTTTTGAACTCGTATTTCCTTGTTCAAAAATATAAAAATATTATTATTATAATATTAAATCATTATTCAAAAATTAAAAGTACTATTCATTCCTAAAGTTTGATCCAAGGTATATTTACAAAATCAACTATTCACCAGGGTACTGTTCATGCAATTAGTTCAAATGTTCTTCTCAAGTAGTAATTCTTCTTCTCGAGTAATCTGCAGCTCTTCTCGATAATCTAGAAACCTGTACTCGAGTACTTATACTCCTTCCCGAGAAATCCTGAAATTTGTTCTCGAGAAATCTAAGCATATTCTCGAGTACTGTAGATCTTTCCCGGGAAATACTGAAGTTAGTTCTCGAGAACTCTAAGCCTGTTCTCGAGAAATTCATTTCAGCCTGCCTTTGGGTGCTATTTTGAGGGTCAAAACGACATCATCTGGAAAAATGGTTAACACGGATGTTGTTCGTCTCATGATATCTACAACTTCCGTGTTAATCACTTTTTGATTCGGAGTCATCTTTAGCCTCTATTTTCGTTTTTCGTTCACCCGCGCGTAGATTGCCCGCCTCCTACCTATTTTGACAAAAGAATATATATATATATATATACTATTCTATAAAGGAAAACTTCCCTTTGGTGCAACATTCATAAAGCCTAATATACTCTCAATCTTTTTACTTTCAGACTAACATAAATTCAATAAATATTCAAATACATTTGAAAATAAAGGTTACTTATGTAATTGCACCCTAAAGTCACCTCCAAAATAAAGCTGATAGCAGACAATTATGAGGCACAATGTCCAAAAAACATCATGTCAAGTGCTCTCATTACACCCTATCAGCTGTCAATTGCTCTCATTACTAATATATATTATATATATTTATAATATATTATGTAATTGCACTCTAAAGTCACCTCCAAAATAAAGCTGATAGCAGACAATTATGCGGCACAATGTCCAAAAAACATCATGTCAAGTGCTCTCATTACACCCTATCAGCTGTCAGTTGCTCTCATTACTAATATATATTTATATATTATATATATTTATAATATATTATATAAATATATACTATATCATATTGCATAGGTGCGAAGCCCGCCGGGGCCGGGCGAAGCCCGCCGGGGCCGGGCGAAGCCCGCCGGGGCCGGGCGAAGCCCGCCGGGGCCGGGCGAAGCCGCGGGCGAAGCCCGCCGGGCGCGGGCGAAGCCCGCCGGGCGCGGGCGAAGCCCGCCGGGCGCGGGCGAAGCCCGCCGGGCGCGGGAGAAGCCCACCGCCGTGATTGGGTACTGTCGCGCGGGGCACGAGGGCCGGAGGCCCATGCCTGTCACTCCCACGACAAATGTCGCTCTCACGACAAATGTCGCCCCCCACGACAAATGTTTCCCCCACGACAAATGTAATCGCCCACGACAAATGTCGCCGCCCTCGACAAATGTCGTCCCCACGACAAATGTCGCACCACCGACGAATGTCGCACCCCCGGCGAATGTCGAACCCCGCCGAATGTCGCACCCCGCCGATTGTCGCACTCCGGCCGAATGTGCCGAGGGCCGAAGGCCCGTGCCTGTCACTTGTATATATATATATATATATATATATATATATATATATATATATATATATATATATATATATATATATATATATATATATATATATATATATATATATATATATATATATATGTTAACCCCGAAATCGGCGATCCTTCCCAAGGAAGCCTGCTCGCTCGTCGCGGCCTGCCCCGGGTTCCTCCTGGTGGCCGTGATGCACTCGGGTGGGCGGACAGAATTCTCGGTCCGCTCGGGCCGCGCGGCTTGCGCGGTCTCAGTGGTCTGACCGCCTAGGCCGCGCGCATTCCTTTGGTCGGCAAGGGCCGCGGACTCCTCCTGTTGTCCGCCTCTGTAGGCCGCCCCCTTTTTCAGATTGACCGCAAGATTGTCTCCGTAGGTGTCTCTCTGCCGAACTCAACTCCCTATCCGCCCAGGCCGGCAACAAGCCGAGTCCTTTGCAGGAACTAGACGCTCATTCAGCCCGCTCCTACAAGTCGCTCTTCAAGAACACCAGACCGCTCCAAATCGCCAAGCACAAGTGACGATCTGCCCCCAGGCCGCCAGCCGGCTACCTCCGTCTCCACCTCTTCAAAACGAGCGGCCTGCCTCGTTAGTCCGGTAGGTCGCCTATCCCTTGACACCCAGAATCACGGGCAGCCGACTCCTCCAGCCCACCTATAGAGCGCGGGCTCGAGCTCTCTGGCTACCCACCAAAACCAGCAGCAACGTCCAAGTTCCTCGCGAGCTGGGCGGACTCGAAGTGCGATCAATACTTCCAGTCCGCCTTCATTGCTGAACCCCAACAGCCTCAACAGCCAGGCTCTCCATCTCCAATGTAAGCAGACTCAGCTCGCCAGCAGAAGCGGACTCGGCGGACTTGGCGGACTCTCTACGCAGTCCGCCTTTCCTTAGCTAGCACCAGTTTCCCGGCAGCAGTAGTACCAGACTCCTCCTCAGTCTGCAAGCCTGTCGCAGGCTCAGTCAGTAGTAGCAGACTTCTCCCTCAGTCCGTAGTCTTGGCGCGGACTTAGTTAGTAGTGGCGGACTCCTTCCAGTCCGCCAGACAGCAGATCCTCCAGAAGGCAGTCCCAATCCGCATAACCTTGTGGGGACTCGGCAGACTCTGCGGACACTCTCCTGCTCACATCCCTTATGGATCGATCAGTTCAGCAGCGGCGGACTCAACGGATTCTCCTTGCAGTCCGCCGCTTGGCCTCAAGCTTCTGCCACCACAGCAGCAGCGGACAGTCTCAGCTCAGCAGTAGCGGACTCCGCGAACCCGCATCGCAGTCCGCCA
This sequence comes from Platanthera guangdongensis, assembly GCA_039583875.1. Classification (NCBI taxonomy): domain Eukaryota; kingdom Viridiplantae; phylum Streptophyta; class Magnoliopsida; order Asparagales; family Orchidaceae; genus Platanthera; species Platanthera guangdongensis. The sequence goes on from CM077150.1 coordinate 216,736,564, forward strand.
CTAAGTATCACAGTTCGACGTCAGTGGCACCAGCTCCAGAAGAAGCCGCAGTCCGCGCGGCCTGTGGCGGACTTAGCGGACTCCATCTTCTTCTCGCTCAAGTTACCGTCTCACCGGGGGTAACCTCACCACAAGCCGTTACCTCCTCAGGCCTATAAATAGACCCCCATACCTCTCATATTAGGGCGGGGGGGGGTGGGGTCATCGCCAAGCTGCTCACGCTCGAAGTCAACCCGCAGCAAGCCCACCTCCTGCGAACTCCGTTTCTCAGTCCGCACTCCCTTCTCTCTGCTTGGTCGCGCGGCCTGCCGACCTTTGTTCTCAAGTCCGCGCGGTCTCCTCTTTCCCTTAACCGCGCAACCTGCCGACTACGCTCTTCAGACCGCGCGACCTCTTCTAGCACTTCTTTCTTAGCCGCCAGCTTCCCTATTGTACCCTTTATTGCTTTCTTGAAAAGGTGTATCAGCAAGCTGTAACTCTCAATATTAATAAAAGGAAAGCCCGTCGCAAGAGTGGCATTTATGCCGCGGCGGGCGAAGTTTGTTGTTGCCGCTGCTAGTGGCCCCTCTCTTCTTCTTAGCTCAGCTCATCTCCATCGGCACTCAACCTGCAAGAACAACCGTCATATTAACCGTCTGCTCGACAGCTCCTGATCAACCTCCTACGCTGCTCTCAGCAAGCATTTCCTCTATCCCCGCAACCCCTTTGACAAGTGTTTACTCCACTCTCGAGCACTCAGAAGCTTCCTTCATTCCTCTTCCCCCGCAGCCTTTATCCTTTCCTCTCCTAGCCTGTGAGACCGAACACACTCCCTCCGTGTTAACTAGGCGGTGCCGTTTTTGCGCATCAACAATATATATATATATATATATATATATTCATATACTTAGGATAAATAGAATGACTTCATCTTCTTCTCTTGATCCAACCAGAGAGTGAGAGTGATGGCGAGGGTTCTATGTTTGTGAAGTGCTTCGGATCGCCGCCGTCGGAGCTACGGTGCTCGGAATCGCAAACCAAGCATAGATCTGCAAAGCTCTCGCCGAGATCTTCACGATCATGGTAAGTATTTCTCCTTTCGTGGAAGTTTTTCGTTAGGGTTTTCGGCCCTAATCTCTCTTTTGGCCTTGATCTTGTAGATTCCGCTTCCACGTATCTTCTTTTGGCTAGATCTGTGATGTGGATTAAATTAAAAGACCGATTGGAGTAGAAACCGAGGCAAGTGGTGTTCTTACTCTCCTTCTTTCTCCTTTTCTTCTAAATTTTTGCCATATTTTGTGGGTTTGACATGTTTAAATTTCTAAAAACGTGTCTTTGAATTTCTAATTTATTTTCTTGGATTGTTACGTGTGTTTCACCTAGAACCATTACTCTCAATTTTTATCCCGTAGGGTGGGTAAACAAATATAGTGGTCGTGTCACTTTAACTATCGAGTCATTTTGATCGTGGAGACACCTTGTGTGTCCCATTGTTTTGATCGCGCCGCACCTTGCTTAACCTTTGCAGTGTACTTATATAGTCCAAGTCATTTGTTGACCCTCTTTGAAATCTCGTCGGGTAAGTCCAAGTTGGTAAGTGTCCTTTTGATGTGTCGGTCTCATTAAGAGTCGATTTATAGTTTGTTGACCATTAGTCTATGATGAATATAAGAAACTCCGCGTGTATAATTATGTAACTAAAAAAACTCTGATGGTGTGTGAAAGTTGGAGTTTCTCCCTTGGCACAGTGCCTTATGGCTGAGTCTGTGCGCGTTGCGGACCTTCATCCCCAGCACATTACCTTAGCTATTGGTTTTTGCGCGTTGGGGTTTCTCCCTCAGCATGGTGCCTTTTGGCTGGGTTTGTGTGTGTTATGGAACTTTTCCCAGGAAAGTACTCTTTCCTGTTGAGCTGATCAGTCTCATTTAAAATGATGAATAACATGAATAATAAAGAAAGATGAATATATGAAGTTCTGATGTTTGACACTCCGTTCTATCCAACTATTGTGATTAGCCTTTTTCTGCTTAGTTAGATTTACTATTTCGTTATTATTGCTCTGCTACTGACCTTTTGTTGCAGTCGTCTTGTAGATTTTCGTTCACCTTGAGGTTTGTTTGGTAAACCTTTACTTTTTGCAGCACTTGTAACTTGCTTCTGAGGTGTTCTTCTTTTGAATAACTCATGTCTAGAGTAGTATCATGTTTAGCTGACAGAGTTGTGCTTCTAGTGCTGCGTGTTGCTGCGGCCGTTTGTTTCCACCTCAGAGCATTGAGGTAGTTATCTTTGTTTAGACATGACCAATTTTACTATGAGTTCTTGTCAGTGGTTGGCGCCCATAGTCTTTGACTTTTTTGTATTAGACTACTTGCTGCTTTTACTGCGATTACTTTTGATAGTTTGATACTTGCTCTCTGGGAAGGATTTATGTTAAAATGCATATAGTTACTTTTATGTATTCAAAATGACATTTTGGAATATTGACATGACATAACTTTTTAACTGCAAATCTTACTACATTTAAGCGCTATAAAAGTCTTTTTTATTTATTTATATTAAATTAGAAGTCACATCGTCATTACATTATGCTAAACTTTCATTCTCATATAGGATAACAAATGAATCAAACTAAGTATTTTCCGCTGTGTAAACTTATATATTTTCTCACCTATGGACTAGTGATCCACCCGACCGAGGGACACGGTCAGTAAACTCAAAGAACTTACATGTATTTTTAAACTTAATTTCTTAAGTCTTTTACATAGAGTAAATGTGAGAACTTGGTTACCTGAACGTCTGCAGTTGTCCCCTGCACGACGTGGCATCACGTCGCATATTTTCTCTTACTCTGACGTATTATTTAAACACAGAGAAAATGCGGGTTGTGATAATTGGTATCAGAGGGAGGTTTTGCAAGAGGGTTGGTTGTTTTGGCAAGCCAATCGAACAACTTTCCCTTAAGCAAAACTCTAATCGTATCATTTCACTGCATACATACACTGATATGTCATCAATATATCTTGATGGAACCATGAACACTACACTCATAGTATGATAAGAAGTATACGAGGCATATTATGTAGTATGTGATGCATAATATGTGTTCGTATATAGATCCACCATAGGTGGCAACATGTGACAGTTATGTAGTACGGGATGCATAACCATCATCAGATGGATGCCCATTTGCATGTTTTACTTTTTCGTTACATACAATATTATGTAGTATGAGATGCATAACATTGTATGTGTATGCCACTAATAACATGCACTAAGGCCTTTTTAGAATGCATAAGACTGCATACATAACATATCATTGCATAAGCACACGTGCCAAGTTAAAGATCTGCATGATGACATATGTACACCCATGATTTGAAAGGAAATTTAAACATTCATGCATTCATATTATAGGCACAAGTTAGAAGCATAACATCATTTCATGATTTCCCAGAGCAAGGTAACAACAAGAGCAAGTATCCGTTCGTTTTCGATCTAATCTGAGTCTGTTCATTCATGATCTGATCTGAGTTAGGGTATTTGAGTCGATAGCTTAGGTGTCTTAAGCTAGGTACCTGAAAAGTCATTTGTTCGTATCTGTAGAATATGGCCCCGAAATAGTTTTGCTAAGGGAATATCTTCCAAGTTTGTGATGTCTTAGGCACAATTTTGACTAGATATCTGTTTGTTTTTTAGAAATGTCGGCTATGCGTGTTGCGACGAGGTCGACTCCCTAGTCGGAGGGTGAGTCTTTTGGTGCCCAAAGTGAAGCACTGATTGAAGGGCTACGACAGAGTAATTAGGCCCCAATAAGGTAGATGGTAGATTTATAGTTTCTGCATTATAGTTGCGCGCGCAATATGTTTAGGTGAATTTAAGGTGAAGAATAAGTGGGCACGCGTTCTGTTTGATTCGGGTGCTACTCACACCTTTATGGCAAGAAGTTTTGTAGACTGACATCGATGGGTTCTTGACCCGTTAGACACTTCCCTGAACGTCAAATTTCCTTCAGGAGAGCTGGTGATGTCATGTCAGGGTATCCAAAAATACCCTATCTTCCTAGGTGGTTTTCTATCCTTTACGGATCTAAAGTTATTAGACTTGGAAGACTTCGACATGATTTTGGGCATGGACTAGTTATCTAGCTATGATGTCGTCATTCAGTGCAAGCACAAGCGCTTGGATTTCAAAGGAGACAAAGTCCAGCCCATGAGTGTGTATGGTTTGTCGCGTCAGGAATATCTGATCATTTCTGCGATACGTGCTGGTAAATTTCTAGAGTCTGGATGCGATTCTTTCCTTGTTTCCATTTCTGTTCTGGAAACTACACTTGTTGTGCCTCGGGTTGAGAATGTTTCTGTGGTGCGTGAATTTCCGAATATCTTTCATGTTAGTCTTTCTGGACTTCCTCCTGAGAGAGAGGTGGAGTTCGTTATAGATCTCGAGCCAGGAACTCGCCCTATTGTAAAAGCACCGTAATGCATGGCGCCGCGTGAGTTAGAGGAGCTGTGTCGTCAACTAATGAGTTATTGCAGTGCAGATTTATCAGACCCAGTTTTTCCCACTGGGGTGCAGCAGTCCTCTTCGTGAAGAAAAAGGATAGAACGATGAGCCTGTGCATAGATTATAAAGAGCTAAACAAGGTGACTATCAAGAACAGATATCTGTTTCCTAGGACCGATGACTTGTTTGAACAGTTGCAGGGTAGCTCCGTATTCTCTAAGATCAACCTTCGTTCGGGCTACCATCAATTAAGAATCTGTGAGTTACACGTTCCACGAACTGCTTTTCATTCCTGATATGGTCACTTTGAATTTTTGTTAATGTCATTTGGATTAACGAACGCACCGTCAGCTTTTATGTACATGATGAACAGGGTGTTCAAGAATTTTCTGGATAAGTTCGTGGTTGAATTCATTAAAGATGTCTTGCTATATTCCAGAAATGCGGAAGATCATGCCTTGTACTTGCATTTGGTTTGGCTACTCTGAGGAAGCACAAGCTATATGCAAAGCTTAGTAAGTGCAAGTTCTGGTTGTCTCAGGTGTCATTCCTAGGACACATTGTAAGCAAGGATCTTATCTAAGTGGATCCCATGAAGATAGCCATAGTCTTAGATTAGAAGACACCTACATCACCTAAGGAGATAAAGAGCTTCTTAGGGTTGGCGGGTTACTACAGAAGATTTGTGAAAGGATTCTATGTGCTTTCTGCGCCATTGGCCAGGCTTACGCAAAAGAGTACAACTTTTGTTTTGAGTGATGCTTGTGACGAAGCTTTTCAAGAGCTCAAGAGAAGACTGTGTTCTGCTCTAGTTTTGGCATTGTCGATGGAAGGAGTAGAGTATGCTATTTATGTGGACACCTCGCGAGTTGGACTCGGTTGCGTGTTGATGTGGGACAATAAAGTGATTGCGTATGGATTGAGACAACTGAAGGTCCGTGAAAGGAATTATCCTACGCACGACTTGGAATTTACTGCCATCATTTATGCCTTAAAGTTGTGCAGACATCTTCTGTATGGAGTGTCATGCAGAATCTACACGGACCACAAAAGTTTGAAATATGTCTTCACTCAGAAGGAGTTGAATTTATGTCAGCATAGATGGTTAGAATATGTTGCGGACTACGAAGTCGATATCCTATATCATCTCGACAAGGCTAATGTAGTAACAGATGCCGTGTGCCAAAAGCCAGAACATATCTTTAAACTCTCGGTGCAATCCCTTGTAGAGGAGTTTTTGCTCATGGACATAATTCTAGGAAATAGCGCTTCGCTGAGTAGCTTAGTGGTGGAAGAGACTTCGTGGATTATTCTCACTAGGCTACATCAGAAGGACGATCCTGATTTATAGCACCTCCGCAGTAAGACTGAGAAAGGGGAATTATCTAACTTTTCAATTGATGACGTTGGTACCCTAAAGTACTATGACAGATATCGTATTCCCATTGTTGGGGACATCTGAGCAATAATATGCACTGAAGTGCATGGTTCAAGTGTTACTTATCATCCTGGTTCCACAAAGATGTACAGAGATTTGAAGCATATTGTTTGGTGGTCAGGTATGAAGAACGACATCGCAAGATTTGTATCTGAATGTTATTGTCACAACCCGCATTTTCTCTACGATTACATCGTATCAGAGCAAGAGAAAATACGTGTCGTGATGCCACGTCGTGCAGGGGATAACTGCACACGCTTAGGCAAAATTCCAGACTTAAGACTTAAGGAAAATTTTAGATTAATATGAAAGGAAACCAGTTATGATTAATGGTCGTATCCCTCGGCATGGTGGATGAGCTAGTCCACAATTAAAAATATATTTATACGCAGCGGAAAATACTTTTGATTAAATTGAGTTGACATCCTAAAAGAGCATAAGTGTCCCCGAGGGACGACTCATGGTATGCACGACTCTAGGGATAGTATAGAAAATAAAAATGTAGTTTTTACGCTAAAGGAAAAGTAGTGTTTTGGTTTTTATAAATATGTTATGCATGAGATACATATAGTAATGCTTTTAGGGTTTAAAATATCTAACAAGCAACCTAGCATAAAACATTCCCAGAAGCAAGTAAACATCTACAACTAGGCAAAGAAATAGCAGTTTAAGTTCATACCCAGCATCTAAAGAAGCCACCACCTGACACGAACCCACCGGTGAGTATGTATGTCTATACAGAAAGGTAAACAACTACCTCACGAAATTGAGGACCAGCTATCTCAGCTACCCAAAAGGCCACAAGAAGCCCCTCCAAAAGAACTAGCCACAGAACTGGCTACAACCTGTACCTGAGGCATTCAAGAAAAGAACAACTCAGCAAGAAAATAATCAAAAAGGTAAATAGAGCATTAGATTTATGAGCAAGTAAGAAGGGTTTACCAACCCGGCAACAAAATGCTATTAGCAAAAAAAGGACATGACAGTAAGAACAAAGCACTGTCTAAAGAACAGCAAAGCACACCAAGTGCGAGTAATAAAAGCAACATGCCCTACAAAAGAGCATGCAACAGCAACAAGACAGATACATATATGCCAAAAGAAATAGCCATAAAAAGGAAATGAACTAACAGTCCTAACACGTGGGTTAATGGCAGGGTTCAAAACATGGGTCTGAATATATAACCAAAACCATATCTAAAAAGGGCTAAGTGGTCAAACAGTGGCAGCTCTAGGGTCCCACACACGCCAACCCAAACCGGGGCAAAAGGCTGTGGCCACAGCTCTCCACATAAAACCACCCCTCCAGAGGCCACCAAAACTCCACCACCTACCACATCCCAATAGTAGGCAAGCAAAAACTAGCCGAACACCCAAGACCCCCCCCCCCTAGGGAAACAAAATAGGGAAAAAGTCAAGCTAACAATCCTACGGAAACACACGAACCCAAGGCAAAAATGTCGGGTTCAACCGACGCGGCCTTGCACGCCTAACCCGAACTAACTCCGAGTCTTACCTGACCCAAAACCGGCACAGCATCCGGTGTTGACACAATATGTCGACACCACAACAGGCCGGGGTCGACACAAGGTGTCGACACCACAGCAACAGGTGTCGACACAAGGTGTCGACACCACAGTAGGCCGGTGTCGACACAAGGTGTCGACACCACGACAGGCCAGTGTCGACACAGAGTGTCGACACCCCGACTGGCCGGTGTCGACACAAAGTGTCGACACCCCGACTGGCAGGTGTCGACACAAAGTGTCGACACCCCGACTGGCCGGTGTCGACACAAAGTGTCGACACCCCGACTGGCCGGTGTCGACACAAAGTGTCGACACCCCAACTGGTCGGTGTCGACGCAAAGTGTAGACACCCCGACTCGACACTAGCGCCAGACCCAGCAACCAACCAAAACGAGAACAAAACGCCTCTCTAAAATTCATCATCTATCGGCAATTGCTAACTACTCAACCCGAACCATGCCAATCCGTCCCTATCAGACACACTCTCTCAAGAAAACTGAGATTTAACTGGAACTTCTCTACACTAACAACAGTATAATCAGGGACGAATCCTAGAGTACACCTAGGATCTAAGCAGGAGAGAGATAAAATTTAATCAAGAAGAAAAACAAGGATCGGCTTTGGCAAGGATGAGGGAGCATCACTTGCCTCAACACCAGCAAAGCTTGGTTGGCCACTTCCCTCACTCTCGGATCTAGCCGCAGAGCACCGAGCCGAGTAATTGAAGGAATGCAGATCCCAGCGAGAGCAATCCAGATCCACTCTCGAAATCGAATTTTGACCGCTAAATCTCCATGAATCGGCGTCCGAAGGCTGGGGTAGTCCGGCGGTTCTCTTCCTCTCGTACAGGCGGCGACCACTTCGAAAAGAGACAATGAAAAGGGACAACGAAGCGAGCCCTAATTTCTAACCTAAGGCAATTTATAAGCATCAGTTTTAATAATAAAAAAATCAATATATATATTAATTACTTACATGCAATATCAAAACGATGCGAGAACCGAAACATCTCGGAAATTGATGAAATTCACATCGCAGCTAAAAACCCATGCTACAAACACAACTGCGAAGTCGAAATTAGCATTCGACGAACAAACTCAGGATATCACCACCCGAAGCCAAAACACAAGCATTCCCTAAGAGGCTCAACCGAGTCACCAAAGCAGACTCCGGCTAGCTGGGGAATCTTGCTAACAGGCTACAATCAGGCTACACAAGGAACCTAAAGAGCTAAGACCACGCTCTAAAACGGCGAAAGGCCGGAAATACGTCATCGTAACGCCATTCAAAGATCAAACAAAACGCATAAAAACCGGGGGCATTACAGCCACTCCCCCTAAAAGAAAGTTTCACCTCAAAACTTTACTCACAACACTCCTATAAAGGAGGAGAGAGAAATAGCCAAGAATGGGCTATAAATATATAAAAAAACAAAATATACCAGGCACAAGATCAGGGAAAAAGATCAGGGTGGGCCTCCCTCATAGCTGACTCCAATTCCCAAGTCGCGCTTTCTACATCCTGATTCCTCCACAAAACTTTAACCATAGGAATAGTCTTCTTCTGCAACGCACGAACCTGAGAATCCAAAATGCGGACATGCACCTCCACATAAGAAAGATTCGGCTCCAACTGAGGCACATAATCCAAAACCTGCCTGCCATTCAGCACACATTTTCGCAGTTGACTGACGTGAAAGACATCATGCATGCCAGGGAAAATCGCGGGCAAAGCCAGCCTATAAGCTGATAACCCAATCCGCTCAACAATTAGAAACGGCCCCACGTACCTCGGGTCCAACTTCCTGTTCTTGCCAAACCACTTAACTCCGATCAACGGGGAGACCTTTAAGAACACCGAGTCCCCCACAACAAATTCCAAGTCCGATCTACGCCGGTTGGCGTTCTTCTCATATCTCTCCTGGGCTATCCGAAGCTTTTCCCGAATAAGCTTCACAGCGGTTTCCATTTCCTCAAGCGCTTCTGGACCCAACAAAGGTCTCTCGCCAACCTCAGCCCAAAACAAGGGAGTCCTACACCGCCTCCCATACAACGCTTCAAAAGGAGCCATTTGCAAGCTTTCTTGATAACTGTTGTTATACGCAAATTCCATAAGCCGCAAGCGCTCATCCCACGCTCCTCTGTGGTCCAGAATATAGCATCAGATCATATCTTCCACAATCTGATTTACTCGCTCCGTCTGACCGTTGGTCTGCAGATGTTAAGCTGTGGAATACCTCAAGTCTGTACCCAATCCCTCTTGAATGCTTTTCCAAAAATGAGACGTGAACCTGGAGTCTCGATCTGATATGATACTTATAGGTACACCATGCAATCTGATAACCTCTTCCAGATACAGCTCGGCTATCTTCCTCATCGGATAATTGATCTTAAATGGTACGAAGTGAGCACACTTCGTCAATCTGTCCACGATCACCGAAACTGAATCATGCCCTTTATGAGATCTCGGTAAGCCTGTAATGAAATCCATCGAGATACTCTCCCACTTCCACGTCGGGATCTCCAAGGGAGTCAGCTTGCCACAAGGCCACCCATGGTCGGCTTTCACATGCCTGCAAGTGTGACACTCAGAAACAAATTTGGCTATACCTCTCTTCATCCCATACCACCAGACAATCTACTTTATATCATGATACATCTTGGTAGACCCTGGATGGTAGGCAACACTAGATCCGTGGGCTTCTCTGCACACCATATCCCGGATATATCCAACGGCGGGGATGCAAAACCTGCCACGATAGTTCAAGGTACCCGCATCATCTATAGAGAAATCTAGTAATTCACCTTTTTCAGCTCGATGATACAAATGCAGAAGATCGGGATCATCCTTCTGATGCAGTCTCGCAAGCACAATCCACGAAGGTTTTGCCACTGCCAAACTACTCTGCGAATCGCAGCTTCCCACAGAAATGTCCATCAAAAGGAACTCTTCCACTAGGCGCTCGGTGGAGAGATTGAAAATCTTCCCTGATTTCCGACTCAAGGCGTCGGCCACCACATTCGCTTTGACAGGATGGTACTGGATTTCAACATCATAGTCGGCCACGTACTCCAACCATCGCCGCTGGCGTAGATTCAATTCTTTCTAGGTGAAGACATACTTTAAACTCTTGTGGTTAGTAAAAATCTTGCATTGCGCGCCATACAACAAATGCCTCCACAATTTCAGCGCATAGATCACAGCTGCGAACTCCAAGTCATGCATAGGGTAATTCCTCTCGTGAGTCTTTAACTACCTCGACCCGTACGCAATCACCTTACCGCCCTTCATCAGAATGCAGCCTAGTCCGACATGCGACGCATCCACATATATATCATACTCACTACCCTCCGTAGGCCAAGACAAAATTGGAGCCGAACATAACCTTCTTTTTAGTTCCTCAAAAGCCTCCTCACACTTGCCATCCCATGTGAAGGCTACATTCTTCTGCGTCAACTTGGTCAACGAGGCAGACAAGGTTGAGAATCCCTCTACGAATCTTCTATAATAGCCAGCCAAACCCAAGAAGCTTCTGATCTCTCTGGGAGTAACAGGTCTCGCCCATTCCATAACAGCAGCGATCTTTTCTGGGTCCACCGATATTCCCTCCTTATTAACCACGTGACCCAAAAAAGAAACTTGAGGCAACCAAAATTCGCATTTGCTCAGCTTGGCGTATAGCTTATGGTCTCTCAGAGTCGCCAAGACCAGTCGCAAATGTTGATCATGCTCCTCCGCATCTTTAGAGTACACCAAAACATCGTCTAAAAAGACAATCACAAACTTATCTAGAAAATCCTTGAAAACTCTGTTCATCAAATCCATAAAAGCTGAGGGCGCATTAGTCAAACCAAATGACATAACTAAAAACTCAAAATGGCCATGACGAGAGCTGAATGTCGTCCGCGGAACATCTGACTCCTGAATCCTCAACTGGTGATTGCCCGATCGAAGATCAATCTTGGAAAACACAAAACTACCATGCAGTTGGTCAAACAAATCGTCGATTCGCGGCAAAGGGAACCTGTTCTTAATAGTAACCTTGTTCAGCTCTCTATAGTCGATGCATAACCTCATCGAGCCATCTTTATTTTTAATGAACATCACTGGTGCACCGCAAGGCGAAGAACTCGGACTTATGAAACCTTTTTCCAACATCTCATCCAGCTGGATTCGCAACTCTTCCAGCTCTCGCGGGGCCATTCGGTACGACGCCTTTACAATAGGACGCATGGCTGGCTCCAAATCTATAACAAGCTCGACATCTCGATCGGGTGGAAGACCGGGAAGATCGTCAGGGAACACATCAGAGAAGTCACACACTACCAGAATCTCTTCCAAATGCGGCACACTAGTAATTGTCCCTACCAGAGAGACCACACAGGCAAAACAGCCAGAATCAAGCAACTTCTGAGCACGCACCGCAGAAATGACTGGAGACTCCTGGAGAGAATACCCATAAATTCTACCTGGTTGACCGTTGTCTTTGACGAAGTCCAAGAACTTACCCTTGCACTGGATAACTGCATCGTACCTCGACAACCAGTCGATGCCCAAGATAACATCGAAGTCCTCCAGGTCAATCACCTTCAGATCTGCCTTTGCTAGAAAATCCCCCAACAAAATCGGACAATCAAGGACACCCAGGTCCGTAACCACAGAGTCACCGGAGGGGAACTTAACACAGAAGGCACCACCAACATGATCTAGGCCCAAACTGAACCGCTCCACGAAGGCTCTAGCCACAAACGAGTGGGTAGCGCCGGAGTCGAAGAGAACGCGCGCCCAGCAGTTCTTTACCTCAAATTGTCCTACGAATTGCACACGCATCTAAGGCAACAAGCACTAAAACGAAAAATACAACCAAAAGGGGGACATAACGAAACGACTGGGGAGGAGTCGAACCTGAGATAACCTGGGTCAAAGTCTGCGCTTCGTTTGCCGAAAGCACATTCAGCTTCCCCTTTCCTTTATCCATTTGCTGAGGCGGTGGTAAAGCCTGGAGGGGAACTGGCTGCAGAATAGGCTGGAGCTGTGGGCACTTTGTCTTGAGATGACCCTTCTGCCCACACTGAAAATAGACTTTATCTTTTAACCAGCATCGAGCAACATCATGCCCCTTCCTTCTATACAAGGCACACACCAAGTCTCCTCTGGGAGCACCCTGAATTGTGTGCACCTGTTCCTTCTTCTTTGCTCCCAACCATTTGAAACACTTCTCAAAGCGGTGGCCTGGCCGGCCAGAAAAACTACAAACCTCTTTGATATTCTTTCTCGAGACAGCATCAGTCTCCTGAGGGATCTTCCCTCCACCGGACTTCCGCTTATCCTTACACAACTGCTGGCCTCTATTCTTGGCATTCTCAATGGCCTCAACCCTCAAGGAAGCTTCAACCACACCGGCGTAACTTACTGCTCTGTAGGCATTTGCTAACTGCTGAATGTTGCTTCTTAGTCCACCCAGAAATCGCTTAACTCAGTCTGCTTCAACACTCACCAGACCAGGAGCAAACCGACTCAACTTACTAAACTCAATCTCATACTCACTAACCGTGACTTTCCTCTGCTTTAAATGAAGGAAGTCATTCATTAGCCGGTCCCGCTCGACTGAAGGCATAAACTTATTTAACAGAACCACCTTAAATGACTCCCAAGTGCATCCTGCCACCAAGCTTTCTTTCTCCCTGAGCCACCAATTCTTTGCTAATCCCTTGAGCTGTTAGGAAGCGAGCATCACTCTCTGATCGTCCGCAATCCCTGAGTAGGAGAACATCTCCTCAATGGAAATCAGCCAGTCATCCAAAATCATGAAATCTGCTAGCACATCATAAGTAGGGAGCAAACTGAGATATGAACGTAATACCTGGGGGCACCACAACCAACGACACGGGAGGAGCAGGAGGGGCAGGAACAGCTACCCCCTCAGCGGGGTCCTGAACTCTCGGAGTCTGCCCCGCCACCACCGCTACAAGAGACTGAATCTGAGCCTGCATAGCCACTACCTGCCTCTATAAGGCCTCATTAATCTTCCGCAGGTTTTCTACCAATGCCTCGCTCTGCGCACCTGACATCTCACCCTCTGATTGGGGAGTCGATATCGTCGCGAGACATCTCGCCATCCTATAATCACACAAGCTTTAGACAGAACCCAGCCTAACAGCTAGAACAAAACTATCCGGTACAGACAAACACACTTAAATATGAACTCAAACTGCTAAACTTGCTCTGGGATTTGTTTTTACCATGATGATGTTATGTTTAACCCTAAGATGGTTCACCACCATCACACTAACTCATGTGCCTAAATCATGAATGCATGTTTTTGTATTCTTTTTGACTCAAAACCATGCGTGTACATATGTCATCATGCAGATCTTTAGCTTGGCACATTGTACTTATGAAATGTTATGCTATGCATGATGTGCTATGCATTCTAAAAAGGTCTTAATGCATGCTATGCGAGGCGTACACATGAAAATGATATGCATCCCATACTACATAACATTCCCATACAACGAAAAAAAAAGAAAACGTGCTAGCCGCATTCATTTGGTGAGGTTATGCATCCCATACTACATAACCCTCACATGTTGCCTCCTATGGTGGATCCATATACAAACACATATTATGCATCCCATACTACATAATATGCCCCGTATACTTCTTTGTGCTCATTAGTGTAGTGTTCGTGCTTTAGCCAAGATGTGCTGATGACATATCAGTGTGTGTATGGTATGACGCTAACTACTAAAGCAAACAAGGGAAAGGTTGCCCGACCATTTTCCAAGCAACCTCCCTCTGATACCAACGATCACAACCCGCATTTTCTCTATGATTACATCGTATCATAGCAAGAGAAAATACGTGTCCTGATGACACGTCGTGCAGGGGATAACTGCACACGCTTAGGCAAAACTCCAGACTTAAGACTTAAGGAAAATTTTAGATTAATATGAAAGGAAACCAGTTATGATTAATGGCCGTATCCCTCGGCATGGTGGATCAGCTAGTCTACAATTAAAAGTATATTTATACGCAGTGGAAAATACTTTTGGTTAAATTGAGTTGACATCCTAAAAGAGCATAAGTGTTCCCGAGGGACGACTCATGGTATGCACGACTCTAGGGATAGTATAGTATATAAAAATGTTGTTTATATGCTAAAGGAAAAGTAGTGTTTTGGTTTTCATAAATATGTTATGCATGAGATACATATAGTAATACTTTTAGGGTTTAAAATATCTAACATGCAACCTAGCATAAAACATTCCCAGAAGCAAGTAAACATCCACAACTGGGCAAAGAAATAGCAGCTTAAGTTCATACCCAGCATCTAAAGAAGCCATCAGTGGGCGTCAAATCCTGACACGAACCCACTGGTGAGTATGTATGTCTATACAGAAAGGTAAAGAATTACCTCACAAAATCAAGGAGCAGCTATCTTAGCTACCCAAAAGTCCACAAGCAAGCCCCTCCAAAAGAACTAGCCACTGAACTGTCTACAACTTGGACCTGAGGCATTCAAGAAAATAACACCTCAGCAAGAAAATAATCAAAAAAGGTAAATAGAGCATTATATTTATGAGCAAGTAAGAAGGGTTTAACAACCCGGCAACAAAATGCTATTAGCAAAAGAAAGGACATGACAGTAAGAACAGAGCACTGTCTAAAGAACAGCAAAGCACACCAAGTGCGAGTAATAAAAGCAACATGCCCTACAAAAGAGCATGCAACAGCAACAAGACAAATGCATATATGCCAAAAGAAATAGCCATAAAAAGGAAAGGAACTAACAGTCCTAACACGTGGGTTAATGGCAGGGGTCAAAACATGGGTCTGAATGTATAACCAAAACCAGATCCAAAAAGGGCTAAGGGGTCAAACAGTGGCAGCTCTAGGGTCCCACACATGCCAACCCAAACCGGGGCAAAAGGCGGTGGCCACAACTCTCCACATAAAACCACCCCTCCAGAGGCCACCAAAACTCCACCACCTGCCACATCCCAAGAGTCGACATGCAAAAACTAGCCGAACACCCAATACCCCCCCTAGGTAAACAAAATAGGGAAAAAGTCACGCTAACAATCGTAAGGAAACATACGAACCCAAGGCAAAAATGTCGTGTTCAATCGACGCGGCCTTGCACGCCTAACCCGAACTAACTCTGAGTCTTACCTGACACAAAACCGGCATAGCATTCGGTGTTGACACAATGTGTCGACACCACAACAGGCCGGGGTCGACACCACAACAACAGGTGTCGACACAAGGTGTCGACACCACAACAACAGGTGTCGACACAAGGTGTCGACACCACAGCAAGCCGGTGTCGACACAAGGTGTCGACACCATGACAGCCGGTGTTGACACAGAGTGTCGACACCACGACGTGCCGGTGTCGACATAAAGTGTCGACACCCCGACTGGCCGGTGTCGACACAAAGTGTCGACACCCCGTCTGGCCGGTGTCGACGCAAAGTGTAGATACCCCGACTCGACACTAGCGCCAGAACCAGCAACCAACCAAAACGAGAACAAAACGCCTCTCTAAAATTCATCATCTATCGGCATTTGCTAACTACTCAACCCGAACCGTGCCAATCCGTCCCTATCAGACACACTATCTCAAGAAAACTGAGATTTAACTGGAACTTCTCTACACTAACAATAGTATAATCAGGGACGAATCCTAGAGTACACCTAGGATCTAAGCAAGAGAGAGATAAAATTTAATCAAGAAGAAAAACAAGGATCAGCTTTGGCAAGGATGAGGGAGCATCACTTGCCTCAACACCAGCAAAGCTTGGTCGGCCACTTCCCTCACTCTCGGATCTTGCCGCAGAGCACCAAGCCGAGTAATTGAAGGAATGCAGATCCAAGCGAGAGCAATCCAGATCCACTCTCAAAATCGAATTTTGACCGCTAAATCTCCAGGAATCGGTGTCCGAAGGCTAGGGTAGTCCGGCGGTTCTCTTCCTCTCGTACAGGCGGCGACCTCTTTGAAAAGAGACAATGAAAAGGGACAACGAAGCGAGCCCTAATTTCTAACCTAAGGCTATTTATAAGCATCATTTTTAATAATAAACAAATCAATATATATATTAATTACTTATATGCAATATCAAAACGACGCGAGAACCAAAACATCTCGGAAATTGATGAAATTCACATCGCAGCTAAAAACCCATGGTACAAACACAACTGCGAAGTCGAAATTAGCATTCAACGAACAAACTCGGGATATCACCACCCGAAGTTAAAACACAAGCATTCCCTAAGAGGCTCAACCGAGTCACCAAAGCAGACTCCGACTAGCTGGGGAATCTTGCTAACAGGCTACAACCAGGCTACACAAGGAACCTAAAGAGCTAAGACCACGCTCTACAACGGTGAAAGGCCGGAAATACGTCATCATAACGCCAGTCAAAGATCAAACAAAACGCAGAAAAACCGGCGGCGTTACAGCTCAGTTGGTGATGAGAACTGTTGAAGGTTTCTTATCAAGGGTTGCGGGTTCGAATCCCTGCGCCAACAACGCGCTGTTTGCTGAGAAACAGGCCCGAGAGGCGTTGGGGTGTACGGCCTGCAGGCCTTGGTATATTCCGGCTGTACCACCGTGGTCAGTGGTCTAAAGGTCCATGGGCTACTGGTGGGTCGGGCGGCCTTGGTCTAAAGGGCCGGGTCGTTACAAAAAAGTGTCAGCATGTCAAAACTAATCATAGAAGGCAGGGTGCCGAGATCTCCCCGAGATCTCCCCGAGATTTGAAGCATAAGTTAACGCCTTTAGATATACCGAGTTGGAAATGAGAGAGTTTATCCATGGATTTCATAACCGGTTTACCGAGATCTCCCCGAGGGCATGATGCAGTGTGGGTTATCGTGGACAGACTAACCAAGTGTGACCACTTTGTGCCTTTCAAAGTTGATTATTTTATGGAAAAGATAGATGAGCATTATCTGGACAAAGTCATTAGGTTGCATGTTGTGCCTATGAGTATCATGTCAGATATAGATTCCCGGTTCATGTCTCGTTTCTAGCAAAGCTTGCAAAGAGCTCTAGGTACTGACCTTAGATATTTTACTGCCTATCATCCTCAGACGAATGGTCAGAGGAGAGAGTGAATCAGATCTTGGAGAATATTATTAGATGCTATATTTTAGACCATGGTGGGGCTTGGGATAAATGCCTCGGACTAATGGAATTTGCGTACAATAACAGCTATCAGGAGAGTTTGCAGATGGAGTCGTTTGAAGCTTTATATGGAAGGCATTGTCGAACTCCCTTATTTTTGGCAGAAGTTGGTGAAAAGACTTTGCTCGGTCCAGAAGCGCTGGAGGATATGAGCATTTCAATGACACATATTCGTGAAAAGCTGAGTGAAAGAATTGGTTTCAAGATACCTTAAACACCTAGAGGGGGGGTGAATAGGTTCAATTCTTTTTATTCAGGCAGATAATGTAAATTACTTGTTAAACAGCCTTAGCAATATTTATCACAGCACAGTTCACAACACAGATTTAAACAAAACAGCAACACAGAAGACACACAGTTTTATAGTGGTTCCCAAAGTGATAGGTATATCCACTTTCCCCCTTCGCCTATCTTGCAGTGTACTAGATTCAACCTAACTCCCTTATTTCTTCTCCGATCCTCAGATCTTACAACTCAAAACCTTGAAAGGTCCCTACAGCTCAAACTTCAACAAGTCCTACAACTCAGATTCTTCCAGAGAACCCTACCTCAGAGTGAGTCCACACTC
This sequence comes from Platanthera guangdongensis, assembly GCA_039583875.1. Taxonomy (NCBI): domain Eukaryota; kingdom Viridiplantae; phylum Streptophyta; class Magnoliopsida; order Asparagales; family Orchidaceae; genus Platanthera; species Platanthera guangdongensis. The sequence goes on from CM077150.1 coordinate 216,754,773, forward strand.
CTACAACTCAGGCAATTAAGCCCTACCTTAGCCTTTTCCCAGGCCTACAACTCAGAGAAATGATTCCCCTACCTCAGGCACTCAGCCCTACCTCAGCCTTTATAAATTTAGGCTTACAACTCGGAGAGTTAACTCTCCTACACTTATATCTATAGAAGATACTACAGAGAAATTAATTAAAAAAACAAATAGAACCTTCACCCAGGTAGAAAGAGAAAAGGGTTGAAGGTTTCTTGGTCAGTTCTTGATAGATCTGACTGCTTTAGATCCAACCTGTCTTAGCTTCTTCAAAGCTTCTTTAATTTGAACAAAGTAAGGTTGATCTTCTTGGAGATGATCTTCAATCTGCTTCCTTCTTCTATTCAGATGTGGCTCTGAATTCTTCTGGCAGACTTGTTCAGGATCTGCCCCTAGAGACTTGTTTATTTCTGGATGAATACTTCTCTTATTCTTAGATATTGGTTGTCTCTTTTTTGTTCATCGCCATTTACTGATATAATAGGTCTTTATATAGACCACATCTGAGGTTACCGGCTAGTCTGGTTCCTAACAGCCTTCTGACAGCTCTAACAGATGTAACTGCTTTATTGGTTGTGACAGCTGTCAAGTCTCCAGTCATGACATCTGATACTTCATTGAACTTTAACTCAGTAGCAAGGTGTCGATAAAATTCTTCAAATGTATCCGCACAAATAGATCATGTGTCGACACAATCCTTGGTGATGTAGACACAGCTCACATAATGTCGACACAGCTCTTCCTTTTCTTCTTGACAGAGCTTTTGTAGAATCTGTCGACACAAGTCCTGTGTGTTGACACAACAGCTTCTAGTCTCGACAAAGTTGATGTCGACAGAATTCTGGAGTATGTGGACACAAGTCCTGTGTGTCGACACAAGTGTTGTCGACAGAATTCTAGATTGTGTCGACACAAGTCCTTCTTGTCGACACAGTTGTTGTCGACAGATTTTTTGTATGTCGACACAAGTCCTGTGTGTCGACACAATCTGGCTCCTGGTGTCGACACAGCTCTTCCCAAGTGTCGACACAGCTTTTGTCAAGTGTCGACACATGTACTTAGAAACTTTTTCTGCATTTCCTTAACCTGCACATTGAAACTCAACATAACATCAAATACACATTGATGAATATCATTGAGTTAGGTGAGGTTTCTCCAAATCTGGTACACATTTTCCAATGTACCCAACAATCTCCCCCTATTTGGAGAAGTCATAACCCTTAGTTAATGATATACATCACTTTATAATAAAACGCAGATTATGATGTATAAAGGATTATTTAGTCAGGGTAACATATAGACAAAACCATCATATTCAATCATCACAAAACATAATAAAATATAGTGAACATGAATCAATGTTTTGTTGAAGTAAAAGAAGTTTTTGAACAACAGATTACATGGATTTAAAAACACAAGATTACATAGTTCTAAAATCTAGTCAATCTATTCTAGGACTGATTAAGCTCCTTAATGAAAATGCCTTTGCCAGACTGAATCCTTTCTTGTACATTGGCTTCAGTGTCTTTAGATGGCTTCTTTCCTTTAAGATCCTTTTTCTTGAGCTCTTCAGTCTTAACCTTTTGCCTTTCAAAATAGTGATAAGGCTTTGGAAAGTACTTGCTAGGCTCCACAGAAGTAGACCAGTTTGTAAGACCCCTCCCCCTTACCAAGGAGGCTCTCAGTCTTATGCCCAGAACTGTCGTCTTACGGTGACACTAATGCACGGGTTAGTCGACACCGTAACACGCCGATTCTACCGGCTAGTACGATCATATAACCTGTAGTCCAATATGAGAACCAGAAGTATAGCGGTAAAAGTAAACCACAACTAGTCCACAGACACAGTATATATATATATATATATAAATATATGAAAAGGAAATACATCAGTCCATCCTCCCAACATTGAGATCTCTTCTAAATTGATGTATGACATCTTACCATTTCTGATACTTGCTCAATTCTTGTTCAGAGTACCACTTGCCCCTATCATGCATGTTGTCTTTAACTGCGTGCTAGGCAGTGAGAATAATGTTTCTGGAGCTGGGGCTCCATCTTTCAAAATCAGGCTTTAATTCAGCCTGCTCTCTAAACCTTTTCTTAGAAAGTTGAGCTTCTTGCTCTCTTTTCAAAACAACTTCAGATATCTCAACCTTCTTAATAATCACATTCTAAACATCATGTGGAGGACTGTATATTTGTTGTACTATAGAGTGAATGCCATCAAAATCAGCAGGTGGATAAATAATTTGAGCTACTCCTTACTGAACCCCTTCATTGTGAACAAGTTGAATTCCTGATTCAGTAGTGTTATCATCATCACACAAGGGAGGATAACCAAGAGTTGCACTGATAGCATTAGTTATCCATTTAGCATGTTCAGAGCCTGCATTGACTAGCACTCTCTCCCCCTTTATGACTTCTCGTTCAACATGGTCTCTTAGACCATCCTTTTGAAACCTTATCTGATTAGCTAGATAATTTATTCCTTCTTTGTAGAATGATCTAAACTTCAGCAGCTGATCAACAATTACCTTTTGGGAAGCTTGGATAGCAGTGCTAACATCTATCAAATTTGCTTTGAGTTGTTTATCAAAGTCACTCTTTTCTTTAGCAATGTTTGCAGTGAAAGCAGTTGTTGTATTCTTAAGTTCTGTGATAATAACATTGTGTGATTCTGTCAGATTGTCATTCATTCTGATTTAATTTTCCAAAACATAGCTTTGTTTCACTGCTATGTCATCTATTTGAGTTTTGGCTTCCACTTGTTGCTTTACTAAATATACTACAGCATTACCTCCCTTATGGAAGCAATCTGTCATTTTCTTTTTATGTAGATTGACCTCAAATCTGATGGATTTAATATCTTGTGCCAACTGAAGTTGCAATTCTTTATTGCTCTCATCAACATATTTTTCTAGGGCTTATCGTTGTTCATCTAACTTTACTTGCAGTTGCACCAGTAGTGAACTGAAGTCTACTATTGGAGCTGGAGTTTGTGGGACAGTCTGTAAGGCTTTCTTATAGTCAGAGCTTCTCTTCCTTAGCTCCATAAGCTTTCTCTTCTTTGTCGTAGAGGCTTCTTCATCTTCTGAGGACTCAGATGAGCTTGCTATGTCCACTGTATCTTTTGGACTAGATGCTATAATGTGCATCTCGTGCTCAGTCCTTAGCAGCTCCCCCTCAGTTCTTGCATCTAATAAATTAGGAAAAAGTTCTTCTAAAGTAACGTATTGTTGTATTTGTACTGGAGGTATAACTCTCTCTTTAGTAGATGGTTCTCCTTCAAATTCCAAAGTTTCTTCCCTGGTAATGACATCTCGAGGTATATTGTCTTGATTATTCTGTTCAACAGCATTCATATGCACATTCAGTGTATCATTATCAGTATTTATAGCAGCTTGATTTAATCCAGTAGTACCTCAAGTATAGATTGTGTAGCTGCTTCACTATCCAGTGCAGCTGTGTGGACAGGTGGGTGTTGCTCATGAGCTCCCCCTGAGGGTAATGCCTCTTGTTTAGCTGAAACTGGAGAAAGCTCATTGGCTCCCCCTTGATTAAGCTCTTCCTGGACTTGAGCCAGATGGATGTTGATGGCAGGAATCTGCTCCCCCTGCACATGACTATCAATCTCAGTTTCTTGAGTAGGAGATTTGTTAGTCCTTTTAGCTTCTTCTTCATCTGAGCTGAAAACAACCATTTCTTCTGAATCACTGGAAGATTTAGTGGTCTTAGAAGCTGTTTTCTTCTTTTTTTGAATCTACTGTGATTATTTCTGAGGAGTAGAAACATCTTTGGTCTGAACTCTGTCCCATCTTGAAATTTTTTTCAAATCCATTCTCCTCATATGATTGATCTTAGATCCTGCAATCTGATTCATTACTTCAGGAATATTCTCAGCCAGATATAAAATCAGGATTCTACCCAGATTGGGTTTCTTAAAACTTTCTTTGATTTTGTCAAAAATAATAGCAGACCAATTTGTTTTCACCTTGAATATAATTCTAGTCATCAAACTGAACATGTAGGCTGAAATCCTATTATGTCCCCCTGACGTGCATAGAATAACTTTCCCTATAATTTCAGAAAGAAATTTACCCTGAGAATTCATCCCCTTCCTATTCATTGAGGATCCAATCTTGGTTGTGTGATCTATTTCACATAATTGGAGTGATTCTCTTGTCATGGAAGAGGTTATTTCATCTTCTTCTTTAACCCTAGGCAGCTAAAATGTTTTACTTAAACTCTTCTGAGTGAGTTTGATCTTGGTTCCTTGTATAGATGACTTAATTTCCCCCCCCCCTTTGAATCCAGAGATGTCGTCGTGTAGAATTCAAGAACTTTATTTTTCCATATCCTTGTAGGTTCTAAGACCAAATACTCCAATCCATTTTCTGTGATTCAGGTAATCACAGCTTTGATTTCTCTAGATCCACTTGCAAACGCATCGCGAACTAGTTCATAGCCCTCGTTAATGTTTTCTTCCATCTTTGGCGCCATTAAGGATGAGAGAGATTTGAAGAGAAGAGAGATGAAGGTCTGTCGACCCAAAGGTTTTGTCTCGAGAATTTGGAGAGCATAGTCGACAGGGTTTGACTTCCACCTATTTATATGTTTGTAAACAAAGAAGGTCAAAAGCCGGGTATAAATTCTCTTATTGTGTCGACACTGTTGGGATTGTGTCGACATAGACTATGAAAGTCTCGACAGAGGATTTTATTGTCATACTATGTGTCGACACCATTTGCGATGTATCGACACAGACAACCTTAAGAGTATACACTAAATTATGCATGTCGACACAGACAACTGTATGTGTCGACACCAATATCTAAGTGTCAGGAGAGCTATGTGTCGCCACCAAATTCTAAGTGTCAACACAATCTTCTTAATGTGTCGACAGAATTTTCCTTATGTGCTGACACAAACTACTAAGTGTCGACACAGATGTCTTTTTGTGTCGACACAATTTTACTTAGTCAAATTTGTCATTCTTATTCTAAGTTTAGCATGCCTCGTTCAGTTTTAAAATAATTGAATTTAGTTTCATCCAATGGTTTGGTGAACATGTCAGCAATTTGAAAATTAGTATTGACAAATTCTAAACAAATATCTTCCTTTTCAACATGATCTCTAAGGAAATGAAATCTTATTTCTATGTGCGTAGTTCTGCTATGAGAAACAAGATTTCTAGCAATAAAAATAACACTAGTAGAATGACAAAATAATGGAGTTCTACTTACCTGGATGCCATAATCTTCAAGCTGATGTTGTATCCATAACAGCTGAGCACAACAACTGCCTGCAACAACATATTCAGACTCAGTAGTGGAAATAGTCATACTTGTCTGCTTTTTGCTGCTCCATGACACCATTCTTCCACCTAAAAACTGACATGTGCTAGTTGTACTTTTCCTGTCTTCTTTGTATCCTGTAAAGTCTGCATCTGAATACCCAGTTAGTATAAAATCTCTATTCTTAGGGTACCAAAGGCCAAGATTTGGTGTTCCCTTAAGATATCTCAAAATTCTTTTGACTGCAGTATAATGAGATTCTTTAGTGCAGGCTTGATACCTAACACAGACACATGTAGCATACATGATGTCTGCTCTACTAGTAGTTAAGTATAAAAGGGAGCCAATTATCCATATATACAAAGACTCATCTACAGGTTTCCCTGCATCATCTTTGCATATAGGCATACTTGACCCCACTGGAGTTCTCATGGTGGAGGCTGACTCCATACCATATTTTATAATCAACTCCTTGGTGAACTTATACTGGGATATGGACAAGCCATCATCAGTCTATCTAACTGGGAGTCCCAAGAAGAATTTCAGCTCACCCATGCTTCTTATCTCAAACTTCCCTTGCATAAGTTTAGCAAACTTTCTACAATGGTTGTTTTCTGTTGATCCAAAGATAATGTCATCAACATATATCTGGACTAGGATCATCTTGCCTTTTGATCCCCTAAGAAATAAAGTTTTGTCTATTTTCCTCCTTGAGAATTTGTTCTCAATGAGGAATGTAGACAATCTTTCATACCACTCCCTAGGGGCTTATTTCAAACCATATAGTGCTTTCTTAAGCCAATACACATAATTAGGATAGAGTGGATCTACAAAATCTGAGGGTTGTTCAACATAGACTACCTCTTTTAAGTTACCATTCAGAAATGCTGACTTTACATCCATCTGAAAAACTTTGAACCCTTGATAAGCTGCAAAGGCAAGGAACAACCTTGTTGCTTCCAACCTTGCTACTAGGGCAAATGTCTAGTCAAAATCTATTCCTTCTTCCTGTCTGTATCCCTTTGCCACCAGTCTTGCTTTGTTCTTAACTATAATGCCTCTTTCATCAAGATTGTTCTTGTAGATCCACTTAGTCCCTATGACATTATGATTCTTTGGTTTAGGAAGCAACTTCCAGACTTTGCATCTTCCGAATTGATTCAACTCTTCCTGCACGGCATCAATCCAATTTGGGTCTTGTATGGCTTCTTCAAATTTCTTGTGTTCCATCTGGGATAGGAAACTTGAGCAAAGGACTGTGTTCATGTTCTTGCTCCTTGTCTGAACATCATGACTTGGATCACAAATAATTTGGTGTACTGAATGATCTTTTAGATGTCTTATTGCTGGAGGCAATCTAACTACACCATGATTTTCTCCAATCACCTCACCATGTTGTACTTCATTGTCCTCTTCATCAGCTTTTGGGTCTTATACTCCCCCTAGATAGCATCCATAATTTTCTTCATCCTGCCTTTTAGGTTGGTCTTCACTAACGGTTAGCTTGTCCATCTTTTCCTTCAAACCTGTAGTGCTACAAGGAGTACTAGACAGCTAATAGTTGATTAGTTTAGTTTCATCAAAAACTACATGGACAGATTCTTCTACAACTTGAGTAGTCAAGTTGTAGACTCTATGTAACAGCCCAAATTCGAGAAACGGGAAAATATTAGGTGACACGGCCTGGGACACGGGCGTGTCCCAGGGCGTGTCCTGCTCGGGTTGAGTAGATGGGCGCGTGGTCGACGAAATTTGTTTGACGAATTTTCGGGAGGTACACGCCCGTGACACGGGCATGTCAGGGGGCGTGACCTAGGATGTGTCCTCCTTTGGTCGACACCAGAGTGTTGGTTGATGAACTGCGCTCGACGATTGTCGAGTATGGGGTATACGACCTGTGACACGGGTATGTCACATGGCATGTCCCGCTGTGTCGAGAGATCAAAACTTTTCTCTCGAGTAGGTGGAAAAGTAATCGAGTAAGAGGGGGGTGACACGGGCGTGTCATCCCTGTGACATGGGCGTGTCCTATCTGGGTACTCGAGTAGTTGGTTTTCTCTCGAGTAAGTCCTCTCGAGTAGGTCTCGAGTGGGTTACACGCCCCGTGTCACGATCGTGACTAGGCTGACACGGGCGTGACATGGGCGTGTCACCTTGTCGTGGATAAGTAAGAATGAGTTGGTTCGTGTACCGCTTAAGGTACACGCCATGTGACAAGGGCGTGTCGGGGCCGAAAGGTGATTTTTCAGAGATTTTCTGGACATTCATTTCCCTATCCTGAATCCAAGGGCTGGGCTCTATCCAGGTGCTTATATGGCCGAGAGCTGAGAGCAATTCCCCTTTATCTTCATCTTCTTCTTCTCCATCTCATTTCAAGAGAGAGAAAGAGAAAGGGAGAGCAAGGGAAGGAAAGGAGAAAGCAACCTAGCTGTTGGAGGAGCTGCGGAGTGCGGATTGAAGTTCCGAGTACGGATTCGTGAAGGCAAAGCCGAGGCGGTGACTTCCATCTGGCTACTTCATAGCGCCAAAGCGATCTTCAAGGGTAACGATCTCCTTCTTGGACATCGAAGTCCTATCTTTATGCATGTGCGTGGAATCCTCAACCAAGAGGTGGATTTCGGAAGCGATTCCTTGGTTGAGTGTGCATCTAGAGTCAGAAGTGCAGAGTACGACATAGGTAAGCTGTGTGAAGCCCATCTGGACGGGTAGTCTGGATTGGTGATGATCATGGGTAAACCGGAGAAGACTCCGTGGATTTGATTATATGAAAAATTTATGTGTTGTGGAATGAATGTTTGCTTGGATGTGTATTATGGCTGTAAGGAGGCTTTCAATAAGCTCCTGTTGAGCAATCAATGGGTAGCATGGCTGGGGGAAACGCGGGATGAACCTAGTTTATTACACCACATGGTGTGGGTTGGTCCGTATTAGTGAGGATTGCTGGGTGGCAATGTTTGGGGAAAGTGAGGAGGACCCTACGTGCTGCACCAAAGTTGTGGGTCGATCGGAAATAGGTGAGGGGTCGATGGGTGGTATTGGCAGGGGAGTCTCGATAGACCTAGCTACCACACTACATGGTGTGGGTCGATCTGCTCTGGTTGTTTGTGAATGCTGCGAGGTAGTACCACTGAGTGGTATGGACGGGATGTCGCCAATAGTGAGATTGGTGGACTAGAATTGAGCCGCCCAACCAACAAGTGAAGAGACTCGATCGGCGGTGTATGACTGGTATATCCGGTACACCAATAAGGTGCCCTGAGTACACGAAGCATCTGGTGGATACCGACGTTTGTGATATGAATGTGATTGGTAGATTTGCTAGATTGATAAGGATTATGAGGATGACGATGCATACAGGGAAGGAACCACAGCCCCGGGTAAGGGGTAGGGTCGTTATAATGGGTCAGCTAATGCTGACCGTTACTTTGTTTCTATTTGGATTGGATGGCTAATTGTAGTTGTTGTTGCTTGAATTGCTTGAGCGAAATGGAAGGATTGTAGTTAAAGGCCCTCTAAGGCCGTACGAAGAAACGTGGTTGGAATTCATATGTGGCCGGCCTGCGTGCCGATGTATGAAAATTTATTTATGTAAAGTGAAACCCGTAAGGCCTTAAGGACAGTGTGTGTGAGTTGTATACATTCATGATTTGGATATATAAATGTGAAGTTTATATAGTAGTGGACATTCTCTGAGTTGAGTTCATGTTAACGTAAAATGCTGCGCTAGATTGGATTGAGTTAGAATGTGAGTAGATTTTGATTTCCACAAGTAATTCTGCCGCTTGTCTGTGACATATGGCGTGGGGCCCCGGTCGGACCCACCGTTATATGCCATGTGATGAGTGGGGGTGTTACAAAGTGGTATTAGAGCTAGGTTGAGATTGTTTGGGAGGAAAAACGTAATTGAACTCACGAATGTCCACTAGGAATGTATGTCATGCACATGAAGTGCATGTGTGTGTAGTCAATGTATAATTATCGTTATGACATGGATGTTTTCATGGTTTTTTGTACCTTGCTAGGTGGCGAGAAGTGGTGTTGGGCAATCTGAGCCCCAACGGTCCGCTGAGAGTGCAGCACCCGTAGAAGCGTCGATGCCTCCTTCGGCGGAGACTATATGGATGGTGATGGAGACGGTGCTAGCGGTGTTACAAGCATAGCCTATTAGGAAGGCATGGCCGGTAGGGGTGCCAGTACGGCTGGGTGCAAGGTAGGAGTGCGCTGAAGCTGTGGTGAATGAGCAAGGAACGAATGAGCAGTTAAAATGGTTTATGGAGTTTCACATGTTTGTAAATACGGCCCGTGCATTGGCAAAGGATTTGAAACGGTTGCAGGATAAAAAGAAATTGGTACTAGGAAATGCCAAAGGCAACGTTCCGCAATCGGAACAGTCGGAGTTTAGACGATGAGATAAGAAAAGATTTAGGTCTACTAAAGCAACTCTACAGCAAGGACGTGTAGAAATACGCACATGTTTTACTTGTGGCACCCATGGACATTTAACCAACTATTGTTGGAGTGCCCCTTCAGGTAGTGAAAGGAAGACAGGTGCGTCTTATGACAAAAAAGGTAAAGCAGTGGCTGAGTCATTTGCACCCCGGACGCAACCTTGATGGCATAACTTGGACGAGTCGTAAAGCGCAATTGGTGAAATACAATCTCGAATGTTTTAGGCGGCTGAGCGAAAGGAGTGATTTGTATCCTTTGGTGATGTGAATAATGTTGTATATAAGGCAATGACTAATGCGATGGTTGTGCGCATATATATTATCTGTCGTGTTACATGTTGAAATGTCGGTGCACACTTGGTGATAGTGCAGTGATCGATTGATTATGATAAATGTATATTCTGTTTGAGGGTATATAGAATGTTTGTGGCTAGAGATCACTAGCAGAAACTGTGGATTATTTGGCATATGGAGGTTGAACAGTACAAAGGTTGTTGTAACCTATTAGTTTGTTGTCATAACAGTTTGGTTGTTGTTTTCTGTGCAATTTTGTGGACGAAATTTATTGAAGGAGGGGAGGGTTGTAATAGCCCAAATTCTAGAAACGGGAAATTATTAGGTGACACGGCCTAGGACATGGGCGTGTCCTAGGGCGTGTACTACTCGGCTTGAGCAGATGGGCGCGTGGTCGACGAAATTCGTTCGATGAATTTTCGGGAGGTACACGCCCGTGACACGGGTGTGTCAGGGGAGGTGACCTAGGGCGTGTCCTCCTTTGGTCGACACCAGAATGTTGGTCGACGAACTGCGCTCGACGATCATCGAGTATGGGGTACAAGGCCTATGACACGGGCTTGTCACAGGGCGTGTCCCGCTATGTCGAGAGGTCGAAACTTTTCTCTCGAGTATGTGGAAAAGTACTCGAGTAAGAGGGGGTGACACGGGAGTGTCATCCATGTGACACGGGCACGTCCTATTTGGGTCCTCGAGTAGTTGGTTTTCTCTCGAGTAAGTCCTCTCGAGTAGGTCTCGAGTGGGTTACACGACCCGTATCACGGGTGTGACTAGGCTGACACGGGCGTGACATTGGAGTGTCACCTTGTCGTGGATAAGTCATAATGAGTCGGTTCGTGTACCGCTTATGGTACACGCCCTGTGACACGGGCCTGTCACAGGCTGTGTCGGGGCCGAAAGGTGATTTTTCAGAGATTTTGTGGCCATTCATTTCACCATCCTGAATCCAAGGGCTGGGCTCTGTCCAGGTGCTTATATGGCCGAGAGCTGAGAGCAATTCCACTTTATCTTCATCTTCTTCTTCTTCTCCATCTCATTTAAAGAGAGAGAAAGAGAAAGGGAGAGCAAGGGAAGGAAAGGAGAAAGCAAGCTAGCTGTTGGAGGAGCTGCGGAGTGCGGATTGAAGATCCGAGTATGAATTCGTGAAGGCAAAGCCGAGGCGGTGACTTCCATCTGGGTACTTCATGGCGTCGAAGCGATCTTCAAGGGTAACGATCTCCTTCTTAGACAGTGAAGTCCTCTCTTTATGCATGTGCGTGGAATCCTCCACCAAGTGGTGGATTTCAGAAGCGATTCCTTGGTTGAGTCTGCATCTAGAGCCGGAAGTGTGGATTACGGCATAAGCATGCTGTGTGAAGCCCATCTGGACGGGTAGTCTGTATGGGTGATGATCATGGGTAAACCGGAGAAGACTCTGTGGATTTGATTATATGAAAAATTTATGTATTGTGGAATGAATGTTTCCTTGGATGTGTATTATGGCTATAAGGAGTCTTTGCATAAGCTCTTGTTGTGTGATCAATGGGTAGCATGGCTGGGGGAAATGCAGGATGAACCTAGCTTGTTACACCACATGGTGTGGGTTGGTCCATATTAGTGAGGATCGATGGGTGGCAATGTTTGGGGAATGTGAGGAGGATCCTACGTGCTGCACCACAGTTATGTGTCGATCGAAAATAGGTGAGGGGTCGATGGGTGGTACTGCTAGGGGAGCCTCGATAGACCTGGCTACCATACCACATGGTGTGGGTCGATCTGCTCTGGTTGTTTTTGAATGCTGTGAGGTAGTACCTCTGAGTGGTATGGACGGGATGTCGTCAATAGTGAGATTGGTGGACTAAAATTGAACCGCCCAACCAACAAGTGAAAAGCCTCAATAGGCAATATATTACCGGTATATCCGGTACACCAATAAGGTGCCCTGAGTGCACAAAGCGTCTGGTTGATACCGGCGTTTGTGATATGAATGTGATCGGTAGATTTGCTAGATTGATAAATGTTATGAGGATGGCAATGCATACAGGGAAGGAACCACTGCCCTGGGTAAGGGGTAGGGTCGTTATAATGGGTCAGCAAATACTGACCGTTAGTTCGTTTTTGTTTGGATTGGATGGCTAATTGCAGGTATTGCTGCTTGAATTGTTTGAGCGGATTGGAAGGATTGCTGTTAAAGGCCCTCAAAGGCCGTGCGAAGAAATGTGGTTGGATTTCATGTGTGGCCGACCTGCGTGACGATGTACGAAATTGTATTTGTGTAAAGAGAAACTTGTAAGGCCTTAAGGCAAGTGTGTGTAAGTTGTATACATTCCTGATTTGGATATATAAATGTGAAGTTTATATAATAGTGGACATTCTCTGAGTTGAGTTCATGTTAACGTAAAATGTTACGCTAGAATGGATTGAGTTAGGATGCGAGTAGATTTTGATTTAGACAAGTAATTCCGCCGCATATCTGTGACATATGGCGTGGGGCCCCGGTCGGACCCACCTTTATATGCCATGTGACGAGTGGGGGCGTTACACTCTGTATGCCATACTACTGTTGTTATACCCAACAAATATCCCTTCTTGGGATTTGGCATCAAACTTAGTTAAATAGTACTTGCCATTATTAAGAACAAAACACTTGCTTCCAAAGATTCTGAAATAGGCTAAATTTGGTATTCTGCCTTTCATAATCTCATAGGGTGTCTTCTTATGACTTTTTGTGATGGAAGCCCTATTGAGAACATGACATGCGGTGTTTACTGCCTCAGCCCAGAAATATTCTGGGAGAGAAGTGTCACTCAGTAAGGTTCTACCAGCCTCAATAAGAGTCCTATTCTTTCTTTCAGCAATACAATTTTGCTGGGGAGTTCTAGGTGAGGAGAACTCTTGATGAATCCCTAGTTCTTCACAAAATCTTGTTATGCATTCAGACTGAAATTCAGTTCCATGATCACTTCTGAATTTGACCACTGAATTGTTAAGTTCATTCTGAATTTGCCTAACAAAGTTATGGAAAACATTTGAGGTTTCAGATTTCTGCCTCAGAAAGAAAACCCATGTAAATCTAGAATAGTCATCCACAACCACAAATGTGTAGACTTTCATACGTAGACTATGAACTGGCATAGGACCAAATAGATCCATATACAGTAGGTACAAACACCTTGCTGAGTCTTTGGTATCAAGACTATGGAAGGAGGTTTTGGTCTGTTTGCCTTTTTGACAAGCTGAACACACACCCTCCTGGATGCACTTGACCTGAGGACCATTCCTCACTAACTCCATACTATAGAGTTGGCCTATTGACTTATAGTTCAAGTGAGCCAGTATATTATGCCATTTGACACAATGAGAAGCTTTCTCATCTGCAATTAGACAAATAGGAAAGTTCTTATTCTCACAATCAAAGTTGAGACAATAAACATTTCCTTTTCTATAACCTGACAAGATGACCTCTTGATCACTTGTCCTTCTAATTTGACAGTCATTCCTAATAAAAGAGGTGTCATAACCAAGATCACTCAGTTGGCTTATGCTTATTAAGTTATGTTTCAAACCTTTCACATAAGCCACTTGGGTGATAGTGATGGAACTATTGGAAATATTACCAAACCCTTTGATGACCCCCATTTCAGATCCACCAAACATCACTTTGGGTCCATTCTATATGGGAGAGTAGTCCTTCAACATCCCTCTTGTTCCAGTCATGTGCCTCGAACAACCACTGTCCAAGTACCATATTGGGGTATGGCCACTTGGACTCAGCTGCATCAAATAAAATTACTTAACCTTAGAACCCCAATAATTATTGTGTTCTAGGTTCAGGTTAGACTGAAACATGACATGCTTGCTTGTAACCTTTCTGACATGTAAGCTGACATTCTTCCTGATAGTAGTGTTGTGCCAACAATCAATGGCATAATGACCCACTTTGCCACAACACCAACACTCATATCTATTGTATCTTCTTTGAGGTACAGTCTTAACAGCATTGCTGTCATCAGACCTTAAAACTATAGGTACAGTGGTCCTTTTATTGAGTGTTGGGGCTATTGCATCAAACATTGATGATTCATAAAGATCATAATGTGTTGTACGTGGGCTGCCCTATTGGCATTTACACCCTTGTCATTCAGATTTCCATGCTTACTGTGACTATGTGTAATGTCATGAACATACATGTTAGTAGGCTGCATCACTTTCCTAAAAGAAATAGGGTGTTTGAAGGCTAGTGGCGGAACTGGGGCTTTGCCATTTCCTTTAGAATTAGCTGCCCTAGATCTTCCCTTGAAGCCTAATCCTGTCTTACCCTTTTGGAGAGTTAAGTCATCAATCAAGGGTAAAACTGACTTTGGCATTGTGAATTTAGCCACAGGTTCCCTCTCTTTTTGAAGTCTGACTTCAAGACTCTTGATTTGATCACTTTTGAATGTAATTGTACCCATCTGAATAAAAGTTATATTTTTCAGTTTGGCAATTTCATTCAATTTCAAATCCAGCATTTTTGCTGAATCTGATGCAGCCAATTTAAGAGATGAAATTTCCTCAGCTTGGTTTTTGACAAGATTTCTGCTTCTCTTAAGTGCTTGCAACAGATTACCATACTCATCAATAAGTTGATGAACATCCCCTTCAGATTCAGACCCATCCACATCTCTTGATGCAGACGCTTCTAAGTCTGATCCAGTATAATATTTTGAAACTGAAGAAAGGTTGTTTACCTTACTGGGACAAGGTTTATCCTGGCACTGATCTTCCTCAGTTAAAGCCATCAACCCTTTGTAGTGATGATCTTCAACCCCATTTATTTAGTCCAGCAGTTGAAAGAACTCAGATACTACTGAATCCTCTTCAGTAGTGAACAATCCTATATAAGCTTCAGCTTCAACTTCAGTCTCTTCTCCTGATTATAATGATTATGAGTCAGTCCAACTCTTCTGCTTCTTTGCAACAAAGGATCTCTCCTTCTTGCCCTTATTTTATTGCTTCTTTTTATCTTTAGATTCCTTTCTTTTATCAGGATAATCAGCTATGACATGTCCTGGCCTGTTGCAACAATAACAAACAATTTTAGAAGAAGTTTGTTTGCTGGGATTAAAGACATACCTGTCATCCTTAGATGTTTTGTTCTTCTTGTAATAGTCATACTTGGAGAAGGATGAAGATGGCTTTGTTCTCCATTTCTTCTTCTTCATTAACCTTTGAAACAGTCTTGTGAATGCAGCAAAGTCTTCATCAGATTTGTGACTGTCTGAAGTGTTGATGTCAGAATTTTCAGATTCAACTTTAGCCATTCTCTTGGGAGGAGAAGGTGACTTTCACCTACCCTTTCTTGTGGCTTCAGCCTTAAAAGCGACTGACTTCTCTCTGTATTCAGACTTATTTATATTTTCCTCCTCCTTTCTGGCAGTGAGTTGCATCTCATAGGATAACAGTTTTCCAAATAAGGTTGGTGGAGGTGTATCTGCAAGCCTGGCCACCTCTCTGATGGCAGATATTTTAGTATCCCAATCCTTGGTTAAAGATCTGAGAAACTTGTCATTTAATTCATAAGTTCTAAAGAATCTTCCATAAGTCATTAGCTCATTAACAATTCTGAAGAATTTTTTATAGCATTCAGCTATGATGTCTGTCTTAGCTTGTCTAAAGCTTTCATACTCTTGATTTAACATAGACTTCTTGTCCTCCCTCACTTCTTCTGTTCCCTCCATGTAGACAGACAATGTGACCCACATCTCCTTGGAGGTTTTGCAATGGACCAGATTCTGGAAGGTAGAGTCATCTATGGCACTCACAATTATGTTCTGTGCCCTCTTGTCTAAGGTTATTAGAATGATCTCTTCCTTAGTCATTTCTGAATAACTTTTTGGAGTCTTGAGGTTAGCATCAAAACCTGATATGTTCATAGGAATAAATGGCCCTTCTAGCAATGTAATGTAAATTCTTCGATAAGACGCCTCCATGAACAATCTGACCCTTTCTATCCATATGCCAAAATTTTCTTTCCTACAGATAGGAAGTTTCATAGATCCAAATTCCTTCTAATTCTCACTTGAACCCATTCTGTCTAACTGATAACTGCCTTATAGATCAACTCAGACTGTTAAGTCTAATCTTGAACAACCTGTCTCTGATACCACTTGAAAAAATTGCTTTCAAGATACCTTAAACACCTAGAGGGGGTGTGAATAGGTTCAAATCTTTTTATTCAGGAAGATAATGTAAATTACTTGTTAGACAGCCTTAACAATATTTATCACAGCACAGTTCACAACACAGATTTAAACAAAACAGCAACACAGAAGACACACAGTTTTATAGTGGTTCCCCAAGTGATGGGTACATCCACTTTCCCCCTTCGCGTATCTAGCAGTGTACTAGATTCGGCCTAACTCCCTTCTTCCTTCTCAGATCCTCAGATCATACAACTCAGAACCTTGAAAGGTCGCTACAGCTCAAACTTCAGCAAGTCCTACAACTCAGATTCTTCCAGAGAACCCTACCTCAGAGTGAGTCCACACTCCTACAACTCAAGCATTTAAGCCCTACATCAACCTTTTTCCAGGCCTACAACTCAGAGAAATGATTCCCCTACCTCAGGCACTTAGCCCTACCACAACCTTTATAAATTTAGGCTTACAACATAAAGAGTTAACTCTCCTACAATCAGATCTATAGAATATCCTACAGAGAAATTGATTAAAAAAACAAATAGAATCTTCACCCAGGTAGAGAGAGAAAAGGGTTGAAGTTTTCTTGGTCAGTTCTTGATAGATCTGACTGCTGTAGATCCAACATATCTTAGCTTCTTCAAAGCTTCTTGAATTTGAACAAATTAAGGTTGATCTTCTCGGAGATGATCTTGAATTCTTTTGGCGGACTTGTTCAGGATCTGCCCTTAGAGACTTGTTGATTTCTGGATAAAGACTTCTCTTCTTCTTAGTCTTTGGTTGTCTCTTTTTTGTTCATTGCTGTTTGTTGATAGAATAGGTCTTTATATAGACCCCATCTGCGGTTACCGGCTCATCCGGTTCCTAACAGCTTTCTAACAGCTCTGATAGATGTAACTGCTTTGTTGGTTGTGACAGCTGTCAAGTCTCCAGTCATGAAATCTGATACTTTATTGAACTTTAACTCAGCAGCAAAGCGTCGAGACAATTCTTCAAATGTGTCGACACAAATAGATCATGTGTCGACACAATCCTTGGTGATGTCGACACAGCTCACATAATGTCTACACAACTCTTCTTTTTCTTCTCGACACAGCTTCTGTGGAATGTGTCGACACAAGTCCTGTTTGTCGACACAACAACTTCTAGTCTCGAAGAGTTGATGTCGACAGAATTCTGGAGTATGTCGACACAAATCCTGTGTGTCGACACAAGTGTTGTCGACAGAATTCTGGAATGTGTCAACACAAGTCCTTCTTGTCGACACAGTTGTTGCCGACAGATTTTCTATGTGTCGACACAAGTCCTGTGTGTCGACACAATCTGGCTCCTGGTGTTGACACAACTCTTCCCAAGTGTCGACACAGCTTTTGTCAAGTGTCGACACTTGTACTTAGAAACTTTTTTTAGCATTTCCTTAACCTGCACATTAAAACTCAACACAACATCAAATACACATTGATGAATATCATTGAGTTAGGTGATGCTTCTCCAAATCTGGTACACATTTTCCAATGTACCCAACACTGAGGTTGGCTCACGAGCGATACGATAAGTATGCAAATCAGCGCAGAGTTGATCTGGAATTTGCAGTTGGGAACATGATGTTTCTGAAGGTCTCTCTGATGCCAGGTGTTAAGAGATTTGGAAGGAACCATAAGCTGGATCCCAGGTATGTGGGACCTTTTCAGATTCTGGAGCACATCAGGATTTTTGCCTATAGACTGGAATTGCTTGATTCTTTCCCTTGTGTTCACGATGTGTTTCACGTAAGCCAGTTACGGAAGTGTATTCGTAGTGATTGACATGTCCTTGACTTAGTGCCCCAGTTACAGCCTAATCTCACGTATGTCGAAGAGCCTGTTCGTATTCTGGAGACGCAAGATCGTGTGCTAAGAAAGAGGACAATTCTGATGGTCAAAGTTCTCTGGCGCAATCAGGACGTTAGAGGTACAACTTGGGAATTGGAATGCGCAATGAGAGAATCTCATCCTCAGCTATTCTCCTAGCCATACCTGGTTAGTATTATTATTTAATGAATTCTTCCATCATGTATCTCCCTCTGCCCTCTTGTTTCGTTTTGTGTTCTAAGTTTCGGGATGAAACTTCCTTTTTGGAGGGGTGACTGTAACACCCCTGATTTTTTGACAATTATTTAATCATCTTGGTGACGTCATAATGACGTAAGGGGTTTTACGTAAACGTGGAGTTGACGACGCGTCGTCGTTAGTGCGTTTTTGCGTCTGTTTGGTCGAGTCGGCCAAATTCGTGAATCCTTGTCGAAAATGAAAAATTTCATGTTAGGAAATTAAATTAATTAATTTTTGTCATGCTCGTCTTCGTCGCGATCCGAGCGATATTCGAGCCTCGGTGAATTTCTGAAGTTTTGTAGAATTTATGTTCACCGTAGACTTTGAAAATTTATATCTCGAGAACGTCATGTCGGATTTTGGTTCCGTCTTCACCATTGGATTCGTAGCGTTAGTGTTCGCCTATGGTGCAAATTTCATTGAATTCGCCGCGCGTTTGGCCCTCCGTTTTGAACTCATACTTGTTTGTTCAAAAATATAAAAATATGATTATTATAATATTAAAGCACTATTCAAAAATGAAAAGTACTATTCATTCATAAAGTTTGATCAAGGATATAATTGCAAAATCCACTATTCACCAGGGTACTATTCATGCAATTAGTTCAAATGTTCTTCTTCAGTAGTTATTCTTCTTCTCGAGTATCTGCAACTCTTCTCGATAATCCAGAAACATATACTCGAGTACATATACTCCTTCCCGGGAAGTCCTGAAATTTGTTCTTGAGAACTCTAAGCTTGTTCTCATGTACAGTAGATCCTTCCGGGGAAATCCTGAAGTTAGTTCTCTAGAACTCTGAGCTTGTTCTCTAGTACTGTAGGTCCTTCTCGAGCAATTCATTTCATCCCGCCTTCGGGCGCTGTTTTCAGGCTGAAAACGGCATCATATGGAAAAATGGCTAACATGGATTTTGTTCCGTGTTGATCACTTTTTGATTCGGAGCAATCTTTATCCTCTATTTTCATTTTTCGTGCACCCGCGCGTAGATTGCCCGACTCCTTTCTGTTTACTCAAAAGAATATATATATATATATATATATATATATATATATATATATATATATATATATATATATATATATATATTCATACACTTAAGGATAAATAGAACGAATTCATCTACTTCTCTTCATCGAACCAGAGAGCGAGAGTGACTGCGAGGGTTCTAAGTTTGTGAAGCTTCGGATCGCCGCCGTCAGAGCTATGGTGCTCGTAATCGCCATCCGAACATAGATCCGGAAAGCTCTCGTCGAGAGCTTCACGATCGTGGTAAGTACTTCTCATTTCGTGGAAGTTTTTCGTTAGAGTTTTCGGCCCTAACCTCTCTTTCGGCCTCAATGCCTGTAGACTTAGTCAAATATCTACACAGATTTTCTATGGCATTGACTGTCTGAGCTAAACTCAACAATTTATGTTGTATGGCGTTAGGTGAGTAGAATTCACTCAACGCCTGTGGACTTGGTCATATTTCAGCCAGTTTCACCTAGCCTTTGACGAGATCAACTAATCTCACAACTTTTTGATGTTTGGCATTGAGTGATTAGAGTACACTCAACGCCTGTGGCATTAGCCACATTTCTGCTTGCCAATTGTTAGGCTTAGACTAACCAAGCTATACTTAATGCTTTTACTAAACTGTCATTGAGTGAATAGACTTCACTCAACTCCTGTGGACTTAGGCAATTTCCATCCTATCCAGCATCTTCCAATGCATCTAGCGTGGAGTGAGCTTGCTTCTCTCAATGCCTGTGCACTTAACCGAATTCTTGCACCTTGCATTGAGTGAGCTTGCTTCACTCAACGCCTATGTACTTAGGAAAATTCCTGTATGTCCACCAGTTTGCTTGGTGTCCACCTATCCAATCAGTGTAATAGGGACTTACTTGCATGCATAAACTCAAACACACATCAAATGCAACTAGTGCATGTGTCATGGACTTGTTTGACTTCTTACAAATCTGGTCCATGTGGATCAATGGATCCAACAATCTCCCCATATTTAAACAAGTCAAAACCCTTATTTCAATTATTCACATTTT
The DNA here is from genome assembly GCA_039583875.1 of Platanthera guangdongensis. Lineage (NCBI taxonomy): Eukaryota > Viridiplantae > Streptophyta > Magnoliopsida > Asparagales > Orchidaceae > Platanthera > Platanthera guangdongensis. The sequence goes on from CM077150.1 coordinate 216,775,118, forward strand.
TAGTCAATGACACACACAACATATGCACCAATAAAATGCATTATTATAACAGAGCAGATCTTGGAAGGTTACCACATTTCATGCCTGTTTGGTGAGCAACACCTGATCCCCCTATTTTCTTGTAAGTTGTGTGATACCACATGAATGCTGCATGGGAGCATTTCTTTCTCCCTCTGAATCTGATACCACTTGATCAGAGCAACATACCTTTCTCCCCCTGAATTTGAAACCACTTGATCAAACTCTGATGCCACACTTGATGATGGTACACTTGATCAATATTTGAAGCCATTTGATATGTGACTTAATCTCTTCTTTCTCTCTCCCTTCATGACTTCTGAAGAATAGTCAGGTCAGAGGTTGCTTGTTTTGATGTGCTTCTCGCCTTATCTGTTTGTAGTTGATACCCTTGGTGCAGCTATTAGCTGCCTCTTTATATGAGGCTGATTTTGATCCTGCAGCTGCTGGACTTGCTCCCCCTCAATAGGAGCCACTTTTGTCATCATTTTACTGATGGTCACTTTGGTCTTCTTACCACTTAAGGTCTTCATCTCCTGCAAGAAGAACAAATCCTGCACCAAAACTAAATCTATAGGGAGTGACTAAAACTATACTAGGTTCAACATACCCAACTCAAACTTGAAGGTGTTGATCTTTGCTTCATCTAGTGGCTTAGTAAAGATGTCAGCCAATTGCTTGTCTGTGGGGACAAACTCAAGACTGATATCTTCCATTTCCACATGCTCCCTAATAAAATGATATCTAATTTCTATATTGTTAGTCCTGTAGTGTGAGATAAGATTACTAGCAATAGAAATAACATAAGTAGAATCACAATAAAGAGGGTTTCTTCTTACCTTGAGGTCATAATCATGGTGTGAATGCTGAATCCACAGCAACTGAGGATAACAACTACCTACTGAAATGTACTCCGACTCTGCAGTTGATATAATAATACTTATTTACTTCTTACTGCTCCATGACACTAGTCTTATTCCTAAGAACTGACAGGTGCATGTAGTGCTTTTACTGTCCTCTTTGCATCCTACAAAATCTGGATCTGAATGCCCTGTTAGTTAAAAATCCCTATTTCTAGGGTACCATAGGCAAAGATCTGGTGTGCCCATACGATATCTCAAGATCCTCTTTACAGCAGAGTAGTGAGAGTTTTTAGGGCAGGCCTGATGCCTAGCACAGACACATGTAGTATACATAATGTCAGGCCTACTAGTCGTGAGGTATAAAAGGGAGCCAATTATCCCTCTATATAAAGTTTCATAAACAGGTTTCCCTGCTTCATCTTTGTTTAAAGGCATACTTGAACCCTTGGGAGTTTTCGTGGTGGAGGCATTCTCCATTCTATATTTCTTAATCAACTCCTTAGTGATTTTGGAGTGGGATATGGACAAGCCATCATCAGTCATCTAACTTGGAGACCCAAGAAGAACTTGAGCTCTCCCATACTACTCATCTAAAAAGTCCCTTGCATAAGTCTAGCAAACTTCCTACAAAGGTTGTCATCAGCAGATCCAAAGATAATGTCATCAATATATATCTGGACTAGGATGATCTTGCCCTTAGACTCCCTTAGGAATAGGGACTTAGAGTCAACAAAACCTGATGGTTGTTCTACATATACTTCCTCTTTTAAGTCCCCATTCATGAAGGCTGACTTCACATCCATATGGTATACTTTGAATCCTTAACAGGCAGCAAATGCAAGGAAGAGCCTCATTGCTTCCAATCTGGCTACTGGGCTAAATGTCTGGTCAAACTCTATCCCTTATGCTTGCCTCCATCCTTTAGCCACCAGTCTTTCCTTGTTCATGACAATAATATCATTCTCATCTAACTTGTTCATATAGATACACTTAGTTCCTATAACATTATGTCCCTTAGGTCTGGGAACCAGCTTTCAGACTTTACATCTCTTGAACTTTTTCAGTTCTTCCTACATTGCTCCAATCCAAAATTAGTCTTTGATTGCCTCTTCAAACTTCTTGGGCTCTACTTATGATAGGAAACTTGAGTAGAGTGTTGTGTTGATACTCTTACTTATGGTTAGTACTCGTTGGCTTGCCTCACCAATGATTTCGTATGTTGGATGATCCCTTAGATTCCTGAGAGCTGGAGTCAATCTAACTTCAGCTTGCTATTCTTCAGTCTCTTCAGCTGGTTGTTCTTCATCCTCAAATTGTGAGTCTTGAGCTCCCTCTGGACAACACACATATTTTCTCTTATCTTGGACTGCTGGAGCATCTTCCTTGACGGTAAGCTTGTCCATCACCTCCTTTATTCCTGTAGAACTAGAAGAGTAGCTAGGCAGCTCATAGTTAGTCATGTTTGATTCATCAAAGACACCATGAACTTACTCTTCTACAACTTTACTTGTCAAGTTGTAGATCCTATATGCATGACTGTGGTTGTTGTACCCAACAAAGATTCCTTCATAGGACTTGGTAGCAAACTTAGTCACATAGGACTGTTCATTTTTCAGTACATAGCACTTGCTACCAAAAATCCTGAAGTAGGATAAGTTTGGTTTTCTACCTTTCAAGATCTCATAGGGAGTCTTATTGTGGCTCTTCGTGATAGAAGCTCTGTTAAGGGCATGCCGTGCAGTGTTTACTGCCTCAGCCCAGAATTATTCTAGGAGAGATGTGTCACTTAACAAGGTCCTACCAACCTTTACAAGGGTTCTGTTTTTCCTCTCAGCAATTCCATTTTGCTGGGGTGTTCTAGGATAGGAGAATTCCTGGTGAATCCCTTACTTTTCACAGAATCGTCTCATGCTTGCAAATTGAAATTCAGTCCCATGGTCACTTCTGATTTTGACCATAGTAAACTCTAGTTCATTCTGTATATGCTTGACAAAAGTCTTGAAGACTTCAAGTGTTTCATCCTTTCTCTTAAGGAAGAACACCCAAGCAAACCTAGAAAACTCATCAACAACCACAAGGGTTTAGACTTTCCTACCTACACTTTGAACTGGCATAGGACCAAACAAGTCCATATGCAGGAGGTATATGCACCACACTGAGTCTTTGACCCCAATGCTCTTGAAGTATGTCTTGGTCTATTTTCCCTTTTGTCATGTAGAGTAGATACACTCCTTAGTCCATTTCATCTTGGGGTCATTTTTGATTAACTCTTAACTAAAGAGTTTTCTTATGGTCTTGTAGTTTAGATGAGCCAACCTCGTGTACCATTGGACACAATATGAGACTTTCTCATCTACAACTAGACATATGGGAGAGTCCTTATTTTCACAAACAAAATTAAGACAATATATATTTCCTCTCCTAGTGCTTGTCAAGATGACCCCTTTATCACTTGTCCTCCTAATTTGGCACTCATCCTTATGGAAAGAAATGTCATAGACAAGATCACATAGTTGGCTAATGCTTATGAGGTTGTGTTGCAACCCTTTCACATAATCTACTTGTGTGATAATGATTACTCCATTTGATATCTTACCATACCGTTTAGTCACTCCCCTTTCTTAACCACTAAAGATTACTTTGGGTCCATCCTTTAATAAAGTGTACTCCTTCAACATGCTCCTTGTTCCAGTCATGTGCCTGGAATACTCACTGTCCAAGTCTCATTTAGGGGTATGGCTACTTGGACTAACCTACAAGGCATAAATCAATTAACCTTAGGTGTGCATGTTAGTCTGGTAATAATCATGCTTACCTGCTGCTCTTCTGACATGTAAGCTCCCTCTTACTCTTGGCACACTTATATTATGCCAGTAATCTATAACATAGTGGCCCACTTTTCTACAGCACCAGCACTCATAAATAATATACCTTCTTTTTAGAGCTGGTCTTGTAGTAGTGTTGTTAGTAGCTCTTTATCCAGAAGGTCCAGCAACAACCTTTTTCTTGTATTTTCCACCCACAGTCTGACATGGGACATGTCTGGCAATAAAAGTACTTGGAGTATCTTAAAACCTATCAGCAGTAGTCTTCTTTTCAGAAAACATACTCTTGATGTCCTTAGATATGCCCAAGTCTGGCTTGCTGACAAACTTGCCCCTTGTCTGATTTTGTGTTGGGAGATACTGAGAACATGCAGTTGCCTTGTTCTTGAGTGTTTGGGCAGGTGCACCAAACATAAATGGTCCATGATGGGTCATTTAAATCTCCTCGTGGGCTTCCTTGAAGGCACTTACACTCTTGATCTATCTACCACCATAGAGTGGAGCATCTTTGCTAACAAAGTGGAACCACCATTCTTCCAGTGACCATAGGTGCTCCCTTGTTCATACCTGTTAGAAGGTAGCACCATTCTCTTAAATGGAAAAGGAGGCTTTGAGGGCAGTGGTAGTGTTGGAGCTTTGCCCTTTCCTTTGTGATTGACAACTCTTATGGATCCCTTAAATCCCTATAGCTTCTTACTCTTCTGGGAAGTGAAGGTGTCTATCAAGGGATAAACTGGACTGGGTTTTGAATAGCTAGCCACTATTATCTTCTCTCTCTCCAACAGCTCTTCCAGGTCCCTTATTCTATTTTCCTGGTAATCTATGGTACCTATCTGAATGAAGGAAATAGTTTCTAGCTCACAGATCTCTTTTATTTTCTAATCAAGTAGTGAAGCTGAATCAGCATGATAGGAGGCATCAAGCTAAAGGGAGGCAATTTCCTTAGCTTACTTCTTAGCCAACAGCTTGCTTTCCTTGAAAGCACTTAGAATGATACCATATTTATCAATTACATAATGGACATGTTTCTCAGACTTAGAATCTCCTTCATCCCTTGATGAATGAGCTTTAGAATCCGGGTTGGTATCATTGCCTGACTCAAAAAAGACTCTGATAGAGTATTTACCTTTAGTTGGCTAGGCTGTTCTTTACTGGATTTTTCATTAGTCAGAGCCATCAGTGTATGGCAGTAATTGTCTTCTTCTTCTTCCAGCATAACAGCAACTAGCCCAATGTAGGCTTCATCATCCTCTTCTCTTTCTAACTCTGAAGAGGAAGAGCCAGTCCAGCTCTTCTGTTACTTAACACTGCAGTATTTCTCCTTCTTGACTTTGTGTTGGTGGTCCTTCTTCTCACCAGATTCCTTTCTTTTGACAGGGCAGTCAGCTATTACATGGCCTAGCTTGCTGCAGTAATAACAAAACACTTTAGATGAAACATCTTTGTTGGGTTTAGAACCACACCTATCCTTATTAGAGGATTTCTTCCTGCCCTTGTAGTAGTCTTATTTGGGATAAGAGGAGGAGGAGGGCCGACTTTTCCAGTGTTTCTTCTTCATAAACTTCTGGAATTGCCTGGAGAAGGCTGCAAAGTCTTCATCTGACATATGGCAGTCTGATGTGCTGGTCTCTCATTTTTCTGAGTCAAATTCAGTATCCCTCCTTGGAGGAGAGGGGGTCTTCCTTCTGCTCCTCCTTGTGGCTTCAGCTTTGAAGGCCATGGAATTTTCTTTGGCCACATACTTGTTGTTTTTCTCCTCCTCCTTTCTGGCAGTCAGTTGCATTTCATAGGATAACAGCTTTCCAAACAGTGTTGGTGGTGGAGTGTCTGCTACTTTTGCCACTTCTCTGATGTCACAGATTTTATTATCCTAGTCTCTATTTAGAGACCTAAAAAACTAATCATTCACCTCATAAGTGTTGAATACTTTGTCATATGTCCTCGGTTTATTAACAATCCTGAAGAATCATTCATAACACTAAATTATGCTATCAGTCTTGTTCTGTCGGAAGGCCTCATACTCTTGATTGAGCATGGACTTCCTGTCACCTCACTTCCTCTATTCCCTCCATATAGACCACCAAGGTGTCCAACATCTCCTTAGAGGTCTTGCAGTGTACAAGAGTTTGGAATGTGGAGTCATCTACGACACTGTCTATAATATTTTGTGCCCTTTTGTCCATAGTGGCAAGGATGACTTCATCCTTTATCATTTCAGAGTAGGTCTTGGGTGACTGGACTTTTTGCATCCAGAACTTACACTTTCATAGGGATGAAATGTCCTTCCTTGACAGTGATAAAGATCCTAGGATTAGCTGCCTCCATAAAAGCCTAAACTTCTTCTAGATGCCAAACCCTTCCTTCCTGTAGATGGGAAGCTTCATGGCCCCTAGTTCCTTATAGTTCACTCCTGAACCCTTAAGGACAATCTTTTTGGTGACCTTGGAGATCTAATCAGACTGTTAATCCTGTTGGGTTTTTGGGGATGGCACAACACTTGTGCACGCAGCGGAAAAAGAATAAGAAAAACCCAAACGAGTTCGGATCTAGCAATATTCATGAATTAAGAAGTAAATCATACTGTAATAAAAATTACCTTTGAGGGATTGAGTCAGAACTCAACCTAGATGCTCCAAAAAAATTAGGCCGGCCACACACCAGCTAGAGTCTTGAGTACATAAAGTATATTCGCGCTTCTACAGTAATCCACACAATCGGGAGAACCCATAACAACTTGTCACACAAGCGCTAGGTCGGGAGAGGACTCTCAGCGTCTCCACATACTGCTAGATCTATTGTAAGAGAGGCGACAACGAAACTCACCGGGATCGGGATCGGAATCGGCACAGGATTGGTGGAACACTTCCGTCAGGTTTATAGGTTTTCTTCTTATAGCACAGTATCGGCTCGTGTGCATAAAGAAAAGGACCATATGAGGAAAACCCTAAACATCCTATTTATATCCCATGAGATAGATCCAACAAGTCAACATTTGACTCAGCACGAGCATTCGTAGAACTCAGCTCGATGAATAATTCATCGAACTCAGCTCGACGAAATCTACGCCAAAGGCCAGAACATCGAACGCATTCGTCAAACTCAGCTCGATGAAATCTGCGCCAAAGGCCAGAACGTCGAACGCATTCGTCAAACTCAGCTCGATGAAATCTGCGCCAAAGGCCAGAACGTCGAATGCATTCGTCGAACTCAGCTCGATGAAATCTGCGCCGAAGGCTAGAACGTCGAATTGGATTCGTCGAACTCAGCTCGACGAAATCTGCTGCAAAGGCCAGAATGTCGAAACTGATTCGCCGAGCTCAGCTCGACGAAATCTGCGCCGTAGGCCAGAATGTCGAACTTCATTCGTCGAACGGTGTTGAGTGAATACAATACAATAAACGCCTAAGAGCCAGATTTGCCAGGTAAACCCTTTACTCGAAAAAGGCATTGAGTGGACTCGACACACTCAATGTTCAAGTGCGACAGTCAACGCACACAATACACTCAACGCCAACATTCGCAGAGTTAACACTTAGGCCGCGAAAGCGTTGACTGGACTCAACATTCTCAATGCTTTCAGCCGGATGGCGTTGAGTGAGCTAAACACACTCAATGTCTAGTGCCTTAGAATCTTACAACCTCCGTGGTATTGAGTGAACTAAGCACACTCAATTCCTTCAGCCCCATGACGTTGAGTGAGCAAAGCAAACTCAACACCAACAGCCCCATAACATTGAGTGAGCTAAACACACTCAATTCCAAATGCCTTAGAATATTTTCAACCCCTTTTCATATCCTTCAACTCATCATATGAGCTAAATAGTACATATTCAATGTCCCAATTTCTCCATAATCTTATATGCAACCCTGATAGGCTCATACTGAGTTGGCAGTGAGGCTACATGCTTGATCTCTTGTAGGTCACTATGGTTGCACCAAAAAAATACTTCTTTGAGTAACCTCCCTATGATACCACTAGAAAGACTTTATTTTCAAGGTCAACTAACACCTAGAGGGGGGAGTGGTGAATAGGTTTTATGTCTCTTTTTAATTATCTAGACCTATACCTTATTTGTCGTGCTTAGTGATTTGTTAGGTTTAGCTTTCAAGAACATCAACCAGATGACACATATATTTTATAGTGGTTCTCCAGAGTATGGGTATGTCCACTGTCCCTCTGCGCCCTTCTAATAGTGTGTTAGACAAGGCTCTTCCCGTAAAACTTTGCTCTAGGGAGCTTACAACACGATCCCGCAGGATCACTCAGTCTTCTTCAAGACTTATAGATCAGGCAATTTTCCATACCACTCAGATCCCAACTAGATCCTACCTCAGCCTTTATAACACAGGCCTACCACTCAGATTCACACAAGAATCTTACACTCAGATCAACAACAGATCATACCTCAGCCTTTATAACACAGTCCTACACTTGGATTCACTCAGGAATCTTACACTCAGATCTAAGATTGGATCCTACAGAAAATGGCAGTGATTTGAAGCAATTAGACACCAGAGAAAAATCTGAGTCTGTCTTCCTTGGCAGAAACTGAGTCTCCCCTAACAACTTCTTCACAGCAACAAGCTGGCAGATATCTTCAGATGAATCACGGCTTATTCTGGAAGTAGCTTGCAGAAATCTCTGCCGCTTCTGTTCCAGGAATTAGTCCTAACCAAGCTATTGCAGATGAATATCACAATAACTAACACTTTTCGCTTTCAGGTTGACTGAACTGAACAGGACCTTCAGGTTCGGCAGTAATTGAGAGGAAGAGGACGATGTTAAGCCGCAATATGAAATTAGAAAACCTAATTGCTTGTTGTCGACTCAACCAATCTTTCCCTTTTACTGATCATCGATCAAAGGCTCTTTGCATTATGGGGCCCAACCTTAATTGTTGATTTACCACCTTCCATTTTAAGAATACGACAATAGCTGGCCGCCGGCGCCATCAATGGCTTACTCCATCTTTCCCACAATGAATTTGAACTTCGTTGACTTTGTTGACTTTTGTTAACTCATGCTGACGTCAGCCATATGTGGACTTAGCCAAAATCAAGCGACATTAGTATAGGCGTTGAATGAGTACGCTTCACTCAACGCCAAAATACTTAGACAGATTTTTTGTCACTGGGCATTGAGTAAGCAACCTTCACTCAACGCCAAAACACTTAGATAGATTTTCTGTCACTCGGCATTGAGTGAGCAACCTTCGCTCAATGACAAAACACTTAGAAGAATTTCTCAGCCTTTAGGCATTGAGTGAGTAAGCTTCACTCAACGCCAAAACACTTAGACAATCATTCTGGCATGAGGCGTTGAGTGAGTAAGCTTCACTCAACTCCAAAACACTTATAAAGTTTTTCTGTCTCTAGGCGTTGAGAGCATTGTGTCCACTCAACGCTCTTTGCCTTGGTGTTGAGAGCGTTGAGTGTGTCTTCATCAATCAACACTTTCTATTACTAAGCGTTGAGTGTGTTTTCATCACTCAACGTTTTTTGCCTTAGCCAAACTTTCTGTTACCAGGCGTTGAGACCGTTGAGTGCGTCTTCGTCACTTAATGCTTTTTTCCTTAGCGAAATGTTGGAACCCTACTTGTGATTTCGGCTAGGTTCACTATTACGATTATTAAGATGACACAACATGTATAGTCCAGGGTCATAAGTTACTCCTAGGGTTAAGCTCAGTCACTTAAGGTTAGATAGTTGGATCGTACCTTCAGAAGACCTTAGAGACAGAAGACTTCAGAGGAAGAGTAGTTTAAAGAATGCAGAAAATTCATTCGACAATAGCTAAACTCAGCTCAATGATCATCGATCTAAGATCGATGAATTCAGAGTTCCTTCTCTGAGTTGAGCTCGACGAAAGACTAGCTGAGATCGACGAACTGTGATCTTATATCAGAAGTTGAGCTCGATGAAAGTCTAACTGAGATCGACGAAAGTCTAGCTGAGATCGACGAACTTGGATCTCATATCAGAAGTTCAGCATGACGAAGTGCCATCTTAGTTCGACGAACATGGAGCTTAGGTTGACGAAATCTTTACTGAGTTCGACTAAGTCCTTCCAGGTTCTGTACGACTAAAACTTCTCTGCAGTTTCTCAGTTCGACTATGTCAGTTTGATTTCAAGTTATATTATATTAAGACAGTAATACTCTGACAATTAATGCTCAATATTCTCAACCATATAACCATTATCTGGCAGCATTAATTATGGATTTCACAGAGTTATTACTCTACCATATTTACTGGGACAGTTAGGGAAATACTTGCAAGACAAAATCAGCCGTTCAAATCCCAGAAATTATGCAGAAAATTTCAATGAATTTAAAATTCAAATTGCTTTGAATCTGCAATCAATATAAAAAGAAAAAATTTTAGAGGATTGAAAAGCTGCAGTAATCAACAAGGAGAAGAAGAAAGAAAAAATCTGCAATCAGAGAACAATAGACAGAGACATAAATATATTGTTCTTCATTTTCTATTTTCAAGCTTTTCTTCCAGCAACACATATTCAGTCTGAGACCAAAAAGTTCAATCTCTCAGAATCATTTATTGGAATAAGTAGTTTTCAACCTTGAAAGCCTACACTACGAAGCAAAGTTTCCACTCCTGATCAGATTCATACAACTTAGGGGGAGTTTTGACAACATCAACAAATCCACTAGTCTTCTCAAAGATTTGAGGCAGAGAAGATAACATCGTCTTTATTTTCTTTCACTGTGTACAGGGTTATAACTCCCTTAAAAAGTAAAACCTTTTGGTTCTTAAGTCACCTGATCAAAAGTCTTGGTTTGGTTTTTGGGCACCTGATCAAAATCTCAAAGGGTTGCTAGATCTCCCTTAGAAATAAATCTTGTGGTGACATGACACTTGATCAAAAACTTGTGGTGACAGGGCACCTAATCAAAAACCTGTAATGGTAGGTCACCTGAGCAAAATCCCTTAGTAGTTTCCTACCATGGTGGTAGAAGAGTGGATGTACCCAGATTTATTGGGGAACCGCTATAAATTCCTTGTGTCGCATGCTTGTGCTTTACTTGTTTATTTTCAGTGCTGTGATATCTCTCTTTGTATTTATATATATATGTATCACCTATTTTAATCCGATGTAAAAACAAATTAAAGTTTTTAAAATACTCTATTCACCCCCCACTAAAATTAGTTAGATCTATCACTCACTTTCAATTGGTATCAGAGGGACAGGTTACTTGGTTGTACAGGCTAACACCTAAACCAACAGATCTGTGATTGATCTTATCTACTCTAGTTTTCTTTTATATCATGACACAAAATAAGGAGTATTCAAGCATCAGACCTCTAGTATGCAATCTTAATAAGTTTGCACTTTGGAAGGCAATGATTAGGCTTTATATGAATTCCATTGATGAAGACATATATAATTCCATTTTGACAGGTCCCCCACTACCCATGGCAACTACAAGTACCAGTGCAGTGCCACCACCTGAGTGGACTGAACCACAAGAGAAGGCCAAGATTGTTGATGCTAAAGCAATGAATATTCTGGCCAAAACTATTTCCGATGACATATTCCAAAAGGTTGTCGAATGTACTTCAGCAAAGGCCATTTGGGACTCTCAAATGATATGGTAGCCGGATCTGCTGATGAAAGGAAAGATAGGAGATCACATTTGATCTCTCAGTATGAGAATTTCAAGAAGGAAGAGTCAGAGTCAGTTGTAGATATGTATAATAGACTCAACCTCATAATCAATGAGATGAAATCTCTAGACAAGGATATCTCATTGATAGAGATAAATGACAAGATCCATATGTGCTTCCCTACCACATGGGACTCTAGGATCTGCCCAATCAAGGAATCCAGAAGCCTAAATGAGATCTCTACTGAAACCTTGTTTGACAAACTCAAGTCTTATGAGCCGCTCATCAAGACTAGAGAACCTGAGCAAAGGACTTCCTCTTCAGCAAGGAAAGAGCAAAGCATTTCTTTCAAAGCAAGTGAAGAAGCAGAAGCCACTGCAGACAATGAAGATCTATCGAGTCTCTTGGCTAAGAGATTCTACAAGATGGCAAGGAAGGATTTTAGGAGAAGAACTTCCAAAAAAGATGACAAGCCAAGGTATGAAAAAATCCCTACTAAAGGAATAGTTTGCTATGGATGCAAGAAACCTAGACACATACTACCAGAGTGTCCAGAACCTCAGAAGAAAGACAAAAGAAAGGAGAAAGACTCCAAGAAACATTCCAGCAAGCCCTCTTCCAACAAATACAAAAAAGGAAAGAGGATTTGTTGCTGAGACTTGGAGTGAATCTGAGTCAGAATATTCATCCAGCTCCAGTGAAGATGAAGAAGAGGCCAAAGCCAGAGAGATATGCTTGATGACAATCAATGCATCTTGCAGCAACTCTGAAGTTGCTGATTCAGAAGCTAACAACTAAGAAGATGAATCTATATCAGAAGAGGATCAGGTAATTTCTTCTTCTGATTTTACTTCTGATCAATTTAAAACTGATTTCAAATTATTATGTAAAGATTTAATTAAATTTAAGAAGGGAATCAAACTCCTCACAGAAAAAGTAATTGAATTTGACAATTTGTCTTTAAAAAACATAAAACTTAAAGAAGATTTAAAAACTGCTAATGAACATATAATATCTTTAGAAGATAAATTAAACAAGGCTAAGCAATTTGAAGAATCTCTTAATGGGAGAAGTATCAAATTAATGGATATCACAAGCACAGTGAATGTCAGGCTTATTGGCAAACTGGGCTTTGGAGCTTCATCTAGTCAGCCTCCATTATTACTGAAAAATACTTTATACACTCCTATAAAATTTATTTCTTCCAAAGGAAAAGAAAAAGTAGATGATATAAATACAGCTACAAAAGTATCACAAAAGAATCAACCTAAGAAAATTATAAATTCACAAAAGAAAAAGAAAAATATTAATAAAAATTGTGTTCAACATATTTCGTCGAACCAAGCTCGACGAAATGAATATGGTTTGTCGAACTCAGATCAACAAACTTTGAACGCAGATTTTAGGTATAACTATTCGTCTAACTGCGCTCGACGAATTGAATATGGTTCGCCGAATCGCTATCAACGAACGTGGGGGGGGGGGGGGGGTGGCAGAGAATGAATACATTCATTTTATGAATGGAGTTCGATGAAATCATCCCTATTCGTCGAACGCAGATCGGCGAACATATTATAATTCGTCGAACCCAGTTTCTTATTTCAGAAACTTGAATTATTTTCATAATTTTAATAAAACTAAAACCTTTATTAATCCGTTACTCAGTGGATTATTCCTCCTAGGAGATATCTTCCACTAGGTTATAAGGACCAACCTGAATTTTCTTACATTTCTATTTATAAATTTGAAAGATATTTAGGACCCAAGGTTACTTGGATCAAGAACACCTAATATATTTTTATGCAGGTGAAGAACTATCCTACTACAGAGGCACAGTGGTATCTATATAGTGGATATTCAAAACACATGATAGGGAGTAAAGACAACCTGGCTGATTTCAAAGCAAGGCATGTAGCAAAAGTGGTATTTGGAGACTCCAACTGTAGACAGACAGAAGGATATGGAAATGTCAAAGTTGGAGCAGTTACCTTCAAGAAGGTATCCTATGTAAGTGGTCTCAAGCATAACATAATATCCATAAGTCAATTATGTGATGAAGGTTATCAGGTATCATTCAATCAGTCATCTTGCATCATTACTTCTGATAAAAACAAAACTTTTTTAACTGTAATTAGACAAGGAAACATATATATAGTTAATTTCAAATCTGCCAATTCATAAATTTGCTTATTCAACTAAATTAGTTCAACTAATGATTTATGGCATAATAGACTAGGTCATGTAAACCTTAGGAACATTGCTAAATTATCTAGGGACAACCTTGTTAGAGGACTGCCTTCTGGTTCTTACAAGAAGGAAAGACACTGCAGGGCTTGTCAATTAAGCAAACACACTAAAAATAGTTTCAAATACATTAATAAAAGTGATTCACCCAGGATTTTGTACTTGCTACATATGGACCTTTTTGTCCCTATAGCTGTACAAAGTTTGGGAGGAAAGTCATACACTCTAGTTATATTGATGACTTCTCTAGATTCACTTGAGTGTTTTTTCTAAGAAAAAAGTCAGATAACTTTAAAGTTCTTACAGATTTTCTTAAGAGCATACAGATTGAGTACTCTACTCAGGTTGTATTGATCAGAAGTGATCATGGCACCGAGTTTGAAACTCTTCTCATGCAAGAATTCTGTGAGAAGGAAGGTATCAGGTGTTATTTTTCTGCTCCTAGAACTCCTCAACAAAATGGGGTAGTTGAAAGGAAAAAAAAAACCCTTATTGAATCTATTGGGACATTGCTTGCAGATGCTTATTTGCCCCTATCCTTTTGGGCAGAGGCTGTAAGCACAATAAATTATGTTCTGAATAGAAGTATAATACATAAACTTAAGAGTAAGACTCCCTATAAATTACTTAAGGGGAAGCAACCTAAAGTAGATTACTTTAAAGTATTTGGATGCAAGTGTTATATTCACAAGAATAACAAAAAACACTTAAGAAAATTTGAAGCCAAGGCTACAGAGGAAATTTTTCTTGGGTATTCCCAAGTTAGCAAGACATATAGTGTATTCAAGAAATCAACATTAAAAATAAAAGAATTTGTGCATATATCTTTTGATGAAGCTAATATATTTTACAAGGAGAAGGATTCTTCTACCATAGACTCATTGCAGGTACCTTATCTGTGTGAGAAGTTGAATGATTTAAACCTTACCTAAGAGGTTACATTACATCCTTCTCCACAGATTGATGAAGACAGTGAAGAAGAAATTGTTGAAGCAGTTGAACCAACAACAACAAATATAATTCCATAAGAGGAATTAATTCCACAAAATGTTGATGAACCAACTCCACCTGCTGATCTTGTCACACTTAGAGATCATCCCATATCTCAAGTGATTGGAGACATATCAGTTGGTGTGCAAATAAGGCATCAACTCAACCGAGTTCTGATGTAAGCTTGCTTCATTTCTCAAATTGAGACTCAATCCATAAAAGATGCAGAGCAAGATCCCCATTGGATTATTGCAATGCAAGAGAAACTTAATCAATTTGAGAGGTGTATAGTTTGGGATTTAGTTCCAAGACCCAAAGACTACCCAGTCATTGGAACTAAATGGGTAATCAGGAACAAGCTGGATGTACAAGGATTAATTGTAAGAAACAAAGCTAGGTTGGTAGCCCAAGGTTATTCACAGGAAGAAGGCATTGATTATGATCAAACCTTTGCTCATGTTGCAAGACTTGAAGCCATCAGAATATTTCTTGTATATGCAACATTCATGAAGTTTAAGGTCTATCAGATGGATGTCAAAAGTGCATTCGTCAATGGAGAACTAAAAGAGGAAGTTTATGTTGAACAATCTCCATGTTTTATCTCCTCAACTCATCCATCTTATGTTTTTAAGCTTCATAAAGCTCTTTATGGTCTAAAGCAAGCTCCAAGAGCTTGGTATGAGACCTTAGATAGCTTTCTTTTAGAACATAAGATCATTAGAGGAATTATAGATAAAACTTTATTTATTAGTCATCATAAGTTAAAACTTTTGCTAGTCCAAATATATGTACATGATATAATATTTGGCTATACTAATTTCAAACTTTGCAAAAGGTTTTCTGACCTGATGCATTCAAAGTTTGAATTGAGTAGCATGGGTGAACTATCCTACTTCATTGGTCTTCAAGTGAAGCAAACCCCTAATGGTGTCTTCATATCGAAGTCTAAATATACTAAAAGGCTACTTAAAAGATTTGGGATGACAGATGCCCCAGCTAAGAAAAGACACATGCCATCCAATTTTGTAGTTGATTCTGATGAACAGGGCAAGCCAGTTGATCAGAAAACATATAGGGCTATTGTTGGGTCCTTATTTTATCTTACAGCTAGTAGGACAGACATTATGTTTGCTACTTGCATTTGTGCTAGATTTCAAGCCAATTCTAAAGAATCTCACCTTATTTTATTAAAAAGGATTTTAAGATATATAAAGGGTTGTCCTAATCTTGGACTCTGGTATCCTACTAAGTCAGAATTTGAATTATTTGGATTCTCAGATGCCGACTTTGCTGGATGTAGAGTTGACAGTAAAATGACATCAGGAACTTATCAGTTCCTTGGTGATAGGCTTGTGTCCTTGTTTTGCAAAAAGCAAACTTCTATGTCAACATCAACTACTGAAGCCGAATACATAGCAGCAGGTAGTTGTTGTTCACAAATTTTTTGGATTCAAAATCAGCTTTTGGATTATGGTTACAACTTAAATAATTCAACTATCTATTGTGATAATACTAGTGCAATTTCTATTGCACAAAATCCAGTACCTCATAGTAGGACAAAGCATATAGAGATTAGACACCATTTCATTACAGATTGTGTGGACAAAAATAAATTTAAACTTGTCTTTATCTCTACTGATTTACAAAGAGCAGACATTTTCACCAAACCATTAGATGAACAAAAACATCTGTTCTTCCCAAATCAGCTAGGTATGATCAATGGAGAAGCTTTAATTTGATTTTTGTCTGTGGTCGTTGAACTGTTCATTTTTCGTCGAATGGAGATCGAAAAACTACAAACTCTTCATGGGGTGTTCGTCGAACGGAGATCGAAGAACCTTCCTTTTCGAAGCTTTTCGTCAAAGGAGATCGATGAATTTGTTTCAGAAATTTTTTCATCGAATGGAGATCGACGAAGTTTGTTTCAGAAAAGTTTTTCATCGAACGGAGAACAATGAATTGTTTTCCGCCCTCTTCAAACTTAGATTGACGCTTTTATTTCTTTATGAGATTTTTCGTCGAACTGAGTTCTAAGTTTTTAATTTTTCGTCGGATGGAGTTCATCTTTTCATCTTTTGAAAACTTATAATAGGGTTTTAATCAAACTCCATCCCACGCTTTCCAGTTCTTTTGTACTTGATCTCTTGTTTTTGCAAGCAATGGTAATTTTTGCGGCTACCCTTTCTGGAATGAAATTTGATGTCGTCTTCGACATCGATATGGATTCCTTCAGCCATTTGATCAAGTATTCAAGAATATCTTACAACTGTTTGAGACTTAGCAGTTAAGGAATTTCATGGCAATAAGGATAAAGCTTCTAGTGTAGGAGATTAAGGAATGGGTTTATACAGCAAAGATTCAGGAAGCTGCAGTTCTTATTGAGTATAGCTCAGGACATCAGGTTCCTCTTTCACCAAAAATTTTATCTGAAATTTTTGGGTTTGCTAGTGGTGAAGAAGATGATATAGAATTGTTCAGTGCTGAATTTGATGATATGCTTGTTAAAATGGGTCACTCCAAGGAAAACCCTAACAAAATGTTGAAAAAGAACTTGTCTGCTGAATACAAGTTCTTAGCAGGTATTGTTGGAAAGGTACTCTTGAGCAAGCACTCTGCCCATGACTATATAACCAGGCACCAATTTCTTCTAATGTGTGCCCTGGTCAATCAAAAATCAGTAAACTGGGGAGTTATACTGTTTAACTCCATCAAGAAGAAAATAAACAAGAAAGATGTTGGATATGAGAGAATACTTGGGCTTTTCTTGCTAGTCAAGTGCCCAAAATTATAGGTCTCCCAGACCATATTCATTAATGCTTCCAAGAGCCTCACATCAGTCCTCTTTGGAAGATGGGAGAGCTTCTGAGGACACCAGGACTGTAATAGCCACTTATCCAAACCGAGCAAAAGCTCCTGCTCCTCATATCCCCTCTCCTCCTCCATCTCCACATCATTCTATATTTCCTTCATCAAATACACTTGTTGATGTTTCTACTATTCAACAACCATCTACTACCATTACAGACACCCCTTATACTTCCATCCCTCCTGTCTCACCATCCAGACCACCATCTCTGCGACACTCACCAATACACTTTTCTAAGGAAACACCATCTCCACCTGCTCAATCACCTCTACCATCACAAATTGATGACACAACATCTGCTTCTCTTTATACAGATCTACTACTCTCATCTCCAACTTTTGATCTACTTTCATCTCCATCTCCACAACACACTCCACTTCTTTCACCTCAAATTCATACATCTCCACCTCATTCCCTTATTCAGGAAGATAGTATCCTCCCTGATGTCTCAACCTCCAACATTACAACACTTCCAACACCCTCAATTCCACAAGCATTCACCTTCTGTCCAACCTGCTCCATTCCATCCTCTTCTACTGCTAACCAACCTTCTACATCTACTAATACAAATGATTATATGTATGTTGATTTTTCTTCTATATCAGCAAACATTCATGAGTTTATTACCCCTACACTCAAGCAACTCATAGCTGAAGCAATTGCTCCTCTGCTAGATACCCTCTCTGAACTTTCATCAAAGCTTGCTTCCCCCTCCACTGTCCCTTCTTCTGGGGGCCTGGGTTCAGGTATCTCTGAATCCAGACAGGGGGAGATGTCCAACGAAGAAGCTCCAGCAGTTCATGAAGAAGGTCCAACAACAACTCCAGTAATTCGAGCAGTTAATAAAGAAACTCCAGTAATTCAAGAAGGAGATGCAGAAATGACTTACGAAAGAAGAAGAAGCGGATTTTTCAACCCCAGAAATCATCACTGTTGGTGATTTTATCATTAATCACACAGTTGATATTTCTTCATTACTTTATTCTTTTGATATAGTTTATTACAACACCTTACCAGTTTATAGCAATTATTCTAAAGCAATAGTAAGTTATATAACTCCAATAAGTCCTGTAGTTTGGGAACAACTTAGGACAAGTCTTACAGTTATTGAGAATACAACAGAAGAAGTAATTATTATAGAGCAAAAGGCTTTCACACCTCCAACTTTTGGCTGGGCTGAATCCCCCATGCCCAATCTTGATGATTTCATGTTTGAAGACATATACATAAATTATAGATCCACAACCTCAGGCTGGAAAGGATGATATAGCTGTACAGCCACAGGCTGAAACAATAAATATAGATATATAGCTATAGGCTCATCCAGTATTTTCTGCTGAAATGCTTAAATATATTAATGCTCTCTATGATAATCCTTCTAATGAATCTGATGATGATGAAGAGTCAGATGACTTAGAAGATTCAAGTTCTAAAAAGAGAAAACTTAAGAAGAAGGTTCCATCCAAGGCTTCTCCTAAGCCTTCCCATACTGTAGATACACCTTATTACATTCTGCACAACATTACTCTCACTCCAAATACTCCTCACTGGAGGAGGTATTCAAAGAATGAGCAAAAATCTAGGAAGAAGAGTAGGAGATACTCTCCACCTCCATAATTTAGGAGAGGAACTCCTCCTCCTCCTACAGCAGGATCAGCAGGAAATAATTCTCAAGTTCAAAGGTCTACAACTTCTCATCATTCCAGACCATCTCACAACATCAGTAGACAGCAGCACGGATCCCAAAGCAGCAAACATCAATAAAGAAATCAAAGCAGACAATAGCAAAAAACATGAAGATAATCAACAAGAAAAATCAAGTCTAGAAAGGACACTGTCTTCAGTCTATGATCTAGAAATTGATCCTAATTTTAGAATGGCTAGATTCAAGGAAATTATAGCACTTTCATAGATAAGGAAAGCCGGGGAAGAAAGAAAAGTCACTTCTCAATATTCAACAATGTCTTCCTACAGGAAGAAAGAGATAGAAAGGTATGAAAAGAAAAATCTTTTTAATATTGATACTTATATGAGTATCCATCCAGAAGCAGTAGTCCCTTGAGCTGCATTAGTTAAAATTTATGGTGTTAAAGACATGAAGATGACTCAAAGAGAAGCAGAGGAACCCAAAAGAATAATGGTTTTCTCAAAATCTACTTCAGATTCTTCTTCAGATGCTCCAAAGAAAAACACATGATTTTCTGCTTATATATTTTGAATTTTATTATTACTATATGTATATTCTCAAGGCATAATTGTTTATATCTTCGAAGTTCTATAATTCTGTTAGATATTTTTATTGCTTTGTGATTTTCTTTATTTTTATTTTTATAGTTACGTCACCCAAAGAGAGGGAGATTGTTGGAACCCTACCTATAATTTGGGCTTGGTTCACTATTAGGATTGTTAAGATGACCCAACATGTATAGTGTATGGTCATAAGTAAGTCCCAAGGTTAAGGTCGTTCACTTGAGCTTAGATAGTTGGAACCTACCATCAGAATACCTTAGAGACAAAAGACTTCAAATGAAAAGCAGTTTAAAGAATGCAGAAAAGATGTTTGACGATAGCTGAACTCAGATCGACGATCGTCGATCTCAGATCGACGAACTCAGAGTTCATTCTCTGAGTTGAGCTCGATGAAATTCCAGCTGAGATCGATGAACTGTGATCTTATATAAGAGGTTGACCTCGACAAAAGTCTAACTGAGATTGACGAACTGTGATCTCATATCAGAATTTTAGCTCGACAAAGTGACATCTCAGTTCGACGAACTTGGAGCTCAGGTCAACGAAATCTTTGCTGAGTTCGACTAACTCCTTCCAGGTTCTGTTCGACTAAAACTTCTCTGCAGTTTCTCAATTCGACTATGTCAGTTTGATTTCAAGTTTTATTATATTAAGACAGTAATACTCGGATAATTAATGCTCAATATTCTGAAGAATATAGTCATTATCTGACAACATTAATTATGGATTTCATAGAGTTATTACTCTACCATATTTACTAGGACAGTTAGGAAAATACATTCAAGATAAAATTAGCCGTTCCAACTCCCAAAAATTATGCAGAAGATTTCAAGGAATTTAAAATTCAAATGGCTTTGAATCTGCAATCAATATAAAAAGAAAAATTTTCAGAAGATTTAAAAGCAGCAGTAATCGATAAGGAGAAGAAGAAAGAGAAAATCTACAATTAGAGAAGAAGATACAGAAACAGAAACATCTTGTTCTTCATCTTCTATTTTCAAGCGTTTCTTCCAGAAACACATATTCAGTCTGAGACCAAAAAGTTCAATCTCTTAGAATCATTTACTAGAAGAAGAAGTTTTCAACCTTGAAGGCCTACACCATGAAGCAAAGCTTCCATTCCTGTGCAGAGTCATACAACTCTGGCGGATCTTTGACAACATCAACAAATTCACTAGTCTTCTCAGAGATTTAAGACAGAGAAGACAATATCATCTTTATTTTCTTTCACTGTGTACAGGGTTATAACTCCCTTCAAAAGTTAAACCTTTTGGTTCTCATGTCACCTGATCAAAAGACTTGGTTTAATTTTTGGGTACCTGATCAAAAGCTCAAAGGGTTACTAAATCTCCCTTAAAAAATAGATCTTGTGGTGACAGGGCACCTGATCAAAAACCTGTGGTAACAGGGCACCTGATCAAAAACCTGTGGTGCTAGGGCACTTGAGCAAAAACCTGTAGTGGATTCCTACCAGGGTGGTAGAAGAGTGGATGTACCCAGATTTACTAGGGAACCACTATAAATTTCTTGTGTCATCTGGTTGTGCTTTACTTATTTATTTTTTGTTCTGTGATATCTCTCTTTGTATTTATATATGTATCACCTATTTTAATCTGCTGTAAAAACAAATTAAAGTTTTAAAAATACTCTATTCACCCCCCCCCCTCTAGAGTTAGTTAGATCTATCACTCACTTTCACCAAACTTTCTATTAGTAGGCATTGAGTGAGCCTTCATCACTCAATGTCATATTACTTATACAGATTTTATTACTTGGCGTTGACTGAGTAAGCTTCACTCAATGCCAATCTACTTAACAAATATTCTTCTATTATCTGGTGTTGAGTGAGTAAGCTACACTCAATGCATTTGGACTTGGCCAAATTTCTGTGAAATCACAGACTCTGACTGACTAAGGTTCAGCCAAAGCTTTTTATCACATGGCGTTGAGTGACTATGCTTCACTCAATGCCTGTGTACTTAGTCAAATATCTACACAGTTTTTTATGGCATTAACTGTCTGGGATATACTCAATGATTTATGTTGTATGGCATTGAGTGAGTAGACTTCACTCAACGCTTGTGGACTTGGCCACATTTCAGCAAGTTTCTCCTTAGGATTTGACTACCTCAGCCTGTCTCACAGCTTTTTATTGTATGACGTTGAGTGAGTAGACTATACTCAATGCCTGTGGCCTTAGCCACATTTTCAGCTTGCCAATTGTTAGGCTTAGACTAACAAAGCTATACTCAATGCTTTTACTTTCCTGGTGTTGAGTGAATAGACTTCTCTCAATGCCTGTGTTGGATCCCTAGTTGGATTTGGGCTAGGTTCACTAAGTTAGGATGTTTGACCCAACATGTATTGCTAGGGTCATGTATGAGTCTTAGAGTGTATGCAAGTTCTCAGAGTGAACACTACATAGACCAGCCATCAACAGGCTGCATAAAGACTCAAGACTTAGAGAAATTTTAGAGACTTAGAAAATGAGTTCGACGTTCATCGAACTCAGGTCGACGAAAGTCATGCTCAACTCGATGAACACAGAGAAAATTCTCTGAGCTGAGCTCAACGAACTTGGTACTCAGGTCGACGAATTATGGACACTCTACTCCAAAATTTAAGTCCAGAATTTCATTGAACTCCAGTCGACGAACTTAGTTCTCAGGTCGACGATCTATGGGTATGAAAGAAATAGTGTCTAAACACCTAGAGGGGGGGTGAATAGGTGCACTTAATCTTTTTAAACTTTAAGGCAAAATTAATCACAGAATTCACAAAATCCTAAAAACAATCACAGAATCATTCACACATAGAGTACACACTGATTTTATAGTGGTTCCCCAAGGTCTGGGTACATCCACTTTCCCCCTTCGCTTATCTAGTAGTGTACTAGATTCAGCCTAACTTCTCCACTACTCCTCAGATCCTCAGATCTTACAGCTCAGAACCCCAAACAGGTTCCTACAACTCAGAGTGATCCCACTCCTACAACTCAGGCTCACAGCCCTACCACTCAGTCTTCACCAAGACATACACTCAGCCTTCAACAAGTCCTACACTCAGCCCTCAATAAGGCCTACACTCAGAGAAACAAATCTCCTACACTCAGGCACAAACGCCCTACCACTCAGCCTTTATAATTTCAGGCTTACAACTCAGATCCCTTATGATCCTACAAGAAATAAGAAATACAAAGTATATAACCAGAACTCTGAATGAGAGAGAAGAGTTGACTGGTTTCTTGATGAGTTCTTGGAAGAACTTTGCTGAGATCAACCTCCCTTGGCTTTCTTCAAAGCTTCTTGAATTAGAATATAGTAGGGTTGATACTCTATGCAGATGATCTTCAATCTACTGCTGACTTAAGAATCAAATCTCAATCTGAAACTTTCTTCACACCCTGATTCAATAGCTGTCTTCTTAGAAGGAGCTCTCTTTCTCCAACTTCTTAGATCTTCACTTGAAGGTCTTCTTCTTTGTTGTGTTTTGATTCTTCAATCAATCTTCAATTGATCTTCTTAATCATCACTTCTCAATCTGTCAAGGAGAAGTGTCTTTATATAGACTTTCTCCAAGGTGACCGGCTGATCCGGTTTCTAACAACCTTCTGACAGTCCTGACAGTTGCAGTAGACTGGCTGGAATGGCAGCTGTCAAGTCATCCAGTCACTTCTTGAATTCTCTGTAACTGTCTGAAAGTGTCGAGACAGACAGTCTTTAAGTGTCGACACTGATAGACTAAGTGTCGACACAAGTAGACTAAGTGTCGACACTAGCCTTGTTAGTGTCGACACAACTCCTTATGTTGTTGTATCTGAGTCTCGACACAGCTTCTTCTGAATATGTCGACACTGATTATGTGTGTCAACATATGCCTTTTGTTGAATGTGTCGACACAGATTGAAGGTGTCGACACAAGTACTTCTCCTTCAAGACTTTAGCTGATTTCTGCTGAGTGTCGACACAACTCCTTTGTGTCGACACAAGCCTTCTTTTGTTGAACTTTGTTGAGTGTCGACACATCTCCTTTGTGTCGACACATGCTTCATGACTTGAGACTTTGCCGAGTGTCGACACAGCCTCAAAGTGTCGACACTTGCCTTCTTGTGTTGAAACTTTGCTGAGTGTCGACACAGCTCCGTTGTGTCGACACTTGTACTTAAACTTTGTTGAAATTTGTTGAGTGTCGACACAGCCTCCAATTGTCGACACTTTTGATGTCGAAAAAGTTCTTCTGGGTGTCGACACTGCTTCTAAGTGTCGACACTTGTACTTGTTGACAATTCTCCACTGTGTGTCGACACTTTGTTTCTGGTGTCGACACAATTACTCCAAGTGTCGATACAGCTTCTCTAGGTGTCGACACAAGTCTTCTTAAGTGTCGACACTTTTCTTCTAGGTGTCGACACATGGACTTAGAAACTTTTAAGCTTTCCCTGCAATTACTTAACCTGCACACATCAACTCAAAAACACATCAAATACACCATGATGTATATCATTGAGTAGGGTGAGGCTTCTTCAAATCTGGTACATATTTTCCAATGTACCCAACAATCTCCCCTTATTTGGAGAAGTCATAACCCTTAGTCAATGATATACACCATACATAACAAATTCACAGTATGATGTAAAACAGTATTATATAACAGGGTAAGTACATAAACATGTATAAACAAAACATGTATACACAAATATCTCAGAACAGTAATGTAATAGATTTAACACATATCACATTGTTCTTACAACTTCAACATTTTCATTTAATTCAAAAGTTTACATTGAGTTAACAGCAAATGATTACAAATAGTAAACTTAAGAAAAATCTCTATCCTAAGGCTGCTCAGGCTCCTTGATAACAATGCCCTTTCCAGAATGAATCTTTGCTTGAACTGGAGCATCATTATCATCAGCAGGCTTCTTTCCTTTAAGATCCTTCTTTTTCTGCTCTTCAGCCTTGATCTTCTGCCTCTCAAAATAATTATAAGGCTTGGGAAAGTACTTGCTTGGCTCCTGTGCATTAGAAGGTAGCTTTCCCAACTTAGCCTTTCTTCTATATTGCACAATGGCTTCTTGTCTACTCTCATGTTTCATCCATTCCCGTTCAGAGTACCATTTACCTCTATCTAGAATATTATCTTTAGCAGCCTTCCAAGCAGTCAATATGATATTCCTGGATGTGGGGCTCCATTGTTCAAAGTCTGGCTTCAACTTAGCTTGCTCTCTGAACCTTTTCTTAGATAATTGTGCTTCTTGTTCTTTTAGAGCAGCCTCTTGTTCTTTTAAGATAGCCTCTGACACATGCTGTACTACTTTCTCCAAAATAACTTTCAGATTACCATCAGGAGGACTATACATAGACTGTACCTCCTGATGTATCATATCAAAGTCTGCTGGAGGGTATATTAACTGAGCCACTTCAGCCTGTTCTCCTCCAAGATAACCAGGATTTATTCCAGACTCTGCGACATTATCATCATCACATAATGGAGGATATCCAAGGGTGGCTCTGATGGAATTTGAAATCCATTTGGCATGATCAGAGCTGGCTTTGACTAACACCCTCTCCCCCTTTATGACTTCTCTAACAATGTGATCCTTAAGATCATCTTTCTGAAACCTTATTTGATGATTCAAATAGTTAACTCCATCCTTATAGAAAGGTTTAAACTTTTGGAGCTGTTCAACAATGGCCTTCTGAGAATTTTCAAGAACAATCTTAAAAGCAGTCAGGCTTTCTTGGAACTTCTTATCAAACTCAGCTTTGGCAGTTGCACTCTTTGCAGGTTGGGCAGTGGCTATATTTTTTATCTCAGTGACAATGGTATTATGGGAAGCAGTCAGATTATCATTCATTCTTATCTGATTCTCCAGTACATATCTCTGTTTAACAGCCATGTCATCCACTTGGGTCTTAATCTTCTCCTGATGAGTAGCCAAATAGACCACTGCATTCCCTCCTTTATGAAAACACTCAGTCATCTCCTTCTTGTTTTGATTTACTTCAAATCTGATAGATTTGATATCTTGTGCCAGATCAAATTGGAGTGACTTGTGCCCTTCATCTATATACTTTTCCAGAGCTGTTCTTTGCTCATCCAGCTTAATCTGCATAGCCACCATCAAAGAACTGTAGTCAGTAGATGGGGCATGCTGTGGTGCAATTGTTTGCAAATCCTTTTTATAGTTCTGACTCCTTCTCTTGAAGACTTGAAATTTTTTCTTCTTGGCTCTTGCAGCCTCTTCATCTTCAGATGCAGATGTGCTAGCTATTTTTACCCTATCCTTAGGTAACTCCTCAGCATCCTTGTGCACTTCAGGTTCTTTACTTGCTGTCTCCTCTTGAGACCTAACCTGCTCCCCCTGAAGATCTACTTGCTCCCCTTCCATAGCTGCTTTCTCAATCTCAAAGTCAGTCTGTAATAAGTCTGGGAACAGCTCTTCTAGTGTAAATTCTTGTTGAGGTTGACTTGGAGATTCCCTGATCTCAGGAGCATCTAATACTTCTTTATCTGCTACAGATGTGTCCTCCATGACAACATCCTGGGGTTGGCTATGTAACTGTGTTGGCTGATTAACATTAGGTAATGAATCAGACAAAACTTCATCCTCAATAGGGAAATCTAATTTATTAATTTCAGTTATTACCTCAAGTATTGTCTGAGAGGCCCTTTCACTCTCTAAGGGAGTTGGCTCATCCACCTGTAAAGGCTCCCCCTAGAGTGGATCCAGGTGAACTGGGCTAGCTGAGGGTAGCTCCCCCTGCCTCTGAGCTTCTTCTTGTCTTGCTGGCGACCTTCCAGCATGTCCTCCCTCTCCATCAAAACTAAATTCAACTTGCTCCTCTGAGCTACTTGAGGTTGCAGGTGCCTCAATGGCTTTCTTATTCTTTTTCTTCTGAGGTATATCTTTTTCTGGAGTTGGCAGCTCCTTGGTCAATACTCTATCCCACCTAGAGAAGATTCTAACATCCATTCTCCTCATGTGGTTTATTTTAGAACCTGCAGCTTGGTTCATTACTTCAGGTATACTTCCAGATAGGTAAAGACTCAGAATTCTACCCATATTGGGTTTCTTCAGGATCTCTTTAATCTTATCAAACACTACTGCAGACCAATCAGTATTTAGTTTGAAGATTATCCTTGTCATCAGACTGAACATGTTAGCTGAAATTCTATCATGCCCACCATGCTTGCTCAGTATGACCTTGCCCACAATCTCAGATAAGAATTTGCCTTGTATATTCATTCCTTTTCTGTTGAACACAGATCCTATCTTCAGATTTGAGTCCAAACCACACCATGTCAATGCTTCTCTAGTCTTAGAAGCAGATACATCTTCTTCTTCCTTTGTCCTTGGTAGTTGTAGTACCTTTCTTAGACTTTTAGAAGAGACCTTCACCTTAGCCCCATGAACTTTTGACTTAATCTTGAGTCCTGCTTCATCAAGATTTGCTGCATTCAGAAATTCCAGGACCTCCTTCTTCAGATCTTGATCGGTTTTGATACAAGAAATTCTAACCCAGACTCTGCTATTAGGGTTACCACTCCTTTGATTTCAGGTTCCGCCTCATCAAAAGCGTGTCACACGAGTTCATATCCTTCGTTTATGTTCTCTTATAGCTTGGGCACCATTAGGGTTTGAAGAAATTCGAATTTAGAGAAGAGAGATGTCGACACACAAGTTTGGTCTCGAAACTATGGTGAGCGTGTCGACAAACAATGAGGAAATCCAATTTATACCTTTCTTGAATCGAAGGTGAAAAGGCGAGCTAACAGACTTAAAATGTGTCGACATTGTTGAAAAGTGTCGACACTTACTTCTAATGTCTCGACACCTATGTGTCGACACCAATATAGTCAACAGAATATATGTGTCGACACTTACATATCTCAGCTCGACGATTAGTCGAGACCTTACTTGACGAATTTTATGTAATTCCTAAGTGTCGACACCACCCTGGATGTGTCGACACCTACTCCCCATATGTCGACACTAATTCTCTTAAGTGTCGACATTGACTGTCCAGATGTGCCGACACCATTTCTCTGAAATATCGACACCACTTTTCTGTGTCGACACAGACAACTCTGTGTGTCGACACCATTTTACTTAGCCAATTTTTGTAAACTATTCTAAGTTTATCATACTTAATTCAATTTAAAATTTATTGAATTTAGTTTCATCTAAAGGCTTAGTATACATATCAGCTAACTGATTATCTGTCTTAACATACTCTAGGGAAATATCTCCTTTTTCTATATGTTCTCTTAGAAAATGGTATTTTATTTCTATGTGCTGAGTCCTACTATGGGATACAGGAATATTTGCAATAGAAATAGCACTAGTAGAATCACAAAATAAAGGTGTTCTACTTACTTGAATACCATAATTTTCAAGCTGATGTTGAATCCATAGGAGTTGAGCACAGCAACTTCCTGCAGCCACATACTCTGACTCAGCTGTGGAGATAGCCACACTGGTCTGCTTCTTGCTGCTCCATGACACCAGCCTTCCACCTAGAAATTGACAGGTTCCAGTTGTACTCTTCCTATCTTCCCTGTAGCCTACAAAATCTGTATCTAAATGTTGGGTACATTGGTTCAAATGTACCTGATTTGAAGAAGCCTCACCCTACTCAATGATATACATCAAAATGTATTTGATGTATTTTTGAGTTGCCTTGTGTAGGTTAAGTATTTGCAGGGAAAGCAGAAAAGATTCTAAGTCCATGTGTCGACACCCAGAATAAATGTGTCGACACTTAAGAAGACTTGTGTCGACACCCAGGAAAGCAATGTCGACACTTAGAGTACTTGTGTCGACACCAGGGATGTAGAGTCGACACCAGACAGAAAGTGTCGACACAAGGAGATGTGTCGACACTCAATGAAGAAAAGTTCAGTGAAGCTGTGTCGACACTTAACGGTTGTGTCGACACCCAGAGAAATTGTGTCTACATCAAAAAGTGTCGACACTTGGAGGCTATGTCGACACTCAGCAAAAGTCAGCAGAGTCTAAGTATAAGTGTCGACATGATAAGGAGATGTGTCGACACTCACTAGAAGACTCAGCACTTGAAGAAAGTGTCGATACAAGAAAGAATGTGTCGACACTCAGTAGAAGACTCAATACATGAAGGTAGTGTCGACACAAGGAGCTGTGTCAACACTTAGCAAAGTTCAACAAAAATTCTAAGTACAAGTGTCGACACAAAGGAGATGTGTCGACACTCAGCCAAAGTCTCAACAGAAGAAGAATGTGTCGACACAAGGAGCTGTGTCGACACTCAGCAAGTATCAACACAGAAGGCATGTGTCGACACCAAGACGAAGTGTCGACACTGAACAAGTTCAACACATGAAGATGTG
Source organism: Platanthera guangdongensis (assembly GCA_039583875.1). Classification (NCBI taxonomy): domain Eukaryota; kingdom Viridiplantae; phylum Streptophyta; class Magnoliopsida; order Asparagales; family Orchidaceae; genus Platanthera; species Platanthera guangdongensis. Next base: position 216,804,172 of record CM077150.1, read on the forward strand.
TCGATACAAGGAGATGTGTCGACACTTACAAGAATTCAACAAAGTACTGAAGAACAAGGAGTTGTGTCGACACACAATATCAGTGTCGATACATGATGAAGAAGCTGTGTCGAGAAGTGTATTCTATAACACAAGGAGTTGTGTCGACACCTTGAAAGCTAGTGTCGACACTTAGTCAACTTGTGTCGACACTTGGTCTATAAGTGTCGATACTTAAAGACAGACTGTCTCAACACTTTCAGACAGTTAAAGAAATTTCAAGAAATGACTGGATGACTTGACAGCTGCCATTCCAGCCGGTCTACTGCACCTGTCAGAGTTGTCAGAAATCAGTTAGGAACCGGATCAGCCGGTCACCATGAAGAAGGCCTATAAATACGCTTATACTGTCTACAGAAACAGATGATCAACACATCAAGTGATACACACAAGATCTAGCTATTCATTGAAGAATCAAGTGAAGATCTAAGAAGTTGGAGAGAGAGAGCTCCATCCAAGAAGATAGCCGTTGGAACCATGCTGGGAAGAAGGATTCAGACCAAGTTCTGAATCTTAACTTGCAGAGATCAAAGATCAGCTGCAGAGAAGATCAACCCTATTGTGTTTTACATTCAAGAAGCTTTGAAGAAAAGCCAAGTGAGGTTGATCTTAGCAGAGTTCTCCCAAGAACTCATCAAGAACCTGTCAACTCATCTCTCTTTCTCTGAGTTGTAGGAAAATTCTTTGTATTCTTATTTTCTTGTAGGATCCTTAGGGATCTGAGTTGTAAGCCTGTAATTATAAAGGCTGAGTGGTAGGGCCTGTGTGCCTGAGTGTAGGAGATCTAATTCTCTGAGTGTAGGCCTGTTGTGGCTGAGTGTAGGCCTATTGTGGCTGAGTGTAGGCTTTGTGAAGAAGCTGAGTGTAGGCTTTGTGAAGAAGCTGAGTTGTAGGGCCTTGGGCCTGAGCTGTAGGAACCTGTTTGGGGTTCTGAGTGTAAGATATGAGGATCTGAGATAGTGGAGGAGTTTGGCCGAATCTAGTACACTACTAGATAGGCGAAGGGGGAAAGTGGATGTACCCAAACCTTGGGGAACCACTATAAATTTGTGTGTTCTCTGTGTGCTTGATTGAGTGCTGATTGACTGCTGTGTAGAATTAGTTATAAAGCTGTGATAAAATCTGCAATCTGCTTAAAAAGTTTTAAAAAGATTAAGTCACCTATTCACCCCCCCTCTAGGTGATTAGGTACAATTTCTTTCAAGTGGTATCAGAGCCAGGTTACTCAAAAAGGGACATAGCTGTCTGAGTAGATCCTGTTGGCAGATTAAGTGAAATCAAGAAAATCAAGAAACATGGGTTCAACAGAGAATCATAAGGAACTTGGATCCATGAAGTTACCCATTTGAAGAAAAGAAATTTTTGGCATCTGGAAGGAAAGGTTGAGACTATTTGTGGAAGCCTCAGATCCTAGAATATATATCACAGTTAAAGAAGGGCCATATGTGCCTATGAAGGTTTCAGTTTTGGATGCAAATCAGAGAACACCTAAGGACTTCTCTGAAATGACAAAAGATGAGATAATTCTAGCCACAATGGACAAGAGGGCTCAGAATATCATTGTGAGTGCCATAGATGATGCTACCTTTCAGAATTTGATACACTGTAAGACATCTAAGGAGATGTGGGATAACTTGATAGTGTATATGGAGGGTTCTGAAGAAGTAAGGCAAGACAGAAAGTCTTTGCTAAACCAAGAATATGAAAGTTTCAGGCAAGGTATGTCTGATAGCATCACAGAATGCTATAAGAAGTTCTATAGGATTGTCAATGAGCTAATGTCCTATGGAAGAGAGTTCAGTAATTATGAGCTTAATGATAAGTTTCTGAGGTCCCTAACAAAGGATTGGGATACCAAGATCTGTGCCATAAGGGAAATGGCAAAGTTAGCAGATATTCCCCCTCCAACTTTATTTGGAAAACTGCTATCCTATGAAATGCAGTTGATGGTAAGGAAGGAGGAAGAGAAGTCTACCAGAATTGAGAATAAAGAAAGAACAGTGGCATTTAAGACAGAAGCCATCAGAAAATACAGAAGTAAGTCACCATCTCCACCTCCAAAAGTTGCTGAGACTGAGTCAGATGAGTCAGCAAGCAGAAAGTCTGAAAGCAGTGAGAGTGATGAGGATTTTGCAGCATTCACAAGACATTTTCAGAAGTTTCTAAAGAAGAAATAGTGGAGGACAAAGGCATACACATCACAGGGTAAAGATGACTACTATCAGAACAAAAAGTCATCAAAGAAAGACAGGAGAAAGCCCAAGTCAAGCAAAGCAACTTTATCAAAAATTGTTTGCTATTGCTGTAATAGACGAGGACATGTTATTGCTGACTGTCCTGAGAAAAGGAAAGAGTCTAATGATAAGAAAAATACTCAATTCAAGGGCAAGAAGGAAAGGTCTTTTGTTGCCAAGAAGGACAAAGGCTTATCAGACATGTCTTATTCAGAAACTGAGTCAGAAGCTGAAGCTTACATAGGACTATTTGCTGAAGAAGAGGAAGAAGAGTTCATCCAAATCATGAATTCTATATATGAGCAAGAGGATATCCAGTGCAAAGGACTGATGGCCTTAACAGAAGGTGACAAAATACTGGAGCAGCCAGGACCTAGTAAGGTACAGAATTGTTCTTTAAGTTCACTTTCTTGTGCTAGTTCAGAATCAGATTCATCATCATCAAGTGATGAGAGTGCATCTGAGTCTGAAGAGGATATTCATCAATTAATTGATGAATATAAAGTTCTATTGCAAGCATTTAAGAAATGCAAATCCTTGGCCAAGAGTCAGGCTAAGGAGATTGCAAGTCTCAAAATGGCTGCAACTGATTTTGATAAACTGATTGATCAAAAGTTGAATGAAATAGCCAGACTGAAGAACATAACTGTTATTCAGATGGGGACTATAACATTCAAGAATGATCAAATCAAGAGTCTGGAGATTAGTCTTCAGAAGGGGAGAGACATTGTTGCTAGGTTTTCTAAACCTAAGTCTGTTCTACCCTTAATTGATGAATTTGTTCATCATAAAGGTAAAACTGGATTAGGGTTTACTAAACCTGCTAGGACTGTTCAGTCCAAATCTAAGGGCAAAGCCCCAGCTCTCAACAAGCCAGCTGTAGATAAAACAGCTAGGGATGCACCTAAGCAAAGGTATAATATGTTTGAGTGCTGGTGCTGTGGCAAGGTAGGCCACTATGCCATAGACTGTTGGCACAATTCTAGTGCCAAAGTGAATAACAAATTGCCTGTTGGAAGATCTGCAGGTAGATTTGTTAGGAGGCAAACTAACCAGTACCAAGGACCCAAGAATTCTTTGGGTTCTAAGGTCAACTAATCTGTTTTGCAGGTAAGTCCAAGTGGCCATGCCCCAATATGGTACTTGGACAGTGGATGTTCCAGACACATGACTGGAACTAGGGGATTGCTAAAGGACTTCACACCAATCAAGGATGGTCCTAAAGTCACCTTTGGTTGTTCTGAAAAAGGAATCATCAAGGGTTTTGGTAACATTTATAGCACCCATATTACTATTACTCAAGTGGCTTATGTTGAAGGTTTGAAACATAACCTTATTAGTATAAGTCAATTGAGTGATTTAGTATATGACATCTCATTTGTCAAAGATGGTTGTCATATCAGGAGGTCAAATGATCAAGAGATCATTTTGATAGGTTACGGAAAAAGAAATGTCTATTGCCTAGACATTATGTGTGAGACCAATGGTTCTCCAGTGTGTCTTGTAGCTGATGAGAAAGTCTCTCATTATGTCAAATGGCATAAGAGGCTAGCCCATCTTAACTACAAGACAATTGGACAACTCTATAGCAAAGAGTTAGTGAGGAATGGTCCTCAAGTTAAGTGTATTAAAGATGGGATATGTTCAACATGTCAAAAGGTCAAGCAGACTAGATCCAGCTTTAATAGCATTGAAAACAAAGATGCTGTGAGGTGTTTATACCTCTTGCATATGGATCTCTTTGGTCTTATGCCAGTTCACAGCCTAGGTAGGAAGGTCTATACCTTTGTGGTTGTAGATGACTACTCAAGGTTTTCCTGGGTGTTCTTCCTTAGACAGAAATCTGAAATATCTAGTATCTTCTATAGCTTTGTCAAACAAATTCAGAATGAACTAGACAATACTGTGGTCAAAATAAGAAGTGACCATGGTACTAAATTCCAGTCTGATAGTATGACAAAACTATGTGAGGAATTTGGGATATTTCAGGAGTTTTCTTCACCAAGAACACCTCAGCAAAATGGCATTGCTGAGAGGAAAATTAGAACCTTGATTGAGGCTGGTAGAACCCTATTAAGTGATACATCTCTACCAGAATATTTTTGGGCTGAGGCAGTGAATACTGCATGCCATGTAATTAATAGGGCTACCATTACTAAAAGCCACAACAAGACCCCCTATGAGATTGTGAAAGGCAGAAAACCAAACCTATCCTATTTCAGGATCTTTGGTTGTAAGTGCTTTATACTTAATAATGGTAAGTCTTACTTGACTAAGTTTGCTACCAAGTCCCAAGAGGGGATTTTTGTTGGGTACAGCAACAATAGTAAGGCTTATAGAGTATACAGCTTGTCTACTCAAGTTGTAGAAGAGTATGTACATGTAGTATTTGATGAAGCTAGACTTATTAACCAAGAGTTGTCTAGAAGTATTTGCAGCTCCTCAGGTATAACTAAGAAGTTGGACAAGCTTACTATTAAAGAAGGACCTACTGTAAGTCAGCATGTAGATGATAGTGGCTGTTGTCCAAGGGGAGTACTACATGTACCTAATGCAGAAGAAGACCAAGGAGTGCAGCAAGTTGAATAAGATGAAGGAGTTCAACCTGAAGTCAGGATCCCTCCAGCTAATAGACATCTAAGAGATCATCCAGCAGAACAAATCATTGGTGATCTAAGACAAGGGGTACAAACAAGGAGCAGAAATCTGAATGCAATACTCTACTCCAGTTTTCTATCCCAAGTAGAGCCAAAGAAGTTTGAAGAAGCCATCCTAGACCCTCATTGGATTGAGGCAATGCAAGAAGAGCTGAATCAGTTCAAGAGATGCAAAGTCTGGGAGCTTGTTCCTAAACCAAAAGACCACAACATAATTGGAACCAAGTGGATCTTTAGGAACAAGATGGATGAACATGGAGTGATTGTCAAGAACAAAGCAAGACTGGTTGCTAAGGGATATAGGCAGGAAGAAGGTATTGACTTTGATCAAACCTTTGCTCCAGTAGCCAGACTGGAAGCCATAAGAATGTTCCTGGCCTATGCAACCTTTCAAGGATTTAAAGTTTACCAAATGGATGTTAAGTCAGCCTTTCTGAATGGTAATCTGAAAGAAGAGGTCTATGTGGAACAGCCATCAGGTTTTGTTGATTCAACTCAACCTAATCATGTCTATAGACATAGGAAGGCTTTGTATGGGTTAAAATAAGCCCCTAGGGCTTGGTATGAAACTCTGTCTAGTTTCCTCATTGAGAATAAGTTCACAAGGGGGAAAATAGACAAGACTCTATTCCATAGGGAATCCAGAGGCAAGATCATACTAGTCCAAATATATGTAGATGACATCATATTTGGGTCTACTGAAAGTAGTCTTTGCAAAAAGTTTGTAAAACTAATGCAAGGACAATTTGAGATGAGCAGTATGGGGGAACTTAAGTTCTTCTTGGGTCTCCAAGTTAGACAGACTGAGAATGGTTTATCCATATGCCAGTCTAAGTTCACCCTAGAACTGATAAGGAAGTATGGTATGGAATCTTCCAGCACCATGAAAACTCTTATGGGGTCAAGTATGTCTCTCAGCAAAGATGATGCAGGGAAACCTATAGATGAGACTTTGTATAGAGGGATAGTTGGCTCCCTTCTATATTTGACTGCAAGTAGACCAGATATCATGTATGCTACATGTGTCTGTGCTAGGTACCAAGCATGCCCTAAAGAGTCTCATTTGACAGCATTCAAAAGGATACTGAGATAACTAAAGGGCACTCCTAATCTAGGCCTTTGGTACCCTAGGAATGGAGATTTTGATCTAACAGGTTATTCAGATGCAGATTTTGCAGGCTGCAAAGAAGATAGAAAGAGTACAACTGGAACCTGTCAATTCATAGATGGAAGACTGATATCTTGGAGTAGCAAAAAACAAACAAGTGTGGCTATCTCCACAGCAGAATCAGAATATGTGGCTGCAGGAAGTTGCTGTGCTCAACTTCTATGGATACAACATCAGCTTGAGGATTATGGTATTCAAGTGAGTAGAACACCACTGTTTTGTGATTCTACTAGTGCTATATCTATTGCTAACAATCATGTTTCCCATAGTAGAACTAAACATATTGAGATAAAATATCATTTTCTAAGGGAACATGTAGAAAAAAAAGATATATCACTAGAGTATGTAAATACAGATAATCTACTAACTGACATGTATACTAAGCCCCTAGAAGAAACTAAATTCAATAGGTTTAAAATTGAATTAGGTATGATAAACTTAGAATAAGTTTACAGAAATGACTAAGTAAAAAGGTGTCGACACGCAGAGTTATCTGTGTCGACACAGAAAATTGGTGTCGACACTTCAGGGAAAAGGTGTCGACACATGTAGGAAGTTGGTGTCGACACATAAACAAGTGTCGACACATATATTCTGTCGACTATACTTGTGTCGACACAGTGTGTCGAGACATTATAAGTCTGTGTCGACACTTTTCAACAGTGTCGACACAATTTAAGCTAGTTAACCCGCCCTTTCATCTTCAAACCTAGAAAGGTATAAATAGGATTTCTCCATTGTCTGTCGACACGCTCATCAAAGTTTCGAGACCAAACTTGTGTGTCGACACCTCTCTTCTCTCAGTTCAAATTCTTCAAACCCTAATGGCGCCAAAACTTGAGGAGAACGTCAATGAAGGCTATGAACTGGTGCAGCATGCGTTTGATGACGCAGAATCAGAGATCAAGGATGTGGTAACCCTAGTCGCAAACTCAGGGTTAGACTTTCTTGTTTCAGAACCAACCAAAATTTGGAAGAAAGAGGTATTTGAATTTCTGAATGGAGTAACCCTAGATGACTCTGGCTTCAAGATCAAGTCTAGGGTACATGGAGAAAAGGTGAAGGTCTCACCTAAAAGTTTAAGAAAGGTCCTAAATCTACCCAGGACAAAAGAAGAGGATGAAGTTACTGCTTCTAAGACCAGAGAAGCATTAACATGGTGTGGACTGGATTCAAAGATGAAAATTGGATCAGTATTCAATAGGAAAGGCATGAACAGCCAAGGCAAATTTCTCTCAGAAATTGTTGGCAAAGTGATCTTGAGTAAGCCTGGAGGGCATGACAGGGTATCAGCTCATATGTTCAATCTTATGACAAGGATTATCTTCATATTTAAAACTGATTGGTCTGTAATAGTCTTTGATAAGATTAAAGAGAGTCTGAAGAAACCCAATTTGGGTAGGATATTAAGTCTTTACTTTGCTAGTACAATACCAGAAGTAATGAGTCAAGCTGCTGGATCAAAAATAAATCATATGAGAAAGATGGACATGAGACTCTTCTCTAGATGGGATAGGGTCTTGACAAAGGAAGTGCTAACTCCTGAGAAGGAAACCCCTCAAAAGAAAAAGAAGAAGATAGCCCCTGTGGCTCCACAATCATCCAGCAGTTCAGAAGAACAAGTTGTCTTCACTCATGATGAAGAAGACACTAGAATAGCTGAAAAGTCTCCAGCTGAACAGATTGATGCAGACAAGAAGGGGGAGCTACCACAAGCTAGCCCCATTCACCTGGATTCTATCCAGGGGGAGCCACTAGTAGTGGAAGAGCCAACTCCCCTAGAGAGTGAGCAAGCAACCCACACTATCCTTGAGGTAATCTCAGAAATCAATCAATTAGATTTCCTTATTGAGAATGAAGTTATAATTGACAACTTATCTGATGTTAATCAGCAACCTCAGATTGATAGTCAACTCCCAGATGTTGTCATGGAGGACACATCTGTTGCAGCTCATGATGTATCTGATCAGGTTGTTGATGAGCCAAGAGAATCTCCATCTCTTCCTCAACAAGAATTTACAATGGAAGATCTCTTCCTCAATCTAGACCAAACAGACTTTGAGAAGGAAAGTGCTGCTGCTGAGGGGGAGAATGCTCAAGTTGAGGGGGAGCAGGTAGTAATTATTGAATAATCTGCAAAGCAAGAGCCTGAGAAGCCAAAAGCTGTTGAGGAGCTACCTAGAGAGAGGGTAGATATTGCAAGCACTTCAGCTTCAGAAGATGAGGAGGCTGCTAAAGCAAAGAAAAGGAAATTTCAAGTCTTCAAGAGTAGGGACCAGACTTATAAGAAAGCTCTGCAAACTATAGTACCACAGCAAACACCACAGCCAGCACCATCAACAGATTTCAGTTCCTTAATGGTTGCTATGCAAATCAAGCTTGATGAGCAAAGAAAAGCTCTTGAAAAATATGTGGATGAAGGGCAAAATTCTTTACAGTTTGATCTAGCCCAGGACATTAAGTCCATAAGATTTGAGATGAATCTAAATAAAAAGGAAATGACTGACTGCTTCCACAAGGGAGGGAATACAGTGGTATACTTAGCTACACATCAAGAGAAAATAAAAGCTCAAGTAGATGACATTGCAGTGAAGCAAGGGTATGTTCTTGAGAACCAAATCATAATGAATGACAACTTAACAGCTTCTCATAATGCCATTGTCACAGAGATGAAGAACATAGCTGCTGGACTGACTACTTCTAATGCTACTGCTAAGGCAGAGTTTGATAAAGCATTACAAAAGAGTTTAACTGATGTTACTTCTGCAATTCAAGACTCTCAGAAGTTGATAACTGAAAATCTCCAAAGGTTGAAACCTTTCTTTAAAGATGGAGTAAATTATTTGGATGCCCAAGTCAGATTTCAAAAGGATGATCTAAGGGATCACATGGAAAGAGAAGTCATAAAGGGGGAGAGGGTGTTAGTCAAAGCCAGCTCTGATCATGCCAAGTGGATTTCTAATTCTATCAGAGCAACTCTTGGTTATCCTCCTTTATGTGATGATGACAATGTAGCAGAGTCTGGAGTTAATCCTGCCTATCTTGGAGGTGAGTAACCTGAAGTAGCTCAAGTAATCTATCCTCCACCAGACTTTGATATGATACAAGCTGATATCTAGACAATGTATAGCCCACCCGAGGGTAAGCAAAATGTTATTCTAGAAAAGGTTGTTCAGCCAGTATCTGAGGCCATATTAAAAGAATAAGAAGCTTTGCTGCTCAAGGAACAAGAGACTATGTTATCTAAGAAGAGGTTCAGAGAGCAAGCTGAATAAAAACCAGATTTTGAACAGTGGAGCCCCACTTCAAGGAACATTATCTTAACTGCATGGAAGGCTGCCAAAGATAATATTCAAGACAGAAAAAAATGGTATTCTGAACTAGAATGGAGAAAGCATGAAAATAGGCAAGAAGCCATAGTGCAATATAGAAGGAAGGCAAAGATGGGAAAGCTACCTCCTACTGCCCAAGAGCCTAGCAAGTACTTTCCCAAGCCTTATCATTACTTTAAGAGGCAGAAGATTAAAGCTAAAGAGCTAAAGAAGAAGGAGCTGAAAGGGAAAAAGCTTGCTGATACTGAAATTGCTGAAGCCCCTGTACAAGCCAAGATACAATCTGGAAAGGTAATAGTTATAAAGGAGGCTGAACAGAAATAGAATAGAATTTTTCTTAAGTTTACTTGTGTAATCATTTGAATTAAATCCTACTGTAAACTTTTGGATAATGAAAATGATGAAGTTCTTAGAACCATGTGTTATGTTATGAATCTATTTCATAATTATTCTGAGATGATATCTGTGTATACATGTTTTGTTTAATACATGTTTATGTGTGCCCTGTTATATAATCCTGCTTTACATCATGCTATGATTTTATTCTGTATGATGTATATCATTGACTAAGGGTTATGACTTCTCCAAATAGGGGGAGATTGTTGGGTACATTGGTTCAAATGTACCTGATTTGAAGAAGCCTCACCCTACTCAATGATATACATCAAAATGTATTTGATGTATTTTTGAGTTGCCTTGTGCAGGTTAAGTATTTGCAGGGAAAGCAGAAAAGATTCTAAGTCCATGTGTCGACACCCAGAAGAAATGTGTCGACACTTAAGAAGACTTGTGTCGAAACCCAGGCAAGCAGTGTCGACACTTGGAGTACTTGTGTCGACAACAGGGATGCAGAGTCGACACCAGACAGAAAGTGTCGACAAAAGGAGCTGTGTCGACACTCAATGAAGAAAAGTTCAGTGAAGTTGTGTCGACACTTAATAGTTATGTCGACACCCAGAGAAACTGTGTCTACATCAAAAAGTGTCGACACTTGGAGGCTGTGTCGACACTCAGCAAAAGTCAGCAGAGTCCAAGTATAAGTGTGGACATGACAAGGAGATGTGTCGACACTCACCAGAAGACTCAGCACTTGAAGAAAGTGTCGATACAAGAAAGAATGTGTCGAAACTCAGTAGAATACTCAATACATGAAGGTAGTGTCGACACAAGGAGCTGTGTCGACACTTAGCAAAGTTCAACAAAAATTCTAAGTACAAGTGTCGACACAAAGGAGATATGTCGACACTCATCCAAAGTCTCAACAGAAGAAGAATGTGTCGACACAAGGAGCTGTGTCGACACTCAGCAAGTATCAACACAGAAGGCATGTGTCGACACCAAGAAGAAGTGTCGACACTGAACCAGTTCAACACATGAAGATGTGTCGACACAAGGAGATGTGTCGACACTTACAAGAATTCAACAAAGTACTGAAGAACAAGGAGTTGTGTCGAGACACAATATCAGTGTCGACACATGATGAAGAAGCTGTGTAGAGAAGTGAATTCTACAATACAAGGAGTTGTGTCGACACCTTGAAAGCTAGTGTCGACACTTAGTCAACTTGTGTCGACACTTGGTCTATAAGTGTCGACACTTAAAGACAGACTGTCTCGACACTTTCAGACAGTTACAGAAATTTCAAGAACTGACTGGATGACTTGACAGCTGCCATTCCAGCCGGTCTACTGCACCTGTCAGAGTTGTTAGAAATCAGTTAGGAACCGGATCAGCCGGTCACCATGAAGAAGGCCTATAAATAGGCTTATACTATCTACAGAAACAGATGATCAACACATAAAGTGATACACACAAGATCTAGCTATTCATTGAAGAATCAAGTGAAGATCTAAGAAGTTGGAGAGAGAGAGCTCCATCCAAGAAGATAGTCGTTGGAACCAGGCTGGGAAGAAGGATTCAGACGAAGTTCTGAATCTTAAGTTGCAGAGATCAAAGATCAGCTGCAGAGAAGATCAACCGTATTGTGTTCTACATTCAAGAAGCTTTGAAGAAAAGCCAAGTGAGGTTGATCTTAGCAGAGTTCTTCCAAAAACTCATCAAGAACCTGTCAACTCATCTCTCTTTCTCTGAGTTGTAGGAAAATTCTTTGTATTCTTATTTTCTTGTAGGATCCTTAGGGATCTGAGTTGTAAGCCTGTAATTATAAAGGCTGAGTGGTAGGGCCTGTGTTCCTGAGTGTAGGAGATCTAATTCTCTGAGTGTAGGCCTGTTGTGGCTGAGTGTAGGCCTGTTGTGGCTGAGTGTAGGCTTTGTGAAGAAGCTGAGTGTAGGCTTTGTGAAGAAGCTGAGTTGTAGGGCCTTGGGCCTGAGCTGTAGGAACCTGTTTGGGGTTCTGAGTGTAAGATCTGAGGATCTGAGATAGTGGAGGAGTTTGGCCGAATCTAGTACACTACTAGATAGGCGAAGGGGGAAAGTGGATGTACCCAAACCTTGGGGAATCACTATAAATTTGTGTGTTCTCTGTGTGCTTGATTGTGTGCTGATTGACTGCTGTGTAGAATTAGTTATAAAGCTATGATAAAATCTGCAATCTGCCTAAAAAGTTTTAAAAAGAGTAAGTCACCTATTCACCCCCCCTCTAGGTGATTGGGTACAATTTCTTTCACTGAATAACCTGTCAGTACAAAGTCTCCATTCCTAGCGTACCAAAGGCCCATATAAGGTGTGCCCTTTAGATATCTCAAAATTCTTTTGACTGCTATCAAGTGAGATTCTTTAGGGCAAGCTTGGTACCTAGCACAGACACATGTAGCATACATGATATCTGATTTACTGATGGGCCCGCGAACAGACTCTTACTGTGGTTGGTTCGGTGAGTCGATCGCCGCGGGCTTGCTCGGGTAGGCAAGTGCACCTATCGCAAGTAGTACTCGATATTCGGGGGAATACCGAGGTCGTATTGTTCTCGGGGTCGTGTTGACTATTCTTACTCCTCCGGGAGGACTATTATTTTACTGAAAGTAAGGTGGATTTTTTTAGTAAGGTAAAGACGGAAAAAGTAAAGGAGCGAAAAAACGATTTAGACAATATTCGATGAAGGGTTAACGCTCGGCATCGAATCGGATTAAGACTAAAACAATTTTTAAAAATTATAGGACTTAGTTTCCAAATTAATAAAAGGCAACTTGGCCGTGGAGGTTCCACAAATGTGAGCTCACCTAGCTATAGGGATATCGCTCACCTAAACGTTAAGACTATTCGACCGAACGTTAGTCCGACGAAGGATTCCTCTTAACGCCCGCTTTACGCTAAGAACCCCGCTATTAGGTGGGGAACCCAATCCGGTAGAATTATGCTTGTCCTCTTTCGAGGGTATGCACGCAACTCTATTTACCCAGGGGTGATCGGTCCATATGCACGGCCTCTCGGCTAGCTAGCATATGGACTACGGAAATAGGGCTCACACATCGATATGCGGTCCTACGAGTCGTAAACCCGGGGTAAGCCTTAATTCCTTAAATTAAAATGAAAATAAAGAGCTTCAATTATTAGAAATCATTTTAAATGTCCCAATGCTCTTCGATGCCGAGGCTAATAGCGATTAGCCACACATCGGTATGGGGACGGCTTAATAATTTAGTGAGGCGCGAGTTCGAAATTAAACGCTAAACGATTATAAGAAGGGGACATAAGAAAAATAACAAACATTTAGAAAACTGAAAAGTTAGCTAGAACAAGAACTCACGCACACTCCAAATTATAAATTAAACAGGAACTAAGTTACACATGAAAGAAATTTGCATAATTGAAATTTGCGAGTCCCACTCAAACAAGTGGGGGCGGTAAATAACAGCTGAAAATCGCAAGTCCTACTCAAACGAGTAGGACTGAAATGAAAGCGAGTCCTACTCAAATGAGTAGGAGAAAATAAATGCTATTACAGTGCTTTCTCAAATATTTACAGGGAGATAAAGATCCGTCCATTTAACTCAAGTGAGTAGGCGGAAAAATAAAGAAAGAAAATTACAAGTCCTACTCGAACGAGTAGGCGGGAAATAAAGTCCGTCCATTTAACTCAAGTGAGTAGGCGGAAAAATAAAGAAAGAAAATTATAAGTCCTACTCAAAAGAGTAGGACTGAAAATGAAAACGATGCGTCATTTAACTCTTAACGAGTAGGCGGAAATAAATGCACACAAACACACACACTCCATATGAATTTCAAGAAAGCAATAAAGCTAACACCTACACTCACACACTCTACAAAATTTGAACAAAGCATTAAAAGAAAGCATTGAAATTTAATACCTACACTCACACACTCTTCATAAATGAGGGAAGCAATAAAAAGTTATACTCATACACTCACACACACAACATGAAAATTAAGAAGAACAAAAGAAAATTTATGCTCATACACTCACACACACTAATAACGAAGAAAAATCAAAGTTGCTTATAAATTAAAATAACAAGATTTCTACTCCTAAAACTTACCCAAAACACATAAAAAGAACAAATAAAAAGAGAATGAGCAAAAAATTTTACAAAATAAAGTCAAAATCAAAGGTGCTCAAAAATTAAATCTATAACTTTTTCATTCTTAAGAATTCATAAAAGTGATTAATAAGGTGAAGAGAAAATAAAAAGAACAAAAGAGGTTTTACAATCCTAAAAGAAAAACTAAGTAAAAAAAAAGAACAAAATCACTTTTTAAATCTCTTTTATAAATTCATAAGAATGAAATCATAATTCTCTCAAGAAAAAGACATGGTGAAAAAAAAAGGAAAACGTATCATACCTAATCATGAAGACAAGTTAAAAACATGTAAAGTAAATAAGTTACACTCATACACACACACACACACACACACACACACACACTTTTCATAAATGAAGAACAAAGAAGAAACCAAGGATAAAAAGGAGAAGGAAAGTGGGCACAAGTGTTCATTCCAAAGCCAAATATGAAGAGAAAATCTAACATTTTTATTGATTAAAGGAAACTATTACAAGCTATTACAAAGACAATGCTAAAGCAAAGACAAAATTGAAAGAAAAAGGGGAAAGAAATCTCCTTACATAGAAAGGAAATCACGGATGCAGCCCATAAAAAGACACTAAAATGGCCCAAAAATCTGAACCCTTGGACCTTACAGAAATGGGCAATTTTTAGGCAAAAAATTCTAAGTACACGCCCTAGGTCACGGGCGTGTAGGGGGGGGGGGGGGCGTGTCAGTACTATTCATGAAGGCGACCGACGATTGGACAGGAAAGTTGACTTCGGGCTGAGTTCACTGCAGTCACGCCCCGGTCACGGGCGTGTCTGGGGGGGGGGGGTAGAACCTGGCGCGGGTTGCGTCGAAAGTCTTCGGCAGAATCTTGTCGGGCTAGCTGGAAAGGTCACGCCCCAGGTCACAGGCGTGACTCTGGGCATGTAAGTTGGTGTCGACACTCGACGAATGTCTAGCGGAAAGTGTCGAGTTGAAATCGTTGAGCTGAGATTGAGTCACGCCCTAGGTCACGGGCGTGACTCTGGGCGTGACGCGGGTTCGACGATCGTTGAACAAAATTCATCGAGTGGAGGGGACACGGGCTGCTGTCACGCCCCGTGTCGGGTGACACGGGCGTGACGCGAGGCGTGTCGAGCTTTTCTCTTCAGAATTTGTTCGATTTCACGGGAAATGCAATGTCACGGCCCGATCACGGGCGTGACCAAATTGTCACGGGCGTGTACTGCCCAATTTTGGCAGATTTTGAAATTTTTCTGCAAAATTAAAGAAAACAAGTTAGTAGTAAATTTACAAGAAGAGGAGTATTTTATTGAACAAAAATAAGTAAAAATGACGAAAATAAATGAAAATGACTAAATTAAAGTGCACAAAAATACGTATATTAACAATTCATCAAATACCCCATACTTAGGCTTTTGCTATTCCAGAGCAAAAGTTTGAGGTGAATCTATAAGGAATAAAAAAAACACTAAGTTTTAGCTATCGCTTAATCAATTATAAGAGAGATCGAAATAAATATACGGGGTGTAAGAGTTAAGTCCTAAAATTATGTAGATGATTTAAATAGCGCAAAAGTTTTGGCCAAAAGACTTCTTGATGTAATCAAATAGAAGTCAACATTTGTAATGGTTAGATTAACGAAAATAGTTTGGAATTATAAGAACTCTAGCTTATACGAGTGCTACTAGAAATAATACAATTTACTAATTATGCTCTCAAAAAGATTTTTGAATTAATTCTAGAATCGTTTAATTGGCTAAGGTGGTAGTGGGTTTATGAAGAGGGTTTTGATTTATGAGGTGAGGTAATTTTTTCTCGAACCTCCATTTTTTTTGGATTATTAGGAAAACGAAATCTTATTTTCCTAATATGATTTTTGTTTTTCAACTTCATAAGAATTAACCCAATGTATATTTGTAGAAGTAATGAATTTTATCCTCTTACTCCATATATAATCTTTTTAAATTATTGGGTGCCTATGTTTACGGAACGAAATCTTATTCACATTGATATATGATCTTTTAAGGATAGAAAATTTTATCATGCCAAGTAGGTCATGATAAGGTTAGTGGAGAAAGGAAAACTAGTTTTTTAATCCTAAAAAATTTTGAGAGCAACCTTAATAATTTGTACGTTTCAATGTTTCAAAAAGCTAAAAGTAAGTATAATAGAATTCTATAGTCGTTATTTCCTAACATAATATACGTGCTCCTATCAATGAAAAATTAGAAGTAGTGCCTAAAACGAGTTCGCTATTTTTAACAAAGCATAAAGAATTCTTTAAAACTTAACCCCGGGTATTTAAATTTTTCACTCAATAATTAACAAACGGGTAGTGAACAAAGAATTAATCAAATTCACATATAAATAAACTCAAAACGGAATTTTTGGATAGCAGGAAAGTTAACGATGGAATATTTGATTTATTTGTTTCAAAACATTTTTTTTTTGATTTTTATAGTTTTTATCATCATTTTTTTTTGTTTTTTCATTTATTATCTTTTTTTGTATTTTTGTTTTTCTCAATTTTTTTTTTGAAATTTTTTGAACTATTTTTTTTTTTTTGTATTTTTTAAGAGAATTTTCATTTTATGTACAAAAATATGGGAGAAAAAGAGAGTATTTACAAGAATGAGGAAGGGGGAGAGAGAAAAGAGTATGTAAAAAAACATATTTACAAAGTGAAACTAAATATAATTTTTTTGTTTTGTTTTTTGAGTTTTTGGAAAAAAAAAGAAAGAGAACAAAAAAAAATTTTGGATTTTACATTTTAAATTTTTTTTTCATTTTAATTTTTTTAATTTTTTTGTTTTATTTTGTATTTTTTTTCATTTTAATTTTTTAAATTTTTGTTTTTGTTTTGTTGTTATATGGATTTTTTTTGTATTTTTGAAATGCAGAAAAAAAATGAAGTGCAGAAAGTAAAGCACGAAAATACCCCATACTTAAGTCCAACATTGTCCCAAATGTTGTAACGTAAGTATGCGGAACAAAAATTAAATAAAATGCGATATGTACAAAAGTAAAGAGAGGGGGGGGGGGGTAGAAACGTCCCTGAAATACGTTCGGGGAAGTCCAATCAGAAACCCTGCGTTTATTAGAAAAAAAAACAGCAAAGGTAATAAGGAAAGAGCGAAAAAGATAAGCGAGGGTTGCCTCCCAGGAGCGCTTTGTTTATAGTCGTGTAGCTTGACTATTTTGGCGGGTTTATAATGTGGAGGAAAGTTATGGTTTCGCTAAAACCGATCACTGGGTCGCCTGCTATATAAGACTTTAACCGATGATCGTTTACCTTAAATGAACCTTTGTCCGGGTGGGAGACGAGTACGATTCCATTTGGAAAAACTTCTTCAACTAGGAAGGGACCGGACCATCTAGATTTTAATTTACCTGGAAAAAGCCTAAGACGTGAATTGTAAAGAAGGACCAGATCGTCCGGAGAAAATAATTTTTGGGACTTGATTTTTTGATCGTGATATAACTTAGAGCGCTCCTTATAGAATTTTTTGCTCTCGTAAGCGTTCGCACGCCATTCATCGAGCTCGTTGAGTTACAGTTTTCTATTCTGAGCGGCTAAGTTGGAGTCGAGGTTTAAGAGTTTTAAAGCCCAAAAAGCGCGATGCTCTAATTCTACGGGTAAATGACACGCTTTGTCGTAGACTAACCGGAACGGCGTACAACCAATTGCGGTTTTGTATGCCGTCCGATACGCCCACAACGCATCGTCGAGTTTAACGGACCAATCTTTCCTATTTAGTGAAACAGTTTTTTCTAAAATTCGCTTAATCTCTCGATTTACTACCTCGACTTGGCCACTTGTTTGCGGGTGGTAGGGGGTGGCAAGCTTGTGCGTGACTCCGTATTTAGCTAACGTCTTAGCCATAAGAGCGTTACAGAAATGCGTTCCCCTATCACTAACAATTGCGTGAAGCGTGCCGAAGCGAGAAAATAGTTTTTTAAGAAATGTAACGACGACTCGCGCATCGTTGGTGGGGCGAGCTTGCGCTTCCGCCCACCTTGATACGTAGTCGACCGCCACTAAAATATACATATTTTTGAAAGATGGAGGTAGGGGGCCAACAAAATATATGCCCCACAAATCGAAGACTTCGCACTCTAAAAACATGTTTTTGGGCATCTCGTCGTGACGAGAGATGTTACCCGACCGCTGACAGCTATCGCATGCGCGCACAAAATTATGCGCGTCTTTGAAGAGAGTGGGCCAAAAGTAGCCCGCCTCTAGCGCCTTCCGAGCGGTCTGGTTGGCTTGATAATGCCCACCGGCTGGACCCTCGTGGCAGTGCTTAAGAATTTGCAAGCACTCCACACCCGCAACGCATCTTCGGAACGCTTGGTCCGCGCAGATACGAAAAAGAAATGGGTCCTCCCAAAAGAAATTTTTCAAGTCAGAAAAGAATTTCGTCTTTTGATGACTTGAAAACTCTTTTGGAAGCACCCGCGCTACTAAGAAATTTGCAAAATCTGCAAACCAAGGAGAAGATGACGAAGAACTAATGGCAAGGAGGCATTCCTCGGGGAATATGTCATTTATTTCAGACTCGACGAGCGCTTCCGCACCCGGATTTTCTAAACGGGAGAGGTGGTCCGCCGCTAGATTTTCCGCTCCCTGCTTATCGCGGATCTTCAAATCAAACTCTTGTAGGAGGAGAATCCATCGAAGAAGTCGGGGCTTCGCATCATTTTTAGCTAATAAATATTTAAGCGCGAAGTGATCGGTAAAAACGATAACTTTAGATAGCGTTATATACGAGCGAAACTTATCAAAAGCGAAAACGACTGCTAAGAGTTCCTTTTCCGTTGTCGTGTAATTTACTTGTGCGGAAGTGAGCGTCTTGCTAGTGTAATAAATAGGATGAAAATTTTTTTCTACGCGTTGGCCAAGAACGGCACCTAAGGCAATATCACTAGCGTCGCACATAATTTCGAACGGAAGGGACCAATTAGGGACCACTAATATTGGTGAAGTGATAAGTTTTTGTTTTATTAAATTAAAGGCGGACTCGCATTCACTACTAAAGATGAAACGTGATTCCTTTTCCAAGAGGTGAGTAAGCGGCTTTGTTATTTTTGAAAAGTCTTGAATGAAGCGTCGATAAAAGCCCGCATGGCCTAAGAAACTCCTAATAGATTTTACGTTTGTTGGATGCGGAAGTTTTTCTATAATTTCTATCTTGGCCTTATCCACCTCTATCCCCTTAGACGAAATCATATGGCCGAGGACCAAACCTCCTCGAACCATAAAGTTGCATTTTTCCCAATTTAAAACAAGACTTGTGTCCTCGCACCGTTGAAGGACACGATCTAAATTGTGAAGGCAATCGGGAAAAGAGCGTCCGAAAACAGAAAAGTCATCCATAAAGACTTCCATAATGTCTTCTACTAGCTCGCCAAAGATCGCTAGCATACATCATTGGAATGTAGCCGGCGTATTGCAGAGTCCAAATGGCATTCTTCGATATACGAAGGTGCCAAACGGGCAAGTAAAAGTTGTTTTCTCTTGATCATCGGGGGAAATGGGGATTTGGAAAAACCCCGATAAACCATCAAGAAAACAATAATACGGATGACCGGATAAACGCTCTAAAATCTGGTCTAGAAATGGCAGAGGGAAATGGTCCTTGCGGGTGGCATCATTAAGTTTTCTATAATCTATGCACACTCGCCAACCCGTAACAGTACGAGTTGGGACGAGCTCGTTATGCTCATTCGCCACTACGGTAAGACCGCCCTTCTTGGGCACGACATGCACGGGACTAACCCATGCACTGTCCAAAATAGGGTAGATAATCCCCGCATCTAATAACTTAATAATTTCGGCTTTAACGACGTCTTTCATGTTTGGGTTAAGACGCCGCTGCGGCTGAATCGTTTTGCGGCAATTATCGTTAAGGAAAATCTTATGGGTGTAAAAGGAGGGGCTAATCCCCTTTAAGTCAGAGATTTGTCACGCAATTGCGTGGAGATGTTTAAATAAAACTTCCAATAAATCGGAAGTCTCCGAATCACTCAAGTCCGAAGAAATGATAACGGGAAGCGTATCGCCTTTTCCCAAAAAAACATATTTGAGCGATGCGGGTAAGGATTTGAGGTCTAGGATGGGCGGTTCTTATAGGGAGATTTTAATGTCTATGTCTTTCTTACCAATTGGTTCGAAAAGCAAGTCTAAAGAAGTATCCTCATCGCATTTAAAATTTTCGAGCGCATAAATATTGTCGTTTAAAAATACGGACTCGAAAATGGGAGAAGAACGATCTCCAAAAAAGGTATCTAAAGAGTAGCAGAAATCGTCGCTCGATGACAAATTGTCCATCGAGGGATTAATAGAGAAAGTAACCTGATCATCGCCTACTCGGAGGAGAAGGCTACCATTACTAACATCTATTAGTGCGCGGGAGGTGGCAAGAAAAGGGAGACCGAGTATTATTGGTACCTCGGTGTCCTCCTCGATATCTAAGATGACAAAGTCTACCGGGAAGGTAAACTTGTCGACTCGGACAAGGACGTCCTCCACTACCCCGATAGGGAACTTAACCGAGCGATCCGCTAATTGGATGCGCATATTCGTAGGACTAGGAGTACCCAAACCTAAACGTGAAAAGAGCGAGAACGGCATCAGATTAATGCCAGCCCCTAAATCAGCTAAGGCGTACTTTACTAATATATCGCCAAAAAGGCACGGGATGGAAAACCGTCTCGGGTCATTTTGTTTTGTGGGCAATTTATTAGTAAGGGCCGCCGAGCAGACAGCGTTGAGAGATATATGCGAAATATCCTCTAATTTGCGTTTATTAGAAAGTAGTTCTTTTAAAAATTTCGCATATTTGGGCATTTGCGAGATAGCTTCGCAAAAAGGAACATTAATGTGAATTTGTTTTAATAATAAAATAAATTTTTCATATTGCGCCTCCTTACGCTCGTTATCTAACTTATGCGGATATGGAAGGGCCTTGTTTAAAATATTTTTTTCTTTTATAATTGGTAAAGGCGGCGTAAGCGAAGAAAGAGGAAGAGGGGTCGGAGGTGAAATATGTACCTGAGGGTCGGTCCGTTTTGGATCGACCACCTCCTTTCCGCTACGGAGGGTTATAGCATTGGCGTTCTCCCGCGGATTGGGCTCCGTGTTTCCCGGCAGTGCCCCGAGCGCGCGCTCGGACATCATCCTCGCCAGCTGTCCAACCTGTTGTTCGAGTGTTTTTAGCCATCCGGTGATGTTCCGGATATTTGACTCGTTGGACGCAATATACTTCGAAAAATTTTCCTCCATCGGGGAGGGTTTCGGAAGAGGAGGAGGAGGAGGAAGAAATCCGGGTGCATAAGAAATAGGGGGACGCTGAGCATTATTCGGGTTGCTCCACGAGAAGTTAGGGTGATTCCTCCAACCCGGATTATAGTTATTACTATAAGGGTTATTGTTGGGGTTGAAGGGAGGACGACCCGAATTTCCCATGAAGTCCACGAACTCTTCAGCCACGCAGACGTTAGGTGGAATAAAACAAGGCGGAGTGGAGGAGGCAGCAGACATCTCCGCCACTTGCTTTGTTAACCTTTCAACTTGAAGGGTCAAGAGAGCAGTGACATCCACTTCAAAAAGACCACCCGCCGGCTTTGGGCGTCCCCGCGGGACGTTCCATTAATAGGCGTTCATAGCCATCTCTTCGAATAAAGCCTGGGCGGCCTCGGGGGTTTTGTTGTTTAGAGTACCCCCGGCAGCCGCGTCAATCATTTGACGCGTCTGAAAATTCAGCCCATTATAAAAAATTTGAACTTGCAACCACGTTGGCAGAGCGTGGTGCGGGCAACGGCGGAGGAATTCCTTAAACCGTTCCCAAGTCTCGTATAGAGACTCGGGATCGTTTTGCACAAACGAAGAAATGTCCGCCCGCAACTTTGTAGTTTTTGCGGGCGGAAAGTACTTCGTTAGGAACCGTTCTGTCAACTCAGCCCACGTGGTGATACATCCTCGCGGTAGGGCATTCAACCATGCCTTGGCTTTGGACTTAAGGGAAAAAGGAAATAAGCGCAAGCGAATGGCGTCATCAGTGACGCCATTAATCTTGAAGGTGTCGCATATCTCCAAGAAATTGGACAAGTGGACATTCGGGTCCTCATCCGGCATTCCATCGAACTGCACGGCGTTTTGGACCATTTGAATGACACTAGACTTTATTTCGAAATTATTATTCGCCACCGCAAGGCGAACAATACTCGACCCAGAATCATCCAGGTTAGGCCGGGCGTAATAAGACATAGTACGCTCGGCCACCGGGGGAAGGTTAGGCGCGGCCATAACTACAACAGTGGGTTCTCCGATAGATTCCTCGGGATCTAAAGAAGGATTTCTGCGTTGAGATCGGATATGCGCAAGAGAGCGTTCGATCTCAGGGTTGAAGTCAAAATCTTCAGACTCGGAGGGTTGTCCACGGGTCATACACCCAAACAAAAATAAAACAAAATAAACTCTTTTTTTGTTTTTAAAATAAAGTTTTTAGTTAGTTTTTTTTATAGAAAATAAGTAAAAGTAATAGACTCCGGAATTCGAAATAGCAACTCGAAAAGAAAGTCCCCAGCAACGGCGCCAAAAACTTGATGGGCCCGCGAACAGACTCTTACTGTGGTTGGTTCGGTGAGTCGATCGCCGCAGGCTTGCTCGGGTAGGCAAGTGCACCTATCGCAAGTAGTACTCGATATTCGGGGGAATACCGAGGTCGTATTGTTCTCGGGGTTATGTTGACTATTCTTACTACTCCGGGAGGACTATTATTTTACTGAAAGTAAGGTGGATTTTTTTCAGTAAGGTAAAGACGGAAAAAGTAAAGGAGCGAAAAAACGATTTAGACAATATTCGATGAAGGGTTAACGCTCGGCATCGAATCGGATTAAGACTAAAACAATTTTTAATAATTATAGGACTTAGTTTTCAAATTAATAAAAGGCAACTTGGCCGTGGAGGTTCCACAAATGTGAGCTCACCTAGCTATAGGGATATCGCTCACCTAAACGTTGAGACTATTCGACCGAACATTAGTCCGACGAAGGATTCCTCTTAACGCCCGCTTTACGCTAAGAACCCCGCTATTGGGTGGGGAACCCAATCCGGTAGAATTACGCTTGTCCTCTTTCGAGGGTATGCACGCAACTCTATTTACCCAGGGGTGATCGGTCCATATGCACGGCCTCTCGGCTAGCTAGCATATGGACTACGGAAATAAGGCCCACACATCGATATGCGGTCCTACGCGTCGTAAACCCGGGGTAAACCTTAAGTCCTTAAATTAAAATGAAAATAACGAGCTTGAATTATTAGAAATCATTTTAAATGTCCCAATGCTCTTTGATGCCGAGGCTAATAGCGATTAGCCACACATCGGTATGGGGACGGCTTAATAATTTAGTGAGGCGCTAGTTCGAAATTAAACGCTAAACGATTATAAGAAGGGGACATAAAAAAAATAACAAACATTTAGAAAACTGAAAAGTTAGCTAGAACAAGAACTCACGCACACTCCAAATTATAAATTAAACAGGAACTAAGTTACACATGAAAGAAATTTGCATAATTGAAATTTGCGAGTCCGACTCAAACGAGTGGGGGCGGTAAATAACAGCTGAAAATTGCAAGTCCTACTCAAACGAGTAGGACTGAAATGAAAGCGAGTCCTACTCAAATGAGTAGGAGAAAATAAATGCGATTACAGTGCTTTCTCAAATATTTACAGGGAGATAAAGATCCGTCCATTTAACTCAAGTAAGTAGGCGGAAAAATAAAGAAAGAAAATTACAAGTCCTACTCGAACGAGTAGGCGGGAAATAAAGTAAGTCCATTTAACTCAAGTGAGTAGGCGGAAAAATAAAGAAAGAAAATTACAAGTCCTACTCAAAGGAGTAGGACTGAAAATGAAAACGATGAGCCATTTAACTCTTAACGAGTAGGCGGAAATAAATGCACACAAACACACACACTCCATATGAATTTCAAGAAAGCAATAAAGCTAACACCTACACTCACACACTCTACAAAATTTGAACAAAGCATTAAAAGAAAGCATTGAAATTTAACACCTACACTCACACACTCTTCATAAATGAGGAAAGCAATAAAAAGTTATACTCATACACTCACACACACAATATGAAAATTAAGAAGAACAAAAGAAAATTTATGCTCATACACTCACACACACTAATAACGATGAAAAATCAAAGTTGCTTATAAATTAAAATAACAAGATTTCTACTCCTAAAACTTACCCAAAACACATAAAAAGAACAAATAAAAAGAGAATGAGCAAAATGTTTTACAAAATAAAGTCAAAATCAAAGGTGCTCAAAAATTAAATCTACAACTTTTTCATTCTTAAGAATTCATAAAAGTGATAAAAAAGGTGAAGAGAAAATAAAAAGAACAAAAGAGGTTTTACAATCCTAAAAGAAAAACTAAGTAAAAAAAAGAACAAAATCACTTTTTAAATCTCTTTTATAAATTCATAAGAATGACATCATAATTCTCTCAAGAAAAGACATGGTGAAAAAAAAGGAAAACTTATCATACCTAATCATGAAGACAAGTTAAAAACATGTAAAGTAAATAAGTTACACTCATACAGACACACACACTTTTCATAAATGAAGAACAAAGAAGAAACCAAGGATAAAAAGGAGAAGGAAAGTGGGCACAAGTGTTCATTACAAAGCCAAATATGAAGAGAAAATCTAACATTTTTATTGATTAAAGGAAACTATTACAAGCTATTACAAAGACAATGCTAAAGCAAAGACAAAATTGAAAGAAAAAGGGGAAAAAAATCTCTTTACATAGCAAGGAAATCACGGATGCAGCACACAAAAAGACACTAAAATGGCCCAAAAATCTGAACCCTTGGACCTTACAGAAATGGGCAATTTATAGGCAAAAAATTCTAAGTACACGCCCTAGGTCACGGGCGTGTAGGGGGGGGGGCGTGTCAGTACTATTCATGAAGGCGGCCGACGATTGGACAAGAAAGTTGACTTTGGGCTGAGTTCGCGGCAGTCACGCCCCCGATCACGGGCGTGACTCTGGGCATGTCGTGGGGGTAGAACCTGGCGCGGGTTGCGCCGAAAGTCTTCGACAGCATCTTGTCGGGCTAGCTGGAAAGGTCACGCCCCATGTCACGGGCGTGACTCTGGGCGTGTCAGTTGGTGTTGACACTCGACGAATGTCGAGCGGAAAGTGTCGAGTTGAAATCGTTGAGCTGAGATTGAGTCATGCCCTAGGTCACGGGCGTGACTCTGGGCGTGACGCGGGTTCGACGATCGTTGAACAGAATTCGTCGAGTGGAGGGGATACGGGCTGCTGTCACGCCCCGTGTCGGGTGACACGGGCGTGACGCCAGGCGTGTCGAGCATTTCTCTTCAGAATTTGTTCGATTTCACGGGAAATGCAATGTCATGGCCCGTTCACGGGCGTGACCAAATTGTCACGGGCGTGTACTGCCCAATTTTGGCAGATTTTGAAATTTTTCTGCAAAATTAAAGAAAACAAGTTAGTAGTAAATTTACAAGAAGAGGAGTATTTTATTGAACAAAAATAAGAAAAAATGACGAAAATAAATGAAAACGACTAAATTAAAGTGCACAAAAATACGTATATTTACAATTCATCATCTACTAGCATTCAAATATAGTAGGGAACCAACTATCCCTCTATACAAAGTCTCATCTACAGGTTTCCCGGCATCATCTTTGCTTAGAGACATGGTTGACCCCATAGGATTTTTCATGGTACTGGATGATTCCATACCATACTTCCTTATTAATTCTAGGGTGAACTTAGACTCGCATATGGATAATCCATCTTCAGTCTGTCTAACTTGGAGACTCAAGAAGAACTTAAGTTCCCCCATACTGCTCATTTCAAATTGTCCTTGCATAAGTTTTGCAAACTTTCTGCAAAGACTACTCTCTGTAGACCCAAATATAATGTCATCTACATATATTTGGACTAAGATAATCTTGCCTCTGGATTCCCTAAGGAATAAAGTCTTGTCTATTTTCCCCCTTGAGAATTTGTTCTCAATGAGGAAACTAGACAGGGTTTCATACCAAGCCCTAGGGGCTTATTTTAACCCATACAAATCCTTCCTAAGTCTATAGACATAATTAGGTTTGATAGAATCAACAAAACCTGATGGCTGTTCTACATAGACTTCTTCCTTCAGATTTCCATTTAGAAAGGCTGACTAAACATCCATTTGGTATACTTTAAACCCTTGATAGGTTGCATAGGCAAGGAACATTCTTATAGATTCCAGTCTTTCTACTGGAGCAAAGGTTTGATCAAAGTCAATTCCTTTCTTCCTGCCTATATCCCTTAGCAACCAGTCTAGCTTTGTTCTTCACTATAACTCCATGTTCATCCAACTTGTTCCTAAAGATCCACTTAGTCCCAATAATATTGTGGTCCTTTGGTTTAGGAACTAGCTCCCAGACATTGCATCTTTTGAACTTGTTCAGCTCCTCTTGCATAGCTTCAATCCAATGAGGGTCTAGGATTGCTTCTTCAAATTTCTTTGGCTCTACTTGGGATAGAAAGCTGGAGTAGAGAACTGCACTTAGATTCCTGCTCCTTGTTTGTACCCCTTGTCTGAGATCACAAATAATTTGATTGGCTGGATGATCTTTTAAATGCCTATTTGCTGGAGGCAGCCTGTCTTCAGGTTGCATAGCTTCATTCTCTTCAACTTGCTGCACCCCTTGATCTTCTTCAGCTTCAGGTGTATCTAGTACTCCCCCTGGACAGCAACCACCTTCTTCCAGATTTGCAGTGGAGTCTTCTGCAATGGTTAGCTTGTCCATCTTCTCAGTTACACCAGTGGAGCTACAAACACTTCTAAGCAATTCATTGTTAATGAGTCTAGCTTCATCAAAGACTACATTAATTGACTGTTCTACAACTTGAGTAGTCAAGTTATAGACCCTATAAGCCTTACTGTTGTTGTACCCAACAAAGATCCCCTCTTGGGATTTGGCAGCAAACTTAGTTAAATAAGACTTACCATTGTTAAGTATATAGCATTTACAACCAAAGATCCTGAAATAGGATACATTTTGTTTTCTGTCCTTCACAATCTCATAGGGGGTCTTATTGTGGCTCTTAGTGATAGTAGCCCTATTAATTACATGACATGTAGTGTTTACTGCCTCAGCCCAGAAATATTCTGGAAGAGATGTGTCACTTAATAGGGTTCTACCAGCCTCTATCAATGTTCTATTTTTCCTTTCAGCAATACAATTTTGCTGAGGTGTTCTTGGTGAAGAAAATCCCTGAAATATCCCAAACTCTTCACATAGCTTTGTCATACTATCAGACTGGAATTCAGTACCATGGTCACTTCTTATATTGACCACTGTACTGTCTAGCTCATTCTGAATTTGTTTAACAAAACTATAAAAGATACTAGGTGTTTCAGATTTTTGCCTTAGGAAGAACACCCATGAAAACCTTGAATAATCATCTACAAGCACAAATGTGTAGACCTTCCTACCTAGGCTGAGAACTGGCATAGGACCAAAAAGATCCATATGCAAGAGGTATAGGCACCTCACAACATCTTTGTTCTCAATGCTATTAAAGGTGGATCTGGTCTGCTTGCCCTTTTGACAAGCTGAGCATATCCCATCCTTAATACACTTAACCTGAGGACCATTCCTCACTAACTCTTTGCTATAGAGTTGACCAATTATCTTATAGTTAAGATGGGTTTGCCTCTTGTGCCATTTGACACAATGTGAGACTTTCTCATCAGGTACAAGACAAACAGGAGAAACATTGTTCTCACTCATAATGTCTAGACAATAGACATTTCTCTTCCTATAACCTGTCAGAATGATCTTTTGATCACTTAACCTCTTAATATGACAACCATCCTTAACAAATAAGATGTCATATCCTACATCACTCAGCTGAATTATACTAATGAGGTTGTGTTTCAAACCTTTAACATAAGCCACTTGAGTAATTGTAACTAGGTTGCTAGAAATGTTACCAAAGCCTTTGATGATTCCTTTTTCAGAACCACCAAAGGTAACCTTAGGACCATCCTTGATTGGTGTATAGTCCCTTAGCAATCCCCTAGTTCCAGTCATGTGCGTGGAACATCCACTGTCCAAGTACCATATTGGGGCTTGGCCACTTGGACTCACCTGCAAAACAGATTACTTAACCTTAGAACCCCAAAACTTCTTGGGTCCTTGGTGCAAGTTAGTCTGACTCTTGACAAAACTACCTGTAGCTTTTTTAACAGGCAGCTTGCTACTCTCCTTGACACTAATATTGTACCAACAATCCATTGAAAAGTGGCCTACCTTGCCACAAAACCAGCACTCAAATCTATTGTATCTTTGTTTAGGTACAACCCTGGCTGTTTTATCTACAGCAGATTTCTTGTTGAGTACTGGGGCATTGCCCTTAGACTTGGACTTTACTGTCCAGGCAGGTTTTGTAAACCCCAATCCAGTTTTACCCTTATGAGGTACAAACTCATCTATCAAAGGTAGAACTGATTTTGGTTTAGAAAAACTTGCTACTATATCTCTCTCTTTCTGAAGACTAAGCTCCAGTTTTCTAATTTGATCATTTTTAAATGTAATAGTGCCCATCTGAATAACAGTAATGTTCTTCAGTCTGGCTATTTCATTTAATTTCTGATCAAGCAACTTATCAAAATCTGTTGCAGCCACTTTGAGACTAGCAATCTCCTTAGCCTGAGTTTTGGCCAAGAGTTTGCTTTTCTTCAAAGCCTATAACAATACTCTATATTCATCAATCAATTGATGAATGTTTCCTTCAGATTCAGATCCACTGGGATCACTTGATGCTGATGTAACTGAATCTGACTCAGTATAAGAAATTGAACTAGATGAACAATTTTGTACCTGACTTGGTCCACGCTGATCCTGGATTTTGTCTCCTTCTGATAAGGCCATCAGTCCCTGTCACTGATTGTCCTCATGCTTATATATTGAGTTCATTAATTGTATGAACTCGTCTTACTCTTCTTCAGCAAACAGTCCAATATAAGCTTCAGCTTCTGAATATGTTTCTGAAGATGACATATCTGACAGACTTTTGTCCTTCTTAGCAACAAAGGATCTTTCCTTTTTGCCCTTGATTTGAGTCTTTTTCTTGTTAGTTGACTCTTTCCTCTTTTCTGGACAATCAGCAACTACATGTCCTTGTCTGTTACAACAATAACAAACTATCTTTGAGGATGTAGTTTTACATTGCGTGGGCTTTCTCCTGTCTTTCTTTGATGACTTCTTGTTCTGATAATAGTCATCTTTTGTCTGTGAAGTGGATGGCTTAGACCTCCACTATTTCTTATTTAGAAACTTCTGAAAATGTCTAGTGAAAGCTGCAAAATCTTCATCACTCTCACTGCTTTCAAAATTCTTACTTTCAGACTCATCTGTCTCAGCCTCAGCAACTTTTGGAGGTGGAGATGGAGACTTGCTTTTATATTTCCTAGTGGCTTCAGTCTTGAAAGCCACAGCTCTTTCCTTATGCTCAACTCTTGTAGTCTTCTCCTCCTCCTTCCTTACCATTAACTGCATCTCATAGGATAACAGTTTTCCAAACAAAGTTGGAGGTGGAATGCCTGCTAATTTGGCCATTTCCCTTATGGCACAAATCTTGGTATCCCAGTCCTTAGTCAGGGATCTCAAGAACTTATCATTCAATTCATAATTGCTGAATTCTCTTTCATAAGACATCAACTCATTGACTATCCTATAGAATTTCTTGTAGCACTCAGTTATGCTATCAGATCTTCCTTGTCTGAAGCTTTCATATTCTTGATTTAATAAAGACTTCCTGTCTTGTCTTACCTCTTCTGATCCTTCCATATAGACTATCAGTGTATCCCACATTTCTTTAGAAGTTTTGCAGTGAATTAAATTCTGAAATGTGGCATCATCTATTGCACTTACAATAATATTCTGAGCTCTCTTCTCCATAGTGGCCAGAATTATCTCATCTTTTGTCATCTCTGAATAGTCCTTAGGAATTCTCTGATTTGCATCTAGGACAGAAAATTTCATTGGCACATATGGCCCTTCTTTGACTGTGATATAGATTATAGGGTCAGAGGCTTCCATAAAGAGTCTAACCCTTTCCTTCCAAATGCCAAAAATCTCCTTTCTGCAGATTGGCAACTTCATGGATCCTAGCTCTTTGTGATTCTCAGTTGAACCCAATTTCTTGATTCTTGATTCTATTGAATCTGCCAACAGGATCTCCACTCAGACAGTTATGTCCTTTTTGAGAAACCTCGCTTTGATACCACTTGAAAGAAATAGTGCCTAAACACCTAGAGGGGGGGGGGGTGAATCGGTGCACTTAATCTTTTTAAACTTCAAGGCAGAATTAATCACAGAATTCACAAAATCCTAAACAACAATCACAGAATCATTCACACACAGAGTACACACTGATTTTATAGTGGTTCCCCAAGGTCTGGGTATATCCACTTTTCCCCTTCGCCTATCTAGTAGTGTACTAAATTCGGCCTAACTTTTCCACTACTCCTCAGATCCTCAGATCTTACAGCTCAGAACCCCAAACAGGTTCCAACAACTCAGAGTGATCCCACTCCTACAACTCAGGCTCACAGCCCTACCACTCAGTCTTCACCAAGACCTACACTCAGCCTTCAACAAGGCCTACACTCAGCCCTCAATAAGGCCTACACTCAGAGAAACAAATCTCCTACACTCAGGCACAAAGGACCTACCACTCAGCCTTTATAATTTCAGGCTTACAACTCAGATCCCTTAGGATCCTACAAGAAATAAGAAATACAAAGTATATAACCAGCACTCTGAATGAGAGAGAAGAGTTTACTGGTTTCTTGATGAGTTCTTGGAAGAACTTTGCTGAGATCAACCTCCCTTGGATTTCTTCAAAGCTTCTTGAATTAGAACACAGTAGGGTTGATACTCTATGCAGATGATCTTCAATCTACTGCTGACTTAAGAATCAGATCTCAATCTGAAACTTTCTTCACAGCCTGGTTCAATAGCTATTTTCTTAGAAGGAGCTCTCTCTCTCTCTAACTTCTTATATCTTCACTTGAATGTCTTCTTCTTTGTTGTGTTTTGATTCTTCAATCAATCTTCAATTGATCTTCTTAATCATCACTTCTCAATCTGTCAAGGAGAAGGGTCTTTATATAGACTTTCTCCAAGGTGACCGGCTGATCCGGTTTCTAACAACCTTCTAACAGTCCTGACAGTTGCAGTAGACCGGCTGGAATGGCAGCTGTCAAGTCATCCAGTCACTTCTTGAATTCTCTGTAACTGTCTGAAAGTGTCGAGACAGACAGTCTTTAAGTGTCGACACTAATAGACTAAGTGTCTACATAAGTAGACTAAGTGTCGACACTAGCCTTGTTGGTGTCGACACAACTCCTTGTGTTGTTGTATCTGAGTATCGACACAGCTTCTTTTGAATGTGTCGACACTGATTCTGTGTGTTGACACAAGCCTTCTGTTGAATGTGTCGACACAGATTGAAGGTGTCGATACAAGTACTTCTCCTTCAAGACTTTAGCTGATTTCTGCTGACTGTCGACACAACTCCTTTGTGTCGACACAAGCCTTCTTGTGTTGAACTTTGTTGAGTGTTGACACATCTCCTTTGTGTCGACACATGCTTCATGTCTTGAGACTTTGCTGAGTGTCGACACAGCCTCCAAGTGTCGACACTTGCCTTCTTGTGTTGAAACTTTGCTGAGTGTCAACACAGCTCCGTTGTGTCGACACTTGTACTTAAACTTTGTTGAAATTTGTTGAGTGTCGACACAGCCTCCAAGTGTCAACACTTTTGATGTCGACAAAGTTCTTCTGGGTGTCGACACTGCTTCTAAGTGTCGACACTTGTACTTGTTGACAATTATCCACTGTGTGTCGACACTTTGCTTCTGGTGTCGACTCTGCCTTCCTGGTGTCGACACAATTACTCCAAGTGTCGACACAGCTTCTCTAGGTGTCGACACAAGTCTTCTTAAGTGTCGACACTTTTCTTCCAGGTGCCGACACATGGACTTTGAAACTTTTAAGCTTTCCCTGCAATTACTTAACCTGCACACATCAACTCAAAAACACATCAAATACACCATGATGTATATCATTGAGTAGGGTGAGGCTTCTTCAAATCTGGTACATATTTTCCAATGTACCCAACAGGGTATTCTACTTCAACACCTTATTCCAGAAACAATTGAAAATTCTAAGTCCAGGATCATACTCCAATCGACGAATTCATCTTCTCAGCTCGACGAACTTAGACCATATTCCTGACAAGATTTATCTAGCAGTTAGAAGTTCTCAGCTCGACGAAACTAGTTCTCAGGTCGACAAATCCAGTTCTCAGTTCGACGAATTTTGGAAACTCTACTTCAATACTTCATTCCAGAAACATCTAAAATATTCTAAGTCCAGAAACACTTTACTGAAATCCAGTCGACGAACTTAGAGTATCAGCTCGACGAACTTCATGCACAGAATTGGCAAGGTTCTAGAGAAAGCATTTGTCTGTTCTTAGGTCGACGATCGTGGATCTCAGCTCGACGAACAGCTATTATCAGATTGACGAACATAGCTTCCCAGCTCGACGAACTGTAGACTCAGCTCGACGAATTCTGTTCTCTGTTCGACGATTCCATACTTGGTTATTTTCATCCTTCTGTCCTTATTCTATTGCAATAATTACTAAGTAATTAATGCTAAAATATTCTCTGAATATTATCGTTAGACGGAGCATTGATTATGGTCTTCTTCAGGATTATTGTTTGTCATTTTTTAATGGGATAGTTGGGGAAATCAATCAATGCAAAATATTCTCCAGGCAGTCAGCAATGCATGCAGAGAGGAATTCAAATTTCAAAAGGAAATACATATGGAAAATATAACAAGGATTTTCTTGTTGTTCCAGGAAAGACACAGCTGTCAGAAACATACAGAAAATAAGCATCTTCTTTCTCGACAGTACATAGAGAAACAGCTCTAGACCAGAAACATAAAAGCAATCTGAAGAAGAAGAAGAACAGCTTATCAAAATCAAGAGGCTTCTTCGATCTTCTTGCAGAATTCTTCAAAGGATAACAACTACAATATCTATCAAGAAGTTCCTGGAACACATCTGGTTAAAGCAACAGTTTGAAGGCCTATCACCCTTCAGCAAAGCTCCAACTTCCTGAACCATTCTATATCTCAGGGGGATCCTTTGCTAACATCCAAGATCCACTTAAGTCTTGTTAGAGTGTATTTGAGAAAGAGAAGACAAAATCAATCTCTCATTCCCCACTGTAAAAAGGGTTCTTAACTCCCTTTAAAAGTTATTCCTGGTTGCAAGTCACCTGACCAAAAGACTTGAGGTTTAGTTTTTGAGCACCTGATCAAAAGCTCATTGGTGTCAGGCACCTGATCAAAAACCTGAGTAGATTCCTACCAGGGTGGTAGAAGAGTGGATGTACCAAGGTTGGGGAACCACTATAAATTTCTTGTGTTATCTGGTTGTTCATTTCTTTTATTCTTGTTGTGGCTGTGCTAGTTAGGATTGCTGTGTTTGTGTTTAATTAGTTTATATTTTGCAGCACCTGTGATAGATCATATTATCTTAGGACTGATTATTTATTGATTAGCAAAAAGTTTTATAAAACCCAAAGATACTCTATTCGCCCCCCCCCCCCCCCCCGCTAGAGTATTCCTGATCTAACCCCTCACTTTCAATTGGTATCAGAGCCTGGATTCCTTTGGTTGTACAAGCTAACCCTTGAACCAAAGATCCTGAGTTAGATCTGTCTTTTCCTTTCTATTAGATATTCACACACAACATGGCACAGAACAAAGACTATGCAAGCACCAGACCTCCAGTTTACAACCTAAATACGTTTGCCATCTAGATGGAAACAATCAAGTTATATATGAACTCTATTGATGAGGATATTTTCAATTCCATTGTGACAGGTCCTCCTCAAGCATCTACCTCTACATCAACCTCAAGCACAAATGCAGTTCCACCACCTGAGTGTACTGAGGCCCAGAAGAAGGCAAAAATTGCTGATGCCAAGGCCATGAATATTCTGTCCCAAATAATGTCAGATGACATATTTCAAAAAGTGGCTGAATGCACATCAGCCAAAGCCATCTGGGATTCCCTCAATCAAATGGTGGCTGGATCTGTTGATGAAAGAAAGGAAAGGAGACCCAATCTCATATCCCAATATGAGAATTTCAAGAAGGAGGAAGCAGAATCAGTAGCTGACATGTACAATAGGTTGAGCTCAATCATCAATGAGCTAAAGACCTTGGATAAGGACATCACCCTCACAGAGGTGAATGATAAAATCCTTATGTACTTTCCGAGCTCATGGGATTCAAGGATCTGGCCCATCAAGGAGGCCAGGAGCCTAAATGAGATTTCCACTGAATCACTTTTGGGAAAGCTAAAGTCCTATGAGCAGCTCATCAAATCCAGAGAGCCAGCTGAGCAAAGAACACCTCCACCAGCAAGGAAGGAGCACAACATTGCATTCAAGGCTTCTGAGGAGACAGAGACTCCAATAATAAATAAAGAGCTGATGGGTCTACTTGCCAAAATATTTTACAAGATGGCAAGGAAAGACTTCAGGAAGAGATCATGCAGATTGGATGACAAGCCAAAGTATGACAAAACCCCCACTAAAGTAGTGGTTTGCTTTGGCTGCAGGAAACCTGGACACTTCCTCTTAGAATGTCCAGAAAATCAGAAGAAGGAGAAGAGAAGAGAGAAGGATTCTAGAAGACAGCAATGCAGCAGTCCTTCCTCCAGAAAATACAAGAAGAAGGAGAAAAGCTTTGTAGCTGAATCCTGGAGTGAAACTGAGAATGAATCAACATCCTCCAACTCCAGTGAAGAAGAAGAAGAGGCAAGGGCCAAAGAAGTGTGCCTCATGGCCATTGATGCTTCTAGAAGCCAGTCAGATGAAGATGTATCTGACAGTGAAGAAGCTTCAGAATCTGAAGCTGACAAGGTACTTTCTTCTTTTGATTATAGTTCTGATTCATTCAAATCTAAATTTAAAACCATGTGCATTGATTTGATAAATTCAGAAAAAGAAATTAAGATACTTAGGGAAAAACTAGGAAACCAAGAAAATGTTATCTCTGAAAACAATAGGCTAAAGGCTAAACTAAATGAAGCTAATGAACTAATCAATTCCTTGAAGACACAACTATGTGAGGCAAACAACTTGAGGAATCTCTCAATGGGAGAAGCCTCAAGCTGATGGACATTACAAGCACTGTAAATGCCAGACTAAATGGCAAGTTGGGCTTGGGTGCTTCATCAAGTTTGCCCCCCATTCTTAAGAAGAATATTTTGTCAACTCCCATCAAGTTTGTTTCTGCTAAAGGCAAAGAGATAATAAATAATAAACAAATCACAGAAGAAATGCCCAACCTGAAAAATCAAAATAACAAAAACCAAAAAACAAGTAAAAATAAAGTTCAGCAGATTTCGTCGAACTTAGATCGACGAAATGTGGCCAGTTCGTCGAACTCTAGTTGATGAACTCTGAACACAAAATTAAGCCATAATTATTCGTCTAACTGCGATCAACGAACTCTGTATGGTTCGTCTAGTAGAGAGCGACGAACTTGGGGCACAGAAAATGACTATGTTCATTCTCTGGGCAGAGATTGACGATCTCATCCCAATTAGTCGAACTCTGGTCGACGAACTCACAACATTTTGTCGAACCCAGAAAGACTTAACAAAATGATAATTATAATACCAGCTCTATTAAATCTAGAAAACCATTTAATCCATTAGCTGACTGGATAATTCCACCAAGAAGATATCATCCATTAGGATACAAATCTCAACCAGAATATTCTGTGATATCCAGTTTTTATTATCAGCAAAATAAAGGACCCAAGGTAACCTGGGT
The DNA here is from genome assembly GCA_039583875.1 of Platanthera guangdongensis. Classification (NCBI taxonomy): domain Eukaryota; kingdom Viridiplantae; phylum Streptophyta; class Magnoliopsida; order Asparagales; family Orchidaceae; genus Platanthera; species Platanthera guangdongensis. The sequence continues at coordinate 216,840,065 of CM077150.1, forward strand.
CAAGAACAATTAATTATTTTCTCTACAGGTAAAGGGTTGTCCAGTGAATAATCAAACATGGTACCTGGACAGTGGATGCTCCAAACACATGACTGGTAGCAAGGACAATTTAATAAACTACAAGTCCAAGCTGGGACCAAAGGTAATCTTTGGTGATTCAAAAAGTGGCAAGTCAGAAGGCTATGGAGAAGTGAAAATTGGAGCAGTCACTTCCAAGAAAGTGACTTATGTAAGGGGACTCAAACATAACCTCATATCCATTAGTCAATTATGTGATGAAGGTTATCAGGTACATTTCAACTCAACTTCTTGGACTATTTCTAATAAAGAAAAACAAATTGTTTTAACTAGAAATAGATAAGGAAACATTTAATTAGTTGATTTTCAGTCTGCCAAGTCAGATATCTGCTTACTTAATATAGTTAGTACTCAGAATGAACTATGACATAAAAGGCTAGGTTATGTTAACATGAAAAATATTGCTAGGCTATCAAAAGACAACCTTGTGAGAGGTTTACCTTCTAGTCTCTACAAGAAGGAAGCTCTCTACAGGGCTTGTCAACTAGGCAAGCAAACTAAATCTAGCTTTAAATCAGTAAAAAAAAAGTGATTCACCTAGGATCTTGTACGTGCTACACATGGATCTCTTTGGACCAATTGCTGTACAAAGCCTAGGAGGGAAATCTTATACCTTGGTTATTGTGGATGACTTCTCAAGGTTCACTTGGGTGTTCTATCTGAGATCTAAGTCAGATGCCTTTAAAGTTCTTCCAAATTTTCTCAGGACCATACAGATTGAGTACTCTACTCATGTTGCATTGATCAGAAGTGATCAAGGTATAGAGTTTGAGTCTCTTCTTATACATGTGTTATATGAGAAGGAAGGTATCCGGCACTACTTCTCAGTTCCTAGAACTTCCCAACAAAATGGGGTAGCTGAAAGGAAAAATAGGACCCTAATTGAAGTTACAGGTACATTACTTGCAGATGCTTACATGCCCCTTTCCTTTTGGACAGAGGCTGTAAGCACAACAAATTATGACCTGAATAAAAGTTTAATACATAAACTAAAGAATAGGACTCCATATGAATTACTTAAAGGAAAGAAACCTAAAATCACCTATTTTAAAGTATTTGGTTGTATATGCTATATATATAATAACAACAAAAATATATTAGAAAGTTTGAAGCTAAGGATGAAGAGGGAATTTTTCTAGGATATTCTCAAGTAAGCAAAGCTTGAAGGGTATTTAACAAATTCTCCTTGAAAACTGAAGAGTCTATACATGTAACATTTGATGAGGCTAACATGTCTTGCAAGGAGAAAGAGATTTCTACCAATAACACTTTGTAGGTACCTAACTTGTGTGAGAATTTGGATGTACTAAGCCTCACGCAAGAGGCCCCAACACATCCTTCTCCACAGGTTGATGAAGACAGTGAAAAAGAACAGCTGGAAGAAATTCAACCTCATCCAACAGCAAATATAATTCCACAAGAGGAATTAATTCAAAATGTTGTTGCTGAACCAACTCCACCAAATGATCTTGTCACACTAAGGGATCACTGTAGATCTTAAGTGATTGGATACATGTCAGCAGGTGTACACACAAGGCATCAACTCAACCAAGAAATATCCATGCCTATTTTTTGTCTCATGTTGAACCTCAATCTATACATGATGCTGAGCAGGATCCCCACTAGATCATTGCTATGTAAGAGGAACTAAATCAATTTGAGAGATGTAGAGTTTGGGATTTGGTTCCAAGACCCCAAGACTACCCAGTCATTGGAACCAAATGGGTATATAGAAATAAATCAGACGCCCAAGGTACAATTGTGAGGAACAAGGCTAGGCTTGTTGCTCAAGGATACCGACAAGAAGAAGGCATATATTATGATCAAACCTTTGCACCAGTTACAAGGTTAGAGGCCATCAGAATTTTTCTGGCCTATGCTGTCTACAACAAATTCAAGGTGTATCAGATGGATGTGAAGAGTGCATTTCTAAATGGAGTACTTAAAGAAGACGTTTATGTTTAACAACCTCCAGGTTTTGTCTCTCCAACTCATCCTTATCATGTTTTTAAATTGCATAAAGCTCTTTATGGTCTAAAGCAAGTTCCAAGAGCTTGGTATGAGACCCTAGCTAGCTTTTTAATAGAGCATAAATTCATTAAAGGCATAGTAGATAAAACCTTATTCACTAGACATCATAAGGATCAAACCTTATTAGTATAAATATATGTGGATGACATCATGTTTGGGTCTACTTAGTCAAAATTATGCAAGAGGTTTTCTGACCTCATGCATTCTAAATTTGAAGTGAGTAGCATGGGTGAGCTCTCCTACTTCCTTGGTCACCAAGTGAAGCAGCTCCCTGATGGCATCTTCATCTCCTAAGCTAAATATGCTAAAGAGCTTATAAAGAAGTTTGGGATGGCTGATGCCTCAGCAAAGAAAACACCCTTGGCTATAAATACTGTAATAGACTCTGATGCACATGGGAAACCTGTGGATCAGAAACTATATAGGGGCATTATTTGGTCCCTACTATACCTTACAGCAAGCAGACCTGATATTATGTTTGTCATATGCCTTTGTGCTAAGTTCCAGGTGAACCCTAAAAAATCTCACTTAATTTTTTTAAAAAGAATTTTGAGATATATAAAGAGTTGTCCTAGTCTAGGCCTATGGTATCCTACTGAGTTAGAATTTGAGTTAACTGGATACTCAGATGCTGAATTTGCAGGATGCAGGGTGGACAGAAAAAGCACCTCGGGAACTTGCCAGTTCCTTGGGATGAGATTAGTGTCTTGGTTCTGTAAAAAACAATCATCTGTGTCAACTTCAACTGCTGAAGAAGAGTACATTGTAGCTGGCAGCTGCTGTTCACAGATGTTGTGTATTCCGAATAAACTACTGGACTATGACTTCAACTTAAATAATTCAACTCTCTTATATGATAACACAAGTGCTATAGCCATAGAACAAAATCCAGTCCATTACAGTAGGACTAAACATATAGACATTAGGAATCATTTCATTAGAGAGTGTGTAGACAAAAACAAAATTAAACTTGCCTATATCTACACTGATTTACAAAGAGCTGATATATTCACCAAACCTCTAGATGAGAGAAATCACTTGTTCTTTATAAATCATTTTGGAATGATCAATGGAGAAGACTTAGTTTAGTTTCTGTCTGCACTCGACGAATTTTTCAAAGTTCGTCGAATGGAGTTCGACGAATAGGGAAAAGTTCTTGAGATATTCGTCGAACGGTGGTTGACGAATTCTCTGTGAGTGAAGTTATTTTCGTCAAACAGAGCTCGACGAAATGTCTTCAAATCTTCAAACTGAGCTCGACGAATTATTTAACTACAAATTATTTCGTCGACCTCAGATCGAAGAATTATTTTATTTTTCATGGAACGGAGTTTGTCGATTCATATTCTGGAAAACCTTATATCTAGGTTTTCTTTGACTTCCGCCCCACGCTTTCAGTTCCTTTGTACTTGATCTTCGCTTTTTCTCTTGCAGGTGCTCTAATGGCGATTCCAGCAGGAAATCTTGCGGCAATGAAATTCAACACCGGGTTAGATGTCGATTTCGATTCCTTCCAGCATTCCGACCCCATCTTCCTGGAAATATTGCAACTGCTTGAAGACCAACAACTGAAAACTCTGCTGTCCACTAGAATAAAGATATCTTCCATAGAAATTAGAGAGTGGTTGTATACCCCTTCCACAACAGATGTCAACACCATGACCGGAACTATAGCGTGTAATACTGTTTCTCTCACCCCCGTTGTTTTCACAGATATTATTTGATTAAGTAATGGGGAAGAAGAATTGGAAATGGATACTAAAGGGTATGATGAGAAGCTAAGTCTAATGGGTTATTCTGGACAAACCCCAAATAAGTTGTTGAAGAAACACTTGTCTGCAGAGTTCAAATTCTTAGCAGATATTATAGGGAAAGTGTTGCTTGGCAAGCACACTGCACATGAATACATAACCAGGAACCAATTCCTGGTTATGTGTGCTATGGTCAATAATAAGAAAGTAAACTGTGCTCAGATCCTGTTTGATCTGATAATGAAAAAGAATAATAAAAAGGAATTCTAATTTGGAAGAATCTTAGGGATCTTCTTAAAAGAACAAGTTGCTGAATCCCTGGTCTCCCAGACCATATTCATCAATGCCAGCAAGAGGCTCACCTATGCCCTCTTTGGTAGGTGGGAGAGGACCATCACAAAGCCTTCCAAGGCTACCTCTTCCACCAATGCTTCTGTAAGTACTAGAGCTGATCCAGCTACTTCCCACCCTGCTGAAGAGATCCCTCCTACACCTCCATCCTCTTCCACCATTCCTTCTCTACAACAAAAACCACAACAACAACTTGTTACTATTCCTACTCCAACTACATCTCCTGCCACTTCTCCACCAGTAGATCTTACTGACATCCCCTGTTCCCCTATTCAGGAATATCATCAACCCTCCCCGTCTCCATCACCACAACCAACCCCACCCCAATCACCCCTTGATATACACATTTCAACACCACCTTCATCTCCCTTACCACACTATCTGGACAACATCTCATTCTTTACTATGCCTACTTCCCCTCCTCATACTTCCTCCCTTCCAGATGTCCACATGCCAGATGCTCTCCCTCTTACTCCACCAACTACTACCATCCCCACTTCTGTCTCCATTCCAACAACCTCTACCACGGCCTCTCCGACTCCACTGTTGGATTCATCCACCATTTCTTCTCTTATTGCACTGCTTACTCCTCTCCTCAAAAATCTTATAGCAGAGGCTATCTCACCTCTTGTTGTTTCCATCTCTTCCTTAGATGCCCAAATCACTACCCTCTCTGCTGCCCTCTCTTCATTAAGGAGCCTTGCTTCAGTTTCCACTGCAACCAGGCATGGGGAGATACTTGATGTAGAAGAAGCAGCAGTACCAGCAATAGCAGTAACAACAACAACAACAGTACCAGCAGCAGCAATAGTAGAATTAGCACCAGAAATAGCAGTAGCAGTAGCATCAGAAGAAGCAGCAGCAGATGCTGATGATGAATTATTTGATTTGATTCATTTCATTAATACTGACATGGATGTGGATGAGACTGCCATAGAAGAAATAACCACTGTTGGTGATTATATTATTAATCCCACAGTAGATCTGTTAGACTTATTGAAGGTTTTTGATACAGCTTATTTCAACATACTTCCAGAAACCAGCATTAAGCCATCAATGATAATAGTACCATACACCTCCCCCATAAGCCCCAAAGTTGCCAAGGAACTCAAGGCCATTTTTGTTCCTCCAGAGATTCCAGCCATTACATCTCCACCCAGAGCTATTTCACCCATTATTTCATCTCCTCCAACATATATTTCTTTTTCTGTTTTTATAATGGGTGACTCACCTATGCCTGATCTTGATGCCTTGATCATGGCTGACATTGAAGAAGAAAATATGACAGTGGCTGAAAGCACTGTTATTAATAGCCCTCGTGCTCCTCCTCCAGCTCCAGTTGTAGCTCGTCCTCCAGCTCCCTCTCAGGCTGAGAAACCTCCAATATCTATTGAAGCCCTAAAAGCATTAAATGCATTATATGATAATCCTCAGGACTCCAATGAAGATGATGAGGATGAAGATGAGGACTCATATGAGGAATCCAAGAAAAAAAAGTTTCCAAGAGGAGGAAAGCTCCTCCACCTCCTACTCCAAAGCCCAACCCAGCAAATGACACACCTTATTATATACTCTAGAAGCTCACTCCTTACAAGGGCATGCCAGCATGGATGTGGCTGTCCAAGAATGAACAAAAAGAGAGAATGAAGAGCAGAAGATATTCAACTCCTCCTACTAAAAGATATAGAAAGGATCCTCCTCCACCTCCTCCTCCAAATGCTTGTGCTTCGAGAACAACATCTCAAAGGTCTACCCAATTTCAAACATATCAAAGACAACAAGGTAGATCTTCATCTTCAGGAAGCAGGCAGTAAAGACACTATTCATCTAGCAAGCAGCACCATCAACAACAAAAATAGCAACAACTCCCTGAACATCAAAAAGCTGAAAGCTCCAGCAGACCTGCTTCCCATGTTCCTTTTGAAGATCCTAAAACAGCTACAACAGCAAGGATGGCCAGGTTCCAGGAACTGGTTGCCCTTTCCATGATCAACAAAGCTAGAGCTGAAGGGAAGGATCCATCTGAATACACAACAACGTCCAAATACAGGAAGGAAGAGCTGAACAAGTTTGCTAAAGCTAATAAATTTTTCAATGTTGATGACTATATGAAACTGCATCCAGAAGTAGTAGTGCCCAGGGCTACATGTCTAAAAATCATAGGGGTTGCTGACATGACTATGACAAAGGTACAAGCTGCAGATCTCAATAGGGAAATCTTATTCACTCAGTCTGGAGAAAAAGGCAAATAGGAGAAGCACAAGGATAAAAAGCAAAGGAAATGATACTTAAACTGATTAGTTTTGTGGTATTTTAAAAACTAATTTTTTATTTCCTGATACAAAGTCATCTGTACAAATATATCTGTTGCATTTGTTTAAAATTTCCTGCCAGATATATATTTTATTGCTTTGTATATTTTGTATGTTTGTAATTAGCGACCTTACCCAAATAGGGGGAGATTTTTGGATCCCTAGTTGGATTTGGGCTAGGTTCACTAAGTTAGGATGTTTGACCCAACATGTATAGCTAGGGTCATGTATGAGTCTTATAGTATAGGTCAAGTTCTTAGAGTCAAAACTACATGGACCATCCATCAACAGACTGTAAAAAAACTCAAGACTTAGAGAAATTTCAGAGACTCAGAAAATGAGTTCGACGTTCGTCGAACTCAGGTCGACGAATGTCGTGCTCAGCTTGACGAACTCAGAGAAAATTCTCTGATCTGAGCTCAACGAACTTGGTACTCAGGTCGACGAATTATGGACACTCTACTCCAAAATTTCAAGTCCAGAATTTCTCTGAACCCCAGTCGACGAACTTAGTTCTCAGGTCGACGATCTATGTGTATTCTACTTCAACACCTTATTCCAGAAACAACTGAAAATTCTAAGTCTAGGATCATACTCTAGTGGATGAATTCATCTTCTCAGCTCGATGAACTTAGACCACATTACTGGAAATATTTATCTAGCAGTTAGAAGTTCTCAGCTAGACAGAACTAGTTCTCAGGTCGACGAATCCAGTTCTCAGTTCGACGAATTCTGGAAACTCTACTTCAATACTTAATTCCAGAATTATTTAAAATATTCTAAGTCTAGAAACACTTTATTGAACTCCAGTCGACGAACTTAGAGTATCAGCTCGACGAACTTCATGCACAGAATTGGCAAGGTTCTGGAGAAAGCTGTTGTCTGTTCTTGGGTCGACGATCTTTGATCTCAGCTCGACAAATAGCTATTATCAGATCGAAGAACATAACTTCTCAGCTCGACGAACTGTGGACGCAGCTCGACGAATTCTGTTCTCTGTTCGATGATTCCAGACTTGATTATTTTCATCCTTCTGTCCTTATTCTATTGCAATAATTCCTGAGTAATTAATGCTAAAATATTCTCTGAATATTACCGTTAGACGGAGCATTGATTATGGTCTTCTTCAGGATTATTGTTTGCTATTTTTTAATGAAATAGTTGGGGACATTAATCAATGCAAAATATTCTCCAGGCTGTCTGCAATGAATGTAGAGAGGAATTCAAATTTCAAAAGGAAATACATATGGAAAATATAAAAGGGATTTTCTTGTTGTTCCAGGAAAGTCACAGCAGTCAGAAACATACAAAAAATAAGCATCTTATTTCTCGATAATACACAGAGAAACAGCTCTAGACCAAAAACATCAAAGCAATCTGAAGATGAAGAAGAACAGCTTATCAAAATCAAGAGTCTTCTTCTGTCTTCTTCTAGGATTCTTTAAAGGTCAAAAACTATAATATCTATCAATAAGTTCCTGGAACTCATCTTGTTAAAGCAACAATTTGAAGGCCTATCACCCTGCAGTAAAGCTCCAACTTCCTGAACCATTCTACATCTCAGGGGGAGCCTTTGCTAGCATCAAAGATCCACTTAAGTCTTCTCAGAGTGTATTTGAGAAAGTGAAGACAAAATCAATCTCTCATCCCCCACTGTAAAAAGGGTTGTTAACTCCCTTCAAAAGTTATTCCTGGTTGCAAGTCACCTGACCAAAATACTTGAGGTTTGGTTTTTGAGCACCTGATCAAAAGCTCATTGGTGTCAGGAACCTGATCAAAAACCTGAGTGGATTCCTACCAGAGTGGTAGAAGAGTGGATGTACCCAGGTTGGGGAACCACTATAAATTTCTTGTGTTGTCTGGTTGCTCATTTCTTTTGTTCTTGCTGTAGTTGTGCTAGTTAGGATTGATGTGTTTGTGTTTAATTAGTTTATATTCTGCAGCACCTGTAATATATCATATTATCTTAGGACTGATTATTTATTAATTAGCAAAAAGTTTTATAAAACCCAAAGATACTCTATTCACCCCCCCCCCCATCTAGAGTATTCTTGATCTAACCCCTCACTTTTAGCATGTGGACTTAGGATATTTCCAGCCTATCCAACATCTTACCTTACATCTGGCGTTGAGTGAGCTTTCTTCTCTTAATGCCTGTGGACTTTACCGAATTCCTGCACCAGGTGTTGAGTAAGCATGCTTCACTCAATGCATATGGACTTTGGCAAATTCCTGCATGTCCACCAGCTTGCTTGGTGTCCACCTATACTATCAGTATAATAGGGACTGACCTGCATACTTAAACACAAACACACATCAAATACAACTACTGCATGTGTCATTAACTTGTTTGATTTCTTACAAATCTGGGCCATGTGGATCAATGGACCCAACAACGGAATACTTGACGAATCAATACTTGACTCGACGAATTGTCGAGTGGTCTCCACGTACCTGACGCCAGACTCAATGAATCAACACTTGACTCGATGAATTGTCGAATGGTCACGACGCACTCAGTGCCAGACTCGGCGAATCAACACTTGGCTCGATGAAACGTCGAGTGGTCTCGACGCACTCAACGCCAAACTCGACGAATCAACACTTGACTAGATGAATCAACGAATGGTCTCAACGCACTCAACGCCTAACTTGTCGAATCAACACTTGACTCAATGAAGCGTCGAGTGGCCTCGACGTACTCAATGCTTGGCTCCTTATTCCTTCACTTATCACCTGACTAAGAGCAATCATAATCTATTCCTCCAAATTCTCAAAACGCTCTTATGTGCGACCCTGATTGGTTCATATTGTGTTGGTAGTGATACTACATGCTTGATCACTTCCTGATCACAATGGTAATACCAACAGTCTCCCACTTGAGCTTGAAATTATCAAACAAAAGCTTCACAAATAATGAGCAGCATCTAGAAATACATCATTGGTCCCCAAGCAATAAGAGTTTATAACTCAAAAGTCACTGTGACCAATATATCAGTGTTGTCATGTCCCTTTGTCCCTTACATCTGGATAGAACTAGAGTTATATACTGTGTCACCCTTATAATTGTTTAATCCTAATTTCAATATCTAGAATGGACTTCCAGAAATCAGTGAGTCCAATATTATATAATAACTCAACAAAGCATGGACATGCATTTCTCAGTCTCATTCCATCAAGGGGCCCATGGATCCACTCCTGTCATATAGGAGGACAAATCCTATTTCTGTCCACACGCAAACACCTAAATGATTCATAACGTACCAAATAACCACCTTTATCATCCAAATTTCTCAAGGCTAGACTTTTGATAGCATCAAAACACATTCTTCCTCACTTGATGAACAATGTGACTTTAGGTCAACGGGCCACAAACATAATTGTCACTTGAGCCATACTTATGACACGTTCATATAATAATCCACAAGGTATTCTCGTGGTGGGTCTGTCCAATACAGTTCACTAACAAGTACCCATATGATGACTTGATATCGCAATATCATGACCTTGTGAGAACCAGTCATCAGTCAACGCACATGCTAGTCTTAATGTATCATCATCGCCCTTAGCTTCTAAGATGACACGTCAACCAGGGACTATTTAAGAATGAAGCTTCTAAGAACATATGCTATAACATTCAAGTCGCCACTTGACTCTTATTGAAGCAAACATTCTAAGTGCATTTATTACATTAAATTAATCTATCACAATAGAAATAAATTTACACAATAAAAGAACTTGTCATAAATATAAAATGAAATGTATAGTACTCTATTCATCAAATAAATTATTACAACAACCGACAAATATAAAATCCACAAGACTCCTACTAGAGTTGATCATTCAGGTATCTAATACCCATTGATCTAACATTGCCATCATGCTTTCTTTGTGCGAGAGGCATTGTCAGTGGATCCGCAATACTTTATTTAGTTGGCACTCTACAAATGTTCACATCTCCTCGATTGTCAATCTCACGAAAAAGATGGAACCTCCAAAGTATGTTCTTGGAGCGCTGATGAGATCTAGGTTCCAAAGCACGTGCAATTGTACCGTAATTATCACAGTAGTGAACTACGAGACCAACAATGCTAGGAACTACATCTAACTCGCAGATGAATTTTCTAATCCATACAGCCTCCTTAACCACATTACAAGTTGCGGTATACTCGGCCTCTGTTGTAGAATCAGCAACTGTCACTTTCTTGGAACTCCCCCATCTAACAGCTCCTCTATTTAGATAAAATATAAACCCTGACAGTGACTTTGAGTTGTCCCTATCAGTTTGGAAGCTAGCATCCGTGTAACCCTTTACAACAAACTCTTCCTCTCCGCCAAACACCAAGAATGTATCCTTTGTCCTTCTCAAGTACTTTAGGATATATTTGACGACTATCCACTGACAATCATTGGGATCAGACATATACCTGCTAGTCATGCTCAAAGCATAAGATACATTGGGCCGAGTATATATAATTGCATACATGATTGATCCAGATGCTGAAGCATATGGAATCAACTTCATGCGGTCCTTATCTTCTCAAGATTTAGGACATTGGTCCTTAGAGAGAATTACACCATGAGATATGGGTAAGAATCCTATATTGGACTCAAGCATGTTGAACCATTTCAACACCTTCTCAATATATATACATTGGGCCAAACCTAACAACTTCTTCGATCTATCTTTATAGATCTTAATACCAAGTATGTAAGTCGCTTCTCCCAAGTCTATCATAGAAAAGCAGTTCCCTAGGTTATTCTTAACAACTTGTAGTGTCGGATTGTCATTCCCGATCAACAATATATCATCTACATACAATATTAGGAAGACAATAATGGTCCCACTAATCCTCTTGTAAACACACAGTCCATCCTCATTCTTGATAAAACCTAACTCTTTGAACTTTTCATCAAAACAGAGATTCCAACTTAAAGAAGCCTGTTTAAATCCATAAATAGATCGCTGCAACTTGAATATTTTAGTGGCTTCACCTGGATATACAAAACCCTCAAGTTATCTCATGTACACTTCCTCAAGGAGGATTCCCTTTAGGAAATCCATTTTGACATCCATCTGCTAGATATCGTTGTCATAATACGTAGCAATAACTAGAAAAATTCTGATGGACTTAACCATAGCATCTTGGGAAAATTCTTATCATAGTCAATACCATGAATTTGCTTGAAACCTTTAGCTACTAGTTACCCTTTGAATGTCTGTACATTCTCATCCATGTTGGTCTTCTTCTTGAAGACCCACTTGCACCCTAGGGGTCGTACACCTTCAGGTGGTTCCACCAAGGACCAAATTTGATTTGCATACATAGAGTCCATTTCAGATTTCATGGCCTCAAGCCACTTCTCAGAGTTTGGTCCACTCATAGACTCTTGGTAGGTTGCAGGCTCATTATTTTGATCCATAAGCAACACATTACCCATTTGAGATACGAGAAACCCATATCTCTCAGGCTCAAACCTTGGTCTATCAGATCTATATGGAACTTATGTTTCTTGAGTAGGTTCCCTAGCTACAACATCTTGTAGTCCTTGCTCAGGTTCTAATTATGGTTCATTCATTATTTGTGGTTCTTGAACTTCTTCAAGTTCTACTCTAGTATTCTTTCTACTTAAGAACTCTTTCTCAAGAAAGACACCAGTACTTACGACAAACACTTTGCCCTCAAACGGTAGGTCGAAATAACATCCATTGGTTTCCTTAGGATGCCCCACAAGATAACATTTATCTTACCTGGGTTCCAGCTTGTCAGGCATTTGACATTTCAGTATGCCTCACAACCACAAATATTAATGGAAGACATACTAAGACTCTTCTCTGTCCATATCTCATATGGTATCTTTAGAAACATTTTCGTTAGAGCACAATTTAGTGTAAAATCAGTAGTCTCTAGAGCAAACCCACAAAAGGAAATAGAAAATCTGCATGACTCATCATCGACCGTACCATATCTAACAGAGTATGATTCCTTCGCTCAGACACACCATTATGGTGCGGTGTTCTGGGTGGAGTGAGATGTGATACAATACCACAGTCTTTCGGATGATCACAAAATGCATAACTTAGGTATTCACCACCATGATCAGATTGGACTGCTTTAACCCTCTTACCCAGCTGGTTCTCTACTTCGTCCTTAAACTCTTTGAACTTTTCAAAGGTTTCATATTTGTAATTCATAAGATACACGTATATGTATCTACTGAAATCATCAATAAATATAATACAGTAGAAGTACCCACCTCTAGTCATAGAACGCATGGGTCAGCATACATAACTATGTGTTGGGTCCATTGCCCACAATGTCCTAGACTTGTAGAAGTCAGATTTGTAGGTGTCAAACATGTCAATGATATACACAAAGTTTTATTTGATATATGTTTAAGTTCATGCATGCAGGTTAGTCCTTATAACATTGATAGGACAGGTATTCCAAGTGATGTGATAGGTGATCACAAAGTAAAGATGTGGAGTGACAAAAATGTATCTAAGATCACATGCATTGAGTGATGTCAGTTCACTCAACATTAGATGAAAGGGAGGATGCTGGATATGCTGTAAATCGCCTAACTCCACGGGCGTTGACTGAAGCTAGTTCGCCTAATGCCAGATGACATAAAGCGCTGAGTTAGTTGTGGACAGTCAGCCATGCAGTCTGCAAATCAATTCTGCGGCCAAGTCCACAGGCTTTGAGAGAGGGCAGCTCACTTAACGCCATCGTCGAGTATAGCTGAATCTGTCAAAGCCTAAGTATTGGCGGGCTGAATATTCAACAAAGTGCAGAAGCATCGCGTGAACACGGCTAACTCGATGCCAAAGCAGAAGGCCTTGTGTGATGATGAACCCTAAGAAGAAAGATGAAAGAAAGTGGCCAAGTACAAAAGCGTTGAGTGATGAAGCTTCACTCGACGCTCTCAATGCCAGACAGAAAAAGCGTTGAGTCATGTTGTTGTAGTCAAAGCCTAAGAAGAAGACAAAACAAATAAGTCCATAAGTGTTGAGTGAAGCCAGTTCACTCAACGCTTAATAAAGAAGACAGCCAAAGGTAGAAAGCGTTGAGTTAGGCCAGCTCACTCAACGCCTTCAGACAGGTGAAAAAATGGCCAAGTAAGTAAGCATTGAGTGAGAAAGGCTCACTCAATGCCTAGAGGCAGAATGATGAGCCAAGTCAGAAAGCGTTGAGTGATGAAGCCTCACTCAACACTCTCAATACCTAAGATGCAGAATGGTTCAGAAAGTTGACTAAGGGTTCTGACATTGAGTGAAGCTTGTTCACTCAACGCACTCAACTCACTCAACGCCTGGAGTGGATTTGAGAAATTGGGAAAGTCCATAACTGATGACGTAAGCCAAAGTCAACAAAAGTCAACAAAGTTCAAATAAGTTGAGGGAAAGCTAGAGAACACAACAAATAGCGCCAATGCTCTACAATACATCTTCTTCCGTTAAGGCAAGTTGCAGTTGTCAATTGCAGGTGGTTCCCACTTCTTCTTGGAGTTGCTAATATCACAACCCGCATTTTCACCGCAGCTCAGTTGGTCATGTTGCAGTTTAAGGCACCTTATCAAGGAGGTTGTGGGATCGAAGACCCGCCTCAACAACCTACCGTACTCATAAACAGGCCGGAGATGGGTTGGGGTGTCATGGGCTGCAGCCCTGTAACGATGCTTGGGTACGGCGAGCATGCCATGGGCCAGATCATTACAGTTAATCAACGGAAGATAAAAGGGAAAGCTTCATAAGGAAGAACTTAACTTTTAGGATTTCATTTTTCTTTTCACAAAGTGCGTCTGGACTTCATCTTCCTCATCATTGCTGCCGGGCCAAAAGCTTGAAGTCAATCCAGCTGAACTAAAAGTTCATTCCAGATAGCTGTAGCAATTTCATATGCTACATCAAGTTCAGATTAGCTCTTGATAAAGAAAGAGAAGAAGTTCCTTCAATTTTCTACAGGTTCAGGTTAGGTGTTTGAAGAACTCAAGATCAGTCAACTCTTCAGTCTTCTACAACAAGTTCAGAAACATATTTCTGAGTTACTTCCAGCAGAGACAACTATTTATTGAAGATCATTTTTCTTGAGACTGTGAAGTTTGTTAGGGTTGAGATAACTCAGCTCAGGAAGTAGACAAAGAGAAATATCTCGGTGTCAAATTAACACAAATTATTTCATTTCTGTAGGATCCATTTGGATCTGAGTTGTAAGGCTTTTGTGCCTGAGGTAGGGCAGATTTTCTTGACTGTAGGATCTAGTTTTGGATCTGAGTGTGGGACCTTTGGGTCAGAGCTATGATCCTATTTGGATCTGAGCTTTATGGCTTTTGAGCCTGAGGTAGGGCAGTTTAGCTAGAGCTATAGGAGAGTCATAATCTCTGAGTGTAGGACCTTTGGGTCTGAGTGTAGGATCCTGATTTTGATCTGAGGTAGCGCCTTGTTCCTGAGCTATAAGAGAGTCATTCTCTCTAATGTAGGGCTACAGTTCTGTACTTATGGGTTCTGGAGAGAACCATAAGGAGCTATGTTCCATGAAACTCCCCATATGCAGGAAGGAGAGTTTTGGAATCTGGAAAGAGAGGGTCAGGCTATTATGGAAGCCTATGACAAAAGGATTTTTGTGACAGTTAAGAAGGGACCCTTCATCCCTATGAAGGTCTCAATTCTGGAAGCCAATGTCCAAACATCTAATACATCTTCAAAGATGACAAAGGATGAAGTCATCATAACTACATTGGATAAGAGGGCACAAAATATTATTGTTAGTGCCATAGATGATTCAACGTTTTAGAACTAGGTCCACTGCCAGACCTCCAAAGAGATGTGGGACACTCTTGTGGTCTACATGGAGGGTACTGACGTGGTAAGAGATGATAGAAAGTCCATGTTCAAACAATAGTATGATGCTTTCTGGAAATCCCTAAAAGAGAACATTGTTACTTGCTATAAAAGATTTTTCAGGTTCATAAATGAACTGAGGACCTATGGGAGGGTCTTCAGTCATTATTAGATAATTGACAAGTCCCTAAGGTCTCTCACTAGAGAGTCAGATATTAAAATTTGTGTCATAAGAGTGGTGGCCAAGCTTGTTGATACTCCTCCCCAAATATTGTTTGGAAAGCTGCTATCTTACGAGATGTAGCTGGCTGCCAGGAAAGAGGAGGAGGCCACCAGCAGATCCCAAGCCAAGGAAAAGACCTTGGCATTCAGAGCAGACGACACAAGGAAGAGTAAGGAGAGGGTTCCCTCTCCTCCAAGAAGGCCAGCTAAGTCAGACAACTCAGAATCAGATACATCAGACTATAGCATGTCTGATGAGGACTTTGTTGCCTTCTCTATGCATTTTTAGAAGCTGATGAAGAAGAAATTATGGAAGAGCAGACCTTCCACCTCTTCTCATCATAGGAAGAATCACTCTGAGGCTGACATGTATGATTCAAAACCTAGTAAACATATTTTATTTAAAGTTGTTTGCTACTACTACAGTAAACCTGGGCATGTTATAGATGACTGCCCAGTCAAGATAAAGGAGGCTGGTGAGAAGAAACAGCATCAACACAAGGGGAGGAAGGAGAAGTCTATTATAAAGAAGGAAAAGAGATGGACAGACTCATCTTCTTCAGAGTTTGAAGAAGAAGAAGCCTATATTGGGTTGGTTGCTACTGATGGAAATGACTGAAGAGGAATCCAGCTAGGATTAGTCTGGTCAAAGAAAGGTAAATTCTCTATCTAGCTCTTCTTCTGAGTCTGGGTATGAGACTAGTCCCTACACAGATGCTTCTTCATCTAATGGTGAAGATGATTCTGAATCAGAAGCAGATGTCAATCAAGTGATTAACAGGTATGAAGAACTTCTAGATGCCTTCAAAAAATGCAAGAAGTTGTCTAAAAAGCAAGATGTGGAGATTGCCTCTCTGCAGTTAGCTGCTTCCCTGTTTACTGAGATAGCATCTTTGCTGGATCCGAAGGACAGGGAAATTACAGTAAAGATGCAGGTTAGTTCAAGTGCTCATACCCCTATATGGTACTTGGACAGTGGTTCTTCCAGGAACATAGCTGGGATAAGGAGCAACTTAAAGGAGTACACTCTAGTGAAAGATGGACCTAAGGTTATCTTTGGTGGTTCAGATAGAGGGGTGAGAAGAGGCTATGGTAAGATTACCAATAACATAGTCACCATCACAAAAAATGGCTTATATTGAAGGTTTGCAACACAACCTCATAATCATAAGCAACTCTCTGATCTTGGCTATGTCATTGTCTTCCACAAGGATGAGTGCCAGATTAAGAGGTCAAGTGACCAAGAGGTCATTTTGACAGGCAATAGGAGTGGAAATGATTATTGCTTAAACTTTTCGTGTCTAGATGCAGACTCTCCTATTTGTCTAGTGGCAAATGAGAAAGTCTCATATTGTGTCCAATGGTACAAGAGGCTAGCTCATTTGAATTACAAGACTATTGGCAAGCTCTTTATTCAAGAGCTAGTTAGGAATGGTCCTACTGTGAACTGCACCAAGGAGGTTATTTGCTCAGCATGCTAAATGGGAAAGCAGACCAAAGACTCCTTTAAGAGCATTTGGACCAAAGACTCTATGTGATGCTTATACCACTTGTATATGGACTTGTTTGGTCCTATGCTAGTTCATAGTCTTGGTAGGAAAGTCTACACCCTTGTGGTGGTTGATGACTATTCCAGGTTTGCATGGGTGTTCTTCCTCAAGAAAAAGAATGAAACCATTGATATCTTCATAAAGTTTATCAAGTAAATCTAGAATGAGTTTAATAGTACTGTGGTCAAAATCAGAAGTGACCATGGGACTGAATTCTAGTTTGATAACATGATAAAGTTCTGTGAAGAGTAAGGGATTCATCAAGAATTTTCTTCTCCAAGAACACCCCAGCAAAATGGGATTTGTGAGAGGAAAAATAGGACTCTCATAGAGGCTGGATGGACATTGTTGAGTGACACATCTCTCCCAGAATATTTTAGGACTGAGGCAGTAAATACTGCATGTCATGTCCTCAGCAAAGCCTCTATCACCAAGAGCCACAAGAAGACTCCCTATGAGATCTTGAAGTGTAGAAAACTAAACCTGGGCTATCTTAGAATCTGTAGTAGTAAGTGCTATGTGCTGCATAATGGAAAGTCCTATGTGACTAAGTTTGCTATCAAGTCCTTTTATGGGATTTTTTTTGGGTACATCAATCACAGTAAACCCTATATGATCTACAACTTGAAAAGCCAAGTTGTTGAAGAGTCTGTACATGTAGTCTTGATGAGCCTACAATGATTAACAGTGAGCTGCCAAGCTCCTCTTCTAGTATTGTAGGTACGTAATAGATGATGGACAAGCAGACTATCAAGGAAGCTGCTACAAAAGTCCAAGATTAAGCTATGGAATTGGATATTCCGGAAGATGTATCAAGCTCACTTGAAGTGGATGAAGATCAATAAGAAGCTACTGCTAAAGCAGAGGATGAAAGAAGATCGCCTCCTACAATCAGGCATCTAAGAGACCATCCAAGACACTAGATAATTGGTGATGCACACCAAGGAGTGGTGACAAGGTGCAAGAGCCTAAATACAACAATGTATGCAAGCTTCCTGTCACAAGTAGAGCTAAAGAAATTTGAAGAGGCCAACAAAGATCAGTTCTGTATTATAGCTATGTAAGAACAACTGAACCAATTTAAGAGATATAAGGTCTGGAATTTGGTTCCCAGATCACAAGGACATAATGTCATTGGAGTCAAGTGGATTTACATAAATAAACTTGATGAAAATGGCATTATAATCAAGAATGAGGCAGTGCTAGTAGCTAAGGGGTACAAATAAGAAGAAGGTATTGATTTTGATCAAACATTTGCCCATGTATCAAGATTGGAAGCCATCAGACTATTTCTTGCATATACTGCATATAAGGGATTCAAGTTCTACCAGATGGATGTGAAGTTAGCCTTCCTGAATGATGACTTAAAGGATAAAGTCTATGTTGAGCTGCCTCCAGGTTTTGTTGTTCCTAAATCAACTGATTCTATTTCTAGAATTAGGAAAGCTCTATTTGGGCTGAAGCAAGCCCCTAGAGTTTGGTATGAGACATTGTCTAGCTTCCTTATTGAGAGCAAATTCTCAAGTGGGAAGATAGGTAAGACCCTATTCCTAAGGGAATCTAAGGGTACGATCATCCTAGTCCATATATATGTAGATGACATTATCTTGGGATATACTGATGACAACCATTGCAGGAGGTTTGCCAAACTTATGCATGGGAAGTTTGAGATGACCAGTATGGGCGAACTTAAGTTCTTCGGACTCCAAGTAAGACAGACTAATTATGGACTATCCATATCCCAGTCTAAGTTTACTAGGGAGTTAATCAAAAAGTTTGGTATGGAGACTGCCTTCAACATGAAAACTACCATGGGGTCAAGTATGTCTATAGACAAAGATGAGACAGGGAAACCTGCTGATGAAACTTTGTATATAAGGATAATTGGCTCCCTTCTATATCTAACTACAAGTAGTCCAGACATCATGTATGCTACATGTGTTTATGCTAGGTATCAGGCTTGCCCTAAAGAATCTCACTACTTTACTGCAAAGAGGATTTTGTGCTATCTTAAGGGCACACCAGATTTTGGCCTATGGTACCCTAGAAATGGGGAGTTTAAACAAACAGGCTATTCAGATACAGATTTTGCAGGCTGCAAAGAGGACAAGAAGAGCACTTCTGGAACCTGTCAGTTCTTAGGAGGAAGACTAATGTCCAGGAGCACCAAGAAGCAAACAAGTATTGCAATCTCATCTGCAGAGTCAGAGTACATCTCAACAGGTAGCTGTTGTGCTCAGTTGCTATGGATCCAGCATCAGCTCTAGGATAATAACCTCCAGATAAGTAGAAGCCCCTTATATTGTTATTCTACTAGTACCATCTCAATTTCTAGAAATCATGTCTCACATAATAGGACTAACCATATTGAGATAAGATATCATTATATTATGGAGCATGTGGAATGTGAAGATATCTACCTTGAGTTTGTCCCTACAGACAAGCAAGTGGGTTTTAAGGTATTTAACATCTCACGTACACCTCACAGCCCCAAATCTTAATGAAAGACATACTAGGATGCTTTCGTGTCCATATCTTATATGTTATCTTTAGAACCATTTTCGTTGGAGCACGATTTAGTGTAAAATCAGCAGTCTCTAGAGCAAACCCCCAAAACAAAACAGACAAATCTGCTTGACTCATCATTAACTGCACCTTGTCTAACAGAGTACGATTCCTCTGCTCAGACACACCATTATGTTGCGGTGTTCTCGGTAGAGTGAGCTCTGATACAATACCACGCTCTTTCAGATTATCACGAAATGCATGACTTAGGTATTCGCCACCTCGATCAGATCGGAGTTCTTTAACCCTCTTACTCAGCTGGTTCTTTATTTCATTCTTAAACTCTTTAAACTTTTCAAAGATTTCAGATTTACACTTCATAAGATACGCGTATTTGTATCTATTGAAAATATCAGTAAATGTAATAAAGTAGAAGTACCAACCTCTAGCCATAGAACTCATATGTCTGCATACATCACTATGTGTTGGATCCATTGCCCACAATGTCCCAAACTTGTAGAAGTCAAATATGTCAATGATATACACAAAGTTGTATTTGATGTATGTTCAAGTTCATGCATACAACTTAGTCCTTGTATCATTGATAGGATAGGTATTCCAAGTGATGTGACAGATGGTGACAAAGTAAAGATATGGAGAGACAAAAATCTATCTAAGTCCATAGGGGTTGAGTGAAGCCAGTTCACTCAATGCCAGATGCCATAAACCTCTGGGTTAGTTGTGAATAGTTAAAGCCAAGCAATCTGCAAAGCAATTCTGCATCAATGTCCACAGGCATTGAGTGAGGGCCATTCACTCAACTCCATCATCGAGTATAGCTGAATCAGTCAAAGCCTATGTATTGGCAGACTAAATATTTGACAAAGAGCAGAAGCATCAAGTGAACACAGCTCACTCGTTGCCAAAGCAGAAGGCGTCGTGTGATGATAAAGCCTAAGAAGAAAGATGACATAAAGCGGCCAAGTACAAAAGCATTGAGTGATGAAGCTACACTCGATGCTTTCAACACCAGACAGCAAAAACGTTGGGACATGTTGCTGCAGTCAAAGCCTAAAAAGAAGATAGAAAATGTCTAAGTCCAAAAGCGTTAAGTGAAGCCAGTTCACTGAATGCCTAATAGAGAAGACAGGAAAAGTCAAAAAGTATTGAGTGAGGTCAGCTCACTCAACTCCTTCAGACAGGTAAAGAAATGGCAAAGTCGGAAAGCATTGAGTAAGGAAGGCTCACTCAATGATCTCAACGCCTAGAGGCAGAATGATGAGCCAAGTCAGAAATCATTGAGTGATGAAGGCTCACTCAATGCTCTCAACGCCTAAGATGCAAAATGGTTCAGAAAGTTGACTAAGGGTTCTGGCATTGAGTGAAGCCTGTTCACACAACGCACTCAATGCACTCAATGCCTGGATTGGATTTGAGAAATTGGCTAAGTCAATAACTGATGGCGTTTGCCAAAGTTAACAAAAGTCAATAGAGTTCAAATAGGTTTTGGGAAAGCTACATAACATGGCAAATAGCTCCAGCGCTCTACTATACGTCTTCTACCATTAAAGCAAGTTGCAGCTGTCAACTGCAGGTGGTCCCCACTGCTTCTTGTAGTTGTTAATCGGTGAAAGATAAAAGGTACAGCTTCAGAAGGAAAAACTTAAATTTTAGGGTTTCATTTTTCTTTTCACAAAGTGCAGCTGGACTTCTTCTTACTCGTCATTTCTACCGAACCAAAAGCTTGAAGTCAATCCAGCTGAACTAAAAGTTTATTCCAGATAGCTATAGCAATTTCATCGGCTACAACAAGTTCAGATTAGCTTCTAATAAAGAATGAGAAGAAGATCCTAGAGTTTTTTGCAGGTTCAGGTTAGCTGTTTGAAGAACTCAAGATCAGTTAGGACTTCAGTCTTCTTCAGCAAGTTCAGAAACATATTTTCGAGTTACTTCTAGCAGAGGCAGCTATTTACTGCAGATCATGTTTCTTGCTACTGTGAAGATTGTTAGTGCTGACATAACTCAACACAGGAAGTAGACACGGAGAGATATCTCTATGTCAAATTAACACAAATCAATTTCATTTCAGTAGGATCTATTTGGATCTGAGTTTTAAGGCCTTTGTGCCTGAGGTACGGCAGATTTGCCTGAGTGTAGGATCCATTTTTGGATCTGAGTGTAGGACCTTTGGGTCTAAGGTAGGATCATGTGTGGATCTGAGCTGTATGGCTTTTGAGCGTTAGGTAGGGCAGTTTTGCCAGAGCTGTAGGAAATTCGTACTCTTTGAGTGTAGGACCTTTGGGTCTGAGTATAGGATCTATATTTGGATCTGAGGTAGTACCTTGTGCCTGAGCTATAAGAGACTCATTCTCTCAGAGATTGGGCTGACCTCAATAGCCTGAGCTATTGGACTTGGATTAAAGTCTGAGGTTGGTGATCATTTGATCACTGAGTTGTAGGAGCAAGTTTGCTCTAAGGTAGGGCTTTGTGCCTGAGTTATAAGTCTTGGAGGAGACTAATAGATCCTGCGAGATCTGAGGTGTAAGCTCTTTGGAGCTGAGTTTTTGGAGAAGTGCCTTGTCTAACTGGAAGTTGGAAAGGTGGGAGGAGAGTGGATGTACCCATAATCTGGGGAACCATTATAAATTCTGTGTGTGCTTTTATGGTTTGTAATGAAAGCTTTAATCTACAAACTCATAACATATTAAGTTAAAGATAATAAAAAAAAAACAAGAAAACCTATTCACGCTCCCCCCCCCACCTCTAGGTTGTTAGCTACCTTGAAAACAAAGACTTTCACTGTGTACTATACCCAAGAGATCATCTACCCTCTCATTGAAGCCAGTGATAGGGACTTTAGTCATCTTACCTAACAAACATGATTCATATCTCTCAAATTATTCATAATCAAGTGAGTTCAGTCATCCATCTTTATAGATCTTGGATATGAGTTTCTCATTTATATGGTCCAAACAACAATGACAAAGGTACGTAGAGTTTGAGTCATTTATTTTTAGTCTTTAACTATTTTATACATTATAGATTTGATGGTCTAAGTTCAAAATATAAAAACCATTAAACATTTGGGCTACACCACAACAAGCATCATTCATAAAAATTGAATAGCAATTGTTCTTAATTATAAACTAAAATCCTTTCATGTTAAGACATGATAAGGATATAATGTTTCTTGTTATGGACGGAACATAATAACAATTATCTAGTTCTATTACAAGCCCACTAGGTAAAGAAAGACGATAAACTCCCACGATGAGAAAAAAAACTCTTGCTCCATTGCCAACACGCAGGTCCAACTCCCCTTTACTCAACATTCTTCTCCTTCCTAGTTCCTGCACATTTATATAAATGTGAGAACCACATCCGGTATCCAA
Organism: Platanthera guangdongensis; assembly: GCA_039583875.1. Lineage (NCBI taxonomy): Eukaryota > Viridiplantae > Streptophyta > Magnoliopsida > Asparagales > Orchidaceae > Platanthera > Platanthera guangdongensis. Next base: position 216,863,102 of record CM077150.1, read on the forward strand.
TACCGAGGATGGAGGAGCAGAAATGTTTATCTCTATAATATAAATACTTGAAGCGGAGGTCATACATCCCTTCATTTTCTGTAGACCCTCAATATAAGAAGGATAGTACCTCCTCCAATGACCAGCCTTGTCACGTTGGTGGTATTTCCCTTATATCGCCAAGCTTTTCTTTTTTCGTGCTGAATACTTGGGCTTAATAGATGACTTAGGTCCAACCTTAGTCTTCTTGAAAACCCTTGGCCTTGCCCTTGCCTTTATCCACCATTAGTATTGGGATAACAGGATTGACCTTCCTCGTATTGATTTCGGCTGTTCTTAACATGCCTAAGAGCTCTGGCAGTGTCTTGTCATTTTCATTCATATTTTAATTCAAGATAAACTGCTCGTAACTGTCCAGCAACGATTATAGGATCAGGCTTGTCGCCAGCTCTTGGCCTAGAGGAAAACCTAGCCTTTCAGGGATCTCTATATACCCAAGCATCTTGAGTATGTTAGTCCCTACTAGGTCTCGAGCTCCCATCTTACACTGAAATAACGTCTTGGTGACGTCAAACCTCTCTTGCTTAGCTTGCCCTTGAAATATTTTCTTAAGGTGATCGACATTCTCCTTACAACCCATACTCTCATGTTGCTTCTGATGCTCAGAGTTCATGGTTTCCAGCATGTGGCATTCGACATCCAAGCAGTCGTCTTGATGCTTCTTATAAGAGTCTTTATCAGCTCGGGACACATTCCCGGTTGGCTCTTAAGGGGGATCCTCTGCCAAGACATAGAGCTTATGCTCTTGCCTGAGAACAATTCTCTGGTTCCCGTACTAGTCCAAATAATTTGTCCCGCTCAGTTTCTCCTTCTCAAGGATGGCTTTGAGGGACATTATTGAGTGAGATCCATTTTCCATGGAAATTCTACAAGGATTTATGAAAAGAAAAACTCAGTACTACATTTCAAAATACATTTTTATTTCAATTAGGACTTTAATTAAAATTAATCTCACTATTTTAATAAAACTGAAAACCCTAAATATCAATTGGGAGAGTTTATGCGAGCTACTCTCTTAGTGGACAAGATCCGTATTTCACCAACATAATGAGTTAGCTTGGGCATTCCGCTCACAATATAGTTATTTAGGTAGGCAAAACTTGCTGATTGCATCATTATGCAACTCTTGTATGGTTGGTGAATAACTCTTTATTCTCATCCATCATATGGTGCATGCCAACCCTATGCCTCTAGGAACTCAACCTTTTAGGTCAGCCAGTTAAGTTTGACTCGGCGTCAACAGTGGGATATCACAATTATCCGCTCACACCCTTACCAAGATAGATTAATGCACCTTGCTTTGGCAAGCCCACACTTCATCGATCAAGGCAGGAAGATTGTCATTCATCGCAAGGCATCCGAATACTTAATATTACACAAGGGACTTTTAAGATATTTTATTAACACTTAATCATCGTAAACAATTAACCAATGTGCACAACCATAAGGAAAAATTTACACCATTCATAATCCAAAAGCATCCCAGATGTACATACAAAAAATCATCGGCCCTTGAACTTGGTTAAATCTGAACATCTAGAACCCTTCTAAATCTTCATATTTGCATGCACTAGACATGAGCAACACTAACTCCACTTACATAGTAGATAAGTTCGTCTCTCAATTTGAGATTATAAATCTTACACTTGGTTTCACAAACAAACAAGAAGGGCGGTTACCGTTAAGGAGTAACAAAGATATCACAAAGAAATCACATGCGTTCTTGGCGGGGTTCCAAGAATAGATTTAGGCGTTCAGAACACTTCTAAATTTACAGATCTGCACGCAATGGATTTAGCAACTTCTAAAGTAATGATCATCGTTCAACCTAGCTTTGATACCATTTTTGGGATTTTTTTATACATCACAATAGTTGTGCGCAGTGAATAAGGAAACAAGAAATGTAGTAGGGTTGAGTAGGTGGCTCTGTTCAGAAAGCGGTAGAGAAGTTAATCTACAAGTTAATTCCAGCACAGGCCAAAGCAAGATCTTCATCCTTGTTGCTGTGAAGAAAGGAGTAGGGCTGGGATTCTTCCAGCTCATGTTCCAACAAGATCTGTTACAATTACTTCCCTAGTTCCAGCTGGATAAAATCCCTGGTGCGGATAAGAGGATGATTATGTACATCTTGAAATCATAAAAGAACTAAAATCCAATGCTCTTAAAGAAAAAATATTTAAGAAACTCAAAAAGAGACCAATAACCTATTCACCCCCCCTCTAGGTGATTTAGCTATCCTTGAATTAAATACTTTCATGTGGTATTAGAGGTAAGTTACTCAAAAACTACTTAACGGTCTGAGTTGACCTCAAAGGATAGCTAAAAGGGTTATACTTGTGGGTTCAAAAGATAACCACAAGGAATGGAGCTCCAAGACTGCAGAAAGAACTTTTGGACCTGGAAAGATAGGGTCAGGCAAATCATGGAAGCCTCTGATCCTAGGGTCATTTCAATAGTTCAAGAAGGATCTTTCATCCCCATGATGGTTTCTGTCTTAGATGCATAAGTACAGACTCTAAAGAGTTATGCAGAAATGACTAAAGATGAAATCATCTTAGTAACTATGGACAAGAGGGCACTAAACATCAGTATAAGTGCAATGGTTGACTCAACCCTCATGAGAGAAGTTCACTGTCAGATAGCCATAGAAATATGGGACTCACTGACTGCTTATATGAAAGGGGCAGAGGAAGAAAGAGATGATAGCAATGTCAGTCTATCAGACAGTGAATCAGAGCGTGAAAAAGGAAAGAAGCCTTAATTTGACTACTTGTTGCTATTGCAGATGAAGATGAAGACCATCTAGATAGCAGGATAGAGATCAGGGCCCCTCTATCACGCTCGGAATGTGATACTGAGGTGGATGAAGATATCAGTGGCTGCTGTGAGGGGATGGCTTTGACAGAAGAAGATGAAAGATAGGGGTTAGATCTGATTACTCTAGAGGGGGGGGGGGGGGGGGTTAATAGAGTATGTTAAAACTTTTTGGCTGTTTAAGATTTTTATATCAGAGTAATAAATAAGTGATACCAATGATAATAAAAGGTAAAGCAATCTAAATTAATCTACTCTAACACAGCAACCTACTCTATCACAGCCACAACAAGAACAACAAGAAAAAGGGCAACCAAACAACACAAAACATTTTATAGTGGTTCCCCGACCTGAGTACATCCACTCTTCTACCACCCTGGTAGGAATCCACTGCCAGGTTTTGATCAGGTGACTATCACCTTTGAGCTTTTGATCAGGTGCCCAAAAACCAAAATAAACTTTTGAAGGGAGTTAACAAACCATTTATATAGGAGGGGGAGGGAGATTGATGGTGTCTTCTCTTTCTCAAACAACTGAGAAGACAAGTAGATTGCTGTTGTCAAGGCTTCTCCAGGAATCACTTGAAGCCTTGCACAGGGTGTAGTAGGTCTTCAGCCTTGACTTGAAAAGACCCAGGAACTCCTGACTGATTCAGAGATTGTTGTCCTTCAAATCTCCTGGAGTAGAAGTTGAAGAAGACTCTTGATAGTCACTGTTGTTCCTCTTCTTCTTCAGTAAAATCAAGGAGAAAACAAAGTGTTTTCCACATAGAGAATGCCTGAGAGTTTTTCTGTATGTTATCTAGTTCTGTATCACTCTCTATCATGTTCTTCTGAAAGTGAAAATCTCTTTTATATTCTCTATCGAAATTACTCCTTTGAATTTTGAATTGTCTGTATTAATTGCTGATGGCCTGGAGAATGAAAATTGGCTGGAGAATTTTTGCATTGCTGAGTTTCCCCAACTGTCCCATTTAATTAAGCATGTAATTATCCCGATGAAGACCATAATTAATGATGCCAATAACGGCTATATTTAGAGAATATGTGCATTAATTACTCAGGAAAATATTGCTAAATAATATATGGAGTATGGACAGAAAATGAGAAAAACTCTAAGTCTGGAACTACAACAGAAATCGTCGACCATATAACAGATTTCGTCGACCTGAGATCCAAGTTCGTCGAGATGAGAAATCATGTTCGTCGACCTGAGAAAACTTGTTCGTCAACCTGAGATCCAAGTTCGTTGACCAGAGCTCAGCTAACTGCATTATGTGAATAACTTGTCAATTCTGTGGTCCAAGTTCGTCGAGCACAGATTCTGTCTTCATCGAGCTGAGTTCAGAGAAAAATATTCTAGAAAGAATGTGTTGAAGTTGAAGTCCGGACTTGTCCACCTGAGCTCGAATAGTCCAGACTTTGTCCACCTGAGCTTGAATATCATCGAGCTCAACTCAGAGAATTAACTCTGAGTTCGTCGATTAGTGATCGACGATCATTGAGCTGAGTTAGATGAACGTCGAACTTATATACTGAACTTGATTTTCTCTTTGTCTTGAGTCATCTAAGGTCTTCTGCTTGCTGGTCCATATATGGTTTAACCTAAATACTTAGCCTATACTCTAGGACTCAAAAAACATGACCCTGGCTATACATTATGGGTCAGACATCCTAGTTAGTGAACCTAGACCAAATTCAACTAGGGATCCAACAATCTCCACCTATTTGGGTGAGGTCACTAATACAAAATGAAGGAAAAACATTCACAAAGTAGGATAAATATATTTGACAGAAAATTGAAACACTCAGCAGATATTTACGTAGATACTAGCTTTGTGACAACAAATAAATATAGTTCAGAGAATCAAAAACTAAACAGAATATATCATTTCTTCTTATTCTTTTCCCTGTCAGCTTTGTATTTCTCAGAAGGCTGGGTGAATTTGATTTCTCTATTAGGATTTGCTGCTTCTCTTTTGTACATGGTCATATCAGAAATATTAATTATATTAAGATAAGTTGCCCTGAATAGCACAGCCTCTGGATGCATGTTCATGTAGGCATCTAAATTGAAAACCTTATTAGCCTTTTCATACCTTTTCAATTCTTCCTTTCTGTATTATGACATGGTTGAGTACTGATAAGGATCTCTCCCTTCAGCTTTAGCTTTGTTGATCATTGATAATCCAACAAGCTCCTAGAATCTGGCCATTCTTGAAGTTGTTCCTATTTCAGGATCCACAAATGGAATATTTGGTGAAGCAAGCCTTTTTGGACTTTCTACTTTTTCAGTTTTAGAAGCTTGTTGTTGAATGTATTATTGTTGTGGCTGTTGTTGCTATCTGCTGCTAGAAGAATACCTTTGTTGGCTGCTTCCATGTGATCTTGAGGATCTATAAGGTAGTCTTTGTTATGTTCTAGTATATGGAGTAGACCTCAAAGAACTGCTTCCTGAAGCACCAGCTGGTGGAGGAGTAGGAGAAGGACCTTTCCAGTTCCTTTGAGGAGGAGGAGGAGGAGAGTACATCCTGCTTTTCTTTCTGGCTTTTTGTTCATTCTTTAAAAGACACATCCATACTGGCATCCCTGGATATGGAGTGATATTCTGTAGAATATAATATGGAGTATCATGAGAAGGGTTTGGTTTTGGAGTTACTTTGGGAACAACTTTTCTCTTCTTAAAAACTTTCTTCTTGGCTGCAGTATCATCATCTGAATCATTATCATCTTCTTCTTCATCAGAAGATCCCTGAGGATTGTCATATAGATCATCAAGAACCTTCAGAAGATCTTTTGAGATTTGCTTTTCTGCTTGAGGTTGCACTGAAGGTTTTGGAAGAGTTGGTTGAGTAACAATGGTTTCAGAAATACTTTCAACAATTAACTTATTTTCTTCTTCAATGTCAGCCAAAAGAATTTCATCAAGATCAGGCAGGGGGCTGTCATCCATCTTGTATGTGGGAGGTGAGATGGCCTTTGGAGAAGAACTGGCCATGGGAGCTGATACTTTGGGAGGCTCCGCTACTAGAAAACTAGCCTTAAGTTGCTTAACAACTGTGGGGCTTATTGGAGCAGTATATGGAACTAAAGCCATAGAAGGCTTTGGGCAGACAAATGGAAGATAATTCAAATGAATTGTATTAAAAGAATTTAGTAAACTAAATAAATCAACTGTGCGATTAATAATGCATTCACCGACAGTTATTATTTCTGTCAAAATTGTGTCATCCATATCTATATCAGAATCTATATATAACTCAATTATTTCAGCAGGAATAGCTGCTTCTTCTGAGTCATCAAACATCACAGAATCTTCTACTGCTTCTGCTACTACTATCAAAACGAGAACTTCTTCATCACAGATCATCTCCCCCTGACTGGGTTCAGGGGGTCCTAAAGCCAGTTCTCCAGAAGAAAGGATAGGGGACAAAGCAGCAATTCTAGAAGAAAGAGTAGTGATGGAAGTAGAAAGTGGAGCTAGAGCATCAGTTATAAGTTTGTTGAGAGTGGGAGAAATGAATGCTAGAAGGTCTTTAGCTATATCAAAAAAATTTAAATATATAGATTCTAGAGTAGTGGAGGAGTAAGGAGTGTGATGTCTACAATTTGAACATACAGAGAAGGCACTGGACATATCTATATGTGTATAGTCTGGAACAGTGGATGGAATGTCAGTGTGGGTGAGTGGAGGGATGGGAATAGAGGGAGTTACAGTAGTAGAGGGAGGAACTGCGATTGTGGGGGAAGAGATGTGTTCCTGGATTGGAGAATGATGTGGAGATCGTTGAGGAGACAGTAGGTTGAACGTTGGTTCCTGAATAGAGGTAGATGGTATGTCAGAAATATGAATTTGAGGTGAAGAATGTGGAGGTGGAGATGGAGGTGGTGTGGTATGCTCTGGAGATTGAGCTGGTGAGGGAACAAGTGTGGGTAGATATTGTTGTTGTTATTGAGGTTGAGGAGGACAAGGAATGTTGGTGGAAGAAGGAACGACTTCTAGAGGTGGAGGAGCGGCTGTTACGGCCCTGGTGCTCTCAGAAGTCCTTTTGGAGGATGAAGCTTTTGATGGCTTGGTGATTTTCCTCTCCCATCTACCAAATAGTGCAGATGTAAGCCTTTTGGAGGCATTTATGAACAATGTCATGGAGACCAGTAGTTCAGGAGCCTTTTCGTGAAGGACTATCCCCAGAATCCTTCCAAAGCAAACTTCATTCTTGTTTTTTTCTTCTTAATTTAATTGAACAATAATTTGCCCCAGTTTACTCCTTTCTGATCAAACAAAGCACCCATCACCAATAACTGGTGCCTGGTAATGTAGTCGTGGGCGGTATGTTTGCCCAATAGAACCTTTCCGACCACATCGGCCAAAAATTTGTACTCAGCAGACAATTTTTCTTCAGCAGGTAGTTCGAGTTTTCTCCAGAATGACCCATCTTAATCAACATATTATCATATTCCTCATTATCCATCTCGAATTCTTCATTACCATTCAACATACCAAAAATATTAGATAAAACGGTGGGGAAAGAGAGACTGCATTACCAGATATTATTAGTGTCATTATATCGTCCTTTGGTGTTGTAGAGGTAAACACCCATTCGTTAATCTCAGTCATTGCTATTTTGATTCGTTGAGTCATGAACTTCTGCAGATTCTACTCCGCAAACAATTTCAGAATATCCACAAAGATCTAGTCTGAGTGCAGGAATGATTCAAAGTCAATGTCAAATCTCATATCAAATTTAATTGCAGCATGAGTGTTCGCCGGAATCACCATTGTTTTCGCCTGCACAAGAAAAACAGAGATCAAGTGCAAATGAACAAAAATCGCAGGACGGAGCTCGAAGAAAACCTAGATATATGGTTTTCAGAAAATGAAGCGGCAGACTCCGTCCAATGAAAAGTAAAAATTCTTCGATCTGGGTTCAATGAAATATTTTATAGTCAAAAGAATTTGTCGATATCAGTCAGAAGAAGTGAAAATATTTTGCCGATCTCAGTTCGACGAAAATTTTCTGAAGCAATATCGTCGATCTCTGTTCGACAAAAATAGCTTCACACATAGAGAGTTTGTCGATCTCGATTCGATGAATGTCTCTAGAACTTTTCACAGTTCGTCGATCTCCATTCGACAAAATTTGAAAAATTCGTTGACTACATATAGAAATTAAATTAAGGCTTCTCGATTGATCATGTCAAGCTGATTTATAAAGAAAAGATGGTTCCTCTCATCCAAGGGTTTGGTGAAGATATCTGCTCTTTACAAATCAGTGTAGATGTAGAAAAGATTAATTTTATTTTTGTTTACACACTCTCTAATGAAATGATGTTTAATGTTTATATGCTTAGTTCTACTGTGATGGACTAGATTTTGTGCAATGGAAATTACACTTGTGTTGTCACACAGTAAAGTTGAATCATTTAAGTTGAAGCCATAATCCAGGAGTTGGTTCTGAATCCACAGCATCTGGGAACAACAACTGCCCGCTGCTATGTATTCTGCTTCAGCTGTTGAGGTAGACACAGATGACTGTTTTTTGCAAAACGAAGACACTAATCTCATACCGAGGAACTGGCATGTCCATGAGGTACTTTTTTTGTCTACTATACATCCAACAAAGTCAGCATCTGAGTATCCAATCAACTCAAACTTTGACTCTGTTGGATACCAGAGTCCTAAACTAGGACAACTCTTTATATATCTCAAAATCCTTTTTAAGAAAAATAAGGTGTGATTCTTTAGGGTTCACTTGGAACCTAGCATAAAGACATGTAGCAAACATTATGTCATGTCTACTTGCTATAATATATAACAGGGACCCAACAATGACCATATATAATTTTTGATCAACAGGTTTCCCATGTTCATCAGAGTCAATTACAACATTAGTAGTCATATGTGTTTTCTTGGCTGAGGCATCTGACATCCCAAACTTTTTGATAAGCTCTTTAGCATACTTAGATTGGGATATAAATATGACATCATGTAGCTGCTTCACTTGGAGAACAAGGAAGTAGGAGACCTCACTCATGCTACTCATTTCAAACTTTGAATGCATGAGGTCAGAGAACCTCTTGCATAGTTTGGAATCTATAGAACAAAAAATGATGTCATCTACATAGATTTGTACTAATAAAATTTTATCCTTATGGTGTCTAGTGAATAATGTCCTATCTACTATGCCACTAGAAAATTTATGCTCTAAAATAAAGTTAGCTAAGGTTTCATACCAAGCTCTCGGAGTTTGCTTTAAACCATAAAGAGCTTTATGTAATTTAAAAACAAAAGAGGGATAAGTAGGAGAAATAAAACCTAGGGGTTGTTCAACATAAATCTCTTCTTTAAGTTCACCATTCAGGAATGCACTCTTGACATCCATTTGGTAAACCTCGAATTTATTGTAGGCAACATATGCAAGGAAGATTCTGATTGCTTCCAACCTTGCAACCGGAACAAAAGTTTGGTCATAATCAATCCCTTCTTCTTGCCTATAGCCTTGAGCAACCAGCCTTGCCTTATTCCTTATTAAGACACCTTGGGCATCAAGCTTGTTCCTGAATACCCATTTAGTTCCAATGATTGGGTAGTCTTTTAGTCTTGGAACTAAATCCCAAACTCTGCATCTCTCAAATTGGTTGAGCTCCTCTTGCATTGTAACAATCCAGTGGGGATCTTGCTTTACATCTTTAATGGATTGTGGCTCAATTTGAGATATGAAGTAGGCATGCATCAAGTCTTGGTTGAGTTAATGCCTGGTTTGCACACAAGCTGAAATGTCTCCAATGACTTGAGATACAGGGTGATCTCTAAGTGTGACAAATTCAGCAGGAGGAGTTGGTTGTGCAACAACTTGGGGAAAAAATTCCTCTTATGGAATTATAGTAGTTGTTGGAGGTTCTTCACTGTTTTTAGTGTCTTCATCTTCACTGTCTTCAGCTTCGTTGTCTTTAGCAATTTGTGGAGAAAGATGACTAACAACCTCATTGGTGAGGGTTAAATCATTCAGCTTCTCACACAAATATGGTTCCTACAAAGAATTACTTGTATAAATTTCTTTCTCCTTATAAAACATGTTAGTTTCATCAAATAAAATATGTACAGATTCTTCAATTTTCAAGGTAGATTTATTATAGTCCCTATAGGCCTTGCTTACTTTGGAATATCCAAGAAAAATTCTCATTTCAGCCTTGGGCTCAAATTTTCTAATGTGTTTCTTATTATTGTTGTGAATATAGCATAAACAACCAAATATTTTATAGTAGTTTACTTTATGTTTCTTCCCTTTAAGTAGCTTATACGGAGTCTTATTCTTAAGTTTATGTATAAGACTTCTATTCAGTACATAATTTGCTGTGCTCACAGCCTCTGCCCAAAAGGATAGGGGCAAATGAGCATCTACAAGTAATGTGCCTGTAGATTCAATTAAGGTTCTATTCTTCGTTTTAGTAACCCCATTTTGTTGAGGTGTTCTAGGAGCTGAGAAGCAGTGCCTGATAACTTTCTTCTCACAGAACTCTTGCATAAGAAGAGACTCAAACTCAGTACCATGATCACTTCTGATCAATGCAACTGGAGTAAAGTACTCAACATGTATGTTCTTGAGAAAATCTATAAGAACCTTGAAGTTATCAGACTTAGATCTCAGAAAGAATACCCAAGTATAGCAAGTACAATAGAACCAAAGAGGTCCATATATAGCAAGTACAATATCCTAGGTGAGTCACTTTTATTTACTGATTTAAAACTACTTTTAGTTTTCTTGCCTAATTGACAAACCCTGCAAAGGCTTTCCTTCTTATAGGGGCAAGAAGGCAATCCTCTAATATGGTTGTCCCTAGAGAGTTTGGCAATATTCTTCAAATTAACATGACCTAATCTCCTATGTCAAAGGTCATTATTATTTCTAGTTGAATTAAATATGTAGATTTCTGTTTTGGCAGATTTAAAATTGACTACCTTAACATTTCCTACTCTGGTGCCAATCAAAACTACATGGTTATCTATAGAAGTAATAATACAGGAAGTTTAAGTAAATGATACCGGAAACCTTTCATCACATAGCTGACTTATGGAGATAAGGTAATGCTTCAGTCCACTTACATAGGCTACCATCCTGAAGGTGACAGCTCCAATATTGACTTTTCCATAGTCTTCAGTCTGGCCACAATTGGAGTCACCAAATATTACTTTTGGTCCTAACCTTAACTTGTAGTGAGTTAGGTTGTCCTTGTGCCCAGTCATGTGTTTAGAGCAGCCACTATCCAGGTACCATTGTTGCTCTGTTGTAGGATAGTCTTTCACCTGCAAATAAACAGATTAGCTATTCTTGACACAGGTTATCTTGGGTCCTTCTTTCTTCACATAACTAAAACTAGAGATATAGGAGTATTCAGGCTGGCATTTATAACCTAAAGGATGATATCTTCTAGGTGGTATAATCTATTGGTAAAATTGATTAAAAGAAGATCTTGGTTGATTATAAGTTTTAGAAGAATTAAAGTTTCGGTTATATTGAACTGTGGTCAACGAATTCAAGTGAGTTCGTCGATCTGAGTTCGACGAATGGGAATGAGTTCGTTGAGCTCCACTCAAAGAATGGAAATATTCATTCTATGGGCCCCAAAATCGTCAATCTTTGGTCGACGAACCTTATTGGTTTTGTCGATCGTAGTTCAACGAATTATTATAACAGAAATCTCCGTTCGGAGTTCGTCGACCGGAGTTCGACGAACTGTACACATTTCGTCGATCTGTGTTTGTCGAAATCTGTTGAACATTGTTATAGTTATGATTCTTATTTTTATTTTTCTTATTCTTAGGTTTTGGTTCTGTTTGTTCAACATTATTATTGTCTATCTTTTGTTTTCCTTTTTCAGAGACAAATTTTATAGGTGTTATCAATATATTTTTCTGAATTAGTGGGGGTTGGCTTGATGAAGCACCTTAGCCCAGCTTGCCATTAAGTCTGGCATTGACTGTGCTTGTGATGTCCATCAACTTGATGCTTCTCCCATTTAGGGATTTTTCTAGTTTCCTTGCCTCAACTAATTCAGATTTTAGTGATATAATTTGTTCTTGTGCTAATGCTAATTCATCTTTTAACTTAACATTTTCAGAAATATAGTTTTCATGTTCAGATAATTTTTTCATAAGTGTTTTAATCTCTTTTTCAGAATTTATTAAATCTATACACATGAATTTAAATTCAGTATTAAAGCTATCAGAATTTTAATCAAAAGATGATAATACCTGATCAGCTTCTGATTCAGATTCTTCATTATCTGATTGTTCCTCAGCATCAGATGGGTTGCAAGAGGCATTGATATCCATGAGGCAAAATTCCCTTGCCTTTGCTTCTACTTCATCTTCACTAGAGCTGGAAGATGAAGATTCCTCTTCAGTATCACTCCAGGTCTCTTCCACAAAGCCCTTTTCTTTTCTTTTGTGCTTGTTGGATGAAGGCTTGCTGTAGTGGTGCTTCCTGGAATCTTTTTCTCTCCTTTTCTCCTTCTTTTGATTTTCAGGGAATTTAGAAATGAAGTGTCCTGGTTTCCTGCACCCAAAGCATACAATTTCCTTAGTGTGTGTTTTATCATACCTAGGTTTGTCATCATGCATGGATGAATTTCTCCTGAAGTCCTTCCTTGTCATTTTGTAGAATCTCTTGGATAACAGACTCAGGAGTTCTTCATTTGATGTTGGAGCTTTAGTTTCTTCAGTAGCTTTAAAGTCTATGTTCTACTCCTTCCTTGATGATATAGGAGTCTTTTGTTCAGCAGCTTCTCTGCACTTGATCAACTGCTCATAATATTTGAGCTTTCCTAGGAGAGATTCTGTAGAGATCTCATTCAAGCATCTGGCCTCCTTAAGTGGCCATATCCTGGAATCCCAAGTGCTCGGGAAGCACATTATGATTTTTTCATTCACCTCAGTGAGAGAGATGTCTTTGTCTAAGGTCTTCAGCTCACTGATGATTGAACTTAATCTATTGTGCATGTCACTAACAGATTCTGTCTCTTCCTTCTTGAAGTTCTCATACTATTAGATAAGGGTTGATCTCCTGTCCTTTCTCTCATCCGCTGAACCAGCAACCATCTGGTTGAGTGAGTCACATAGGGATTTTGCAGATATGCACTCAGCCACCTTTTGGAATATATCATCTTACATAGTCTGAGACAATATATTCATGGCCTTTGCATCTACAATCTTTGCCTTTTTATGAGCATCTGTCCACTCATGGGGTGGAACAACATGTGTATTTGAAGTTGAAGTAGATGTTGTAGCAGCTGTTGGTTGAGGAGGACCTGTCAAAATAGAATTATATATGTCCTCATCAATAGAATTCATATACAGCCTGATTCTTGCCTTCCAGATTGCAAATTTATTCAAATTGTAGACTGGAGGTCTGGTGCTTGCATACTCTTTGTTCTGTGCCATGCTGTGAAATAATTAAAACTTAAGATCAGATCTAACAAGGGATCATTTGGTTCAAGTGTTAGCTTGTAAAACCAAAGTAACCTGCTCTAATACCAATTGAAAGATAGGGGTTAGATCTGATTACTCTAGAGGGGGGAGGTGTGAATAGAGTATGTTAAATCTTTTTGGCTGTTTAAAATTTTTATATCAGAGTAAAGAATAAGTGATACCAATGATAACAAAAGGTAAAGGCAATCTAAATTAATCTACTCTAACACAACAACCTAGTCTATCATAGCCACAGTAAGAACAATAACAAAAAGGGCAACTAGACAACATAAGAAATTTTATAGTGGTTCCCCAACCTGGGTACATCCACTCTTCTACCACCCTGGTAGGAATCCACTAGTAGGTTTTGATCAGGTCACTGCCACCTTTGAGCTTTTGATCAGTTGCCAAAAAATCAAAATAAACTTTTGAAGGGAGTTAATAAACCCTTTATATAGGAGGGGGAGAGAGATTTATGGTATCTTCTCTTTCTCAAACAACTAAAAAGACAAGTGGAATTTTGTTGTCAAGGCTTCTCCAGAAATCACATGAAGCCTTGAACGGGGTGTAGTAGCTCTTCAGCCTTGACTTGAAAAGATCCAGGAACTCCTGACTGATTCAGAGATTGTTGCCCTTCAAAGCTCCTAGAGTAGAAGTTGAAGAAGACTCTTGATAGTGATTGTTGTTCTTCTTCTTCTTCAGTAAAATCAAGGAGAAAAAAAGAGTTTTCTGCACAGAGAATGTCGGAGAGATTTTTTCTATGTTCTCTTGTTCTGTATCACTCTCTGTCGTATTCTTCTGAAAGAGAAAATCTATTTTATATTCTCTATCGAAATTACTCCTTTGAATTTTGAATTGTCTGCATTAATTGCTGATGACCTGGAGAATGAAAATTGGCTGGAGAATATTTGCATTGATGAGTTTCCCCAACTGTCCCATTTAATTAATCAAGTAATTATCCTGATGAAGACCATAATTAATGTTGCCAATAACGGCTATATTCAGAGAATATGTGCATTAATTACTCAGGAAAATATTGCTAAATAATATATGGAGTATGGACAAAAAATGAGGAAAACTCTAAGTTTGGAACTACAACAGAAATCGTCGACCATAGAACAGATTTCGTTGACCTGAGATCCAAGTTTGTCGAGCTGAGAAATCCTGTTCGTCGACTTGAGAAAACTTGTTCGTCAACCTGAGATCCAAGTTCGTCGACCAGAGCTTAGATAACTGCACTCTGTGAATAACTTGCAAATTCTGTGGTCCAATTTCGTCGAGCACAGATTCTGTCTTCGTCGAGCTGAGTTCAGAGAAAAATATTCTGGAAAGAATGTGTTGAAGTTGAAGTCCAGACTTCGTCGACCTGAGCTCAAATATCGTCGAGCTCAACTCAGAGAATTAACTCTGAGTTCGAAGATCAGCGATCGACGATTGTTGAGCTGAGTTCGACGAACGTCGAACTTATATACTGAACTTGATTTTCTCTAAGTCTTGAGTCATCTGAGGTCTTCTGCTGACTGGTCCATGTATGGTTTAAACTAAAGACTTAGCCTCGACTCTAGGACTCAAAACACATGACCCTGGCTATACATTACGTGTTAGACATCCTAGTTAATGAACCTAGCCTAAATCCAACAAGGGATCCAACAGAAGAATCCTTCCTGGATCAGCCTGGTCAAGATCAGGTACAACCTTTATCTAGCTGCTCAGTTCATGAGACCAGTCCAGATTCTGATGCATCCTCATCTAGTAATGAAGATGGTTATGAATCTGAGATAGATGTCAATCAATTGATTGACAAGTATGGTAAAATTTTGGATTCTTTGAGAAAAAGCAAGATGTTGGCCAAGATACAGGCTGAGGAGTTTATCTCACTTCAACTAGTTACTGCCCAGCAGTCTGAGATAGTATCCTTGCTGGATCAAAAAGTAGGGAAGTCAGCAAACTGAAGGGCATCTCAATCATCCAAATTGAGACAATAAGCCAGAAGTACAAGATCTTTTTGAATTTTGAAGAGCAACTCCTAAAGGAGAGAATGGTTGTGGGTGAATTCAGCAAGCCTAAAGCTGTGTTGCCCTTGACAAATTCCTTCTCCTCCCAAAAGGGTAAGAAGGAGTTAGCAGTCAAGGAAAGCACAAGAGTTGATCTTTCCAAAGGGAAAGGAAAAGATCTTATAGTGCCACAGTCGACCTTTCACAAGATAATCCTCTCTTCTCATGGGTATGATCAAGGCTGCATGCATGGTCACTAGGAGAATGGAATCCTTCTTGTAAGAATATAGATGTTTCTTACAATGAAAGAAGAAAGAGAAGGGGTATGAGTGCCTTTAAGTCTCCCCATAAAAAAGTACAAATGGCCCATGCTGGACCATTTATATTTGGTACCTCAGCCCCAACTCACAAGGGAAAGGCAATGGCTTTCACTCAAGCCCATCCAACAAGGACTCAGACCATGGGTCAGTCTACCAATAAGCCTAACTTGGCTCATTTTGAGGATATAAACAACTTGTCTTCTGCAAAGAATATAGTTGTAAATAACATTCAGGGCAATTAAAGAAAACCTGCTGGAAGAATAACCTTCAGTCAGATCCTTGCTTAAAGGAACCTGAAGAAAGTTACTGCTCCTCTTCCTTCTGTTCAGTTAGCAGTTAACCACACTACAAGACCTGCTCAGAAAAGAAGATATAATATTCATGTGTGTTGGTGTTATAGTTAGGTGTGACATTTTGCCCTAGATTGCTGGCACAATCCTTGTGTTTATAGCAAGATTTATCCTACCTATCAGAAATTCTACAGGTAGGCAAGTTAGTTTTCTGTCTAATCAGAACCTAGGACCCTGTAACGCCCCCGATTTTTTTCGATGATTTTATTTGATTTGATATCGTCATATTTATGACGTCATAGCATTACCCTTTTTACGTCATGTTGTTGGCGCTGCACTGTTAGTGCGTTTTCGTGTCCGTTAGGTCTGATTGACCAGATTTTTGGGATTTTCGTCGAAACTGAAAGTTTTTGAGTTAATAAGTTAGGTTTTGTGGTTTTGACTTCGCCGTTAAATTCATAGCATCAGTGTTCGCATTCGGTGCGAGTTTCGTTTAATTCGACACGCGTTTGGGCTTCCGTTCTGAGTCTTCTCGAATAGCTATGGTTGTTCTCGAATAGCCCATTTTAGATTTTGCTCGGATGCCATTGGGAGGGTCAAAACGGCGTCGAATCAAAAACTGGTTAATATTAAATTTGTTCATCTCTATGAGATCTACAACTTTTATGTTGACCACTTTTCGATTTGAAGCCATTTTGAGCCCCCAATTTCATATTTTCTACTGGAACTCGAGTGTTGAGTTGCTACTCGAGTAAAATATGTTGCTACTCGAGTAATACATGCTGGAACTCGAGTGTTGAGGTGTTAATCGAGTATATTATGGTAATACTCGAGTACTACATGGTGGAACTCGAGTGTTATGCTGCTACTCGAGTAGTTTATGTTGGAACTCGAGTGGTTCATGCTGTCATTCCAGTAATCCGTTCCTGTCTGCGTTCATGCGCCGTTTTGTGGGTCAAAACGGCATCATATCAAAACCTGGTTAACATGAACTTTGTTCGACTCGACCAGATCTACAACTTTCATGTTGACCACTTTTTGATTTGAAGCCATTTTGAGCCCGTAATTTCATTTTTTCTGCTGGAACTCGAGTGTTGAGCTGCTACTCGAGTAAAATATGCTGCTACTAGAGTAATGCATGCTGGAACTCGAGTGTTGAGGTGCTACTTGAGTAAATTATGCTACTACTCGAGTACTACATGCTGGAACTCGAGTGGTATGCTGCTACCCGAGTAGATTATGTTGGAACTCGAGTGGTTCATGCTGCCACTCGAGTACTCCGTTCCTATCTACGTTTGGGCGTCGTTTTAAGGGTCAAAACGGCTTCGAATCAAATAATACTAACAGGAAATTTTCTTGTATCGTCGAGAACTACAACTTTCATGTTGATGACTTTTTGATTTGTAGCCATCTTCAACCACTATTTTTGTTTTCCGCGCACCCGCTAGTAAATAGTGCGTTTTAGACAAAACTTTTTATAAATACCTATATATATATATATAGATATATATATATATACACGTATACTTAGAATTAGAACCAGCCCCACTCTTCCTTTAGGACTTCTTCTTCTTCTTCTTCACTGAACCGAACCAGAATTGAAGAAACGTGAGGACGGCGATGGTGGAGAGTGAGATTTCGTGAACATTTCGGTCGCCGCTGACGGAGTTCCGGTACTCGAAATCTTCATTCGAGCATAGATTTGAAAAGCTCTCAGCGAGATCTACGTCACTGTGATAATTTTTTTCCTATTCCTTAAGATATCTCATTAGGGTTTTTTTGGCCCTAACTTCTATTTCGTCCACTCTTGTTCAGATTTCGGTTCTCTCGTCTCGCTTATTCCCGATCTGCGATGAGGTGTGAATTGGAGGCTTTCTCTAGTAAAGCCAAGGTAAGTGGCTCCTTTCCTTTCCTTTTCCTTAAGTCTTATGGTAAGACTTTCATCTTATATTAATATTCCTGTTTCTTTTAGAGTATAAGATGCTAAATTTTTTTTAGGCTTACGCTTATGGTAACTTTTTTGACGCCGTTGAGCGTAGGATGTGTTGCGCTTAGTTTAGGTCGATTATAGGTCATGGTCTTTGATTTAGTGTTGTAATACTTAGGTGTTGTGCCGATTTTTGATGGTGATGTTGGGGGTATGAGTGTTGGTTGTGGTTAGCATACCACCCAACAGGGAGGCCCCTTCTTTCTGTGGATCATCACAGTGGGGGTATGCTTAGTTTTTCCTTTCCTGGACTGTTGGGTTCTGGTTGGCCCGATTTGGCCATGTTTGTGGAAAACAGTACCGATTGTGAGACGATTGAGGATCCGGAGTTGGGCTTAGAGCGCTTGAGGTCGTCGCCCTCTCCGGCCTGCAACGCAGTCATACCACGTGTTGATGATCCATCCTATTACAAGCCGTATTGTGTTCAGTTGTTTTCTTGTGGTTTATGCCACAATTTGCTAAATTTTGCTGATTATGACCATACTTTTTCGCCTTCGCACTTGGTGCATTCTTTTTAATTTAGAGGTTATTATATTGGCTAACCTTTCTCTACTTATACTATTTGGCTAATTGTTGCTATTTGTTTTTTGCATTCTTCCTCCTTGGGTTTGGTTTGGTACACCCTCCTTTGTTTGTCTTAAAAAAACTTGCTTACCTATTCTTTTGCCACTTGTTTTTTTTTGGCTTGCTGAGGTGTTCTTCTCTTGAATGCCTCAGGTTTAGGGCTGCAGCCAGTGGTGCGGCTGAGTAGTTTTCTTGCTGGGTTTGCTGAGGGTGCCTCGAGGTTGCGAGGTAGCTTTTGTTCTTTTGTAGTATGCTTCATACTTGAGAACTTTTAGTGGGTTCGTGTCAGGTGTTTGACGCCCACTGATTGTTTAATGTTGTTCTTAGATATTTGGCTAGTTGCTAGTGTCTACTATTGTGTTAGTAGTTCTTGCTCTCGGGGAAGGATTTATGCTAGGATTCCTATAGGTATTTTCAAATATAAAATCAACTATTATTATATCATGCACATCATGTTTTAAAACTCTAAATCACTATATTTAAATACTGTACAAACTACTTTGATATCATTACTATAAATTTAGTGTAATGCGTGCCTTGAGTTTTTTTGGGATGCTAGACTCATGTAGGATGTCTAACCTGTTTACTATAGTATTTTCCGCTGCGTTTAACTACGTTTCTTCTGGTGGACTCGTGAGCCACTAAGCCGAGGGATACAGCTAATTGCCTAACTTAAAATAAACTTCTTCAATAAAACATTTAAATCATATTTTTAGTATTTAGTCGGAGTGTTGCCTGAGCGTCTATAGTTATCCCCTGCTGACGTGGCATCATGACGCGCATTTTCCCTTACTCTGATATTTTGTCATTGTGGTGAAAATGAGGGTTGTGATAGAGCCAATATCAATTGGGGTGCAAAGGTAAGATAATTTTATTTTGCAAGCTAGTCCAAGTGCCCATCCCACATGTGGTACTTGGACAGAAGATGTTCCAGAACTTGGACTTTAACAAAGACGTTATCTTATGGATCATTCTCCAAGGATAAGGATGCTATGTGCAATACTAAAGAAGGATAAGTGCACACTCATGGATGAAGACCAGCTAAATCTATCCATTAAGGACAAGATGCCTGGATGGTTGGACATTTTTTTGCCGCCACACCAGCAACCTAGTCAGGAAGAGTAGGCTGTAATCACTGAGGAAAGCTATAAAGAATAAGTCATTCTGAGGGCAGCAGGGAGGGAGCACATTATGCTCAGCTGAAAAGTTTCTCAAGTGGTATCATTAACTGTCTAGCACTTCAGTGGAAACCAAAAAATAAGTGTGTTCAGGTTCAACATCATTTGAACCTATAGCAAAGGATGCCCAAGTTAGTGGGCATTATGGACAGGCTTGTGCGAATTCTAAGGGGAAGACTGTCATGCTAGATACTCCTGTTTGGGGATCATGTTCAGTCAGTGTTGCTGGACAAGGTTGAGTCTTACCTAGAGTACCTCCAGCACTGAAAAGATCAGCACTACTGCTGAAGTTCAGTAATTTCTCCATAGACAATATTGAGTATGAGAGAGAGACTATTCAGATGCTTGCAACTGCTGTGAATGAGCAAGTTCACAAGAACAGCTAGTTTACTCCAGCTATTGATGATATAAGTCAACACATTCCTATGGGAATAGCAGTGTAAAAAAAGAGTTGGTATCAAAATAAGAGGATGGTATCAAGTGGGTTTAAAGACCAGTAGCTGCAGGTGAAGAGAAAGCTGGGAGCTGCACCAGTGGTATCATCAGAAATCAACTAGGGAGAGAAGAGAATCATAACAGACAAGCTACTCCCTGAATATTCAAAAACCAAGAAGGGATTGATCAAGTGGTGATCAAATGGGGAGATCAATGTAATGATCAAAATAGTACTCAGTGGGCTAAATACTCTTGTGCTGCTGATCAGAAAGCTAAAACCAAAGGCAAGTCCGTTGCTAAAGACAAGGAGAAGATCTGGCTTAGCATGAAGTGATCATGGTGCAAGGGAGCTGCTGTGATTAACTGATTAGAATCCAGCTATAGATCTAGAACCATAACCTCCAGATACGTAGATCCTTTTTATATTGCTATTCTACTAGGGTAATCTAAGTTCCTAAGAATCCTGTCTGTCATAGCAGGACTATCCATATGAAGATTAAGTATCAATAAGTTTGGGAGCATAAGGAAGAACTCAATCCTGAGTTTGTCCTGACTGACTAGTGGCTGTCATGTTTATTATGCCACTAGATGAAGTCAAGTTCAACACCCTCCTGGTTGAGTTTGGTATGTAGAACTTAGGATAGCTTCAGCAGCTCCAAATTCTAGTTTGTGTTGCAGGATTTACTCTTCTTGCAGGTAGATAAGTTCTCGATGTGACATCAAGACTATAAAGAACATCAAATGGTTTCCAGATTGGAATAGCCTAGAATGTCTACCAGGAATCTGACAAAGGATGCTTCTGTGGAGGGTGAGCAGGAAGCTGTTGCTGTAGATCAGCTGTCACAACTGTTAATCAGTTTGTCTTAAGCACAATGCACAAACCAAGGGGGAGATTATGTATGACATAGTCACAATCTTCTCAGAGTCTAAGAAGACAGACATGTTGCTGGAGAAGAGGATCAACCAGCATAAGTGGAGCTATGTTAGCAGCTAGCTCAAATTCTGCAGTGTTATGTTGTATCAATGTATCAACAAAAAAGATATGACTCTGAAAGATAGAGTACCTAAACACCTAGAGGGGGGGGGGGTGAATAGGTGACCTAATTCTTTTTGAAACTTTAATGGCAGCAATCAGTTATATCACAAAATCTATACTATCTTTGCACAGCAATCACACAAGAATTCACAATCACAGCACAATCACAGCAGACACAGAGTTTTATAGTGGTTCCCCAAGCTTTGGGTATATCCACTTTCCCCCTTCGCCTATCTAGCAGTGTACTAGATTCGGTCAAACTCCTCCACTGTCACAGAACCCAAATTGGTTCCTACACCTCAGGCCCAAGGCCTTACAACTCAGCTTTTCACAAAGCCTACACTCAGCCACAAAGACCTACACTCAGCCACAAAGGCCTACACTCAGCCAACAAGGCCTACACTCAGCCAACAAGGCCTACACTCAGAGATTACAATCTCCTACACTCAGGCTCTCAAGCCCTACCCTCAGCCTTTATAATTACAGGCTTACAATTCACTCAGATCCAAGGGATCCTACAAGATAAAAATGTTTATAGAAATAATAACTCAACAACTCAGAAACAAGAGAGGGGAGTTGAGAGTTTCTTGATGAGTTCTTGGAAGAACTCAGCTGGATTCAATCTGACTTAGCTTTCTTCAAAGCTTCTTGAAAGTAGAACTCAATAAGATTGTCTCCTTCTGCAGTTGATCCTTGACCTCTGCCACTTAGAATTCAGAATAAATCTGAAGCCTTCTTCTCAGCCTAGTTCTAGAGGCTGATTTCTTGGATGGAGCCCTCTCTCTCCAACTTCTTAGATCTGCACTTGGACAGCTAGATCTTCTTGTATTGTTACTAGAATAATAACTTGAACAACTCTGTGAACCACTTTTTGAATTACTTCAACAACTTGAACCACAGTTTCTGTAAACTGTATGAGCCTATTTATAGGCCTTCTTCATGTTAACCGGCTGGTCCGGTCCATAACTGAATTCTGACATCTCTGACAGGTGCTGTAGACCGGCTGGAACGGCAGCTGTCAAGTCATCCAGTCAATTCTTGAAAATCTCTAACTGTCTGAAAGTGTCGAGACTTTTTGTCTTTAAGTGTCGACACTTATAGACCAAGTGTCGACACAAGTTGTGTAAGTGTCGACACAAGTCTACAAGGTGTCGACACAACTCCTTGTGTTGTAGATACTATGTCTCGACACAGATTCTTCTTTATGTGTCGACACTGAAATTGAGTGTCGACACAAGTACTTGATCTTCTATCTTTTACTGAATTCTTCTAAGTGTCGACACATCTCCTTTGTGTCGACACAACTTCTTGTGTTGAATCTGTTAAGTGTCGACACTGCTTCTTGGTGTCGACGCATAAACTTTTATGTTGATACTTGCTGAGTGTCGACACAGCTCCTTGTGTCGACACTTGATTCTTCTGTTGAGACTTCTGCTGAGTGTCGACACATTCCCTTAGTGTCGACACTTGTACTTAGAATAATTTGTTGATCTTTCTGTTCTTTGCTAAGTGTCGACACAGCTCCATGTGTCGACACTTTCTTCAAGTGTAGAGTCTTCAGCTGAGTGTCGACACATTGTTCTAGGTGTCGACACTTACTTCATGTGTTGACTCTTCTGTTGAGTGTCGACACATTGTTCTGAGTGTCGACACTTACTTCAAGTGCTGACTCTTCTATTGAGTGTCGACACATTGTTCTGGGTGTCGACACTTACACTTAGTTTCTGTAGACTTTTGCTGAGTGTCGACACAGCTCCAAGTGTCGACACTTTCTGGTGTAGACACAGCTTCACTGGGTGTCGACACAGCTCCTTGTGTCGACACAGCTTTACTGCACTTTTCTTCACTGAGTGTCGACACAGCTCCTTGTGTCGACACTTTGTGTCTGGTGTCGACTCTGCATCCCAGGTGTCGACACAATGACTCCAAGTGTCGACACTGCTTGCCTGGGTGTGTCGACACTTTCCTTCTGGGTGTCGACACATGGACTTAGAAACTTTTTGCTTCAGTCCAGTAATTACATAACCTGCACAAGTAACTTCAACATACATCAAATACATTATGATGTATATCATTGAGTTGGGTGAGGCTTCTTCAAATCAGTTACATTTAAACCAATGTACCCAGCAATCTCCCCCTATTTGGAGAAGTCATAACCCTTAGTCAATGATATACACCATTCATAATAAAATTACAAAATGATGTAAAGCAGGATTATGTACAGCAAGGTAAACATAACATGTATCAATTTTACATGTATACAAATACATCAACACAGAACAAATAAGAAATAGACATATTCACAGAACAAACGTGAAATATATTGATCATATATTGTTCTAATATCTGTCTTATACATTTTCAGAAGTTCACTAAATATTTTACATCCAAAAGATTACAAAATAAACTTCAAGAAAAATTCTAATTCTATTTTTGCTCTGGCTCCTTAATCACTATGCCTTTGTCAGCTTGAACTTTAGCTTGGACAGGAGCATCAGCAGCTTCAGCATCAGCAGGCTTCTTGCCTTTCAAATCTTTCTTCTTAAGCTCTTCAGCTTTGATCTTCTGCCTCTCAAAATAATGGTATGGCTTAGGAAAGTACTTGCTAGGCTCCTGGGCAGTAGGAGGTAGCTTTCCCATCTTTGCCTTCCTTCTATATTGAACAATTGCCTCCTGTCTGGTTTCATGTTTTCTCCATTCAGTTTCAGAAAACCATTTTTTCCTGTCTTGAATGTTATCCTTGGCAGCTTTCCAGGCAGTCAATATGATGTTCCTTGAGGTAGGGCTCCACTGCTCAAAATCTAGTCTCTGTTCAGCTTGTTCCCTAAACCTCTTCTTAGACAATCTTGTCTCTTCTTCTTTCTGCATTGCCTCTTGCATAGCTTCAGTAATAGGCTGAACAACCTTTTCAATAATCACATTGTCCTTGCCCCCAGGTGGGCTATACATAGTCTGGACATCAGCATGAATCATTTCAAAATCTGCAGGAGGATAAATGACCTGAGCTACTTCTGGTTGCTCACCTCCAAGATAGGCAGGGTTAATTCTAGACTCAGCAACATCATTGTCATCACACAGAGGAGGATATCCAAGTGTAGCTCTGATAGAATTTTATATCCACTTAGCATGGTCAGAGATTGCCTTGACTAACACTCTCTCCCCCTTTATGACTTCTCTAGCCATGTGATCTCTGACATCATCCTTCTGAAATCTGATTTGATTATCCAAGTATCTGACTCCATCTTTAAAGAAAGGTTTGAGATTTTGAAGTTGTTCAGATATGGCCTTCTGGGAGGCTTGGATAGCAGTCTTAACAGCAGTGATTTCTTCTTGAAATGCTTTATCAAATTCAGCTTTAATAGTAGCAGAAGAGGTAAAGGTTCTGCAGCCTTGTTCTTTAACTCAGTGACAATAGCATTATGGGAAGCAGTTAAATTGTCATTCATCCTTAGTTGATTTTCAAGAACATATCCTTGCTTCAATGCTATGTCATCTACCTGCGCTTTGATCTTTTCCTGGTGTGTTGCCAAGTACACCACTGCATTTCCACCCTTGTGGAAGCAGTCTGTCATCTCTTTCTTGTTAAGGTTCATTTCAAACCTTATAGACTTGATGTCCTGGGCAAGATCAAATTGTAAGGATTACTGCCCTTCATCTACATACTTCTCAATTGCTTTTCTATGTTCATCCAGTTTAATCTGCATTGCCACCATTAAGGCACTATAATCAAAAGATGGTGTTTGCTGAACTATAAGCTGTGGTGCAATAGATTGTAAAGCCTTCTTATAACTTTGGCTTCTTCTTTTGAATACATAGAGTTTCTTTTGCTTGGCCCTTGCAGCCTCCTCATCTTCAGATTCTGAGGAGCTGGCTATGTCAACCCTCTCCTTAGGGCTTGGAGGCTTCTCAGGTTGCACATCAGGTGCCTTCTCAGTTTCTTGCCTCACCTTCTAGTACAATAGATGTGTCTTCTATAACAGCATCTGGAACTTGACTATTCAGCTGAGTTTGCTGATGATCATCAGACAAATCAGTATCTTCCATAGAAAAATCTAAAGTGTTTAGTTCAGTGAGTACCTCTTGTATGATGGTGGATGCTTGTTCACTTTCCAGTGTAGTGGGTTTATCTACAACTGGAGGCTCCCCCTGGCTTTGATCCCTGTGGATGGGGCTAGCTTGAGGTAGCTCCCCCTGGATCTCAGCAACCTCTTGAGGAGCAGGAGTCTTTGCAGCAGGCTCTTCCTCATGCTCATCTGGAGTGAAGACAACCTGTTCTTCACTTTCAGAACTGCTAGTGGACTCTTGTGCCACTGGAGCAGTCTTCCTTTTCTTCTTTGGAGGAATCTCTTTCTCAGAAACTGTCTTCTCAGGGGTTGGCATTTCCTTTGACAACACCCTGTCCCATCTAGAAAAGATCCTCAGATCCATCTTCCTCATATGATTTATCTTGCTTCCTGTAGCTTGTTGCATTACCTCTGGTATGGTACCAGCTAGGTATAGACTTATAATTCTGCCCAGGTTGGGCTTCTTCAAGCTTTCCTTAATCTTCTCAAACACTATAACTGACCAATCAGTTCTTAAAGTGAAGATTATTCTTGTCATTATATTGAACATAGAGGCAGACACTCTGTCATGCCCTCATGGCTTGCTTAGGATGACCTTTCCAACAATCTCAGACATGAATTTGCCTTGGCTGTTCATGCCTTTCCTGTTAAACACAGATCCCAGCTTCATCTTAGGATCCAGTCCACACCAGGTTAGAGCTTCCCTGGTCTTTGTAGCAGTAACCTCATCTTCCCCTTGAGTTCTTGGAAGCTGTAGAATCTTCCTCAGACTTTTTGGTGATACCTTGACCTTCTCACCATGAATCCTGGATTTGATTTTGTATCCAGATTCGTCCACCTTGGCTCCATTGAGGAATTCAAGTACCTCTTTCTTCCATATCTTAGTAGGTTCAGACACTAGATATTCTAACCCTGAATCGGCAACTAGGGTTACGACAGCCTTAATTTCTTGATTAGCATCATTGAAAGCGCCGCGCACCAGCTCGTATCCTTCGTTGACGTTCTCCTCTAGCTTAGGCGCCATTAGGGTTTGTAGAATTTGTCTTGAGAGAAGAGAGGTGTCGACACAGAAGTTTGGTCTCGAAACTTTGAAAGCGTGTCGACAAACAAAGACAAAACCCTATTTATACCTTTCTGATTTTGAAGATGAACAGGCGGGACAGCTAACTTAAAATGTGTCGACACTGGCAATAAGTGTCGACACTAACTTATCATGTCTCGACACATATGTGTCGACACAAGTTTAGTCAACAGATTTTATGTGTCGACACTTGTTTATGTGTCGGCACAACATAACTCGACACATTGTCGAGACTTTACTTAGAAAATTCTGAGTAAAACATAAGTGTCGACACCACATTGGATGTGTCGACACCTACTTGACATGTGTCGACACTAATATTCTAAAGTGTCGACACCAACTTCTTAGATGTGTCGACACCTTTTTCCTGAAGTGTCGACACCACTATTCTGTGTCGACATAGACTTGTCTATGTGTCGACACCTTTTTACTTAGTCATTTTCAATTCGGTAAACTTACTCTAAGTTTATCATTCCTAGTTCAATTTTAAATCTATTGAACTTAGCTTCTTCTAGGGGCTTAGTATACATATCAGCTACTTGATTATGAGTTTTAACATATTCTAATAAAATATCTTCTCTCTCTACATGCTCCCTAAGAAAATTATATTTAATTTCAATATGTTTTGTTCTACTATGGGATACAGGATTATTAGCTATTGAAATAGCACTAGTAGAATCACAGAAGAGTGGAGTTCTACTTACCTGAAATCCATAGTCCTCTAGCTGATGTTGTATCCACAGAAGTTGAGCACAGCAACTTCCTACAGCCACATACTCTGACTCTGCAGTAGAGATAGCCACACTGGTTTGCTTCTTGCTACTCCATGAAATTAGTCTCCCACCTAGGAATTGACAGGTTCCAGTAGTGCTTTTTCTATCTTCTTTGCATCCTGCAAAGTCTGCATCTGAATAACCTGTTAGTTCAAAATCTCCATTCTTAGGGTACCAGAGGCCTAGATAGGGAGTGCCCTTTAGATATCTCAATATTTTTTTGACTGCTGTCAAATGAGACTCTTTAGGGCAGGCTTGATACCTTGCACAGACACATGTAGCATATATGATATCTGGTCTACTAGCAGTCAAGTATAGTAGGGAGCCAACTATCCCTCTATACAAGGTTTCATCTACAGGTTTCCCTGCATCATCCTTGCTGAGAGACATACTTGACCCCATAGGAGTCTTCATGGTGCTGGATGAATCCATACCATACTTCCTTATGAGTTCTAGGGTGAACTTGGACTGACATATGGATAAACCACTCTTAGTCTGTTTAACTTGGAGACCCAAGAAAAACTTCAGTTCTCCCATACTACTCATCTCAAACTGACCTTGCATAAGTTTTGCAAACTTTTTGCAAAGTCTGCTTTCAGTAGACCCAAATATAATGTCATCTACATATATTTGGACTAGTATTACTTTGCCTCTAGATTCCCTAAGGAATAGAGTCTTATCTATTTTCCCCCTTGAGAACTTATTCTCAATGAAGAAACTAGATAGGGTTTCATACCAAGGCCTAGGGGCTTGCTTTAACCCATATAAAGCTTTCCTAAGTCTATAGACATGATGAGGTAGAGTTGAATCAACAAAACCTGAAGGCTGTTCCACATAGACTTCTTCCTTAAGATTACCATTCAGAAATGCTGACTTGACATCCATCTGGTAAACCTTGAATCCTTGATAGGTTGCATAGGCCAAGAACATCCTTATGGCTTCCAGTCTGGCTACTGGAGCAAAGGTTTGATCAAAATCAATACCTTCTTCTTGCCTATATCCTTTAGCAACCAGTCTTGCTTTATTCTTAATGATGACCCCTTGTTCATCCATATTATTCCTGTAGATCCACTTGGTTCCTATTATATTGTGGTCTTTAGGTCTAGGAACAAGTTCCCAGACCATGCACCTCTTGAACTGATTAAGCTCTTCTTTCATTACTTCAGTCCATTGTGGATCTAGTATGGCTTCTTCAAACTTCTTAGGTTCAACTTGAGATAGAAACTGGAGTAGATTGCTGCATTCATATTTCTGCTCCTGGTTTGTACTCCTTGTCTTGGATCTCCAATTATCTGCTCTATTGGATGATCTCTTAGATGCCTGTTGGCTGGAGGCATCCTTAGTTCTGGTTGAACCTCTTCAGCATCTCCATCATGTTGTACTCCTTGTACTTCTTCTGCAATTGGTACATGTAGTTCTCCCCCGGGACAACAGCCACTGTCTTCTACTTGCTATCTTGCAGCAGGTACTTCTTCTATAGTTAGCTTGTCCATCTTCTTTGTTAAACCTATGGGGCTGCATACACTACTAGACAACTCATTGTTAATAAGTTTAGTCTCATCAAAAACTACATGCACAGATTCTTCTACAACTTGTGTAGTCAAGTTGTAGACTCTATAAGCCTTACTGTTATTAATGTACCTAACAAAAATTCCCTCTTGGGACTTGGCAGCAGACTTAGTCAAGTAAGACTTCTCATTGTTATGTATGAAGCATTTGCAACCAAAGATCCTGAAATAGGATAAGTTTGGTTTCCTGCCTTTCACAACTTCATAGGGGGTCTTGTTGAGCCTTTTAGTGATGGTAGCCCTATTTATAACATGGCATGCAGTGTTAACTGCTTCAGCCCAGAAATACTCTGGCAGTGATGTATCACTTAATAGGGTCCTACCAGCCTCTATCAAGGTTCTATTCTTCCTCTCAGCAATGCCATTTTGCTGAGGTGTTCTAGGTGATGAGAATTCTTGAAATATCCCAAATTCTTCATATAGTTTTGTCATGCTATCAGACTGAAATTCAGTACCATGGTCACTTCTAATTTTGATCACTGTACTGTTTAGTTCATTCTAAATTTGCTTAACAAAGCTATAGAAGACACTAGGTGTTTCAGATTTCTGTCTTAAGAAGAACACCCAGGAAAACCTTGAGTAGTCATCTACAACTACAAAGGTATAGACCTTCCTACCTAAGCTGTGAACTGGCATTGGACCAAAGAGATCCATATGCAAGAGGTATAAACACCTCACAGCATCTTTGTTTTCTATGCTTCTAAAGGTGGATTTAGTCTGCTTGCCCTTTTGACAAGCTGAGCAAATACCATCTTTAACACACTTAACTTGAGGACCATTCCTCACTAACTCTTTGCTAAAGAGTTTGCTAATAGTCTTGTAGTTAAGATGGGCAAGCCTCTTGTGCCATTTGACACAATGAGAGACTGTCTCATCAGCTACAAGACACACTGGAGAACCATTGTTCTCAACCATAATGTCTAAGCAATAGACATTTCTTTTCCTATATCCAGTCAAAATGATCTCTTGATCAGTTGACCTCTTGATATGACAACCATTTTTAACAAATGAGATGTCATACCCTACATCACTTAATTGACTTATACTTATTAGGTTGTGTTTCAACCCTTTAACATAAGCCACTTGAGTAATGGTAACCAAGTTGCTAGAAATGTTACCAAATCCTTTGATGATTCCTTTTTCAGAACCACCAAAGGTGACTTTTGGACCATCTTTTATTGGAATGTAGTCCTTTAGTAATCCTCTTGTTCCAGTCATATGTCTGGAACATCTACTGTCCAAGTACCATGTTGGGGTATGGCCACTTGGACTCACCTGCAAAACAGATTAATGAACCTTAGAACCCAAAGTATTCTTGGGTCCTTGGTACTTGTTAGTTTGCAATCTGACAAAGCTACCTACTGGCTTTCCAATAGGTAGTTTGGTACTCACTTTGGCACTAGCATTGTGCCAACAGTCCACTGCAAAGTGGCCAACCTTGCCACAGCACCAGCATTCAAACTTATTTTACCTTTGCTTAGGTACTGTCTTTGTTGTCTTATCTACAGCTGACTTGTTGAATGTTGGGGCTTTGCCCTTGGACTTGGACTTGGACTGCTCAGTCCTTGCAGGTCTAGTAAAGCCCAGTCCAGCTTTACCCTTGTGATGAACAAATTCATCAATTATGGGTAACACTGACTTAGGTTTAGAAAACCTAGCAACAAGCTCTCTCTCTTTCTGAAGATTAATCTCCAGACTCTTGATTTGATCATTCTTAAAGGTGATAGTCCCCATCTGAATCACTGTTATGTGTTTCAGCCTGGCTATCTCATTAAGCTTTTGATCAAATAGCTTCTCAGAATCTGTTACAGTAGCTTTTAGATCAACAATTTCCTTTGCCTGACTTTTGGCTAGGGACTTGCTTTTCTTGTAAGCTTGCAACAGTACTTTATATTCATCTATAAGCTGATGAATATCATCCTCAGACTCAGATACATTCTCATCACTTGATGATGAAGAATCTGATTCTGTACTGGAACAAGAAACTGAACTTAGAGTTGAACTTTGTACCTTACTGGGTCCTGGCTGCTCCAGGATTTTGTCACTCTCAGTCAATGCCATCAGTCCTTGGCACTGACAGTCTTCTTGCTCATATATAGACTCCATTATCTGCATGAATTCTTCTTCTTCTTCTTCAGCAAACAGCCCTATGTATGCCTCAGCATCAGTCTCAGTTTCTGAAGAAGAGATATCTGATAGAGTCTTCTCCTTCTTGGCAACAAAAGACTTTTCTTTCTTGCCTTTAAAATGAGTCTTGTTCTTGTCACTAGACTCTTTTCTCTTTTCAGGACAATCTGCAATAATATGGCCTTGTCTATTGCAGCAATAGCATACTATCTTTGAACTAGTTGCCCTGCTAGATTTTGTCCTCTTCCTATCTTTCTTTGAAGACTTTTTATTCTGATAGAAGTCTTCTTTTCCTTGTGAAGTAGAGGGCCTTGTCCTCCACTGTTTCTTCTTCAAGAATTTCTGAAAGTGTCTAGTGAAGGCAGCAAAGTCTTCATCACTTTCACTGCTTTCAGACTTTGTGCTGACTGACTCATCTGACTCTGATTCAACTACCTTTTGGAGGTGGAGTTGGTGACTAATTCATGCACTTTCTGGAGGCTTCTGTCTTGAAGGCTACTGTTCTTTCCTTGTATTCATTTCTTGTTGATTTCTCTCCTCTTTCCTTACTGTCAGCTGCATCTTATATGACAATAATTTGCCAAACAGTGTAGGTGGAGGAATTTCTCCCAACTTAGCCATTTCTCTAATGGCACAGATCTTGGTGTCCCAATCTTTAGTTAGGGACCTTAGGAACTTGTCATTTAGTTCATAGTTACTGAACTCTCTTCCATAAGACATGAGTTCATTCACTATTCTGTAGAACTTCTTATAGCACTCAGTTATGCTATCACCCTTTCCTTGTCTAAAACTTTCATACTCCTGATTTAGCAAGGATTTTCTATCTTGTCTAACTTCTTCAGAACCCTCCATATACACTATAAGAGTGTTCCACATCTCTTTGGCTATCTTACAGTGTATTAGATTCTGAAAAGTTGCATCATCTATGACACTCACTATAATGTTTTGTGCCCTTTTGTCCATGGTGGCTAGGACAATCTCATCCTTAGTCATTTCAGAGAAATCCTTTGGGGTTCTCTGATTTGCATCTAGAACAGATATCTTCATGGGCACATAAGGCCCCTCTTTTACTATGATGTAGATCCTAGGGTCAAAGGCTTCCATAAACAGCCTTACCCTTTCCTTCCAGATCCCAAATATCTCTTTCCTGCATAGAGGTAATTTCATGGATCCCAATTCCTTGTGATTTTCAGAGGAACCCATGCTTCTTGATTTTCTTGAATCTGTAATTCACTTAGACTGAATCTGCCAAACAGGATCTCCTCAGACTGTTAGTCCTTTTTGAGTAACCTGGCTCTAATACCACTTGAAAGATAGAGTACCTAAACACCTAGAGGGGGGGGGGTGAATAGGTGACCTAATTGTTTTTGAAACTTTAATGACAGCAATCAGTTATATCACAGAATCTATACTATTTTTGCACAGCAATCACACAAGCATTCACAATCACAGCACAATCACAGCAGACACAGAGTTTTATAGTGGTTACCCAAGCTTTGGGTACATCCACTTTCCCCCTTCGCCTATCTAGCAGTGTACTAGATTCGGCCAAACTCCTCCACTGTCTCAGAACCCAAATTGGTTCCTACACCTCAGGCCCAAGGCCTTACAACTCAGCTTTTCACAAAGCCTACACTCAGCCACAAAGGCCTACACTCGGCCACAAAGGACTACACTCAGCCAACAAGGCCTACACTCAGCCAACAAGACCTACACTCAGAGATTACAATCTCCTACACTCAGGCTCTCAAGCCCTACCCTCAGCCTTTATAATTACAGGCTTACAATTCACTCAGATCCAAGGGATCCTACAAGATAAAAATGTTTATAGAAATAATAACTCAACAACTCAGAAACAAGAGAGGGGAGTTGAGAGTTTCTTGATGAGTTCTTGGAAGAACTCAGCTGGATTCAATCTGACTTAGCTTTCTTCAAAGCTTCTTGAAAGTAGAACTCAATAAGATTGTCTCCTTCTGCAGTTGATCCTTGACCTCTGCCACTTAGAATTCAGAATAAATCTGAACCCTTCTTCTCAGCCTAGTTCCAGAGGCTGATTTCTTGGATGGAGCCCTCTCTCTCCAACTTCTTAGATCTGCACTTGGACAGCTAGATCTTCTTGTATTGTTACTAGAACAATAACTTGAACAACTCTGTGAACCACTTTTTGAATTACTTCAACAACTTGAACCACAGTTTCTGTAAACTGTATGAGCCTATTTATAGGCCTTCTTCATGGTAACCGGCTGGTCCGGTCCATAACTGAATTTGGACATCTCTGACAGGTGCTGTAGACCGGCTGGAACGGCAGCTGTCAAGTCATCCAGTAAATTCTTGAAAATCTCTAACTGTCTGAAAGTGTCGAGACTTTTTGTCTTTAAGTGTCGACACTTATAGACCAAGTGTCGACACAAGTTGTGTAAGTGTCGACACAAGTACTTGATCTTCTATCTTTTGCTGAATTCTTCTAAGTGTCGACACATCTCCTTTGTGTCGACACAACTTCTTGTGTTGAATCTGTTAAGTGTCGACACTGCTTCTTGGTGTCGATACATAGTCTTTTATGTTGATACTTGCTGAGTGTCGACACAGCTCCTTGTGTCGACACTTGATTCTTCTGTTGAGACTTCAGCTGAGTGTCGACACATTCCCTTAGTGTCGACACTTGTACTTAGAATAATTTGTTGATCTTTCTGTTCTTTGCTAAGTGTCGACACAGCTCCATGTGTCGACACTTTCTTCAAGTGTAGAGTCTTCAGCTGAGTGTCGACACATTGTTCTAGGTGTCGACACTTACTTCATGTGTTGACTCTTCTGTTGAGTGTCGACACATTGTTCTGAGTGTCGACACTTACTTCAAGTGCTGAATCTTCTATTGAGTGTCGACACATTGTTCTAGGTGTCGACACTTACACTTAGTTTTTGCAGACTTTTGCTGAGTGTCGACACAGCTCCAAGTGTCGACACTTTCTGGTGTAAACACAGCTTCACTGGGTGTCGACACAGCTCCTTGTGTCGACACAGCTTTACTGCACTTTTCTTCACTGAGTGTCGACACAGCTCCTTGTGTCGACACTTTGTGTCTGGTGTCGACTCTGCATCCCAGTTGTCGACACAATGACTCCAAGTTTCGACACTGCTTGCCTGGGTGTCGACACAAGTCTTCTTAAGTGTCGACACTTTCCTTCTGGGTGTCGACACATGGACTTAGAATCTTTTTGCTTCAGTCCAGTAATTACTTAACCTGCACAAGTAAACTCAACATACATCAAATACATTATGATGTATATCATTGAGTTGGGTGAGGCTTCTTCAAATCAGGTACATTTAAACCAATGTACCCAACAGACTCCTAATCAAGAAGATTGATCACTAGGATGATTTCCTTAGTAGTATCAACATAGGACATTGACTAGGATCAAGAGATTAATGGAGACGACGGCCACCAACATGATGAAGAAGGTGACGACATTCTTACGGAAGATTTTTTTCCATCTCCAGTCAAAGACTTGCGGCACCGTGGTGATCTTGTGGAGCGACGCTACAATCTCCGCACTCGACGCAAGATGGCTTAATAATATTTAGTTGAATTTATTTTGCTATTTTTGAGCAATTTTATTTCATTATGTTATATCTAAACATTTGTGTGTTTTATTTTTATTTTGGGCTGCATGTAGCCTAACTTTGTTGTAAGCCAATATAAGGCCTTGTATTGTTTATTTCTCATTAAGTTGAATAAAAGAAAATTGAAACCCTAATTCCTCCTCTTGAGAAATTCCCTCCTCCTTCCTAAAATTCATCCATAGCACTCTCCCCTTCTCAAAGACGACGACCCTCCCTTCCCCCCCTCTGCCTCAAGTGTTCGGCCACCTCCTCTCCAAAAACCGCTGGCCCTATTTCCTCCTCTCACTCAAGTGCTTGGTCACCTCCCCTCTAGCCGCCACCTTTCCTCTCTCCCAAAATATAAAACTCTCGGCAACTCTAGCCTAAACCCGACCACCCTCCACAAAACCAAAATCTGACCACCTCTTCCTTGCCAACACCAACCAAACTTCAAACATCCTTGGGTGGATCTCGTCCAAGGTGTTAAGTGACGAAGGTAGACGAGTTTCATCTCCATCCGGCGTGACTCCGGTGGTGTCGTTGAAGGACGATCCAAAAAATAGTGAATCAGAATCATCCATTCTGATTGGATAACGAAACCTTCCTACTTTTGGTGTTTTTCCCTCTAGATTTTCATTGTGGTGGATACTTCGGTGTGATCTTTGAAGCGTTGAATTTATCGTGGTTTCTGCGATTGATTTCATTGTCCATCTTTATTTTATTTAAGTTCAAAAAATTTGGCGAACCTTCATTTTCTTTTTGTTGGGAGAGATCTACCGTTTTCCGAATCGTTAATTTTGGTAGACCTCTTTTGGTACAACCATCGCTCGATCGGACCGGGGGGGGTCCTTTTTGCTAGAAAGAATATTGACATATATCATTTTATTCAATCCTAATCGGTTTGGCGTGTGCGCTGCGTGAAATCTGTGCGAGTGTAAAATTCGATCGTTGAGAGACAATTGTGCTTAGTCCGTAGATTTCACGGTGTCAACGTGTGGGCCTGCATCAATTTGGTATCAGAGGGAGGTTCACGTCAATTTTGTAATTGTCACCCTCCCCCTCTTGCCTTGTTCGTCGACATGCACTTGTCTTGCACATCTTTTTGCCAAAATTACAAAAAAAAATTTCCTGGTCTACCAATAGCGGCGTAAAATTTTAATTTTCTACAAAAAAATTATTTTAATAGTCTTTTTATTATTTTCAGTAAAAAAAATCAAAAAATAATATTTTTCCACCCTAGATATTAAGCGGGAACAATTCCTTCTATTGTGTTTTCCTTAGGCCAAAACAACTGCTTTGTTGCATGCGCACTAGATTAGGTACGGTGTATTCCCCGTCTTCTTCCAATATGGTGGACGAACGGGATGCGGGTCACGGTCTCACAGCGCTTGAGGAACTCTGTCAGGATTTCACTGAATAAATGACGGCTATTAGGGAGACACTTCACGAACTGAGATTAAATATCACAGCTCCCCGTAATCAACCCGCCAAACAACATGCGGAAGGAAATAATAATCATAACATTAACAATAATTATGAGCAAGTTCTGCGAGCACCGTACTTGTTTGATATTACTAGGGACGTTTGGGTCAAACCCCCATCATACGATGGATTGGGAGAACCCCAAGTTTTCCTAGACTGTGTTATGGAAATAGAGTGCTACTTTGAGTGGTACAATCTGACTGACGCGGATAAGGTGCGAGTGGCGAGAATGAAGTTGTTAGGTAGAGCTAAGATATTTTGGTTGAATGAGGAACGACGTCTGAGAGTCGAGAACGGTGAATTACCCATTGGTTGTGCAAACATGAAGGAGCTGCTGACAGGCCAGTACGTCACTACGAACCATCGAACGCAGATGTTTGATGATTTGGCTACCCGTAAACAAGGGAATAGGTCGTTCTCTGGGTATATAAGTCTTCTTAAGGATATAATGGTTAGGTGTTGAGTGAAGGAGATGCCAGAGATCACCCTTTCTAGGTTTTCTAAGGGGTTAAACCCCGACATCCAGGGAAAATTACTGCGTTATTGTCACACCGACTTAAACGTCACTTTTAATGCTGCATTAGATATTCAGAAGCACAACGTTCATAAAAATAAGTCTCACTCGTTTCAGAAGGGAAATTCCATCTTAGGACCACCTGCCACTTCCACTTATAAGGATAAGGTGAAGTTCCGGTCCACTGACTCAAACTCCATAGTCGTGACTGCCAGGAATAGTAGAAATCCAACGGGTGAGAGGTTCCATGTAGGAAGGGTTAGCAAAACGAATGCTACATGTTTTGCTTGCGATTCAGGGTCATTACACTAGTAAGTGTCCTACTAACCCCAAGCCCTTAGCCCTCTTAAATTCCACTTGTGAGTCTGACGACCTTATATATGAGGCAGGAGAAAATAGTGAGTCAGAAGGAGTACCGAGCGATTTAGAGGATGATTCCCAAATGATGGTCATTAGTTGTATTCTGGCTACTCCACGAGGTTTAGATGACTTGAATATGACAAATATCTTTTTGTTAAATTTAAGAGTAGAGAAGTGGTGTCTGTTGATCATAGGCAGTGGTAGCTGTATGAATGTAATTTCTGAAAATACAGTGACCCGAATGTCATTAGCTACTAAGCCGCACCCTCACCCTTATAAGGTGGTATAGGTAAAAAAACATCCATCCCGGTGTCGAAGCGTTGTTTGGTATCCCTTACCATCAAGGCTTATTCTAAAAAGATTTGGTGTGACGTCATCCCCATTGTTGGATCCCTAGTTGGATTTGGGCTAGGTTAACTAATTAGGATATCTGACCCATAATGTATAGCCAGGGTCATGTGTTTTGAGTCCTAGAGTCTAGGCTAAGTCCTTAGGTTAAACCATATATGGACCAACTAGCATAAGAACTCAGATGACTGAAGACTTAGAGAAAATCAAGTTCAGTATATAAGTTCGAAGTTCGTCGAACTTAGCTCAATGATCGTCGATCGCTGATTGATGAACTCATCGTTAATTCTCTGAGTTGAGCTCAATGATATTCGAGCTCAGGTCGGCGATGTCTGGATTTCAACTTCAACAAATTCTTTCCAGAATGCTTTCTCTGAACTTAGCTCGACGAATATAGATTTTCAGCTCGACGAACTTGGCGGGCAGAATTGGCAAGTTATTCACAGAATGCAGTTCCCTGTGCTTTGCTCGACGAACTTGGATCCCAGGTCAACGAACAAGTTTTCTCAGGTCGGCGAACAGGATTTCTTAGCTCGACGAATGTGGATCTCAGGTCGACGAAATCTGTTCTTTGGCGATGATTTCTGTTGCAGTTCCAGACTTAGAGTTTTCCTTATTTTCTGTTCTTTATTCCATATTATTTAGGAATAATTTCCTGAGTAATTAATGTTTATATTCTCTGAATATGGCCATTACTAGCAGCATTGATTATGGTCTTCATCAGGATAATTACTTGCTTAATTAAATGGGACAGTTGGGGAAACTCATCAATGCAAATATTATCCAGCCGATTTTCATTCTCCAGGCCATCAGTAATTAATGCTTGAGAATACAAAATTCAAAGGAGGAATTGGATAGAGAATATAAAAGATATTTTCTTTTTTAGAAGACAACAACACAGAGTGATACAGAACCAAAGAACATACAGAAAATCACTCAGACATTTACTGTGCAGAAAACACTTTGTTTTCACCTTGATTTTTCTGAAGAAGAAGAAGAACAACAAACACAAAATCAAGAGCCTTCTTCAACTTCAACTCCAAGGGCTTTTAAGGACAACAATCACTATCAATCAGAAGTTCCTGGGTTACTACAAGTCAATACTGAAGACCTACTATACCCTGTGCAAGGCTTCAAGTGATTTCTGGAGAAGCCTTGACAACAGCAATCCACTTGTCTTCTCAGTTGTTTGAGAAAGGGAAGACACCATCAATCTCTCTCCCCTCCTGTATAAAGAGTTTATTAACTCGCTTCAAAAGTTTATTTTGGTTTGGGGCACCTGATCAAAAGCTCAAAGGTGGCAGTCACCTGATCAAAACATGCTAGTGGATTCCTACCAGGGTGGTAGAAGAGTGGATGTACCCAGGTTGGGGAACCACTATAAAATTTCTTGTGTTGTCTGGTTGCTCTTTTTCTTATTGTTCTTGTTGTGGTTGTGATAGGCTAGTTGTGCTGTGATATATTTTTATGTTGTGTTAGATTAGAACTTTCTGTTAATATTGGTATCAATAATTCATTACTCTAATATAAAATCTTAAAGAGTTAAAAAGTTTTAAATACTTTATTCACCCCCCCCCCTCTAGAGTAAATCAGATCTAACCCTCATCTTTCAATTGGTATCAGAGCAAGGTTCCTTTGGTTGTACAAGCTAACACTTGAACCAAAAGATCCTTTGTTATATCTGATCTTAGTTTTATTTATTTCACAACATGGCACAGAACAAAGATTATGCAAGCACCAGACCTCCATTCTGCAACTTGAATAAATTTGTAATCTGGAAGGCAAGAATTACGTTGTATATGAATTCTATTGATGAGGACATCTATAATTCTATTTTGACAGGTCCTCCTCAACCAACAGCTGCTATATCTATATCTACATGAACATCAAGCACTCATATTGTTCCACCACCTGAGTGGACAGATGCACAGAAAAAGGCAAAGATTGCAGATGCTAAAGCCATGAACATATTGGCACAAACTATGTCAGATGATATCTTCCAAAAAGTGGTTCAATGCACATCTGCCAAGACAATATGGGACTCTCTAAACCAGATGGTTGCTGGTTCAGCTGATGAGAGAAAGGATAGAAGATCAAACCTTATCTCACAGTATGAAAACTTCAAGAAGGAAGAGTTTGAGTCTGTTAGTGACATGTATAACAGACTAAGCTCAATCATTAATGTGCTAAAGACTCTGGATAAGGATTTCACCCTCACTGAGGTGAATTACAAGATCCTCATCTGCTTCGCAAGCTCATGGGATTCCAGAATTTGATCAATCAAGGAGGCCAGGAGTCTTAATGATATTTCCATAGAATCTCTTCTGGGCAAGCTCAAATCATATGAGCAGTTGATCAAGTCCAGGGAAGCTTCAGAATAGAAGACTCCTACAACATCAAGAAAGGAGCAGAACAAAGCTTTTAAAGCTGCAGAAGAAACTGAAGCTCCAACATCAAATGATGAACTCCTGAGTCTCTTAGCATGGAGATTTTACAAAATGGCAAAGAAGGACTTCAGGAGAAAGTCATCCAGGCATGATGATAAACCCAGGTATGAAAGGATACCAACTAAGGAAATTTTATGTTTTGGGTGCAGTAAACTAGGACACTTCATTTCTGAATGTCTTGAAAATCAAAGAAAGAGAAAAGGAGAGAAGAAGACTCCAGGAAGCACCATTACAGCAAGCCTTCATCCACCAAGCACAAAAGAAAAAAAGTGCTTTGTGGCTGAGACTTGGAGTGATACTGAAGAGGAATATTCATTTTCCAGCTCCAGTGAAGATGAAGAAGAAGCAAAGACAAGGGAAGATTGCCTCATGACTATCAATGCCTCTTGCAGTCCATATGATGCTGAGGAACAAGCAGAACAATCAGATAATGAAGAATCTGAATCAGACGTTGATCAAGTATTATCATCCTTTGATTACAATTCTGATAGTTTTAAAACTGAATTTAAATCCATATGTATAGATTTAATAAATTCTGAAAAAGAGATTAAAACACTTAGGGATAAATTAACTGGTCATGAAAATCTTGTTTTTGAAAGTATTAAATTAAAAGATGAACTAACTTTAGCTCAAGAACAAATAATATCATTAAAATCTGAATTAGCTGAGGTTAGGAAACTTGAAGAATCCCTAAATGGGAGAAGCATCATGTTGATGGACATCACAAGAACAGTCAATGCCAGGATAAATGGCATGCAGGGCTTAGGTGCATCATCAAGCCAACCCCCACTAATTCAAAAAAATATTTTGTTAACTCCAATTAAATTAGTCTCAGAAAAGGGAAAAGAGAATATAGAAAAGGATAATAATGATAAACCAGCTGAATTAAAACCAAAGAATAAGAAAAGGAAACAAAATAAGAAAAACCCTAACTATAACAATATTCAACAGATTTCGTCGAACTTTGATCGATGAAATGTGTACAGTTCGTCGAACTCCAGTAGACGAACTCCGAACGCAGATTTCTATAATAATTATTTGTTGAACTATGATCGATAAAACCAGTATGGTTCGTCGAATAGAGATCGACGATTTTGGGGCCCAGAGAATGGATATTCTCATTGTCTAAGTGGAGTTTAGTGAACTCACCCCCATTCGTCGAACTCAGGTCGACGAACTCACTTGAATTTGTCGAACGCAGTTCAGTATAACAGAAACTTTAATTCTTCTAAAACTTATAATCAACCAAGATCTTCTTGTAATCAATTTAACCAATGGATTATACCACCTAAAAAATATCACCCATTAGGTTATAAATGCCAGCATGAATATTCTTATATCTCTAGTTTTAGTTATGTGAAGAAAGAAGGATCCAAGGTAACCTGGGTCAAGAATAGCTAATCTGTTTATTTGCAGGTGAAAGACTATCCTACCACAAAGCAACAGTGGTATCTGGATAGTGGCTGTTCTAAACACATGACTGGAAACAAGGATAACCTAATCAACTTCAAGTCAAAGTTAGGACCAAAAGTAATATTTTGTGACTCCAATTGTGGCCAGATTGAAGGCTATGGAAATGTCCAGATTGGAGCTATCACCTTCAGGAAGGTAGCCTATGTAAGTGGACTGAAGCATAACCTTATCTCCATAAGTCAGTTATATGATGAAAGGTTTGAGGTATCTTTTACTAAAACTTCATGTATTATTACTTCTATAGATAATCTTGTAGTTTTGACTGGCACTAGAGTAGGAAATGTTTATGTAGTCAATTTTAAGTCTACCAAAACTGAAATCTGCCTGTTTAATTCAAATAGCAACAATAATGACCTTTGGCATAGGATATTAGGTCATGTAAATTTGAAAAACATTGCCAAACTCTCTAGGGACAACATTGTTAGAGGATTGCCTTCTTGCCCATACAAGAAGGAAAGCCTTTGCAGGGCTTGTCAATTAAGCAAGCAAACTAAAAATAGTTTTAAATCTGTAAATAAAAGTGATTCACCTAGAATATTGTACTTGCTACATATGCACCTTTTTGGCCCTATTACAGTATAAAGTCTAGGAGGGAAATCTTATACTTTAGTGATTGTAGATGACTTCTCTAGATTCACTTGGGTATTCATTTTGCGATCTAAGTCTGATAACTTCAAGGTTCTTATAGATTTTCTCAATAACATACAGATTGAGTACTCTACTCTAGTTGCATTGATCAGAAGTGATCATGGTACTGAATTTGAGTCTCTTCTTATGCAAGAGTTATGTGAGAAGGAAGGTATAAGACACTGTTTCTCAGTTCCTAGAACACCTCAACAAAATGGGGTTGCTGAAAGGAAGAATAAAACCTTAATTGAATTTGCAGGCACATTACTTGCAGATGCTCATTTACCCCTATCCTTTTAGGAAGAGGCTGTGAGCACAGCAAATTATGTATTGAATAGAAGTCTTATAGACAAACTTAAGAATAAGACTCCTTATAAGCTACTTAAAGGGAAGAAACCTAAAGTAGACTACTTTAAAATATTTGGTTGTTTATGCTATATTCACAACAATAATAAGAAACACATTAGAAAATTTATGCCAAGGCTAAAATAGTATTTATTCTTGGATATTCCCAAGTAAGCAATGCTTATAGGGTATTTAATAAATCTACCATCAAAATTCAAAAATCTGTACATATTTCATTTGATGAAACTAACATGTTTTATAAGGAGAAAGAAATTTCTACTAGTAACTCTTTGCATGAACCATATTTGTGTGAGAAGCTGAATGATTTAAACCTCACCAAAGAGGCTGTTATCCATCCTTCTCCACAAATTGCTAAAGATAATGAAGCTGAAGGCAGTGAAGATAAAGACACTAAAAACAGCGAAGAACCTCCATCAGCTACTATAATTCCACAAGAAGAATTCATTACCCAAGCTGTTGCACAACCAACTCCTCCTACTGAATTTTTCACACTTAGAGATCACCTTGTATCTCAAGTGATTGGAGACATTTTAGCTGTTGTGCAGACCAGGCATCAACTCAACCAAGACTTGATGCATGCCTGCTTCATATCTCAAATTGAGCCCCAATCCATTAAAGATGCAGAGAAAGATCCCGACTGGATTAATGCTATGCAAGAGGATCTCAACCAATTTGGGAGATGCAGAGTTTGGGATTTAGCTCCAAGACCAAAAGACTACCCAGCCATTGGAACTAACTGGGTATTCAGGAACAAGCCTGATGCCCAAGGTTTCATAACAAGGAACAATGCAAGGCTGGTTGCTCAAGGCTCTAGGCAAGAGGAAGGGATTGACTATGATCAAACATTTGCACCTGTTGCAAGGCTAGAAGCAATCAGAATCTTCCTTGCATATGCTGCCTACAAGAAGTTCAAGGTTTACCAAATGGATGTCAAGAGTGCATTCCTAAATGGTGAACTTAAAGAAGAGATTTATGTTGAACAACCTCCAGGTTTTATTTCTCCTACTTATCCCTCTTATGTTTTTAAATTGCATAAAGCTATTTATGGTTTAAAGCAAGCTCCAAGAGCTTGGTATGAAACCTTAGGTAACTTTCTTTTAGAGCATAAATTTTCTAGAGGCATAGTAGATATGACATTATTCACTAGACGCCATAAGGATAAAATTTTATTAGTACAAATCTATGTAGATGACATCATTTTTGGGTATACAGATTCCAAACTATGCAAGAGGTTCTCTGATCTCATGCATTCAAAGTTTGAAATGAGTTGCATGGGTGAGCTCTCTTACTTCCTTGGTCTCCAAGTGAAGCAGCTATCTGATGGCATCTTTATATCCCAATCTAAGTATGTTAAAGAGCTTATCAAAAAGTTTGGGATGTCAGATGCCTCAACCAAGAAAACACCTACGGCTACTAATGTTGTAATTGACTCTGATGAACATGGGAAACCTGTTGATCAAAAATTATATAGGGCCATTGTTGGGTCCCTGTTATATCTTATAGCAAGTAGACCTGACATAATGTTTGCTACATGTATTTGTACTAGGTTCCAAGTGAACCCTAAAGAATCACACCTTATTTTCTTAAAAAGGATTTTGAGATATATAAAGAGTTATCCTAGTGTAGGACTCTGGTATCCAACAGAGTCAAAGTTTGAGTTGACTGGATACTCAGATGCTGACTTTACTGGACGTAGAGTAGGCAAAACAATTACCTCATGGACATGCCAGTTCCTCGGTATGAGATTAGTGTCTTGGTTTTTCAAAAAACAGTCATATGTGTCTACCTCAACAGTTGAAGCAGAATGCATAGCAGCTGGCAGTTGTTGTTCCCAGATGCTATGGATTCAGAACCAACTCCTGGATTATGGCTTCAACTTAAATGATTCAACTTTACTATATGACAACACAAGTGCAATTTCCATTGCATAAAATCAAGTACATCACAGGTGAACTAAGCATATAGACATCAGGCACCATTTCATTACGGAGTGTGTGGACAAAAAAAATTAAGCTTGTCTACATCTACACTGATTTGCAAAGTGCAGATATCTTAACCAAGCCCTTATATGAGAAAAACCATTTGTTCTTTATAAATCAGATTGGTATGATCAATGGAGAATCCTTAATTTAATTTCTGTCTGCGGTCGAAGAATTTTTATAAGTTCGTCGAACGGAGATCGACGAATAGAGAAGAGTTCTAGAGAAATTCGTCAAACGGAGATCGACG
Organism: Platanthera guangdongensis; assembly: GCA_039583875.1. Classification (NCBI taxonomy): domain Eukaryota; kingdom Viridiplantae; phylum Streptophyta; class Magnoliopsida; order Asparagales; family Orchidaceae; genus Platanthera; species Platanthera guangdongensis. The sequence goes on from CM077150.1 coordinate 216,907,285, forward strand.
AACTCTCTGTGTGTGAAGCTATTTTTGTCGACCGGAGATCGATGATATTGCTTCAGAAAATTATTGTCGAACTGAGATAGACAAAATGTTTTCACTTCTTCTGACTGAGATAGACGAATTCTTTTGACTATAAAATATTTCGCCGAACCCAGATCGAAATTTTTTTTTCTTTTCGTCGGATGGAGTCTGCCGCTTCATATTATGAAAATCATTAATCTAGGTTTTCTTCGAGCCCCATCCCGCGCTTTCGGTTCCATTGCACTTAATCTCTATTTCTCTTTTGCAGGAGAACTCATGGCAATTCCGACGAACACTATTGCTGCAATGAAATTTGACATGGGCTTTGATATTGATTTTGATTCCTTCAAGCTCTCTAACCAGATATTTGTGGACATTCTGAAACTGCTTGAGGACAAAAACCTGAAGAAATTCATGACTTGCCGCATCAAGATAGCAATGATTGAGATTAAGGAATGGGTGTTCACCTCTACAACACCATAGGAAGATACAATGATAGGGACAATATCCGTTAATCAAGTTTCCCTTACCCCCGCCGTTTTAACTGAAATTTTTGATCTACTGAATGGAAATGATGATATAGAAATGGATAGTGATGAGTATGATGCTATGCTGATAACAATCGGTCATTATGTAGAAAACCCAAACAAATTGTTAAAGAAAAATTTATCTGCTGAGTTTAAATTATTGGCTAATGTTGTATGCAAGGTTTTATTGGGAAAACATACCGCACATGATTACATCACCAGGCACCAGTTCCTTGTGATGTGTGCTCTGATTAATAAGAAAAAGATAAACTGGGGAAATTTATTGTTTGATTTGTTAAAAAAAGAGAACAATAAGAAGGAAGTTTGCTTTGGAAGGATTCTGGGAATAGTCCTTCAAGAAAAGGCTCCTGAACTACTAGCCTCAATGACAGTGTTCATAAATTCCTCAAAGAGGCTTACATCTGCACTTTTTGGCAGATGGGAGAGGAAAATCACAAATCCATCCAAGGTTTCATCCTCCTCTAAGACTTCTAAGAGCACCAGGGCTGTGCTAGCCACTCCTCCACCTCCAGAAGATGTCCTCCCTTCCACCCACATTTCTTCTCCAGTTCATAATCCACCAAATCAACAGCAACATCAACCCTCACCAGTTCCATCTCCAGAGCATACAATACCACCTCAAACTTTACCTCCATATTCTCCACCTCCTCCACTTAATACATCTGAAATACAATCTGAACTTCCATCTACCTCATAACCCTCTTTCAATCTTCTATCTCCTTAACCATCCCCACAACATTCTCCAATTCAGGAACCCATCTCTTACCCCACAATAATAGTCCAACCTTCTACTTCTGCAACCCCCTCTATTCCCATCCCTCCACTTACCCACACTGATATTCCATCTACTATTCCAGACTATACACATACAGATATGTCCAATGCCTTCTCTGTATGTTCCAATTATGGACATTACACTCCTTACTCCTCCACTGCTCCAAAATCTCTGTATTTAAATTTTTCTAATATAGCTAAAGGTCTTCTAGCATTCATCTCACCCACTCTTGAAAAACTCATAGCCACTGTTATTGCTCCCCTTTCTGCTTCCATCACTTCTCTATCATCCATAATTACTGCTCTGTCCTCTGTCCCATCTTCTAGAGGACTGGCTTCAGGGCCCCCTGAACCCAGTCAGGGGGAGAAACTCTGTGAAGAAGCTCCTGTCTTGATAGTAGCAGTAGAAGCAGCAGCAGATTATGTGATGTCAGATGATTTAGAGGAAGCATTGAGTTATATACAGATTCTGATACAGATATGGATGACACAATTTTGACAAAAATAATAACTGTTGGTGATTACATTATTAATCACACAGTTGATTTATTCAGTTTACTAAATTGTTTGATACAATTCATTTGAATTATCTTCCATTTGTCTGGCCAAAACCTTCTATGGCTATAGGCACTTATTCTGCACCAATAAGCCCCACAGTTGCCAAGTAACTCAAGGCAAGTTTTGCTGCTCCAGTGATCATAAAAGAACATATTACTGAGGATGTTCTTGAGTTAGTCTCCTCCCCATAACCAAAACCTATCTCTACAAAGGCTCCCATATATAAAATGGATGATAGTCCTCTTCCATACTTAGATGAAATTATTATGGCAGATATTGAAGAAGAAAATAAGTTAATGTCTGAAAAAGTTGCTAAAACAGTTGCTCCAGAAATTGAAATTGCAGAACCTCCAGTACAGCCTCAAGCAGAAAAGCAAATATCAAAAGATATTCTCAAGGCTCTTGATGATTTATATGACAATCCTTAGGGATCTTCTAATGAAGAAGAGGATGATGATGATTCTGATGATGATACTGCTACAAAGAAGAAAGTTTCTAAGAAGAGAAAAGTTGTTCCCGAAGCTGCTCGCAAACCAAAGCCTACTCATGATACTCCATATTATATTCTACAGAATATCACTCCATATCCATGGATGCGAACATGGATGTGGCTTTCAAAGAATGAACAAAAAGCTATAAATAAAAGCAGGAGGTACTCACCTCCTCCTCCTTCTAAAAGGAACTGGAGAGGTCCTCCTCTTCCTCCTGCTAGTGCTTCAGGAAGCAGTTCTCAGAGGTCTACTCCATATGCTAGAACAAATCAAAGAAAACCTCATAGATCCTCAAGATCACATGGAAACAACCAGTAAAGGTATTCTTCTAGCTGCTGACAGCAGCAACAGCCACAACAACAAGACATTCAACAACAAGCTTCTAAAACTGAAAAAGCAGAAAGTCCAAAAAGACATGCATCACCACCTATTCCAATTATGGATCCTGAAACAGAAACAACTTCAAGAATGGCCAGTTTCCAGAAGCTTGTTGGATTATCAATGATCAACAAAGCTAAAGCTGAAGGGAGAGATCCTTCTCAGTACTGAACCATGCCATCATACAAAAAGGAAGAGTTGAAATGGTATGAAAAGGCTATCAAAATTTTCAATGTAGATGCCTACATGGACTTACATCCAGAGGCTGTGGTACCCAGGGCAACTTATCTTAATATAATTGGTGTTGCTGATATGACCATGTCCAAAAGAGAAGCAGCAAATCCTAATAGAGAAATCAAATTCACACAGCCCTCTGAGAAAGACAAAGCTGTCAAGGAAAAACAACAGAAGAAGAAAAGATATATTCTGAGTAGCTGTGATTTTCTGAACTATATTTATTTTTTATCACAAAGCTACTATCTATGTAAATATCTGTTGAATGTTTCAATTTTTTGTCAGATATATTTTTTTCTGCTTTCTGAATGTTTTTCCTTCATTTTGTATTAGTGACCTCACCCAAATAGGGGGAGATTGATGGATCTCTAGTTGGATTTGGGCTAGGTTCACTAATTAGGATATTTGACCCATAATATATAGCCAGGGTCATGTGTTTTGAGTCCTAGAGTCTAGGCTAAGTCTTTAGGTTAAACCATATATGGACCAGGCAGCAAAAGATCTCATATGACTCAAGACTTATAGAAAATCAAGTTCAGTATATAAGTTTGACGTTCGTCGAACTCAGCTCAACGATCGTCGATCGCTGATCGACGAACTCAGAGTTAATTCTCTGAGTTGAGCTCGACGATATTCGAGCTCAGGTCGACGAAGTCTGGATTTCAACTTCAACAGATTCTTTCCAGAATGCTTTCTCTGAACTCATCTCGACGAAGATATTTTATCAGCTCAACGAACTTTGAGCGTAGAATTGGCAAGTTATTCACAGAATGCAGTTCCCTGTGCTCAGCTCGCCGAACTTGGATCCCAGGTCACCAAACAAATTTTCTCAGGTCGACGAATAGGATTTCGTAGCTCGACAAATGTGGATCTCAGGTCTACGAAATCTGTTCTTTGGTCGACAATTTCTGTTGCAGTTCCAGACTAAGAGTTTTCCATGTTTTCTATTCTTTATTCCATATTATTTAGCAATAATTTCCTGAGTAATTAATGTTTATATTCTCTGAATATAGCTGTTACTGGCAGCATTAATTATTGTCTTCATCAGGATAATTGCTTGCTTAATTAATTGGGATAGTTGGGGAAACTCATCAATGCAAATATTCTCCAGCCGATTTTCATTCTCCAGGCCAATAGTAATTAATGCTTGAGAATTCAAAATTCAATGGAGAAATTGGACAGAGAATATAAAAGGGATTTTCGTTTTCAGAAGACAACGATAGTGAGTGATACAGAACATGAGAACATACAGAAAATCACTCAGACATTCTCTATGTAGAAAACACTTTGTTTTCACCTTAATTTTTCTGAAAAGAAGAAGAAGAACAAACACAAAATCAAGAGTCTTCTTCAACTTCAACTCCAAGAGCTTTCAAGGACAACAATCACAATCAGTCAGAAGTTCTTGGGTTACTACAAGTCAAGGTTGAAGACCTACTATACCCTGTGTAAGGCTTCAAGTGATTTCTGGAGAAGCCTTGACAACAACAATCCACTTATCATCTCAATTGTTTGAGAAAGAGAAGACACCATCAATCTCCCTCCCCCTCCTGTATAAAGGGTTTATTAACTCCCTTCAAAAGTTTATTTTGGTTTTTGGGCACCTGATCAAAAGCACAAAGATGGCAGTCACCTGATCAAAACCTGCTAGTGGATTCCTACCAGGGTGGTAGAAGAATTGATGTACCCAGGTTGGGGAACCACTATAAAATTTCTTGTGTTGTTTGGTTGCTATTTTTCTTGTTGTTCTTGCTATGGATGTGATAGGCTTTTTGTGCTATGATATACTTATATGCTGTGTTAGACAAGACCTTTCTGTTAATATTGGTATCAATAAGTCATTACTCTAATATAAAACCTTAAACCACCAAAATTTTTTAAATACTCTATTCACCCCCCCCCCCCCCCGCCTCTCTAGAGTAAATTAGATCTAACCCTCATCTTTCACCCACGGATGCTTGTCATGTCTTACTTGGATGCCCATGGCTTTATACCATGATGTTACTCATCTAGGGAGAGATAAAACCTATGAGTTTAAATTTAATGGTAAGACCATTATTTTTTAACCCACTCCGCCTAAAGATCCATCGGTTTCTTCAAAATACACTATTGTACCTGTAGAGGAAAAGACGTTAAGCTTGATATGTAAGAAGGAGTTTGAGCGCGAGTTTATTATAGATGGTGTCATATATGCTCTAGTTTGTTTGCAAATCAAGGAGATAGCTCCTCTTTCGAGAACTTACAGCTAACGCTGAGCACCCTATTAGAGGGATTTAAGGATGTCTACCCAGATGACTTACCACCCGATTTACCCCCATGTGTTACATTCAACATGAGATTGATTTTGTTCAGGGTTCCTCGTTGCCAAATCTTCCCCATTATCGACTAAACCCCTCCACACATTTAGAGTTATAAAAAATAATTTCGAATTTGCAAAGTAAGGGGTTCATTCGTCATAGTAAGACTCCTTGTGTTGTACCCACATTATTGGTCCCTAAGAAAGATGGTTCTTGGAGGATATGTGTAGATTATAAGGCCATCAATAAAATAACTATGAAATATAGGTTTCCCATCCATCGATTGGATGAATTATTGGGCATGTTAGTCGGGGCCACGATTTTTTCCAAGTTAGATCTTAAGAGTGGCTACCATCAAATCAAGATTAGGGAGGGAGACGAGTGGAAGACGACATTTAAATCGAATGATGGAATCTATGAGCGATTGGTGCTCCGGGATGGTCTCACTATTGGCCCGAGTACATTTTCGAGATTGATGAGCTTAGTGTTCAAGCCTTGTTTAGGAAAATTTGTAGTTATTTATTTTGATGATATCCTAGTCTTTAGCGCCTCACCGAACTATCATGAGTCTCACTTGAGGACTGTACTTTCCACATTGCGTACAGAAAAATTATTTGTTAATCTTAAGAAATGTGCGTTTAATGTTCCATCTATGGAGTTCATAGATTATATTGTAAGTTTGGAGGGAATCCATGTTGAGCCTAAAAAGGTCCAATCCATCAAAGATTGGCCGAAACCAACTAATATACGGGATGTTCGGAGTTTTCACGTATTAGGTACTTTTTACCGCCGATTTATCAAGGATTTTAGTAGTATCATGGCACCAATCACGGAGTGCATGAAGAAGGGAGATTTTTTGTTTACTAAATCGGCTGCCAAAGCGTTTGAAATAATTAAATCCCGAATGTCAGAAGCACCTCTTTACGATTACCAGATTTTAATAAAATTTTTGAATTGTCCTGTGACACATCTGGAGTCGGTATTAGTGGTGTCTTGAGACAAGGGGGACATCCTGTTGGATACTTTAGTGAGAAACTCTCGGGACCAAAATTAAATTATTCTAATTATGACAGAGAGTTTTATGCGGTTATTCAGTGTTTACAACATTGGCGTCATTATTTGATCTCTAAGGAATTTGCTATTCTATCCGACCACAAGGTGTTAAGGTTTATTAATTCCCAAAACAAAGTTAGCCCAAGGCATGCTCAATGGGTCTCCTATCTTCAGGAGTATACCTTCATAATTAAAGATCTAAAGGGAACTTTAAATCGTGTGGCAGATGCTCTTAGTCGTGTCTCCTTATTATTGTCTACGCTAGAGGTAAAAGTGATTGGTTTTGATAGAATAAAGGATGAATACGTTAATTGCTCGGATTTCAAGGACATCTATTATTCCACTCAAACCAACTATCCCACTACCATTTCATCATATTATCTACGGGATGGTTATATATTTAAACATTCGAAGCTTTGTATTCCTCATTCTTCCCTGTTGAATTTCATTGTATAGGAGTTACATAGTGGTGGTCTAGGTGGACATTTCGGGTGAGATAAGACCATTACGTTAGTAGAAGATAAGTTCCACTGGCCAGGCCTTAAATCTACGGTTAATAAAATTGTGGGAAATTGTCGCGCGTGTCAATTATCAAAAGGTAATAAAACGAATGCGGGACTTTATACCCCTCTTCCGATTCCTTCCATTCCCTAGGGAGATGTTAGTATGGATTTCATTCTAGCCCTACCAGTCACGTTTAGATGTCATGATTCCATTCTAGTTGTAGTAGATCGATTTTCTAAAATGGCCTATTTTATTGTATGTAGTAAGTCTGATGATGCGTCAAATATAGTGAAATTCTTTTTTATGGAAGTTGTTGGGCATAGGGGTGTTCCAAAAATGTTAGGGACCGATAGAGATGTTAAATTTACTAGTTACTTTTGGAAGACCCTATGGAGAATTATGGGCACCAAAGTATTGTTTACTTCGGCCTACCATCACCAGACAGATGAGCAAACAGAAGTGGTAAATAGAAGTTTGGGGAGTTTACTTCGTTGTCTTATGGGTGACCACAAGGGTATGTGGGACCTCATACTTCCCCATGCTCTGCTAGCATACGAAAATTCGAAAAATAGGAGCATAGGTTTATCATCAAATGTGATCGTGCACGGATATAAAGCACCAGTGCCAATTGACTTGATTCCGTTACCGCCATCTAATAAGTCAAGTCAATTTGAATAGGATTTTGCCTCTCACATTCATGATTTGCATAAACACATAATTGAAGCGCTAACCACACAATATGCATCTTATCAAGTTCATACTAATGTACATAAAAGTGAGTCTCTTTAAGGTTGGCGATTTAGTCTTGGTGTGTCTCGTCCCTGAACGGATGCCTTCAGAATTATAAAAAAGTTGGCAAATCGGCGAGCTAGACCTTTTCGAATATTAAAGAAATTAGGACAAAACACATATCTTTTGGAGTTACCCACTGACTGGGGTATTTCCCCTATTTTTATTGTTTCTGATTTAACATCATAGGTTTCTCAACCACTTGAATTATCTAACTATTTGTTTAGCTCCACTACATTTTCTAATGGGCTGGGGGTGAGCTTGTGTCTAGATCGCTCTCTCCATCGGTCTTTAATGTAGGTACGTTGGTTGTTTATGAAGAAACGTTTCCTCCTTTATTGCCTATGCTTTTCCCAGGTTTCCCAGGACCAACTTTTTGCCAGACACAATCATCAAGGATGAATCGCTTTCCTCTCCAAGTGGTGATGTTCGCCGCTACTTGATATGATGGTGTGATCATCAGGCCTCCTATGACTCTTGGCTTCCGGAATCAGAGGTGGCTCACTTAGATGATTCTCTTCTGCGCCGGTACCTGCATGCCAAGTCATCGGTGATGAGTACTTTTGAGCGGGGGAGAATTGATGGAGACGACGGCCCCCAACGTGATGAAGAAGGCGACGACAGGCTTACGGAAGATTTTTCTCCGTCTCCAGTCAAAGACTTGGGGCGTCGTGGTGATCCTGTGGAGCGACGCTACAATCTCCGGCCTCGGCGCAAGACGGCTTAATAATATTTAGTTGAATTTTTTTTTGCTATTTTTTAACATTTTATTTCATTATGTTATATCTAAACATTGGAGTGTTTTATTTTTATTTCGGGATGCATGTAGCCTAACTTTGTTGTGGCCTTGTATTGTTTATTTCTCATTAGTTTGAATGAAGGCAAATTGAAACATTAATTCCTCCTCTTGATAAATTCCCTCCTCCTTCTTCCTAAAATTCGGCCATAGCCCTCTCCCCTTCTCCAAGCCTCCGGAAATACCTCCTCCCCTCCCCCTCAAGTGCTCCACCACCTCCTCTCCAAAAATGGCCAGCCCTATTTCCTCCTCTCCCTAAAGTGCTTGGCCACCTCCCCTCTAGCCTCCACCTTTCTACTCTCCAAAAATACAAAACTCTCGTCCACCCAAGCCTAAACCTGACCACCCTCCACAAAACCAAAATCTGACCACCCTCTTCCTTGCCAACACCAACCAACCTTCAAACATCCTTGGGTGGATCTCGGCCAAGGCATGAAGTGATGGAGGCGGATGAGTTTCATCTCCATCCGGCGTGACTCCGGTGGAGCCGTTGAAGGACGATCTAGAAAATAGTGAATTAGAATCATCCATTCTGATTGGGTAACAAAACCTTCCTACTTTTGATGTTTTTTCACTCTAGATTTTCATTGTGGTGGATACTTTAGCGTGATCTTTGAAACGTTGAATTTATCGTGGTTTCTTCGATTGATTTTGTTGTTCATCCTTATTTTACTTAAGTTCGAAAGGTTTGACGAACCTTCGTTTTATTTTTGTTGGGAGAGATCTACCATTTTCTGAATCATTAATTTTGGTAGATCTCTTTTGGTACAACCATCGCTCGATCGGACCGGGTGGGTCCTTTTAGCCAGAAATAATATTGGCCTATAGCCTCTTATTCGATCCTAATCGGTTTGGCAATCCGTACGATCACATTTAATTGATATTATTGCTTGGCGTGTGCGCTGCGTGAAATCTGTGCGAGTGTAAAATTCGATCGTTGAGAGATAATTATGCTTAGTCCGTAGATTTCACGGTGTCAACCTGTGGGCCTGCATCAGAGAAAATTTCTCCCTTGATCACATCTCCTACCTCAATAGATATACCTATTAAAGAAGCAAGAAAGCGGGAGATGTGAGGCAATACATTAAGGAGATATGTGGAAGCAATACTTGGCATGACTAGGTCATGTTGTGTCGGTTCATATTACTTGAAAAAATTCTAGTAGTATAAGAAATGCAATGACTGACCACATTTTGAGCCATGATTGTGTCAGTACATATTTTGAGGTAAGTACTTCTAGTGGTGCTCCATTTAAATATTAAGTGGTATAAAGGAGAGTGCATATTACTTGAGCAATTATTCAAGTAGTATGAGGATGCATTAACTTAACTTATTGAGTCAGTACAATTAAATGGAGCACATTGAATTAATATAACATAAACTAGCAGTTGTAGCAAATTATAATCTACAGCTGCATGAATTTATTCTGCAGATTATGTTAATGCCTCTTAGTATTGCAGGGTGTTCTTCCTTCTTCAAATAGGGGGAGATTGTTGGGTCCATTGCCCACAATGTTCCCTAGAGTGGAATTGAAGAGGCATCACCATCAACACTAAGAGCATAGTTGTATTTGATGTTGTTTAAGCTCATCTTGTGCAGAATGTTTCATTGAACATGTCTAGATAGATTGTCTAAGTGATGCGACAGGTGGTCATAAGGCAAAAATTTGGACACCAAGAGAAGGTGTTGGAAAGGTATGAATTTGCCTATGTCCATAGACGTTGAGTGAGGAAAGCTCACTCAATGCCAGAAGTCAAGGAGAAGTTGACAATGTAGTTAAGTCCACAGGAGTTGAGTGAAGTAAGCTCACTCAATGCCAGAGGTAAGAAAGAATGTTGGCAAGCTGGAAATGTGGTTGTCCACAAGCATTGAGTGAAGTTGACTCACTCAACGCCATAGAGCTATAGGCAGAAATATGGCTAAGTAGTTTGGTGTTGAGTGATGAAGACACACTCAACGCCATACAACAAAAAGCTATTAGTTGAACTCATTACAAAGCTCATTGAGCTAAGCTCAGAGTTTGTCTAGCTGAGATCATCGTTCGTCAAACTCAGTTCAGCATTCGTCGAACTAAGTTCAGAATTTTCGTTAAGGCAAAAAGCGTTGAGCGAGGAATGCTCACTCAACACTCTCAACGCCTAAGATGCTATAGAGATAGAAAATTGGCTAAGGCAAAAAGCATTGAGTGATGAAGACGAACTCAACACTCTCAATGCCTAGGATGTTGCAGAGGTAGAAAATTGGCTAAGCCAAAATGCATTGAGTGATGAAGACACACTCAACGCTCTCCATGCCTAAAGATGCTGCAGAGGTAGAAAATTGGCTCAGGCAAAAAACATTGAGAAATGAATACACACTCAACACTCTCACTGCCTAAGATGCAGAAAGCTTCTCCAAGGCAAAAAGATTTGAGTGATGAAGACACACTCAACGCTCTCAATGCCAGACAAGCAGAAAGATTTTGGCTAAGGCAAATGACATTGAGTGAGGCTTATTCACGCAACGCTCTCAACGCCTAGATAGACAGAAATCTGTCTAAGTGTTTTGGCGTTGAGTGATGATTACTCACTCAATGCCTATGCTAATGTTGCTTGATTTTTGGCTAAGTCCACATCTGATGACGTCAGCAAGTCAACAAGTCAACATATTTCAATTTAGTGGCCGGATGGCTACAATACGCGATAAATGTTGTCGCAGACCTACTGTATGACAGTTGGAATTAAAGCAAGGTTGCTGCTGGACATTAAATGTGTGGGGCCCACTACTCAAGAGCCATTGGGTCATAATCAATAAAAGGGAAGGGCTTTATAGAGGAATTGAGCCTTTGGAGAAAAGCAATTAGATAGTTCTTCTTCTATGCCATTGTTGCTGAGCTAAAGAACAAGAAGCTCAAGTCAGCAAGACAAAGAGCAAGTTAGTTGTTGGTATCAACATCTAAAATAGCAAGATAGCTAGTGTGATCTTCATCTGCACCAGCAAGTTAGCTTAGAGGGATTCTCCGCGAAAAAGGTAGCAGCTTGGGCCGACCCTTACTGCAGGTGCTTCACAGACCCAACCAACAAATCCTAAAGATAATTCTCTTGGGGAGCTGTGAAGAAGAAGTTAGGGCTGAGGAGGTGGCTCAGTTCAGAACGTGGTAGAGAAGCTAAGCTACAAGTTACTTCCAGCATAGGCCAAAGCAAGATCTTCATCCTTATTGCTGTGAAGAAGAGAGTAGGGTTGGGATTCTTCCAGCTCAGGTTGCAGTAAGATCTACTACAGTTACTTCTCTAGTTCCAGCTGGATAAAATCCATGGTGCTGAGAAGAGGAAGATTGTGTACATCTTGAAATCATAAAACAACTAAAAGCCAAAGCTCTTAAAGAAGAAAAATTTAAGAAACTCAAAAAGAGACCAATAACCTATTCACCCCCCCCCCCCCCGAGGTGATTTAGATATCCTTGAATTAAAGACTTTCACCAGACGAAATAATGGGATAATAAGGTTTGACCTACAAGGTAGTTTGCTAAACTTGCCTACACAGATCCTCAAAATCTCTTTCGGAAGCTGCTTTCCTATGAGTAGAAATCGACACAGGAAAAGTTGAAGGAGGAAGTAGATCTTCAACAAGAGAAAAGTCAGTGGCCCTGAAGGCTGAAGGGTCAAGGAAAGCTAGAGCTATTTCTCCTTCCAGAACTCAAATTTCATTTGATCATGAAGATTCAGAGCCAAGCACCTTGAGCTCAAAAATGTCTGATGGAGAATTCTCTCTTTTCTCCAAGTAATTTAAGAGGATGCTTAGCAAGAGGAGTCAGATAAGAAATCGGCCCCCTCATCTGATTATAGGAGATCATGTCATGATGGTGATCATCATATGAAAAGCTATAATATCAATGACAAGTATAAATCTAAACCAATCAAACTTATTTTTTCTAACATGGTGTGCTATTGCTATAATATGTCAGGGTACATGATCACTGAATGTCCTTACAAGAAGAAGGAAGGATCTGAGAAGGAATAGAGGAGTCCTTTCAATGGTAAGAGGGAGGAGAAGAGCTTCATTTCAAAGAAGCGAAAGACTCTCAACAACATCGACTTAGATGAGTCATGTTTTGATGAAGAAGCATATTTTGGTCTCATGGCACATACTGACGAGGAAGACTATAACTCCCAATACAATGGGAAGTTACACTCAAGCACTCCTCTCTCTGAGTCTGAAGTAGCCTTTGATGGTCGTGAACACTATTCTTCTGAGGAGGAGTCAGATCTATTGGCTCAATATAAGGTTTTTTTGGCAGGATTTGATAAATCTCATAAAGTTGTCAAATCACAAGGGAAAGAAATTTCCTCTCACAAGGCATTACACTCTAAACTGAAGGAAGAAATTTAGATATTAACTCCTCTCAAGGAAGAAGTTCAATCCTCAAAAGAGGAACTTAAGACCTCTACTGAACTAGTAGGTCAAAAGGAGAAAGTCATCAATGAACTGGAAGAACGTTTTTGGATGAGAAGAAGCTTATAGAAAGCTTCTTGAAGCCTAACACTACCCTTCCTCTTATAGATGGATTTTCTGCTTTGAAAAAGTGAAGTGGTGTTGGACACGAATCTATTAAGGGTAAAGGGAAGGTTCCTCAAAGTCACACTACTTTTAAGAAAGTAATCTTTCCGACAAACAAGTATGACTTTGAGACATCCTACAGTCACTTTCCTAGACCAACATATTTTGACTCTTACAAGAACAACCAAGGTTGGAGCCGCACCAGATATTTTGGAATGAGTACTTTAAAAGCACCTCATGAAGAAATTATCCTTAAGGATTATGGTCAATTAGTTCATGGACCGAGTGGTAAGGGAGTAACAAAAGTAAAATCTATTGTTGTCAAGACACTTGAGACAAAGAAGTGTTGTGTATGTTATAATCATAGGGTAGCTTCCTCCAAGTCAGTGGCACCTATGAGACCTCCGGTTCATAAGGTAAAGCAGCAAAATAAGAGAAGATACAACATGTTTGTTTGTTGGTATTGTGGCAAGATTGGTCACTTCGTCATTTATTGTTGCTTTAATTAAGTAAATTATAAGACTCCACGAGTTAACACTGCAAGAATGGCCACTCGCAATGATAACACTCCTAATGGTGTTCATCTAACCAGGAACCAAGGACCCAAATCTATTTAGGTTCCTAAGGATAATTGATTTGTAAATGCAGGAAATTTAAAGGCCAACAAAACTCCTATCTGGTATTTGGACAGTGGATGTTCGTGGTATATGACTGGAACAAGAAGAATACTTCAGAATTATACCACAGTCGAGGATGATCCAAAAGTTATTTTTGGTGTATTTGATTGGGGAATCATAAAATGTTATGGTATGATTACCAATGGTATAGTCTCTTTCACAGACGTGGCATATGTTAAATGATTACAACATAATTTTATAAGCATAAGTAAACTGTATGACAAAAGCTATATGGTTGAGTTCTATAAGGACAAGTGTTTGATAAAGTCATTTGAAAGCTCAGAAACTATTTTATTAGGCACTCAGAGTAGAAATATTTTGTCTCAATTTTCTTTATTTAGAATCTTCTACACCGGTGTGTTTTTTGGCAAAAGATAATGCATATCTTTGTTATCAATGACATAAGAGACTAGCACATATTAATTTTAAAACTATATGTATATTATTTTCTCACGACTTAGTGCATGATGCACCCAATATTAAGTGCATTAAAGTGATTTTGTGCCATGCATGACAAATGGGCAAGTAGACAAGGGCTATCTTTAAAAGCATTATTGTCAAAGATTCTGACAGATGTTTATTTCTGCTTCATAAGAACTTATTTAGTCCTATGCCAGTTCATAGTTTAGGAGGTAAAGTCTACACCTTGGTAATTGTTGATGAATACTAACGTTTTACTTAGGTGTTAATTCTGAAACGCAAGTCAAATACCTTTGACTCTTTCACTAACTTTGTCAGGCGGGTACAAAATGAATTAAACTACTCTGTGGTTAATATCAGAAGTGACTATGGAACCGAATTTGAGTCTGGTGCCATGTCAGGGTTTTGTGCAAGCCAAGGTATCTTTCATGAATTTTTCTCTCCTCATACTCCATAACAAAATGGAATGACTGAGAAAAGTAATAAAAAACTTATTGAGGCATGTATAACAATATTGAATGGCTCATCTTTACCAAAATACTTCTGGGCTGAAGCAATCAATACAACTTATCACCTGCAAAACAGAGCTTTAATCAACAAGAACTATCGTAAGACACCTTACGAACTTCTGAAGGGCAGAAAACTAACTGTGTCCTACTTTAGGATTTTGGAAGCAAATGCTTTGTACTAAATAATAGGAAACATTACCGAACTAAGTTTTGTGAAAAATGTTTTAAAGGTACTTTTGTAGGATATAGTAGTCATAGTAAGGCGCCTAAGATATTTAATAGAAAAAACCCTTGAAAGAATTGGTTCCTAAACACCTAGAGGGGGGGGGGGGAGGGGTGAAGAGGTGCAATTCCTCTTTATACTAAGGCAGAATATTAATACAGTTAATCCAATTAAATCTATCTATTCTACAGCTACCACAATCACAGAATTCATAGAATCACAAACAATCATATATTGCACACTGATTTATAGTGGTTCCCCAAGGTCTGGGTACATCCACTTGCCCCCTTCGCCTATCTAGCAGTGTGCTATATTCGGCCTAACTTCTTCTCTTCACCTCAGATCTGCAGATCTTATAGCTCAGAACCCAAACAAGGCTCCTACAACTCAGAGTGAGTCCACACTCCTACAGCTCAGGCAATCTGCCCTACCTCAGCCTTCAACAAGGTCTACAACTCAGAGATAATAATCTCCTACAACTCAGGCTCACAGCCCTATCTCAGCCTTCAACAAGGCCTACCACTCGGAGAAATTAATCTCCTACAACTCAGCCTTTATAAATCAGGCTTACAACTCAGATCATAAAAACATCATATAGAAAAATAGATGTAAATTGTAATTTTACCACAACCCTAGTTGAGAGAAAAAGGATGATGGTTTCTTGATCAGTTCTTGGAAGAATCTGATGACAGAGAACAACCTCTCTTAGCTTTCTTCAAAGCTTCTTGAATCTGAACTCAATAGGGTTGATCTCCTTTGAAGTTGATCTTCAATCAGCTTCTTTCTTGAAATTTAGAAATCAATCTGAATCCTTCTTGGCAGACTGGTTCAAAATCTGCACTTAAGGGACTTGTTGATGTAAGCCCCTTTCTTCTCTTGAATAGATGGAGCTCTCTTTCTCCAAATACTTCTCTTCAGTATCACTTTTCTAATCTTCAATCATCAAATCTCTGTTGATGGAGAATGTCTTTATATAGACTTTCTCCAAGGTAACCGGTTGATCCGGTTTTTAACGAACTTCTGACAGCTCTGACAGTTGCAGTAGACCGGTTAGAAATGGCAGCTGTCAAGTCTTCCAGTCACTTCTTGAAACTCTGTCTCTGTCAACAAAGTGTCGAGACTGAACTTCATCATGTGTCGACATAAGTAGACTAAGTGTCGACACAAGTAGACTAAGTGTCGACACAAGCCTTGGTGGTGTCGACATAGCACCCTTGGTGTTGACACTGCTTCTCTACACAGCTTCTGTAAAATGTGTCGGCACTAGCTCTGTGTGTCGACACAGTCACTTCTTCTCTTCATACAAATTAACTTTGTTGAAACTCTGCTATGTGTCGACACAAGTCCTGTGTGTCGACACAGTTGATGTCGACAAAGCTTTTCTGCGTGTCGACACTGCCTCTGTGTGTCGACACAGTTGATGTCGACAAAGTTTTCTGTGTCTCGACACTGCCTCTTCTGGTGTCGACACAGCCTTTCCAAGTGTCGACACATTTGACTCCAAGTGTCGACACAACTTTTCTCTACTGTCGACACGAGCCTTCGTAAATGTCGACACAGCTTCTCCTGATGTCGACACATGGACTTAGAAACTTTTTCCTGCATTCTTGTATTTTCTTAACCTGCACATATAAACTCAAAACAACATCAAATACACCTTGATGCATATCATTGAGTAAGGTGAGGCTTCTTCAAATCTGGTACACATTTTCCAATGTACCCAACAATCTCCCCCTATTTGGAGAAGTCATAACCCTTAGTCAATGATATACACCATTCATAACAAACATACATTATGATGTATAAAAATATTATATGATAGGGTAACTTATAAACAAAACATATTCAAAATGTCATCACAGAATAATGATGCAATCAAAATAAGCATTAATCACTGTTTTGTTTAAACTTCCAATAGTTTACATAGATTTTTATCAACTTAACATTACAATGTTTGTAAAATCTAGTAAATCTATCCTAAGGCTGGGCTGGCTCCTTGATAACTATGTCTTTGCCTGACTGGATCTTGGCTTATACTGGAGCATCAGTATCTTCAGCTGGTTTCTTGACTTTTAGATCCTTCTTCTTTTGTTCTTCAGCCCTGATTCTTTGCCTTTCAAAATAGTGAAAAGGCTTTGGGAAATATTTGCTAGGCTCCTGAGCATTAGGAGGTAGCTTCCCAGCTTTTCCCTTTCTTCTATATTGAACAATGGCTTCCTGCCTAGCTTCATACTTTTGCCATTCTTGTTCAGTGTACCATTTCCCCCTATCATGGGTCTTGTCCTTTACAGCTTTCCAAGCAGTCAAGATAATATTCCTAGAAGTAGGACTCCACTGCTCAAAATAAGGCTTCAACTTAGCCTGTTCTCTGAATCTTTTTTTTGAAAGTTGAGCTTCTTGCTCCTTATTCACAGCTGCCTCTGACATGTCTACCTTTTCAAGGATAACATTTTAGTACCCTCTAGAGGGTTGTACATCTGACCAACCAGGTGTTGAATTTGCTCAAAATTAGAAGGGGGATATATGATTTGAGCTACTTCCTGCTGACCCCCTTTAACTCCTGCAACTTGAACTCCTGACTCAGCTGTGTTGTCATCATCACATAGGGGTGGATAACCCAGAGTTGCTCTAACAGCATTTGTTATTCATTTAGCATGCTCTGAGCTAGCATTGACTAACACTCTCTCCCCCTTTATGACTTCTCGCTCAATATGATCCCTGAGATCATCTTTCTGAAATCTGACTTGTTCATCTAGATAATTAACACCAACTTTATAAAATGACTTGAGTTTTAGAAGCTGATTAGAAATAAGCTTGTGAGAATTCTTAATAGTTGTTTGTACAGTAGCTAGTCCTTCTTGTAATTGCTTATCAAAATCTGACTTGGCTTTATCCCTTGCCTCAGTCTGGGCAGCAACAGTATTCTTTAATTCAGTGACAATCACATTATGTGATTCAGTCAGATTATCATTCATTCTAAATTGATTCTCTAGGACATAGCCTTGCTTAATAGCTATATCATCAACTTGAGTCTTTATTTTTTCTTGATGTGTTGCTAGGAAAACCACAGCATTGCCTCCTTTGTGAAAGCAGTCTATCATCTCCTTCTTGTTCTGATTTACCTCAAATCTTATGGATTTGATATCTTGAGACAAGGAAAATTGTAAATCATTATGGCTTTCATCCATATATTTTTCCATAGCTGCTCTTTGTTCATCCAATTTAACTTGCAAAGAGATCAGCAAGGAGCTATAATCAGTGACTGGGGCAGGTTGTGGAGCAGTTTGCAATGCCCTTTTATAGCTCTGGCTTCTTCTTTTGAACACCATTATCTTTCTCTTCTTTGCTCTTAGAGCTTCTTCATCTCAGAATCAGAAGTACTGCCTAGATTCACAGTGTCCTTTGGACTTGTGGGAAACTCTTTGTCAGATTTAGGTAACTCCCCATGAGTCCCTTGCTCCTCTTCTTCAGTTCTGACTTGCTCCCCCTCAAGGTTAGCTTGTTCTCCCTCAAAGTAAGCTTGCTTTCCCTCTATTTCAGCTTGCTCCCCCTCAATATTAGCTTGTACTAAATCAGGGAACAACTCTTCAAGGGTAAATTCTTATTGAGTTGGGACTTGAGGCACCACCAACTCAGGAGCATCAGTAGCTGTAGAGGTATCCTTCATGATAACATCTTGTGCTGGAGTATGGAGGTGAGTTGCCTGGTCAACATCAATCAAGTGTACTGTTAGTGTTTCACACTAAGTATTAAAGAATGTTTGATTCACTTCATTGATTACCTCTAGAATTGTTTGAGTAGCCATTTCAATTTCCAAGTGGGTTGGCTCCTCCTCAAGATGAGGCTCCCCTTGCACCTGAGCACCATCTATAATTTCTTGTGCAGGAGATATTTCAGCAATCTCTTGCCTCTCTTCATTAGGTATGTCCTTAGTTAGGACCCTATCCCATCTAGAGATTATCCTTATGTCCATTCTCCTCATATGATTAATCTTGGATCCAACAGTCTGTTTCATTACTTCTGGAATTATTCCAGCCAAGTAAAGACTCGTGATCCTTCCCTGATTTGGCTTCTTAATGTCTTCCTTAATCTTTTCAAGGATTACTGCAGACCAATTAGTGTTCAGTCTGAAGATAATCCTGGTCATCAGGTTGAACATATATGCAGAAACCCTATCATGTCCCCCTGGCTTGTAGAGAATGACCTTGCCAACCATTTCTGAAAGGAATTTTCCTTGCTGATTCATCCCTTTTCTGTTCATTGCAGATCCAATCTTCATGGTGGGATCCAATCCACACCATTGAAGTGATTCCCTTATCTTGTATGAAGGTACTTCTTCTTCTTCTTGAGTTCTTGGAAGGTGAAGAGTTTTTCTCAAGCTCTTCAAGATTAGTTTAACTTTAGCACCCTGAACTATAGATTTTACCTTAAGTCTAGTTGAATCTAAAGTGGCTACGCCATAGAATTCTAGTATTTCTTTCTTCCAAATCTTTATTGGTTCAGATACTAGAAATTCCAAACAATTTTCTACAATTAGGGTTATCACAGCTTGAATCGTTGGTTCTGCATTATCAAAGGCGTTGCGAACAAGCTCAGAGCCTTCATTGATGTTTTCTTTGAGCTTTGGCGTCATTAGGGTTGAGAGGAATTTTGGATTGAGAAGAGAGTATTTATCGACACAAGGTTTTTGTCTCGAAACTATGGAGAGTGTGTCGACAGACTATGTTGTTAACCTATTTATACCCTTCTAAATAGGAAGGTCACAAGGCTCGTCAAAATCCTCTTAATGTGTCGACACAGTTGAAATGTGTCGACACAGACTTCTAATGTCTCGACATAAGTGTTGACTTCTATATGTCGACACTTATTCTATTTGTCTAGGTCGTGTTCGATGAAGAGCCCGTGAAGTCGACGATTTGAGTTCGACAATGTGTTGTTGAATCTGCACTCGACGATTAGTTGATTCTGCACTCGACGAAATTTGTGTATTGATCCTAAGTGTCGACACCACTTCTAGATGTGTCGACACCACTTCTGGATGTGTCGACACTACTTCTCTGAAGTGTCGATACCAATTTTCTAGATGTGTCGACATCACTTTCCCGGAATGTCGACACCAACTACTATGTGTCGACACATACAACTTCTTGTGTCAACACAATTTTACTTAGCCAAATTTGTTAAACTAATTTATGTTCAACATTCCTAATTCAATTTTGAAATTATTGAATTTAGTTTCATCTAAAGGCTTTGTGAACATATCAGCAAGTTGTAAATCAGTATTAACAAATTCTAAAGAAATATCTTCTTTCTCTACATGATCTCTATGAAAATGGTATCTTATTTCTATATGCTTTGTTCTATTATGAGAAACAGGATTATGAGCAATAGAAATAGCACTAGTAGAATCACATAATAGGGGAGTTCTACTTACCTAAATACCATAGTACTCTAACTGATGAAGTATCCACAACAGCTGTGCACAACAACTTCCTACAGTAACATACTCAGACTCAGCAATGGAAATTTCCACACTAAGCTGCTTCTTACAGCTCCAAGACACCAATCTTCCTCCTAGAAATTGATAGGTGCCTTTTGTGCTTTTCCTGTCTACTTTGCAACCTGCAAAGTCTGCATCTGAATAACCCATTAGTAGAAAATCTCTATTCCTAGGATACCAAAGGCCTAGATTAGATGTGCCCTTAAGATATCTCAAAATCCTTTTGACAGCAGTAAGATGAGATTCTTTAGAGCAGGATTGGTACGTAGCACAGACACATGTAGCATACATGATATCTAGTTTACTAGCAGTCAGATATAGGAGGGAGCCAACTATCCCTGTTCTAGTAATAGTCATCCTTGGACTGAGATGATGATGGATTAGATTTCCACTGCTTCTTCTTTAAGAACCTCTGGAACTGCCTTGTGAATGCTGTAAAGTCTTCATCAGCATTACTGCTATCTGAACTGTGACTATCAGAATTTTCTAAGTTCACTTCTGCAACTTTCTTAGGAGAAGATGGAGACATCCTCCTATTCTTCCTGGTGGCTTCTACCTTGAAGGCCACAGACTTTTCTCTAGAGTCAACCTTTGTATGTTTCTCTTCCTCTTTTATGGCCATCAGCTGCATCTCATAAGACAGCACTTTTCCAAACAGCATTGGAGGTGAATTCTCTGCCAGTCTGGCCACTTCCCTTATGGCACAGATCTTTATATCCCAATCCTTAGTCAAAGACCTAAGGAATTTGTCATTCAGCTCATATATACTGAAGATTCTACCATATGACATTAGTTCATTTACAATTTTATAGAACTTCTTATAACATTCAGTTATACTATCAGACTTGGCTTGTCTAAAACTCTCATATTCTTGATTAAGCATAGATTTTCTATCTTGCCTAACCTCTTCAGAACCCTCCATGTAGACAATCAATGTGTCCCACATCTCCTTGGAGGTTTTGCAGTGAATCAGATTCTGGAATGTTGAATCATCTATGACACTCACTATAATATTCTGTGATCTTTTATCCATTGTAGCCAAGATGATCTCATCCATAGTCACTTCAGAAAACTCCTTAGAAATCCTTTGATTAGCATCAAGAATAGAAAATTTCATTGGAACATATGGTCCTTCCTTAACTGTTATGTAAATTCTAGGATCAGATGCCTCCATAAATAGTCTGACCCTTTCCTTCCATATTCCAAAGATTTCCTTCCTGCAGATAAGCAATTTCATTGCACCAAGTTCTTTATGGTTTTCTCCTGAACCCATCTTCTTTAACTTAATTCTGCCTCGCATATCTCACCCAGACAGTTATGTCAAACTTTGACAAACCTCCCTCTGATAACACTTGAAAGAATTCGTTCCTAAACACCTAGAGGGGGGGGGGGGTGAATAGGTGTAATTCCTTTTTATGCTAAGGCAGAATATTAATACAGCTAATCCAATTAAATCTATCTGTTCTATAGCTACCACAATCACAGAATTCACAGAATCACAAACAATCACATATTGCACACTGATTTATAGTGGTTCCCCAAGGTCTGGGTACATCCACTTTCCCCCTTCGTCTATCTAGCAGTGTGCTAGATTCGGCCTAACTTCTTCTCTTCACCTCAGATCCGCAGATCTTACAGCTCAGAACCCAAACAAGGCTCCTACAACTCAGAGTGATTCCACACTCCTACAACTCAGGCAATCTGCCTTACCTCAGCCTTCAACAAGGCCTACAACTCAGAGATAACAATCTCCTACAACTCAGGCTCACGACCCTACCTCAGCCTTCAACAAGGCCTACCACTCAGAGAAATTTATCTTCTACAACTCAGACTTTATAAATCAGGCTTACAACTCAGATCTTAAAAAGATCCTATATAAAAATAGATGTAAATTATAATTTTACCACCACCCTGGTTGAGAGAGAAAGGATGGATGGTTTCTTGATCAGTTCTTGGAAGAATCTGATGACAGAGAACAACCTCTCTTAGCTTTCTTCAAAGCTTCTTGAATCTGAACTCAGTAAGGTTGATCTCCTTTGAAGTTGATCTTCAATCAGCTTCTTTCTTGAAATTTAGAAATCAATCAGAATCCTTCTTGGCAGACAAGTTCATAATCTGCACTTAAGGGACTTGTTGATGTAAGCCCCTTTCTTCTCTTGAATAGATGGATCTCTCTCTCTGCAAATACTTCTCTTCAGTATCACTTTTCTAATCTTCAATCATCAAATATCTGTTGATGGAGAATGTCTTTATATAGACTTTCTCCAAGGTAACCGGCGGATCCGGTTTCTAACGAACTTCTGACAGCTTTGACAGTTGCAGTAGACCGGTTAGAAATGGCAGTTGTCAAGTCTTCCAGTCACTTCTTGAAACTCTGTCTCTGTCAGCAAAGTGTCGAGACTGAACTTCATCATGTGTCGACATAAGTAGACTAAGTGTCGGCACAAGTAGACTAAGTATCGACACAAGCCTTGGTGGTGTCGACACAACACCCTTGGTGTTGACACTGCTTCTCGACACAACTTCTATAGAATGTGTCGACACTAGTTCTGTGTGTCGACACAGTCACTTCTTCTCTTAATACAAATTAACTTTGTTGAAACTCTGCTATGTGTCGACACAAGTCCTATATGTCGATACAGTTGATGTCGACAAAGCTTTTCTGCGTGTCGACACTGCCTCTATGTGTCGACACAGTTGATGTTGACAAAGTTTTTTGTGTGTCGACACTGCCTCTTCTGGTGTCGACACAACCTTTCCAAGTGTCGACACATTTGACTCCAAGTGTCGACACAGCGTTTCTCCAGTGTCGACACAAGCCTTCATAAGTGTCGACACAGCTTCTCCTGGTGTCGACACATGGACTTAGAAATTTTTTCCTGCATTCTTGCATTTTCTTAACCTGCACATATAAACTCAAAACAACATCAAATACACCTTGATGCATATCATTGAGTAAGGTGAGGCTTCTTCAAATCTGGTACACATTTTCCAATGTACCCAACAACCCTGGTTGTAGAGGAATCTATAAATATTGTATTTGATGAGACAGGTATGCTTCATATCAGCTCACTTAGTGTTTTTATTGAAGATACATGTGCTAAACTTAAGGAGATGAGCTTGGACGAAGCTGCAAAGGCAGATGTTCCTAGTTCAATCAAGATTAGCACTCCAGAGTTGATTGAAGAGGAAGAAGAACATCAAGATAAAGGGCGTACAACAGAAGTTGCAGAACCTCTTAGTGGCATAGAGAGTGCAAGGAATCTGGTGATTATACATTCAAGAGATCACCCTATTGAACAGATCATTGGAGATCCAAGTGACAGAGTTTGAATAAGGAGAGCTACTGCTAATGAAGTTTTACATTTGAGCTTTCTTTCTCAAATTGAGCCAAAAAAAGTTTAAAAAAGCAAATAATGATGCTTCATGGATCATTGCAATGCAAGAAGAGCTCAATCAATTTGAAAGGTTCAAAGTTTGGGAGCTAGTACCAATGTCCAAAGGTCAAAATGTGATAGGGATGAAATGGATCTTCAAAAACAAGCTGGATGAAAATGGAGTTATCATAAAGAACAAGGCAAGAATTTTAGATCAAGGTTATCGTCAAGAAGAAGGGATCAACTTCGATCAGACATTTAATCCAGTAGCCAAATTCGAAGCAATCAGGTTGTTCCTCACGTATGCAGCTCATAAATATTTCAAGGTCTAACAAATGAATGCTAAGTCAGCCTTCCTAAATGGTAATTTAAAGTACGAAGTATACGTGGAACAACTCTCAGCTATTGTCAATCCATCTTTCCTGGTTATGTTTATTACTTGTATAAAGCTTTATATGGTTTGAAATATGCTCTTAGAGCTTGGTATGAGACACTATCTATATTTATTCTTGAAAACAAGTTCTCAAGAGGAAAGATAAATAAGACATTGTTTCTTTGGGAAGTAAAGGGCAAGATCCTGCTAGAACAAATATATGTCAATGACATTATATTTGGATCTACAGACGACAACCTTTGCAAAAAGTTCTTTAACTTGATGCAAGGGAGGTTTGAAATGAGCAGTATGAGTGAGCTGAAGTATTTCATAGGACTTCAGGTGAAGCAATCTGAAAATAAAACTTTCATCTCTTAGACGAAGTTCACCAAAATGTTACTTAAGAAATTTGAAATGGAGAACGCAATATCTATGAGGACTCCAATGGGTTCAACTATGACTTTAGACAATGATGAGAATGGGAAATCTTTTGATGAAACCAAGTACAGAAGCATAATTGGGTCCTTGCTCTACATTACTGCGAGTAGACAAGATATAATGTTCTCAACATGTGTATGTGCTAGATTCCAGGTGAACTCTAAGGAATCTCATTATGCCGCTGCAAAGTGGATTTTGAGATATCTTAAAGGAATACCAAATCTTGGTCTATGGTACCCAAGAAGTAATTACGTCGAACTAATTGGATTTTCAGATGATGATTTTATAGGAAAACAGGATGATAGGAAAAGCACTTCTGGGACTTTACATTTTTTTTTGCATTATGGAGACCGTGCGGTCTGGTGATCTGACTCTAGTGGATTGGAGACCGCGAGGTCTGTCAGTTTTTCTCCATCAGTTCGGTAGCCGGACTATTACTGTTTGGTGTCCGGGCGATCTGGCAGTTTGTCTCAAGCAGCTTAGAGACCGGGCGGTCTGGCAGTTTCCTATGATGGCTTGTTCTCTCCTTCTAGTGGTTATCTGGCGGTTAGCCTATTCGTCTAACCGCGCGGCCTGTTCAGCTTATTTTCTTGTTAAACCCCTTATACCTGTAATTTTTTAGTCCAACATTGCTTATTTGTAATCTCTCTCATCTCCTCCATTCTATAAAAGGGATGTCATACCTTTATAATACACACCTTTTTTGGATAATAAAAATTTTGTTATTCCAACCCATCGATCCCTACCGAGGTTTTTCCACCTCCACCATCTCCATCGTCTACTCCTCTATCTTCACCTCCGCTATCTCCCTCTTCTCTGCCGTCGTCTCCCTCTACTCCCGGGCCAGCCCTCTCCACCACAGATGCTCCGGATGCTGAGGAACCCACTGACCTAGATCTTCCCATTACTCTTCGCATAGGGGTTCGGGCGTGTACCCAGGACTCGCTTGCTGCTGTTGTTTCCTATGATCATCTTACTCCTTCTCGCAGGGCTTTTGCACTGGCTATCTTTTCCACTGCCACCCCCCCCCCCACTCCTATGATGCAGCAAGGCCAGATCTGACCCGCTCTGGCGACCCTTACGGCCTAGCTAAAAGCCCACGACTAGCAGCCCACTGCCGGGCTGCAACCCAAGCACCCCACCCATGATCGCACCTATTCTCAGTGCGGAGGGATGTTGAGGCTAGGTATCAAACCCAGTCCCCTTGATAAAGAGCTTTCCGAACAGCTCAGTTGGTGATGAGAGCTGTTAGGAAAGATCTTTATCAAGGGGGCTGGGTTCGAGACCTTGTCTCAACATCCCACCGCGCTGAGAATAGCTGCAGTCATGAGTGGGGTGCATGGGCTGTAGCCCAAAAGTGGACCGCTAGTCGTGGGCCTTTAGCCAGGCCGTGAGGGTCGCCAGAGCAGGTCGGATCTGGGCTTGCTGCATCAAAAATTGGTATAGCGTATGTCGCTAATGGAAAATCTACAGGAGAGAAGGCTCTAGTTCGCCAACAACGCACTCTAGATTCGGCGCACCTACACAAGCATCTATCGCCCTTAATACGAGATCGTTTCGCGCACAAAACATAAACACATTCGGAGAATGATCGACTCTAAAATGGCATTGAAAAAGAGTCAGATCGTTCCCAAAGCTAACGCAAAGGTTGCCAATCCTTTTGAGAGAAAGATCAAGGCTTTAGGCCTAGATCCGCTCAAGAAAAATGGACCTACCCGTTCCGAAAAATAGGAAACACGAACAATAACGATTTCAATTCAAAGATTTGAAAGCGATTGAATTTTAAAGCTGCGGAGAAAACGATGGTTCACCTTACACAAATCTAAGAGAGGAAACAAAAAGAGAGGGGAAGAGTTTAGCCAATCCAGATTCACCGTGCTCACAAGATATGGTGGGAGAATCACTCTCTCCACAGATCCACCGGCGTCACACCGAATGGGGCTGCAACCTTCTTCCTTGGAGTCGCACCGAAGGAATCCATGTTGGAGTCGCACCGAAGAGGGATGGAGGAAGCAAGGGGGGGCGGTTTCACACCACAAGGGGGCGGCGGCTTGGAGATCTCCTCTTGGCCGAATTCTCCTAGGGAGTTTCTTTTGGATTCAAATTCTTCTTGTCTATTAATTCTCATAAAGAGGTCTCCTTATATAGGAGTTACAAACACATAGGAGTTACAAACACACATTTAACCATCAAAAATGGAGAAAACATCTCATCCATCCGGGTGGTTAAATACACACCACATGTTTTAAATGCAGGAAATAAATAAATAAGTTCACTTATCAATACAAAATTATTACCCAAGTATGGAATAATTTTATATTCTCAAATATAAAATATACATAAAAATAACGTGACTAAGAGCATGATTTTAAAATGAATCTTCAAGTGGGCTTAACACGCCGTGGATGGAGGTTGTAACATTGCCTTCTGTTAGCATCATCGTGGCTCCTAATGTCTTTATGTTGGAGCGCATCGGTAACCTGATCATCATCAAGTAGTGGCGGTGATGTCGCGACATCAATCATCCCCCGCTCAAAATCACGTATCTCTGATGCGTGGTCCAAGAGATAGAGGCAGAGAAGAGCGGCATCCAATTGTTGAAGCTCTGGCTCGAGTACCCAAGAGTTGACCGAAGGAGGGCTGTCACGCCAACGGATGAGAAAGCGTCAGGTAGCACCATCAGTGGTAGTAAGCTGCTCAGCATCAAGTATCCTGTCTAGTATAAGAAAGGTTTTGGGAAACCTTGGAAACATGTCAGCAGTGGGAATAAAAGAAGGCAACTTACCATCCGATGCTAAACCTGTGGAGACTAAGGGAGAGAGATCATCCATACTACCACTCCCCATACCCCAAGAATTTTGAGTGGAAGGAGAAGACGACAAAGAAGTAAACTCTTGTGGAGGTGAAACAAACATCGTCAAATCCGAGACATTAAAAATGGGTGAAACACCCCAATCAGCCCACAAATCTAAGACCAAAGCATTATCACAGAGTTTCTTTATAATCTGGAAGGGGTCGGCATGCTTTGGAGTAAACTTTCTAACGGTGCCAGTTGGCAGTCGCTCGGGAACTAAGCGGACTAAGTCTTGATCGCCGACTTTAAAGTGTGACACTCTCCTATGTTGATTAGCTTGTGTTTGATAGGATTCATATTGGGAGCCTAAGGTTGCCCGGATATGTGTGTGTAAGTCATGAATGTGTTGGGCGAAGGATTGTGCGATTTGACTTGCTTTATATGTAGGTGGTAATGGAACCAAGTCAAGTGGCACAGGAGCCTTATACCCGTGAACAATCTCGTTAGGGAACATACCCGTGGACCGATTCTTATAGTTATTGTAAGCCAATTATGCATGGGGAAGAAGTAGATCCCAATTTCCCTTGTGATCACTCACAAGACACCTTAGAAGATTCCCCAAACTCCGATTGACTTCTTCCGTCTGACCGTCGTTTTGCGGATGATAGGCAGCGGAAAATAATAATTTGGTCCCCATTAGAATCCATAAAGTTTTCCAAAAATAGCTACTGAATTTCACGTCCTTATCCGCGATAATTATCTTCGGCACTCCGCGATGACTAACGACCTCTTGAAAATATAACTTAGCTACGTGAGATGCGTCATTGGTCCTACTACATGGGATAAAGTATGCCGTTTTTGAAAACCTGTCCACAACTATAAAAATGGAGTCGTGTCGACGAAGAGTGGTGGGGAGTCCGAATACAAAATCCATGATCACGTCTTCCCACGGTATGGAAGGAATTGGTAAAGGGGTATATAACCCAACATTAGTTTTAGAGCACTTAGATACATGGCATGTTCGACAACTACTCACTATTCCTCCAACCATCGCCTTAAGCTTAGGCCAGTAAAGTTTCTCCTCAATGAGTTCAATGGTCTTATCCATTCCAAAGTGTCCACTCAGGCCTCCGCTATATAATTCCCAAATAATGTGGTGTCGTAAGGAGGATCGAGGAATACACAACTTCCCGTGCCTAAAAAGATAACCATCCTTAAGAACAAATGCAGATATGGTCGTGGGAGAGCTATCCTTCTTGGGGGCAAGCAGAGCTGGAACAGCACATGGACTCATATTAGTCCTAATAAACCCGTTCTTCAACAAGTCCTCTATCTGAACCTGCAACTCCTTATGGGAAACGGGATGGAGTCGGTAATGGGGCTGGTTGGGCAAGGAAGACCCCGGGATGAGATCTATCGCATGATGAATATATCTAAGTGGAGGTAATGTCGGTGGCAACTCATCCGGGCACGTATCCCTATACTCTTCCATCAATACTCGTAGCTCACTGGGCAGATCATCCAATACTCCAGAATCCATCTTCGCACTCAGAAGAACTAGCGCATACATCACTCCATCAATAAATAGGTCCTTAATAAATTCTTTTCTTCCGACTAGGTTCAAGGCCTTCCTCTCAACTGGGATCGTGGTGTCCTTAACCGGTCCTACCGGTTCCTTCGGGATAGTCGGCCTCAATGTAATGGTTTTGCCATTGAACTTGAATTCATATGTGTTGGCTCTTCCAAAATGCATCACATCACGGTCATAGAGCCAAGGGCGGCCTAGTGACACGTGACAAGCCTCCATCGGGAGGACATCATACCATACCTCATCAGTATATGATTTGAATGAGAGGGAGACCAGACATCACTTGGTAAACGGGATGGTGAAATTGTTTATCCAAGTTACCTGGTATGGGTTCGGGTGTGGTTCCGTGGTCAGGGCCATACGCGTGACAACATTCTAAGAAATGACATTCACACAACTACCACTATCGATAATCAACTTGCAGAGCTTCTCATTACTCTTAAAAATTAGGGAAAATATGATCGTCCTCTTCCAATCATCTAACGGACGAGGTGTGGTCAAATAGGGTTACCCAAAATTTTGAAAGACGAATTTTCCTAGGGCTGACCCTGTACTGAAAACATTTTTTTTTATAATTTCCCGAAGTGATAGAAACAAGGAACGTTAAATTTTTTTTGGTTATATTTTGGCAGAAAAATAAAGATTTTAGACAGCTATTGGTAGACCTGAAAAATTGTTTTTTGCTTTTTTTTGACTAATTCGTACCAACGAAAAAGTGCGAGAACGTTTGCAACATAAACATTGAAACGACCGCCTTTGATACCAAATTGATGTAGCGTATGTCGCTAATGGAAAATTTACACGAGAGAAGGCTCTAGTTCGCCAACAACGCACTCTAGATCCGCAGCACCTACAGAAGCATCTATCACCCTTAATACGAGATCGTTTCGCGCACAAAACATAAACACATTCGGAGAATGATCGACTCTAAAACGCGATGAAAATGAGTCAGATCGTTCCCAAAGTTAACGCAAAGGTTGCCAATCCTTTTGAGAGAAAGATCAAGGCTATAGGCCTAGATACGCTCAAGCAAAA
The DNA here is from genome assembly GCA_039583875.1 of Platanthera guangdongensis. Taxonomy (NCBI): domain Eukaryota; kingdom Viridiplantae; phylum Streptophyta; class Magnoliopsida; order Asparagales; family Orchidaceae; genus Platanthera; species Platanthera guangdongensis. Next base: position 216,937,195 of record CM077150.1, read on the forward strand.
TGGACCCACCCGGTCCGGAAAATAGGAAACACGAAAAATAACGATTTCAATTCAAAGATTTGAAAGCGATTGAATTTTAAAGCCATGGAGAACATGATGGTTCACCTTCCATAAATCTAAGAGAGGAAACACAAAGAGAGAGGAAGAGTTACCCAACTCCGATTCACCGTGCTCACAAGATATGGTGGGAGAATCACTCTCTTCACGGATCCACCAGCATCACACCGAATGAGGCTGCAACCTTCTTCTTTGGAGTCGCACCGAAGGAATCCACGCCGGAGTCGCACCGAAGAGGGATGGAGGAAGCAAGGGGGCGGTTTCACACCACAAGGGGGCGGCGGCTTGGAGATCTCCTCTTGGCCGAATTCTCCTAGGGAGTTTCTTTTTGATTCAAAATCATCTTGTCTATTAATTCTCATAAAGAGGTCTCCTTATATAGGAGTTACAAACATATATGAGTTACAAACACATAGTAGTTACAAACACACATTTAACCATCCAAAATGGAGATGACATCTCATCCATCCGGGTGGTTAATTACACACCACATGTTTTAAATGCAGGAAATAAATAAATAAGTTCACTCATGAATATAAAATTTTTACCCAAGTATGGAATAATTTTATATTCTCAAATATAAAATATAAATAAAAATAACGTAACTAAGAGCATGATTTTAAAATGAATCTTCAAGTGGGCTTAGCATGCCGCGGAAGGAGATTGTAACGTTGCCTTCCGTTAGCGTCAACATGGATCCTAACGTCTTTATGTTGTAGCGCCTCGGCAACCGGATCATCATCAAGTAGTGGCGGCGATGCCGCGACATCATCCTACCAGGAGGCCCTTACTATTCCTCATTGGAAGGCTACCATTTATGAGGAGATTGCTACTCTCACTGAATAGGGTACGTGGACCCTTGTTCGTCCTCCCATCGGCACAGATGTTGTTGGCTGTCGCTGGTTCTTTGTGGTGAAGTTCAGTCTGGATGGCAGTGTGGATCGTTACAATGTCCGTCTTGTTGCCAAAGGCTTTACCCAAACTTATGGTGTTGACTATTTTGACACCTTCTCTACATTTGCTCGTCTTAGTACCATCAGGGTCCTCCTCTTTGTGGTTGTAAACAGGGATTGGCCCATTTCCCAACTGGATTTTAAGAATGCTTTTCTATATGGGGAACTCCAGGAGGATGTCTACATGGAGCAACCTTTAGGGTATGTTGCTCAGGCAGAGACACGGGTATGCCAGATAAAGAAGGCGATCTATGGCCTAAAGCAAAGCCCTCAGGCTTGGTTTGACAAGTTTAGCAAGATTGTGGCGGCAGTGGGTTTTACGAGAAGTTCTGCCGGTCACTCTTTATTCGTTCGAAAAACCTCCTAGGGATTGGTGGTTTTTACGGTATATGTGGATGATATTCTTCTCACTGGAGATGACTAGGTTGGGATAACTTTGACAAAAAAGCATCTACGACAATACCTGGTCACAAAGCATATGGGTTCTTCAAAATACATTCTGGGGATAGAAATCTCTCGTAAACCCAATTCCTTAGTCCTCTCCCAATGCAAGTATGCTCTTGAATTGCTAAAAGAGGTAGGGATGACTGGGGCTAAACCTATCTGATGCCCCATGGCGTCTGGAGAAGATAAAACTTGGACGGATGAATCTCCACCTTTTTCAAATGTTACAAGGTATAGACGTCTGGTTGGTAAGCTCGTATATCTCACGGTGACAAGTCCCGACATCTCTTATGTTGTAGGCAAGGTCAGCCAATTCATGCAAGCTCCTAGGGAGTGTGATCTATAGTACTCCCTGAGAATATTAGAGTATGTTAAATCAACGCCCGGGAAAGGACTACTCTTTCAGAAGAATGGTCACTTGAGGGTTGAACCGTACTCAGATTCAAACTATGCTGATGACAAAGGAGACCAAAAGTCAACATCGGGCTTTTGCACCTTTGTGGGTGGAAACCTTGTGAGCTTGAAGAATTAGAAATAGTCTGTCATCTCCAAGTCCAATGCAGAAGCAGAATATCGAAGTATGGCGTCGACCACATGTGAGTTGAAGTGGTTACAGGCTCTCATGCTTGACTTAGGAGATGTCTTCAACTATCCTCTACCTATGTTTCGTGATAACAAGGCCACTATATACATCTCCAAAAATCCGGGTTTCCATAAGATAACAAAGCTCATTGAAGTCGACTGCCCCTTTATTCAGGAAGAGATTTTGAGGAAACAAATTTGTACTTCATTCGTCACCTCCGATAAAGAGTTGGCTGAAATTTTCACCAAGCCGGTGTCCGCCACCATTTTCCACATTTGCGACAAGCTGGGCATGATCGATATATATGCTCCAGCTTGAGAGAGAGTGTTATAGTAGGGAGACTAAGCGGTCTTGCGGTCTGACTCTGGCGGATTGGAAACCACGCGGTCTGTCGGTTTCTCTCCATCGGTTCGGTAGCCGGACTGTTGATGTTTAGTGTCCGGGTGATCTGGCAGTTTATCTCAGGAGGCTTGGAGACCGGGTGGTCTGGCAGTCTCCTAAGTCGGCTTGTTCTCAACTTCTTATGGTTACCGGACGGTTATCTTATTCGTCAAACCGTGCGGCCTGTTTGGCCTGTTTCTTGTTAAACCGCTTATACATGTAATTTTTTTGTCCCATATTGCTTATTTGTAATCTCTCACATCTCCTCCATTCTAAAAAAGGGAGGACATACCTTTGTAATACACACCTTGTTTTGATAATAAAAATTCTGTTATTCCAATTTCCAGTTTCTACTTGTCTGTTTGCATACCTTGGAAGGAGGCTTTTATCATGGAATAATAAGAAATAGAATTGTGTAGCAATTTCTACCACTGAATCAGAGTATATCTGTGTAGGTTGTTGTTGCACACAACTTCTGTGGATTAGAAATGAACTTGAAGATTATAATCAGAAAATGAAAGAGATTCTGATGTTCTGTGACTCAACCAGTGCAATAGCTTTTGCAAACACTCTAGTCTCTCATAGCTAGACAAAGCATATTAAGATACAATATCATTTTATTTGGGAGCATGTGGAGAACAAGGACATTAATATTAATTATGTCCCGATGGATAAGCAAGTAGCGGATATTTTAACGAAGCCGCTAGATGAGGTCAAGTTTAATTTCTTCAAAATGGAACTTGGTATGTTGAACGAGGAATCATGAAAAGTTCAAGAGATCAGCTGAAGTTCTAAAATTCATCTTCTCGAGAAATCAAGTATTCGTCGAATCACCTGAAAGTACACATGACATTTTGACGAACTTGTCGAGTCATCTCGTGAATTCGGAACTTCTTCACTTGTCATTTCGACAAATTTGCATGTTCTCTCCTGTCATTTTGACGAATCTGCCGAAGTACTCTAGTGTCATTTCAATGAATGTTTTTCTCTCGGGAATTTTTTTTAACTTTATTTATTGGATCCGACGATACAAACACTCCAGGTATGAGCGTATATTTATTCTAAATGTTAAAATTATATAAATCATCTAAGGGCCTCACATTTTTTCACTCAAACCATCAAGACTTCAAGTACAATCCCGACGATTTGTCTCCCAAAAGAAAAACAAAATTCCTTTAACAGACTCACGACCGTTCCCTTCCATGGAACCCAAGGGTTCTGGAAACCTTCAATTTGGTGGGGAGCTAGTTCATGCAGGTTTTGTTATAGCTTCAGATGAGTTTCACAATGTTATCCTTATACTAGAGACGACTGGATTGTCTTTCGTTCTTGAGCATCCATGCAGGGCTCTTGACCAAGAAGTTCTAGAATTCTACAAGAATGTCAAGGGTGGGCATGAAGGGACCATGATTAAGAGCAAGGTCTGGAGAAAGATGGTTAGAATAAAAGCCAGTTCTCTCAATAAATTCTTGCTGCTGAGGAGGAAGATCTACTTGAAGAACATGATATTCACATAGCTATCTCTCACTCTCTCTTTTTTTTGGTTTATCCAGAAGGACCACATCTATCCGGAGGAAAGAAATGAATGAAAAAGGCAAACTCTTTTTTGACATTATAGGAAAAGTTCTTCTCTTTAAAGTAGGGTCACGCGACTACCTGTCAAGTGACATGTTCAAGCTCCTTACAACTATTATCTGTAGGAAAAGGTTGGATTGGGGAATTGTGTTATTCTATAAGATCACGGAATGTCTAAACGCACCAAACTTTGAAAGGATCCTAACCCTGTATTTGAATTATGATAATAGGGATGAGTTTGGCATGTACTCTAGCATGCCCATACATCACTTGAAGAAGATCAATTCCTCCATATTCAGTAGATAGGAGAGAAGGATTCCCAAACTTGGCTGGATGAGAGAAGCTGCAGTTGTGGAGGAATTTTTTGACATATACCGTCTCTAGACCCCAATGATGCACCTGAGATCCTTGGTATAGTTATGGAGGGGGAGAACCTGACCTTTGTGGATTATGAAATTCTATTATGAAAGTGATGAGTTAGATCTAATATACTCTATAGGGGGGGGTGAATAGAGTATTTGTTTGTCCTTATAAAACTGTTACAGCTTCTGCTGTAATTAAAATGTGCAGAATTAAACTAAAGTAAATTATCAAACAGCAGTCCTAAAAACACAAGCACAACAAGAACAAAAAGAAAAGGGGCAACCAGACGACACAAGAAATTTTATAGTGGTTCCCCAACCTGGGTACATCCACTCTTCTACCACCCTAGTAGTAATCCACTCAGGTTTTTGATCAGGTGCCTGACACCAATGAGCTTTTGATCAGGTGCTCAAAAACCAAACCCTCAAGTCTTTTGATGAGGTGACTTGTAACCAGGAATCACTTTTGAAGGGAGATGACAATCCTTTACAGAGGTGGGGATGAGAGTGTGATGGAAGTCTTCTTTTCTCAATCACAATGAGAAAACTATGTGGATTCAGTGATGTTGCCAAAGCCCCCCCTGAGATGTAGAAGAGTTCAGGAGAACTGGAGCTTTGCGCAGGGTGATAGTCCTTCAATTTAGAGGCTTGATCCAGGAGATTTAGTTTGATTGTGCTTGAATGTCTTAGCAAGGTCCTGGAGAACAAGAACAGGAAGACTCTTGATTTGAAAAAGGTGTTCTTCTTCAAATTGCTGACAGACTGAGAAAGCAAATGAAGATCTGCTTCTGAATATCTTTTGATGAAAGCAGGAATAATCTTTTTTGTCTGTCTGTTGTGCTATACTGAACTGTGTATTCAGGAAAGAGAGAAAAATCTTTTTTTATATTTCCTGAGGAAATTGGTCTTTCAAATTTTGAATTCCTTCTACATTCAATGCTGATGGCCTAGAGAATAAGCATCATTGAATAATTTCCCCAACTGTCCCGTGGAAAATGGCAAGCAATAATCCTGGAGAATATCCTAATCAATGCTCCTCTAACGGTTATATTCAGACAATGTTAGATCATTGACTACTCAGGAATTATTGCAGTAATAATGAGGACAGGGCTGGAAATGACTCAGTCTAGAATCGTCGAATAGTTGACAGAAATCGTCGAACTGAGTCCACAGTTCGTCGAGCTGAGATGTTGTGTTCGTCGACCAGACGGCTTCTGTTCATTGAGCTGAGTTCCATGATCGTCGAGCTGGAAACTGAACTGCTGTCCCTTATGAACTTTGTCTATTCTGTATCTGAAGTTCGTTGAGCTGGTAAATGTGTTCGTCGACTGGAGTTCAGCAACTATTCTGGAGTTGTCAAATATTCTGTGTGTCGATTGATATCCTGTGTGTCGACACAAGTGTTCTGTTTGGTGTCAACATAACCTTTCTAAGTTGTCGACTGATGATCTGAGTGTCGACATAAGTTCTTCTAGTGTAGACTCAGTTGGTGTCGACATATACTCTGAGTTTTGACAAAAGTCTTTCGGTTCTAAGTTGTTGAAGTAGATAATTCCAGAATTCGTAATGCAGAGAACTGAGTTCGTCGACCTGAGACTAGAGAACACAGACTTGACAGAATGCTGTAGTAGTCCAAAGATTCGTCGACCAAAGAATAGAGTTCTTCGAGCTGAGAACTAAGTTCGTCGACCAAAGTCTGATACTAAGGACTTAGAATATCTTGATGTTTTCTAAACTTGAAGTGTTGTTGTAGTGTCCAAGTTTTCGTCGACCTGAGTACAAAGTTCGTCAAGCTCAGCTCAGAGAATTTACTCTGAGATCGTCGAGCTGAGCACGACTATCATCGACCTGAGTTCGACGAACGTCGAACTCACTTTACAGATTCTTGAAATCTTCTAAGTCTTGAGTCTCTGGCGGTCTTGTTGATAGCTAGTCCATGTGATTGTGAATCTAAGGACTTACCTAGACTCTAGGACATAACTATGACCCTGGCGATACATTGTGGGTCACAAGATCCTAAGTTAGTGAACCTAGCCCAAATCAAACTAGGGATCCAACAATCTCCCCCTATTTGGGTGACATTACTAACCACAGACTCAGACTTAAACTGAAAATAAACAAAGCATAAAAAGCATATATTTGGCAGAGGTAATTAACACATGCAATAGATATATATATATACATGAGCTTTGTTCAGAAAATATAAAGCAGTTATAAATAATGTAGAAAGATAAATAGAGTTCAAAATCACTTTTTCTGCTTCTTTTCCTTTGGCATTGCATCCTTGCTCTTGTCTCCTGGCTTTGTAAATATTATTTCTCTGTTAGGATCTGAAGCCTGTGATGATTTGCTTTGCTAACAAGTAATAACTCAATGCAATTTCAGTCTACATTCTAGTATAACTATGTAGATGGGCTTAAGCTAAATTGAATTAACATTCAGGCAAGTGCACCTATCAATCATAGTACATGAGAAATCTACATCTCATGTCGTATTCCACAGGGCCCTTTCAAGTATTCGTACTCACCCTCTCTTTATTATCATACCTATAAATATAAGTGATATCTAAACTACATTAACCTAACTATGACCATTTGGATGATTCAGCATTGAAGAAGTAAGAATGATAAAAGGCATGAAGCTTTTAAGCGATTGCATGAATGAACTCATTTATTAGTTCAATTCTAAGTGATCATGAAATGAAAAGACTATTAAATTTGTTGTAATGTAAAGATTAAATGTTCATCAAAATTCTCCCTCGAGCAATTCCAAATCTAAACATAAGATATTAAATTTTCTCTCGAACAATTTACAACACTCAAGTTCGCATTAAGTGAAGAACCCTTATTACTACATAAATTCATGAATTTTATCTTTAGATTATCATGAATCCTTCTATTCGTGTTCTAATTTTCCAAACAATATATCTCTCGATCATAGAGTTTGATTTACAAAGAGAATTAACACAACAATATGAATATACAAATATCATTACAAAGAACCAATTTTTCAATCTAGCAATTTGCAAATTATGTAAAGTAAGAAAGCAATTCATAATGAAGACTAAGCTCTTTGTTTACAATCCTAAACACGAATAAAATACCACAAATTTAACATAAACACGCCGAAACATGATTACTAGAATGTTCAAATAGAAGTTCATGCAAATTAAAACAATAACCAAAGATGATTCATCAAGAGAAAGGAAGGATTAAAAGGGATTAATGATTAGATAAAAATACATATAAAATACCCTTCAATCCTCCTTCTCTTGGATGCTCCCCTTCGGCCTTCAGCAGTTCTCCAATCCCAGAAAATGATCCAAAAGTGCTCCAGAAATTTTTCTACAGGAAATATATAGTCCAATTCCACAGGTCGGACACGGGTTCAAACACGGCTGTGTGTTAGGCCATGTGGATGGTTCCAAAGCGGTTTCCCCACGAGAAGGTTGTATGGTAATGGGTCGTGTCAGATGACACGGGCATTGACACGGCTGTGTGGCAGACCGTGTTCTTCAGACACGGGTTGGTCAGCAGTCGTGTTCAAATATGACACGGGTATGCACACGGGCGTGTGCTCTACCCGTGTGAGTCTCTGTCTCCTGCATGAAATTTCTTCAGCCCCAGGGTATAGGACACGGGTAGGCATACGGCCGTGTGTCTACCCGTGTGCAACAAAATTTCGTCCTGTCATCAGCCATGTTGACTCCGTGAACTCCTCTGTTTGCTCCAAGACTTTTAGGTCCATTGGTTGGCATTACCTGCAATAGAAAAATGAAAGAATCAGTAAATAGTTTATTACAAGGAATGCCAAAGACTTCTAAATGCGCTCTTCTATCTATGATACGATAATTTCATTACTATTATCGTGAAATCAACACAAAAAGGGGCAGGAAATAGTAGACATGATTACAATTATGATAGTAAAAAGCCTCTCATAATCGTACTCATCAAATACCCCCAGACTTAGATGTTTGCTTGTCCCTAAGCAAACTAATTCAAACCCTTGGGTTACCATTAAATAATTTTGTCTCCGCACACGGGTTGCTATGAATTTAAGAGGACTTTGATGATGTAATCGCATAGTAAATAGTTTAGCAGACTTTTCTAAATATAGATTTATCTTAAAATTCCTCTAATATATCTTTTAACTATCCTCCACTCTTTCTTAGAAATAAAAGTATAGCTATCTAAAACAAATGTGAGGAGAAAATAACAATCTCAATAAGATACGTATTAGTATTTCAAAACTTATAAGTACCCATATTGATAAACATGAGCTTTCCCTTTTTACACCATCATCACATCACTAGTTAGAATTAGTAAGGTCGGATCCTTAGGACTTGTATTTTGGTGCAGCCTTTTTGGCTTAGGATAGAAGATTAAAGGTTAGGTAATCAAAGATGAGTTCGATGAATTTTTTCACACCTAAATCTTGATTGAGCCTTATGTTGGAAGATACCTTAACATACTTCAATTTTATATAAACACCCCCAGACTTTGCAATTTGTATATTTCCCATATTTTGATGGGCACTCTATTTTTTATATATATATTTTTTTTTATTAACCAAGGGACCATAGTAGGGATCATTCCGAGTGGGTGCAAGTAAGCACGCACTCGGGCCACATATCACTATGTCCTTTCTTTCTTTTTTTTAGGGTTCAAAGTAGGGATCATTCCAAGTGGGTGCAAGTAAGCACGCACTCGGGCCACATATCACTATGAACAAATCATTCCAGGAAGGCATCAATGATAGGTGTGCTAATAGGTAAGGATTTGGCCTTGGTGAATTTTAGTAGTAGAGCATAAAAAGGATGGGGATTAGGTTCAAATTGGGTGTGCAAGGGTATCATGTTAAAGGTTTTGGGTTAACAAGGCATCAAGCTATCCAATAGGAGGCCTAAGTCATTTCCGCTCTTACTAAATTAACCTATGTAATGTTTTGAGGAATGCTAGAGGGTAAGTCCTAGACATCAATAGAGAGTATTTTTCGTTTTAAACCTCTAATACCAAATTATAAAAATGTTATAATCATCGACTCACTTTATTATAGATAAGTATATTTTCTAAAATAGAGTGTTGGATTGTTACTAATATAGAGGAGTAATCTTAAAAATAAATTATAGAGAGAAAATTAGGCTAAAGAATTTCTATACAAAATTACGATTCGACAAAGTTGAACGCTTAATGAGTGTACATCAATTCATTTTAATCAGCGTGCGGAGTTAAATTAGATAGTTATAATCCAAATGAATGAATAATGAGAGCTTAAAAGAGTAGCAAAAATCAGAAATAATTTTTTTTACAGGGGTATAACAAAACAAATTAAATTATTATGATAGCAAATTGTAATTAATTATAATCATGTCTACCACAACAATTATAAAATTGGAGAATAGTCATTCCACCCCCAGACTGAAAAGTGGCAATGTCCTCATTGTACGATAAAGAAAAATAAAAGAGCTATCATGAAAATAGAGGAGCACAGACATGAAACAGGAGCTGATATGAAATCATAAATAAGTACCAACATCTGAAATACACTGATACACTGATATAAATAAGTGCTACAATACTTGGATACATAAAAACAATTGCTAAAATACATAGAGACATGTCAGAAGTAGGGGGGCTGGTCGTCTGGGAAGTGTGGTTGGCCAGGAGCTGCCGACTCTCTAGGGGCAATCCCTAGGTGGTCTCTGATCTGGATGAGGAGGGCCTCGGTCCTCTGCTAGGACTCCTTAATATGTTGTAGGCGCGGCGACAGCTCGGTGTCGAAGAACTGTCTAAACTCCCGCGAGTACCGTGACTGAGGTGGAGGGGGTGCAGTAGAAGACTCGCCATGAGCGTAAGTGGACTGGGGCGGAGGTACCAACGGCACATCGAGGTCAGGATCTACTTCATCATCACTATCATCCTGTACATGCGTCCCACGTCGTGCAATAGAATATATGACCCCTCCCCGGCCCTGATGGGCGATGACGAGGCGGAGGGAGTGAAGACTGGCCATAGTTATAGCACGGTCTTCGCGACCACTGTCATCTAGGGGAGGGCTGAAAAGATGTCCATATTCTTCACCAGGCAAGTAATGTAGGGTGCTACACAAATAGACCCTATGCGGGGGGTGTCGGCCTGGTGGAGAATAAACTGGGCCAGAAGGTAACCGAGATGTAGAATATAATGTGAAGTCATGTTGTAGAGGTATAACAGATCCTGTCGACTGACAACACCGAAGCTTTCGCCCCGGCCGCTCAACGTGTGGCTAAGGAGATGGTGGATATAAAGGAGGGCGGGCGAAACCAACTTAGAGGCCTTAGATCACTTGGCCTCATAAGTGCTAGTGTCAAAAGAAATCTGCCGCCAGATACTGCCGGCAATATCGCGATTGGGGAGTTCGAAATGGAGTTCGGGGTAAGCAGCACTAAAAAGGAATGACTCCTCATACACCCCTAAATACTGGGTGAACTGGAGCATGGTGAGTGTATAAAATGTGCCACCCACTCGAAACGAGATTATCCCCTCGGGCGCGTGCGGCGCATTAATGAAGTTAGTCCGAAAGTTGCAATAAAACGAAGACAGGAATTATAACGTGAGTTCCCTAAATCCTAACTCCTCTATGGAGAAAAATTGATCCCAACCCGTTACAGAAATTAATGCCCTGACATCTCCAGCTAAATTTATTTCTTCAAGCACGCTCCAATCAATCATGCGGATATCTTGAAATATTTTTTATTGTAAGCGGTTGAAGCGGGCGGTGTGCGATGCGTCGGTGAATGTTAGCGGAGCAGCGGCATCCCGCCTCTCCGTTGAGACTTGTAGCTCCGGTCGGCGACGGCGACCGCCTTGACTTCGTCCTGACAACATGATTAAGGAGGGAAGACTGGGAGTAAAGGGAGGCGAGAATTGGAGAAGATGGCGCCCTTGAGCTCAGGCCACGGGGAGAACTGGTGCTGGGAGAGGATTTGGAATGAGCAGGGAAAAGCAATGACACGGCCCCATTTTATAGATGTTGAACACGGGTTCGCACACGGGCGTGTGTGAACCCGTATTAGGGAATCTGTAGCCTCGTGGAACACGGGGTGCGTCGATCCGTGTGAAGCTGTTGAAAACGGGTGCGCACATGGCCGTGTGTGCACCCGTGTTAGGGAATCCGAGGCCTCGTGGAACACGGGTTGCCTCGGTCCGTGTGGTCAAATTGGCAGGGGACAGCGCGTCAGGTGGACACGGGCAACGACACGGCTGTGTGTTGACCCGTGTCTGAGCTGGCACGGTGTATCAACATGGGTAGGTAGGTGACACGACCATGTGTACTCCGACACGGGCGTGTCGGATGTCTCGACAAAGCGGTCTCGACGATCGTCGAGCGATAGACACGGCTAGGCACACGGGTTGGTGCGAACCCGTGTTGTGCTCGGGAAGAATTTGGCCTTTTTGTGGAATTAATTCACATGGCTGGGCCTGAGCCTGTGTCGTGTACATGGCTACCCACACGGGCGTGTGGTGACCCGTGTGCCCCTCCAAAATTGCATTCCTCCTTAAACTTTTTACAGAAAACTTTTTTTCTTTCATTAAAAATTTTTTTCATTAAATTTTTCATTACAAGTATAATCTAGATTTATACTAAAATAGAAATATTTAGAAACACTTACTATAGTTTAACGTGAAACTAATCTAGACGGAGGCAGGTCTCTAGACGAGTGAAGTCTCTAGGAAGTTCACCATAATAAGGCTTAAGTCGATGACCATTAACCTTAAAATCTCCCTTCTCAGGGTGAGTTAATTCGACGGTACCGTAGGGAAAGACTTCTTTAACCTTAAAGGGTCCGGACCACTTAAACCTTAACTTCCCTGGGAATAAACGTAATCTGGAATTATAAAGGAGGACTTGGTCACCTTTTTGGAATACCTTGGGTTTGCGAAGGTGACGGTCATGAAATAGCTTGGTTTTTTCCTTATAAATCTGGGAGTTCTCATAGGCCATAGTTCTCCACTCATCTAATTCGTTAAGTTGTAGTTTACGCTTCTCTCCTATACAACTATTGTCAAAATTTAAAGAACGTATTGCCCAATACGACTTGTGTTCTAATTCTATAGGCAGGTGACAAGATTTACCATAGACTAATCTAAAGGGGGTGGTCCCTATAGGTGTTTTGAAGGCGGTCCTTTAAGCCCACAAACTATCGTTCAGTTTCCTAGACCATTGCTTCCTATTCCCTTCTATAGATTATTCTAGGATCCTTTTAAGTTCTCTATTGGAAACTTAAACTTGCCCACTAGTTTGAGGATGATACGGAGTGGCTATCCTATGTGTAACTCCATATTTTTCTAATACTTTATCTAGTTGTAGATTACAAAAGTGTGAACCCCTATCGCTAATAAGTGCACGTGGTGTACCAAAGCGTGCGAATAAGGATTTTAAAAATCTGATTACAACCCTACTATCATTAGTAGGCAAAGCTTGCGCTTCAACCCACCTTGATACATAATCTGCAGCTACCAAAATATATTTATTCCCAAAAGAAACTGGAAATGGTCCCATAAAATCTATACCCCACACATCGAATACTTCACACTCAAGGATAAATGTTTGTTGCATTTCATGTAATTTAGAAATATTACCTGATTTTTGACAAGAATCACATGAAAGCACATACCTTTGGGCATCCCTAAATAGAAGGGGCCAATAAAAACCGGAATCAAGAAACTTTTTAGCAGAGCTATTCGCTCCATAGTGAGCACCAGCAGGACCTGAATGACACTGCTCCAAAATCCTCCAACCCTCCTCCGCTGATACACACCTTCGTATAATAGAATCTGCACATATCCGAAAAAGAAAGGGGTCCTCGCAAAAGTAATATTTCAAATCAGAGAAAAATATCTTTTTCTGCTGATATGAAAAGTCTTTTGGAAGGACCTTAGCCACAAGATAGTTTGCATAATCTGCAAACCTTGGATAATCAAGATGTATATTGGTAGATATGGCAAATAGTGATTCCTCAGGAAATGTATCAGAAATTTCAGATTCATCAAACATTGATCATAGTGGATTTTCTAAACATGAAAGATGATTTGCAGCCAAGTTTTCCGCTCCTCGTTTATCCCTAATTTCTAAATCAAATTCTTGCAACAGAAGAACCCAATGGATTAAACGAGGTTTTGCTTCCGCTTTGGCTAGCAAAAATCTAAGGGCAGAGTGATCCGTGTAAACTACTACTTTGGACAATGTTAAATATGGTCTAAATTTATCGAAGGCAAATACCACTGCTAGGAGTTCTTTTTTGGTAGTTGTATAATTCTCCTGTGCATTATTAAGTGTTTTGCTAGCATAATATATAGGGTGAAAATGTTTGTTTCGGCGTTGTCCTAAAACAGCCCCTACCGCAAAACTACTAGCGTCACACATGATCTCAAATGGTTGACTAAAATCGGGTGCGATCATAATAGGAGAATTAATTAATTTCTCTTTTAAGAACTCAAAGTCATGTAGACACTCTTGTTCAAAAATAAAAGGTGTGTCTTTTTCTAAAAGCCTTGTAAGTGGTTTAGCTATTTCAGAGAAGTCTTTAATAAACCGGCGGTAAAATCCCACGTGTCCTAAGAAACTTCTCACTGCCTTAACGGAGGTTGGTGGTGGTAATTTCTCTATGGTCTCTATTTTCGCTCGATCGACTTGAATTCCTTGGCTTGAGATTTTATGGCCAAGTACTAACCCTTCTTGTACCATGAAATGACACTTCTCCCAACTAAGCGCTAGGTTCGTCTCCTCACACCTCCTAAGAACTTTCTCTAAATTATTCAAACACAACTCAAAAGAGTCGCCAAAAATAGAAAAATCATCCATGAACACTTCCATGATATCTTCAACATACTCGTTAAAGATGGCTAGCATGCACCTTTGAAATGTGGCGGGTGCATTACATAACCCGAAAGGCATACGTCTATAGGCAAAGGTACCAAATGGGCAAGTAAATGTTGTTTTCTCTTGCTCTTCTGGTGTTATAGGAATTTGGAAGTATCCAGAGAGTCCATCTAGAAAACAATAATAAGAATGTCCTGATAAGCGTTCTAATATCTGGTCAATGAAAGGAAGAGGGAAATGGTATTTCCTAGTGGCATCGTTTAATTTCCTATTGTCTATACAGACACGCCAACCTGTTACCGTTCACGTTGGAATTAATTCATTTCTATCATTTGCTACCATAGTCAGGCCACCCTTCTTAGAAACTACTTGGACAGGACTAACTCATGAACTATCCGAAATAGGATATATAATACCAACATCTAATAACTTAACAATCTCATCCTTAACTACCTCTTTCATATTAGGGTTTAGCCTACGTTGCGGTTGAATAGAAGACTTATAGTTTTCTTGCAAAAGGATTTTATGAGTGCAAAAACTAGGATTAATACCCTTTATATCGGATATTTGCCATGCTATTGCACCTTTACATTTCTTCAATACAGTTATTAATTTATCTTTTTCAATATTGGAAAGATTTGACGATATGATACCTGGGTACGAAGAGTTAGTTCCTAAGAATGCATACTCAAGATGATCCGGTAATTTTTTTAATTCTAGTATTGGTGGATTCTTAGTATTCTTCTTAAGAGCTTCATGATCTCCTTTAGTAATTAAACTATATTCAGTTGTTCTATTCATGGCAACATAATTTTCTAGAAAAAATAAATGTTCAGTAATGTCATCATTTTTATCATCTTCTAGATAGCTGTTAGTTATGCAAATTTATAAAGGATCTTTATAATAAAAATTAGAAATTATAAAAGTCATAAAGTCATCAATACCATGAGAAAAATAACAATAGTCATCGTTATCTATAGATTGTTTCATAGTATTGCCAATTTGAAAGGTCACTCCATCTTCTACTACTCGCAATAGTAATTTACCATCAAAAACATCAATAAGTGCTCTAGATTTTGCTAGAAATGGACGACCTAGTATGAGTGGTACTTCGATATTTTCATTCATATATAGAATAACAAAATCAGCAGGAAATATAAACTTATCTACATTAACCAATACATCATCTACTATTCCTCTAGGATACTTAACCGATCGATCCGCTAGTTGAATACTCATTCTAGTAGGGCTAAGTTCTCCTAGGCCTAGTTTCAGATATGTTTATAAGGCATTAAATTTATACTTGCTCCTAGATCGGCTAAAGCCTTATTTACTTGTAAATCACCGATTAAACATGGAATTGAAAATGAACCGTGATCCTTAAGTTTTTGTGGCAATTTATTTTACAAAATAGCAGAACATTCTTCACTTAATGTTACTAATGATAATTCTTCTATTTTCTTTTTATTAGAAATCAAATCCTTAAGAAATTTAGAATATTTAAGCATTTGAATAATAATTTCAGAAAAAGGTAAGTTAACATATAATTGCTTAAACATAGATAAAAATTTACCATACTGCGCATCCATGCGCTCCTTGTTCAGCTTTGCTGGGTATGGTATTTCTGGTTGGTACTCCATCAGTTGTACATTCATTTTGCTTTGTCCTTCGCCGCTAGACTCCATTTGGGGTGCTTCCTTCGCAGGCCTTGGGTCTTGTAACTCCTTTCTGCTCCTTAGTTGAACGGGTTTTGCATGCTCCCTTGGATTTATCTCGGTGTTCCCCGGAAGTGTTCCTTGCTGCCTTTCAGAAACCATCCTTGCAAGCTGACCAATCTGATTCTCCAAGTTCCGAATTGAACCCTCTTGATTCGGGAAGGCTACATCGGCAGTTTTCATGAACTTTTTAAGCACATCTTCCAATGTAGGCTTCTTTGGTTCCGGCTGTTGTTGTTGTCCAAACATGGGTTGCTTCCCTTGAATTCCTTGTCCTCCCCAAGAGAAATTGGGGTGGTTTCTCCATCCAGGATTATATGTAGAACTATATGGGTTGTTGGCTTGATTGAAAGGTGGTCTATTATTGTTACCCATATAGTCAACATGCTCTTGAACTTGAGGTTCATAACCAGGCATTCCACTCATGAAGGGTCCCATTGTTGAGGTGCCATGGAAGGTGATGCTAAAGCAAGGTTGTCCATCTTTTGGTGAAGCTTCTCCATTTGAATCGCTAAAGCGGTGATGGCATCTACTCCATAAATTCCTGCGGCCTTGGTAGGCTTTTGTCTCACAGTAGTCCATTGGTAATTGTTCATTGACATGTCCTCTATCAACAGCTGAGCCGCTTCAAGTGTCTTATTGTTCAAAGTGCCTCCAATAGCCGCATCGATCATCTTCTTAGTGGTCGGATTTAGACCATTGTAGAAAGTCTGAATCTGAAGCCAAGAAGGTAGAGCATGGTGGGGACATCTCCTTAACAACTCATTGAATCGTTCCCATGTATCGTACAACGATTCAGACTCCAATTGAATGTACGTAGAGATGTCATTCCTCAACTTCGTAGTCTTTGCAGGTGGGAAATACTTCATCAGAAACTTCTCAACCATCATGTCCCATGTAGTAATCGACCCTCTAGGTAGTTAGTTTAACCACTGCTTCGCCTTATGCCTTAGTGAAAATGGAAACAATCTCAATCGAATGGCGTCGTTAGAAACACCATTGATCTTAAATGTGTCACATATTTCCAGGAATCCGGCTAAGTGGGTGTTAGGATCCTCATCTTGCAAGCCATCATACTGGACATACTGTTGAACCATTTGTATTACATTAGGCTTCAATTCAAAGTTATTGGAAGCTATCGGTGGTCTAACGATGCTCGACCAGGTTCCTTGGAGATTAGGTCTAGCAAAGTCAGACATGGTTTGCTCATTTTGGTTGGCCATGGTATCTAGGTTTCAGAATGATTCTCTCCTTGGTTCACTGTCTCCTCTTCTGATAATTCGGTCGAGGTATTAACTCCCACGTCCCTTAGGTTAGTGTTATGGATAAGTCGTTCTGGGTTAGGATGAAATGGTGCTAGCCTAGAATTTCTGCCCCTGGTCATAGACTAACAGACTACAAAACAGATATTACACAATATAATTATTCATAAACTAAATTACAATTATATAAACAAAGATTGGTAGATTAATAAAGATTAGGGTTTCAAAATATTGAAAACGTTCCCCAGCAACGGTGCCAAAAACTTGATGATTTGCTTTGCTAACAAGTAATAACTCAATGCAATTTCATTCTACATTCTAGTATAACTATGTAGATGGGCATAAGCTAAATTGAATTAATATTTAGGCAAGTGCACCTATCAATCATAGTACATGAGAAATCTACATCTTGTGTCGTATTCCACAGGGCCCTTTCAAGTATTCGTACTCACCCTCTCTTTATTATCATACCTATAAATATAAGTGATATCTAAACTATATTAACCTAACTATGACCATTTGGATGATTCAGCATTGAAGAAGTAAGAATGATAAAAGGCATGAAGCTTTTAAGCGATTGCATGAATGAACTCATTTATTAGTTCAATTCTATGTGATCATGAAATGAAAAGTCTATTAAATTTGTTGTAATGTAAAGGTTAAATGTTCATCAAAATTCTCTCTCGAGCAATTCCAAATCTAAACATAAGATAGTAAATTTTCTCTCGAACAATTTACAACACTCAAGTTCGCATTAAGTGAAGAACCCTTATTACTACATAAATTCATGAATTTTATCTTTAGATTATCATCAATCCTTCTATTCGTGTTCTAATTTTCCAAACAATATATCTCTCGATCATAGAGTTTGATTTACAAAGAGAATTAACACAACAGTATGAATATACAAATATCATTACAAAGAACCAATTTTTCAATCTAGCAATTTGCAAATTATGTAAAGTAAGAAAGCAATTCATAATGAAGACTAAGCTCTTTGTTTGCAATCCTAAACAAGAATAAAATAACACAAATTTAACATAAACACACCAATACATGATTACTAGAATGTTCAAATAGAAGTTCATGCAAATTAAAACAATAACCAAGGATGATTCATCAAGAGAAAGGAAGGATTAAAAGGGATTAATGATTAGATAAAAATACATATAAAATACCCTTCAATCCTCCTTCTCTTGGATGCTCCCCTTCGGCCTTCAGCAGTTCTCCAATCCCAGAAAATGATCCAAAAGTGCTCCAGAAATTTTTCTACAGGAAATATATAGTCCAATTGCAAACAGGTCGGACACGGGTTCGAACACAGCCGTGTGTCAGGCCGTGTGGACGGTTCCAAAGCAGTTTCCCCACGAGAAGGCTGTCTGGTAATGGGTCGTGTCAGATGACACGGGCATAGACACGGCCGTGTCGTAGGCCGTATTCTTCAGACACGGGTTGGTCAGCAGTCGTGTTCAAATATGACACGGTTATGCACACGGGCGTGTGCTCTACCCGTGTGAGTCTCTGTCTCCTGCGTGAAATTTCTTCAGCCCCAGGGTATAGGACACGGGTAGGCACACGGCCGTGTGTCTACCCGTGTGCGACAAATTTTCATCATGTCATCAGCCATGTTGACTCCGTGAACTCCTCTGTTTGCTCCAAGACTTTTAGGTCCATTGGTTGGCATTACCTGCAATAGAAAAATGAAAGAATCAGTAAATAGTTTATTACAAGGAATGCCAAAGACTTCTAAATGCGCTCTTCTATCTATGATACGACAATTTCTTTACTATTATCGTGAAATCAACACAAAAAAGGGACAGGAAATAGTAGACATGATTACAATTATGAAAGTAAAAAGCCTCTCATAATCGTACTCATCAGCTTGCACACTGGTCACGGTCATGTCAACAGCCCCTATAATATTCAGAGATGTAGCCCTGGGGACACCTTCTTCAGGATGAAGAGACATATACACTGATGGATTAAATACTTTCTTGCTGACCTGCAATCTATTAAGTTATTTCTCTCTGTATGAATACATAGTAGTGAATTTAGAGGGGTCTTGACCTTCTTTCCTGGCTTTATTTATTTTAGAGAGCCCAAATAATTCATTAAACCTTGCCATTCTAAATTTGGGGTCAAGCTTAGGATCAAGAGGAGGAGAAGGAGGTCTCTCTGAATTTGCTACCTGGTCTGACTTTAGAGAAGAAATTCTGAACTGAGTAGATTGGTCTTGGAAATTTGTAGACACTGTATGTTGTTGTTTCTGACTGGAGTATAAAGACCTGGGAGGTGGCACTTCACTAAACTTTCCTTTTGACTTTCCTGAAGTAATAGACCTTTGAGAGGATGAATGCTTATCAGATGATCCAGCTGGAGGAGGATTTGAAGATCTGTCTTGTCTTTGATAGGTCTGTGTAATAGAAGGAGATCTTTGAGATGCTAATCCAGATGCTCCTGCTGCTGGAGGACGAGGAGGTGGTGGATTTTTTCTGTATCTTTGAACTGGAGGAGGAGAGTATCTCCTTCTTTTCTTCCTCTCCTTCTGCTGATTTTTGGACAGCCACATCCAAGTTGGCATCCTTTTATATGGTGTTATCTTTTGAAGAATGTAATAAGGAGTATCATTTTTTGGATTAGGCTTAGGAGCAGGAGGGGGAGGAGTTTTTCTCTTCTTGGATACTAACTTCCTCTTTCATTCATCATCAGATTCATCATCATCCTCATCATCACTATCCTCATCATCAGATCTTTGAGGATTTTCATTTAAAGCATTCAGTACCTTTAGTGCCTCAGCAGAAATGATAGGCTTATTAGGTTGAGAAGGAGCTTGAGCAGGAATATCAACAGGAGCTGTAGGAGAAGCCATAGAAGAAGCTGGAGTGTCATTAACTCTGGTAGTGCTTTCAGCAGCTGCCTTTTATTCATGTTAAATGTCAGCCAAGATCACATCATCCAGATCTGGTAATGGAGAATCATCCATGACATAACTAGGAGCAGAAGAAATTTCTGAAGGAGCTGGAATAATTGTGGGCACAGGAACAACACAAATATCACTAAGTTGCTTTACAACTTGTGGACTTACTTAGGATGTATATGGTACAATAGCCATGTATGGCTTAGTAGTATATTCTGCTGTAAGACATCTCAAAACTGTAAATTCAAAATTCTTCAACAAATTATCTAAATCAACTGTGGGATTAAGGATGAAATCACCACCAATAGTTATTTTCTCAGAGAATGACTCTTCCAAGTCCATGTCAGTATCAACGAACTTAATAAAATCAATATCATATGTATCAATATAATCTATACAATCTGCTGCTATTGTTGCTACCTCTGCTGTTGGAGCTCTACTGTTGCCTCTGCTGCTGGAGTTGCTAGTACTGTCTCTGCTGCTAGAGCTGCTACTGCTGGAACTACTGAAGCTTCATCATCAGACATCTCCCCATGCATGGTTTCAGTAAGACCTGAAGCCATGCCCCAAACTTAAGATGGGGCAGTAGTGAGGGCTGTGATCTGTGCAGATAGGGCAGTAATTGAAGTAGAAAGATGTGTAATGGCCTCTGCTATTAGTGTTTTGAGAAGGGGATTGAGGAGGGCACTAAGAGAAGCAATTGTTGAGGTGTCCAATGGTGGAGTGGTAGATGGTGTTGTAGAAGGTGTAGAAATGGGAACTGTGGGAGGGATAGGAAGTGGAGCATCTAGTATGTGAACATCTGGAGGGGATGCATTTTGAGGAATGGTAGATGTTGATGGGGATGGATGGGGGTCATCTTCCATGTGGGTGTTTGGAGGAAGGGTGGAATTGGGAGGTGATGGAGGTATGTTGAAAAATGGTATGGAGGATAAATGAGGAGGAAGTGGAGATGATGGAGGAGTTGGTGCTGGTGAAGCATGTGGAGATTCTGGTGGAGTAGGAGGTTGAGTAGGGGATGATGGAGGTATGGAAGAGGGATGGATTTGTTTTGCTGGAAGTTGGGCTTGAAGAGATGGTGGTGTTGGATGAATCTCTTAAGTAGGTTCGGGAGTGGCTTTAACAGCCCTGGTGCCTTCAGAAGCTGGGGTGGAAGAGGTAGAAGCCTTGGATGGCTTAGATATGGTCCTCTCCCATCTTCCAAACAAGGCATATGTAAGCCTTTTGCTGGCATTAATGAATATGGTCTGGGAGACTAGGGATTCAACAGCCCTCTCCTTTAGGAAGATCCCTAGGATCCTTCCAAAACACACTCCTTTCTTATTATTTTTCTTCTTTATCAGATCAAAGAGGATCTGAGCCCAATCGACTTGCTTCTTATTTATTACTGCACACATGACTCGGAACTGATGCCTTGTGATGTAGTCACGGGAAGTATGCTTACCAAGCAAGACCTTCCCAACAATGACTGCCAGAAACTTGTATGCTGCAGACAGATGTTTCTTCAACAATTTATTTGGGTTGTCACCAGCATAACCCATCAAATTTAGTATCGTATCAAACTCTTCAGAATCAATTTCTAATTCCTCTTCTCCATTTGTCAAACCAAAGATTTCAGTTAAATTTGCGGGAGTTAAGGAAACAGTGTTACCCGCTATTGATCATGTCATAGTATTGTCTTCAGATGTTGATGAAGTATAGACCCATTCTCCGATTTCTATTCCTGCCAACTTTATCTTTTAGTAATCATTTTCTTCAAATTTTGTTCTTCAAGATGTTCCATAATATAGAGAAAGATTGGATCTGAGTGCTAGAATGATTCGAAGTCGACATCAAAGCCGGTGTCAAACTTCATGGCTGCTAGAGCTCCTGCTAGAATCTCCATGGAATCACCTAAAAAAGAGAGAAACGACGATCAAGTGCAAGAGAACAGAAAGCGCGGGATGGAGGTCGAAGAAAACCTAGATATAAGGTTTTCCAGAATATGAATCGAGAAACTCCGTTCCACGAAAACAAAAACAATTCTTCGAACTGAGTTCGACGAAAGGATTTAGAATTAAATAATTCATCGATCTCATCCTGAAGAATTGAAGACAATTCGTCGAGCATCGTTCGACGAATATCTTCTAAAGAAAGTTCGTCGATCTTCGGTCGACGAAATGTTTCACTCACAGAGAATTCGTCGACATCTGTTTGACGAAGATCTCTCAAACTTTCCAGGGTTTTTCGAACTCCGTTCGACGAACGTTGGAAAATTCGTCGAGTGCAGATAGAACTTAAACTAAGTCTTCTCCATTTATCATTCCAAGCTGATTTATAAAGAATAAATGATTTTTCTCATCCAGAGGTTTGGTGAATATATCAGCTCTTTGTAAATCAGTGTAGATATAGACAAGATTAATTTTATTTTTGTCTAGACACTCTCTAATGAAATGATGCCTAATGTCTATATGCTTTGTCCTACTGTGATGGACTGGATTCTGTGTTATGGCTATAGCACTTGTGTTATCACAAAGTAGAGTTGAATTATTTAAGTTGAGGCCATAGTCTAATAATGGGTTTTGTATCCACAGCATTTGTGAGCAACAGCTACCAGCTGCAATGTATTCTGCCTCAGCAGTGGAGGTTGACACAGAGGATTGCTTTTTACAAAACCAGGACACTAATCTCATACTAAGGAACTGGCAAGTTCCTGAGGTACTTTTTCTGTCCACCCTGCATGCAGCAAAATCAGCATCTGAGTATCCAGTTAACTCAAATTCTAAATCTGTGGGATACTATATGCCTAGACTAGGACAACCCTTTATATATCTCAAAATTCTTTTTAGGAAAATAAGGTGAGATTCTTTAGGGTTCACCTAGAACCTAGCACAAAGGCATATGACAAACATGATATTAGGTTTGCTAGCTGTGAGATATAGTAGGGACCTAACAATGCCCCTATATAGTTTCTGATCTACAGGTTTCCCTGATGCATCAGAGTCAATCGCAACATTTGTAGCCATAGGCGACTTTTTTGCTAAGGCATCAGCCATCCCAAACTTTTTGATAAGCTCTTTAGCATATTTAGCTTGGGAGATGAAGATGCCATCAGGGAGATGTTTCACTTGGAGACCAAGGAAATAAGAAAGCTCACCCATGCTACTCATTTAAAATCTGGAATGCATGAGGTTAGAAAACCTCTTGCATAACTTGGAATCAGTAGACCCAAAGATGATGTCATCCATATATATTTGTACTGAAAAGATTTGGTCCTTATGATATGTAGTGAAAAGTGTTTTATCTACTATGCCTCTAATGAATTTATGCTCTAATAAAAAACTTCCTAAGGTCTCATACAAGCTCTTGGAGCTTGCTTTAGATAATAGAGGGCTTTATGTAATTTGAATACATGCAAAGGATGAGTTGGAGAGACAAAACCTGGAGGTTGTTCAACATAAACCTCTTCTTTTAATACTCCATTCAAGAATGCACTCTTCACATCCATTTGGTAGACCTTGAATTTCTTGTAGGCTGCATAGGCTAGGAATATTCTTAAGGCTTCTAACCTTGCAACAGGGGCAAAGGTTTGATCATAATATATTCCTTCCTCTTGCCTTTAGCCTTGAGCAACAAGCCTAGCCTTGTTTCTCACAATAACTCCTTGGGCATCAAGCTTACTTTTGTATACCCATTTTGTTCCAATAACTGGGTAATTTTGTGGTCTTGGAACCAAATCCCAAACTCTACATCTCTCAAACTGATTTAATTCCTCATGTATTGCAATGATCCAGTGGGGATCATGCTCTGCATCATGAATGGATTGAGGTTCAATTTGAGAGAGAAAACAGACATGCATCACATCTTGATTGAGTTGATGTCTTGTCTGTACACCTGCTGATATGCCTCCAATCACTTGAGATCTGGGGTGATCCCTAAGTGTGACAAGATCAGTGGGTGGAGTTGGTTGTGCAACAACATTTGAAACCAATTCCTCTTGTGAAATTATGTTGGCAGTTGGAGGAGAGTCAATCCCTTCAATGCTTTCTTCTTCACTATCTTCATTGACTTGTGGAGAGGGATGAGTTGGAACCTCTTGGGTAAGGTTTAGGTCATCCAACATCTCACACAAGAAAGTGCAAAGAGTTGCAGGTAGAAACTTCTTTCTCCTTGCAATACATGTTAGTCTCATCAAAGCTTACTTGAATTAATTCCTCAATTTTCAGTGATGATTTATTAAAGACCCTATAGGCTTTACTTACTTGGGAATATCCTAGAAAAATACCCACTTCAACCTTAGCCTCAAACTTTCTAATGTATTTCTTGTTGTTATTATGTATATAATAGGTACAACCAAATACTTTAAATTAGTTTATTTTAGGTTTCTTACCTTTAAGCAATTCATAGGGAGTCCTATTCTTTAGTTTTTGAATTAAGCTTCTGTTCAGGACATACTTTGCAGTGTGTACAGCCTCTATACAAAAGGTTAGTGGCATGTATGCATCAGCAAGCAATGTACCTGCAGCTTCAATGAGTGTCCTATTTTTCCTTTCAGCTACCCCATTTTGTTGGGGAGTCCTAGGAGCTGAGAAGCAGTGTCTGATACCTTCCTTCTCATAGAAATCATGCATAAGAAGAGACTCAAACTCTGTGCCATGATCACATCTGATCAATGCAACATAAGTAGAGAACTCAATCTGTATGGGCCTGAGAAAATCTGTAAGAACCTTAAAGGTATCTGACTTAGATCTCAAAAAGAATACCCAAGTGAACCTGGAGAAGTCATCCACAATAACCAAAGTGTAGGATTTCCCTCCTAGGCTTTGTACAGCAATGGGTCCAAATAGATCCATGTGTAGCAAATACAAAATCATAGGTGAATCACTTTTATTAATGGATTTGAAACTAGATCTAGTTTGCTTGCCTAATTGACAAGCCCTACAAAGGCCTTCCTCCTTGTAGGGACCAGGAGGTTGACCTCTAACAAGATTGTCTTTAGATAGCCTAGCAATGTTTTTCAGATTTACATGACCTAGTCTTTTATTCCATAAATCATTCTGGTTACTAGTTAAATTAAGTAAACAGATATCAGAAGTGGCAGATAGAAAATCAAATAAGTATATGTTGCCTTGTCTATTTCTAATTAAAACAGGTTTGTTTCCTTTAGATGAAATATTACAAGAGCTAGAGTTAAAAGTTACCTGATAACCTTCATCACAAAGTTGACTTATTGAGATGAGGTTATGTTTGAGTACTCTTATATATGTTACTTTCTTGAATGTAAATGCTCTAATCTTCACTGCTCCATATCCTTCAGACTGGCCACTTTTTGAATCACCAAAGATCACATTTGGCCCTAGCTTGGACTTGTAATTGGTGAGATTGTCCTTGCTACTTGTCATGTGTTTGGAGCATCCACTGTCCAGGTACCATGGCTGATTCACTCCTGGACAGCTCTTCTCCTACAATGAAAACAGTTAAATATTCTTGACCCAGGTTACCTTGGGTCCTTTGTTTTGTTGCTATGAAAAGCTGAAAATAACTAAAAATTCTGGTTGGGATTTATATCCTAGAGGGTGATATCTTCTAGGTGGTATAACCCAAACAGCTAAAGGATTAAAGGCTTTTCTAGAATTATTTAAGTTGCAGTTATAGTTAAAATTTTGGTTGAGTCTTTCTGGGTTCGACGAATTTCTATAAGTTCGTCGAACAGAGTTCGACGAATTGGGTTGAGATCGTCGATCTCTGCCTAGAGAATGAACATATCATTTTCTGTGCCCCACGTTCATCAACCTCTGCTCGACGAACCATACAGAGTTCGTCGATCGCCATTAGAAGAATGATTATTATTGAAGTTTGCATTTAGAGATCATCGTTCTGAGTTAGACGAACTATTCCTATATCGTCGATCTGAGTTCGACGATAACTGCTGAACATTGTTATTTTTATCAATATTCTGTTTTTTAATTTTGTCCTTGGCTTCAATTTGTTCTAGAATTTTGTTAACCTTATTTACTTGTTCCGTATTTTTATTTCCTTTATCAGAGATAAAATTTACAGGGATTGAAAGATGATTCCTTTGGATTAGGGTTGGTTCACTAGATATGTCTCCTAATCCTAATCTGCAGTTATTAGTTATAGTATTTACCGTGCTAGTTATATCTAGCAATTTCAAACTTCTGCTATTTAATGATTCTTC
Organism: Platanthera guangdongensis; assembly: GCA_039583875.1. Taxonomy (NCBI): domain Eukaryota; kingdom Viridiplantae; phylum Streptophyta; class Magnoliopsida; order Asparagales; family Orchidaceae; genus Platanthera; species Platanthera guangdongensis. The sequence goes on from CM077150.1 coordinate 216,963,483, forward strand.
TAATATCTTAGCTTTGCTAAGTTCTAATTTCGGAAAAGTAATTTATTCATTTGCAGATTTCAGTTTACTATATATATTTTCATTTTCAGAGGTGAGTTTATCTAGATCATTCAATTTATCTCTCAGAAGTTTCATATCCTTCTCAGAGCTTATCAAATCTAAGCATAGGTTTTTAAATTCAAATTTAAATTCATCAGATTCAAAATCATAAGATGATATTACCTGATCTTCAACTGACAGGTTTTCTTCATTATCAGATTCATCTGTATCTGATAGGTTACTGCTTGCATCAATTGCCATGAGGCAAACCTCCTTTGCCTTAGCCTCCTCTTCTTATTCACTGGAGCTGGAAGATGTGGATTCATCTTCTATGTCACTCCATGTTTCAGCCACAAATCCTTTGTCCTTCTTTTTATGTTTGCTGGAAGAGGGCTTGCTGTAATGCTTGCTTCTTGATTCCTTCTCTTTTCTTCTTTCCTTCTTTAGATTTTCAAGACATTCAGACATGAAATGTCCTAGTTTCCTGCACCCATAACACACTACATCTTTAGTGGGTGTTTTGTCATACCTGGGCTGGCTGTCATTTCTGGATGACTTCCTTCTGAAGTCTTTCCTTACAAGTTTGAAGAATTTCTTGGAAATGAGACTCATTAGCTCTTCATTGACTATTGGGGCTTCAATTTCTTCAGCAGCCTTGAATGCAATGTATTGTTCTTTCCTTGCTGGAGGAGGAGTCCTATGTTCCACTACTTCTCTGGACTTGACTAGCTGCTCATAAGATTTGAGCTTTCCCAGGAGTGATTCAGTTGAAATCTCATTCAAGCTTCTGGCCTCTTTGATTGGCCAGATCCTGGTGTCCCATGAGCTTGGGAAGCACATTAGGATCTTGTCATTCACTTCAGTCAAGGTGATTTATTTATCTAAGTTCCTTAGCTCACTGATGATGGAGCTAAGCCTGTTGTACATCACTTCAACTGTTTCTGCCTCATCCTTCTTTATGTTTTCATATTGTGTTATGAGCTTTGATCTTCTATCTTTTATCTCATCTGCTGAGCCAGCAACCATTTGATTGAGTGAGTCCCAGATTGCTTTTGTAGAGGTGCACTCAGCCACCTTCTGAAAGATGTCATCTGACATAGTCTGAGCCAATATGTTCATGGCTTTAGCATCAGCAATCTTGGCTTTCTTCTGGGCTTCAGTCCACTCAAGTGGTGGGACTGCATTGTTGCTGGAAGATGTTGTGTATGTAGATGCCTGTGGGGGACCTGTCAAAATAGAGTTATAGATGTCTTCATCAATAGAGTTCATGTACAACTTGATTCTTGCCTTCCAGATGGCAAACCTATTAAGGTTGCAAACTGGAGGTCTGGTGCTTGCATAATCCTTGTTCTGTGTCATGGCTGTGTTTATAATCTAAATGAAAAATAAAATAATGTGTAGATCTAACAAAGGATCTTTGGTTCAAGGTTTAGCTTGTACAACCAAAGGAACCTGCTCTGATACCAATTGAAAGTGATGAGTTAGATCTAATATACTCTAGAGGGGGGTGAATAGAGTATTTGTAGGTCCTTATAAAACTGTTACAGCTTCTGCTGTAATTAAAATATGCAGAATTAAACTAAAGTAAATAATCACACAGCAGTCCTAAAAACACAAGCACGGCAAGAACAAAAAGAAAAGGGGCAACCAGACGCCACAATAAATTTTATAGTGGTTCCCCAACCTGGGTACATCCACTCTTCTACCACACTGGTAGGAATCCACTCAGGTTTTTGATCAGGTTCCTGACACCAATGAGCTTTTGATTAGGTGCTCAAAAACCAAACCCTCAAGTCTTTTGATCAGGTGACTTATAACCAGGAATCACTTTTGAAGGGAGATGATAATCCTTTATAGAGGTGGGGATGAGAGAGTGATGGAAGTCTTCTTTTCACAATCACAATGAGAAGAATATGTGGATTCAGTGATGTTGTCAAAGCTCCCCCTGAGATGTACATGAGTTCAAGAGAACTGGAGCTTTGCACAGGGTGATAGGTCTTCAATTTAGAGACTTGATCCAGGAGCTTTAGACTGATCGTGCTTGAATGAATTAGCAAGGTACTGGAGAAGAAGAACAGGAAGACTCTTCATCTGAAAAAGGTGTTCTTCTTGCTTCTTCTTCAAATTACTGACAGATTGTGAAAGCTAATGAAGATCTGCTTCTGAATATCTTTTGATGAAAGCAGGAATAACCTTTTCTGTCTGTCTATTGTGCTGTACTGAACTGTGTATTCAGGAAAGAGAGAAAAATCTCTTTTTATATTTTTTGAGGAAATTGGTCTTTCGAATTTTGAATTCCTTCTACATTCAATGCTGACGGCCTAGAGAATAAGCAGCATTGAATAATTTCCCCAACTGTCCCATGGAAAAATGGCAAGCAATAATCCTGGAGAATATCCTAATCAATGCTCCTCTAACGGTTATATTCAGAGAATGTTAGAGCATTGATTACTCAGGAATTATTGCAGTAATAATGGGTACAAGGGTGGAAATGACTCAGTCTGGAATCGTCAAACAGTTGACAGAAATCGTCGAACTGAGTCCACAGTTCGTCAAGCTGAGATGTTGTGTTCGTCGACCAGATGGCTTCTGTTCATCGAGCTGAGTTCCATGATCGTCGAGCTAGAAACTGAACTTCTGTCTCTTCTGGACTTTGCCTATTCTGTGTCTGAAGTTAGTCGAGCTGGTAAATGTGTTCGTCGACTAGAGTTCAGCAACTATTCTGGAGTTGTCAAATATTCTGTATGTCGACTGATATCCTATGTGTCAACACAAGTCTTCTGTGTGGTGCCGGCATAACCTTTCCAAGTTGTCGACTGATGATCTGGGTGTCGACACAAGTTCTTCTAGTGTCGGCTCAGTTAGTGTCGATATATACTCTGAGTGTCGACACAAGTCTTCTGGTTCTAAGTTGTTGAAGTAGATAATTCCAGAATTCGTCGGGCAGAGAACTGAGCTTGTCGACCAGAGACTAGAGAATACAGTCTTGACAGAATGTTGTAGTAGTCCAAATATTCGTCGAGCTGAGAACTAAGTTCGTCGACCAAAGTCTGATACTAAGGACTTAGAATATCTTGATGTTTTCTGAACTTGAAGTGTTGTTGTAGTGTCCAAGTTTTCGTCGACCTGAGTACCAAGTTCGTCGATCTCAGCGCAGAGAATTTACTCTGAGATCGTCGAGCTGAGCATGACTATCGTCGACCTGAGTTCGACGAACGTCGAACTCACTTTACAGATTCTTGAAATCTTCTAATTCTTGAGTCTCTGGCAGTCTTGTTGATAGCTGGTCCATGTGATTGTGACTCTAAGGACTTTCCTAGACTCTAGGACACAACTATGACCCTGGATATACATTGTAGGTCACAAGATCCTAAGTTAGTGAACCTAGCCCAAATCAAACTAGGGATCCAACATACTAGTTACTTCTGATCAAGTTCAAGTTAGAGCGGGTACTGCAGAGATAGTGGTGTTAGAAGTTGTTTAGGCTGATGTTGCTGCAGTTGTTGTTGTTGATGTTGCTGAGGTAGTGTTTTAAAGTTTTCTTGGTGAGAAGGAATCTTCTACAGAAACTGATGGGGAGTTGTTAGTACATTCTTCCTAAGAGGGGACCTTTGTGAAGCTAGAGTTCTTGTTGATGGGGATAAGATAGAGGTGCACCCTATAGATGTTGAGGTTATTCCTTCTAAGGAGGTTCTAGGAGAAGAAGTTATTGTGTTGTCTGACAGAGGAAGAGAAGCGGTGATGATTCTTTCTATCCAAGAGGGCCTCAGCTCCTTAAGGGAGTATGGTAAAGGGGAGGATGTGGATACGCCTATTGCCCAAGTACCACTGATTTTAGGGGGAGTTGCCTCTATGGACCATGAAACAATTGCCAGAATAGAAGTTCATAGATCTGAGGGTGAGATTTCCTCTCCTACTTATAAGTCACTACTAAAGAACATAGAGGCTATGCTAGCCAAAAAATGAGATCACGTCGACTCCTCTTTGAAAGAGGTTGTGAACAGTGTGGCAGAAGTCGAGAAAGACCTATCCTATGAACTAACTCAAGTAAATCATTACATGGACAAGCTACAAATTTCTCATATTGAATGGGTAACCCAAGGGGGTAAGTCCATCAACCATTCGATTAAACGTATTGTCACAGTCTTCAATGAAATTACTTATCTTCCCAAATCCTATGATCCCATGATCCACTCTCATTATGCGAGCATGCATCACATTGATCAGAATATGGGAATCCACAAAACTAATATCATACAAACCCTTGTTTTAGAAGTCAGAAAGGGGGAGGGAAGCCTGTATAGGAGAATGACTGAGCTTTCCAACGAAGTACACATGCAAATGCACATCACCAATACCTACACTTATCAGAACATCAAGTGGTTGCATGAGTAATTAACATGCAAAGTTATAACTCAAGCTCCACCTATTGAGGGTGAACATCCAAATGGAGGTGGAGAATTCAATACTGATGGTGCAGCATTTTTTGAGTAGCAGTCTGTATGGGAAGATTATGTGCCTTCTGATGTCTATTTGCAGGTTTGGTTACATGTTGCTGAGAAAGAGGAGGAAATCATTGGAGAATATTCTCATCCACGCCAGAAAAGAAGAAGGTATGGGGAAGGCCCCTCTGCTAGGAGATCTGAGAGAAATAAGGAAAATAGAGAGTATGCTGAAACATGGAGTCCAATTTCTAAAGGAATTATCTTGGATACATGCAATATTGTTGATCTTACCAATGAAGAGCTGATGATCTATTATAGCAAAGAGGAATGGGACAAGCATGAAGTTTCCAATGTGAAGAGGAGGTCGCACTTTAGAAAATATTGAAGGGATAATCCTGATGCTTCTGCTCCTCCTACGTATTATCCCAAGCCTTACGATTATTTTTGACAAGCAGCATGAAAAGAACTAGGGGAGGCATTGATGGGGCTAAATTTCTAAAACTGTGATATGTGTGAAAACAGTGAATGCCCAATAGGCGGTTTTATATAAATTTTAATGTTTTGATCATTTATGTCTACTTGCATTTACTGTGCTTTTTCTATGTTCTTATTTATGTTTATTCTCGGTATAATTCACCTTATTTTTTTTCTGTTCTAACTTCTTCAAATAGGGGGGGTTTGTTGGGTATTGTATTCATAATAGCCCTGATTCAAAGAAGTCCCCCTTGAACTAAGTTGAATTGAGTTTGAATTTGATGCTACATTTCAATTATGTACTTGCAGGGCATTAATTGCTAAGTACAAACCAATGTCATATTACAATGGGTCATGTTATATAGGACTATGTAATGTTATTCCTCATTGTGTAGGACATAGTTTTGACTCATGTGTAATCTCTCTATTGTGGTGTAATTCATCACCACGTGTTATAGAAGATTTAAGGAATAAATGTAGTTGAGTTCAGGACTTCAGAATTTTCCGAAGTAAAATTTGTCGAGTCCCCACGTGAAGACTCGTGTAATTCGTCAAAACCTCGCGTGAAGACTCGTGTAATTTGTTGAGTTTACTCGGGAAGTTTCTAAAGATCTCAGAGATCGTTCTGATTTGGCTAAGTAAAATTTTTTGAGTGATCTGTTGATCTCTCGTAAATACTCTAAGAATTCGTCGAGTACTCTTGAGAGGTCACGTGAACACTGAACAAGAATTTTATTATGTTTCGTTTTTCGTCCAAGTCCTTTTCGCCGAGTGGACTCGATTAGTTCGTCGAATGCACTCGAGTAATTCGTCGAGTGGTTATGCAATTCGTCGAGTCTTCTATAGATGTCACGTTTACGCTCGACGAATGGACATAACAAGTTTTCTTTTTGAATTTTATGGTGGCTTTCCTTTAGGGCACCGACCATGTACAGTACACATAGAATTCGGTCCCGATGTCTCGATCAAGCCGGTGGAAGAGGAATCACTATATATATATAAGGGTTAATTTAAGAGAACCCTAATTGTGATTAATTCAGAAAAATTACAAGTTCTTCCTTCGGTCGAATCTTTAGCACCTGTTTGTTCTCGCCGCCGACTTCTAGAAATCATGATTCCTTTTGAAGAGAGCTTTGAACAGATCTTTGCTGTCTATTTCTCCATGAAATTCTTCAAGATCTAGTCAACTCTCAAGATTCAGATCAAGCTTTTATTATTTCAAGTCTTTCTTCTTCTTCATCCTTCAAGTGCAAGTTTCTCTATTCAACAAGTAAGAAGAAGCACTTTCTTCAAGTACAATTCTTGTAGGAAGTTTTTCTTCCGTGTTTGTAGATCCTAGTTAAAGGATCGAGTGTAGGAGAGTTTGTTCTCCAAGTTGTAGGGGACGTTGTCTCCGAGCTCGTAGGAGTTGAAGACTCCGAGGTGTGAGTTTGTTAAATCTGAGATTGGTCAAGTAGTTGAGTCTAGCCTGAAGTGCTAGATAGGTGAGGAAGGATAGTGGACGTACTCATTCTGGGGAACCATTATAAATCTTGGTGTTTGTGTTGTCTGTTTTGTTGATTCTGTGAACTTATTTTTAAAGTATTTTATATCCACTTAAAGGCACAAAATTCACCTATTCACCACCTCTAGGTGATTTAGGTAGACAACTAGATAATTTCAATATTCAGGTCCTATAATGTTGAAATCAGTTATCTAAATTTACTGGTTTTTTGCAATTAATTTACCGAAAACTACATGTGACATCGCTACTTTTATTGGGCCACCAGAGCCCTAGTGGGCCCAATAAAAGTGGCCTGAACCCTACCCATGACCCGGTGAGAGATAACCCTAGATGGGAGATAGAGCTAGAGAACTCGAAATTGACTTCTATCAGTTCCTGTGACCTCGTATAGTCAATACGAGTGCATCAGAACTCGTTCAGTTGGACCCCGAGGTCATATAGTGAATGTGGCCATTTCTCGTAAAACACAACGAGAGCAGATTTTGGATATCGACCTAGAGAACTCCGAATTGAGTTCTGTTGATTCCTGTGACCTCATATAACCAAGACAGGTGCATCGGAACCCGTCAAGTCACAATCTGAGATTTAACGACAGTTTTACACAGTACGGCCATTTTAGACCGCTGCGACGCGCAAATTTTGGACTTTCGCCAAACAAACTCTAATTCAACCCCAGTCAGTGGTGTTGGACTCGTGTGGTCAATACGAAGTCAACGGAAGTCCCCCTAGTCAAATTTTGATGACAATTGGTCAACTCATGGTCAATTCAACCGTAGTTGTGCACCGAAAAGCGTGCGCACACCAATTATGACACAACACCCGAACTTTGACCCGACCCTGATGACTTGAACCCACTTTACTTTGACCAGCAAGGGGGACCAACCGTAGGGTTGACTTGGTCAAACCCCACCTAAAAATCAATTTTTTTGGATTTTCTCCAAGTAGGAGCCCACCTCCTCTCCAAGGGAGGATAGCTCATGCCCCCCCCCCTCACTCTTCTTTGGGCCCCCAATCAGCAAACGCCATCCTAGAGCAAGTGGAGGCCCATCCACTTTTTTCTCTCTCTCTCTTTTTCTCTTTCCCACCCAAAATCCCAAGCCCAAAGGGGGCTTACCCTTTTTCCCCCATGTGGGAAAATTCCCATGAACTCCAGCTGTCCTAGGATAGCTGGAGGGTGGGATTAATCCCTACCTAAGGAGGGATTAGTCCCACACCAAGTCGAGAAGGCTTCCCCCCCCCCCACTAGCTATAAAAGGCCACCCCACCCCCTCTCCTTCCCCAAGTCTCAGAACAGCTCACCCCTCCCCCTGCCCTGCCCCCCCCCCCCCTGCTGGAGCCCTGGTGGCCGGAAAAAGCCAAGCCGAGGACTCCCTCCCCCTCCACCACCATAACCAAGGCATGACTGACCAGGCCGGCCCGTCCTGAGCCCATTAGACCAAGGTGGAACCTTCCTCCCTCCCCTCTCCCCATTATGAACGTGCTATATATGGTTCCTGGCAGCCGGAGTGCCTCCGGCGCAACCCGAGCCTTGTTCCTGGCCGGGTGGTGCCCAAGGAGGAAGGATCCTCACCCAGCGCCGGTGGTGGCACTGGGGGAGTGTTATACCACTAGTGGGGGAGACCACCAATGGAGGAGAGCCACGGTGCTGCCGGAAAATGCAGTTCCGGCAGCACCCGCAAAAATAGAAAAATTCTCTGTTAAAGCTGGCGGCGGCGGCCGGCGACGCATGACCGCTGAACCACTGCCGGAGAAAAGCCCGACCCCCTGTGCGTTGGCCGGGGGTGGACTGGTAGGCGGTATTCCACCCAAGGAGTGGGGGTGGGGCGGTGGCGACGGGAGCAGGGCCATCGCCACCCCGGGCTCTCGGGATGGAATTTCCGGCGGTGGACGGCAGCGCCAGGCCGCCGGACCACCGTGCAGAGATTTTACAGCCCCCGGCAAGCTGATCAGAGTCAGCGCCAGTGTCTGCAGCGATTTTCCGGCGGTGGTGGAGCCCGCTCATCCTCTGCACTGCCGGCGATGAGCAGCAGCCGCCCAATCTGGTGATGAAGATCGGGCGGCTTGGATTTCTTTAATCCCCGCCCCCGCCTCCGTTTCTTTGCCCCCACAGTGGATCCATGGCCGATCCGCAGTGGGGAAGCGCTGGCCAATTGCGTCATGCGGCTCAATCTCAGCCGCAGGATCCCTCTGATATGCTAAATGCAGACCATTTTCATATCAGAAATTTCTAGAAATTTCTGGGCTAAATCTAGTCCCTTATGCGAAAAGTGACCAACATGAAAAATGTTCCCCATGATGAGGGCTACCTCTAAAAAAGTTTTGAGAATTTTTGGAATTAATTTAGAATTTTTAAAAGACAAAATAAAATTTGTTTGGCTAAATTAAATGCCCAAAACACCTTGAAAAATTATAAAAAAATTACTATGCTCATTTTAGGCCCTCCCAAGGGTTGTATCAAAATATGGGGTCATGGGGATAAGTGTTGATATTTTTCCTTAAATATTGAAGCCTAATGTCGCGCATGGATCCTTTTTTCGCTCGTTTTCCCTAAAAGACGGAAATTAGAGTGCGTGACCACTCCTTGTAATCAAACAAGTACTTTAAACTATTTTATCGACGAGAGAGGCCGAGTCAAGTGAATGAGCTCCGGGAACTCCCAGATTTCGTAACACCATCGAGCGCCACGATTCTTGAATGAATGGGGCACGCTCGGAAGAGGAGAGTATGAGTGATGACTTGGAGTTTTCCCTGATAACTAATAAGAATGTAACTCCTACCCAACCCTTGATCTAATTAAGCCGTAATAAATATGGCGCAACCAAATTAATTGGATCCAAATAGTTGATGTAACCGAACAAAATCACCTTTAAATCTCGACGGAAATGAAGCCTCCGAAAAAGGAGTGATTGGACTACTAACCATTTTCTTTGTGTTTTCTCCAGTCTCGTACTAGTCAAGCTAATTTTAGTACTTTCTATTCAGTACTACTCCAGTCTCGTACTAGCCAAGCTTTATTTAGTACTTTCTATTCAGTATTACTAAAGTCTCATATTGGTCAAGCTTATTTTAGTACGTTCTATTCAGTACTACTCCAGTCTCATACCGGTCAGGCTTATTTCAGTACTTTCTACTCCAGTATCGTACCGATCAAGCTTATTTTAGTACTTTCTATTCAATACTACTCCAGTCTTGTACTTGTTAAGCTTATTTCGGTACTTTTAATTCAGTACTACTCTAGTCTCGTACTGGTCACATTTCATTCTAACACTTTAAATAAGTAGCATAAGCATTGCACTTGTTCTCGTTGTAATTTACTATTATAGTCCTAGGTCCAGCTCTGACGAGAAATTCTCAAGCCTTAGTTGGGGATAACCGGAGTTGAAGTAGTCCTCCAGGTCTAGCCCCAAATAATGTGCTCCGACTCTCCTTGTCGAAAGTAGAGCTAAGTACCGAGGCCCGAAGTCTAAAGCCTAGTAGGGCAGGCCGATGTAGACTCGATGTATATATTGTTTGCCTTTTTGTTGATTGTTTGTAAATTGCTTGTGGTGATTTAGTGGCGGGTCAGTTCCTCTCGCAGACCATTTATACTTCTACGGGAAGGTCGACGACTCAAGGTGACAGGGAGATGAGTACCACGGGTGACCGACCGTTATATTACACATCAGGTTTTCCTCCGCTGGTTGGCCAAAACAATTCGCCGGATGTCGCTCACATCCAAGAGTGCACAAGGTTGTACGCTAGGGCCTGGAGTTCTGTGGTATGATCACCACCAGAAGTGGCAGTACTGGCCACTATCACTGACAGCCACATCGGTGAGGCCCACGGGGCTCGCTACCCTGCTGTAACATAAGCGATCCAAACTATGTCGACATAGGGTTTGTGTGTGCGACTATGAATGTATGCGGTGTGTGCGCGGCTATAAATACTTGTGGTGTGTGCATGGGTGTGAACCCCTGCTATAGAATTCAGGATACGAAAACCTGATGTGCTGATGAGCTAGTGGAGCCTTGTTATAACTGGTTTATATTACTGCTGCTTTTCTTTCCAGTTATATTATCGTGCACTCTTTTATAATTGCTCCTAGCTGTTCTTATATGAAATGGTGTTGAACCTCTCTTGCTTCGACTATTTACTTTTGTTGCGTGGGTGTGTACTCGTCCCCAAAATATAGATCATGGGAGGAGATTTGTTCCCACTTAACTTTGTGACTAACGGTTATCTAAATAACCATTCACAGGAAATGAAGCATCATAATGACTCGCTACCGAAGGAGATTATACTAGCAGCTAGGACTACTCAAGCAGATGCACCCTCGTCGTCCCTAGAGTTTAGAGACGTGAGTACCGCCAAGCAGCATAGAGATTGAGAGTATGAGGGTTTTATGTAGCACATGTATAGCCCACGGGCTCATTTAGATGCTTAGGATTCGGCCCTAGAACCTCTGTGATATTGATATGTTATATATTTATCTGCAATGGTTTCCTGTTAATGCTTCCGCTATACTTTGATGGGTTGTGAATGTTATGATTCGAGCCGAGCAAGGCGGCAATCTAGTGCTTGGATAGGGTGGATCGCTTCCCCTAAGAGCACTGGGTGGACGTCTTGGGCCCGTAGTACCACTCCGGTCCGACCCGGGTAAAAAGTTGCTGGGGGTCCTACAAATGGATCATAGCTATCATGATTCGTCCTTGTGGAGCAGTCTCAGGATCCCTCCGTCACTCTCTTCGTTCTGGGTTCGGGCCGAACCTTGCAGCGAAAGTCTGGTAGACACTAGTATAGAGGCTTAGGGATTCTAGACTGTACGATAGTATGCCTATACACTGTTATTTTCCGCTTGGGTTGTCGTTTTTGCAAATTTCCCCTACTTTTGCAAAATACTGACACTCTTTCTTGTTACTTCTCCAGATACCGGAGTACAGTAACGGGGGATCCTTGTCCAGAGGATATTTTCCAGCTACCCCACCACCAGACCCGGTCTCTCCCGCGGCTGTACCATTTACCGAGATAGATATGGGGCAAACAATGACGGCTATTCTAGCAACATTTCGGGATGCCTTGGCACAGCCACGACGAGAGTTGACCGCACCCACCCATCTGCTGATGACTTTTTGAGGACTGAGGCCTCCCCCATTCAGAGGCACAGAGATGACCATCCAGGTAGAGGAGTGGTTGGAGCGGGTGGAGGAGCCGTTAGTAGGAATGATGTGCCCAGCTGTGGCTGTAGTCTCTTTGGTGGTGACCATTTTGGAGGGATACACGAGAGATTGGTGGAGAGCGGCCAGTCGCTCTACCTTTCGAGGTCAGTCGTTGAGCGTGATCCTTTAGGGGGAGTTCTCTGTAGCTCTATTAGAGTTCTTCATCACAGATGCAGACCGAGTCGTGCTGCAAGAGAGGTTCCTGCTCATTCGATAGGGCAAGCGCACCATGGCAGAGTATGAGAGAGAGTTTATACACCTGGCACGCTTCGCCGGGAATCTGGATGCCTTCGAAAGGGATAGATCTTCTCGGTTCTACCGAGGACTACGAGATGACCTGAGGCACGCCCGGATTCTTCTCTCCCAGACAACCTTTCACACCATAGCCACCCATGCGGCAGCATTAGAGTTGGACCAGCAGACAGTGGCACAGCGACGCAGAGGTCAGGTAGAGCTTCCTCGAGACCAGAGGCAAGATGGAGGAGTCACTGCCCGCAGACAGGATAGAGATCGCAGGCAGAGATGCCTCAGGCAGCTATATAGGTGCCCACCAGTACCCCCCATCTACACAGCCAGACATTAGACCAGCTCCAGCACCGCAGCCCCCACTAGTGGCCCGATGAGATGTTCCCTTCACAGGGAACTGCTTCTTATGTCAATAGCCGGGACATATGAGGACCTTTTGCCCACAGGCGACAGGGAGACCAGGATTAGGAGCAGTTCATGGTGGATAGCCGGCACGGGGATAGGGTCAGAGAGGCCACAGAGGCAGAGCTGGCAGGATAGGCCAGCAGGGCCGAGCAGCGCCCCTGGAGGTCTACGCACTGGACTTATAGCATGGACTGGCCCCTAACGTAGTCATAGGTATATATCTTAGGCGATAGGGAGATATCAGACCTTACGACTGTTGTTGGATATTACATATATAAATGTGTTTACATCTTCTGTATTAGTTAGATGATATATATGTATATGTTTCCATGTTGTTAGGAATCTTGATGGTAGAAGGACACCCTGCCAAAACCCTTTTCGACACAGGAGCGACACATATCTTTTGTCTCCCAAAAAATTCATCGTAACAAAAGGAAATGTTATTCGCTCAACCGGACTGTCTATATGAATCTGTTTACCAGACGGGTCAGATATGACATTTACCGAAAAGTGCTCGTTCTTGGCTGTGCAGGGAGAAGTAGAATTTGAGATCTACGCAACCATCCTAGAAATAACTGGATTTGACATAATTCTGGGGATGGACTGGCTGGCCGAGCACCAAGCACAGATAAACTGTTCCATGCGAGAAGTTCGGCTACAGAACCCAAATGGTCGAAGCGTCACGTTGACAGGTGTACTCTCTGTCTCGCGTATTATTCTAACTTCTACGCAGATTGTGAAATCAGTCTGGTAGAAGGACCAAGTATACCTTATTTATTTTGAGATGGAAGACAAACCCCAGGGGCTCGCCAAGGTCCCAGTAGTCCGCGACTTTCCAGATATTTTCCCTGAGACCCTCCCGAGATTGCCACCCCAGCGAGAGGTTGACTTTCAGATCAAGCTCGTGTCCGGTGCATGGCCAGTGTCACGAGCCCCCTACCGGATGGCCCCAAGAGAGCTGAATGAACTAAAAATTCAACTACAGCAACTAATAGATGCTAGATTTGTCCGTCCTAGTTCCTCACCCTGGGGAGCCCGGGTGCTTTTCGTCAAGAAGAAAGATGGGACACTACGACTGTGCATCGACAATAGGGAATTAAATAAGCTTACTATACGCAACATGTATCCCCTCCCTAGGATCGACGAACTGTTAGATCAATTGCAAGGTGCATTCGTATTCTCCAAGATGGACCTGAGGTCCGGCTATTATCAGCTTCGAATCCAAGTGGAAGATATTCCCAAAACTGCCTTCAGCTCCCGATTCAGTCTATATGAGTTCCTAGTGATGCCCTTCGGGCTCACCAATGCACCCACGGACTTCATGGCCCTTATGAATAAGTCTTCGAACCCTTCTTAGATCACTTTGTCATCGTCTTCGTAGACGACATCGTAATTTACTCGAAGACCAAGACGGACCATACCCGGCACCTGCAGATGGTGATATTAAAGCTCCGGGAGCACTCTCTCTTCGCCAAATTCAGTAAGTGCGAGTTATGGCTAGAATAAGTTGGATTCTTGGGCCACACGATAAATAAGGGAATAGTGGCAGTAGACCAAGCCAAGATCCAGACAGTACAAAATTGGCCGCCATTCAGGATGACTGCGGATATCCGTAGTTTTCTCGGACTTGCCGGATACTACAGGAAGTTCATCGAGGGATTTTCCAAGATTGCCCTACCCATAACTGCTCTCACCAAGAAAGACGTCACATTCCGATGGACGCCGGAGTGCGAGGCTGCTTTCGTCAAACAGAAGAAGTGTCTGACTTCCGCGCGAATCCTTTCAATCCCCACATGGACCGAGGGATTCCAAATCTACATTGATGCCTCCCTGAAGGGATTGGGAGCTATTCTAATGCAGCATGGCAAGGTAGTGGCCTACGCATCGCGGCAATTAAAGCCGCACAAACTAAATTACGCAGCACACGATTTAGAGTTGGGCGTCGTCGTCTTCGCCCTTAAAATCTGAAGGAATTATCTGTACGGAGTAAGATGTGAGTTCTTCTTCGACCACAAGAGCCTCAAGTATATCTTCACGCAGAAAGAGCTGAATCTCCGGCAGCACCGATCGCTAGAATTCTTATGCAATTATGACATCGCTCTCCAATATCACCCCGAGAAGGCTAACAGAGTCGCTAACACATTGAGCCGCCAGCCTGCAATAGCCGGGAGTTGGATGGAGCAGATCCCTAAGGAACTTTTCCAGTCCTTGATAGACATGGAGATCACCCTGGTTGCTCAAAGAGATCCGGAAGAGTACTATTCTCAGCTGTATTGGATGGAGATCCAATGCGAAATCCAGTACCGGATACAAGAAACACAGAAGATTGACCCAGAGGTAATGTCGATCATCCGATCTCTACAGGTAGGGGCACTGAAGGATTATAATATGCATGACGAGATTCTACAATTCAAGCATCGCATATTCATTCCCGCTATCAGAGGAATTCATGAGGAAATTTTGCAGGAGGCCCATTAGTCTAGGTACTCGATTCACCCTGCGTAGTTAAGATGTACTTAGACTTGCGTAGGACAATTTATTGGCCTGGAATGAAAAAAGATGTCACCAACTTCGTGGCCCGGTGTCAGACCTGTCAGAAGTTCAAAGCCGAATGTCGCAGCCCAGGAGGCCTATTATAGCCCCTGCCGATACTAGAATGGAAGTTCAAAGACATCTCCATGGACTTCGTCCATGGCCTACCTCGATCCTGCGCTGGGAATGACTCAATTTGGGTGTTCTTAGATCGAATCACCAACATAGCACGATTCATTCCAAATCGATAGAGTGACGGAGTAGATATCCTGGCCAAAATGTTCCTACAGCAAGTGGTACGATTTCACTGAGTACCAAAGTCCATCGTATTAGATCATGACGGGTGTTTCACATCTAAGGAGTGGAGGCGGGTACAGGCGTACTTGGAAACCAAATTGGCCTTCAGCACCGCTTTCCACCCGCAGACAGACGGATAGATGGAGAGGATGAACCGGGCGATGGAGGATCTTCTTCGACTGTGCATAATGGATCACAATATGCCGTAGGAGCAGTTATTGTCGTTAGTAGAATTTTCATACAATAACAGCTACCAGGCTAGCATTAAGATGGCTCCATATGAGGCATTATATGGAAGGCGTTGTCGAACACCGTTGACTTGGGCTAAGGAAGAGGAAACAGAATCCTTGCGAGTGGCTTACATTGATGACACTATGACAGCGATACAGCTGATCCTAGAGCGAATCCGGGAAGCGCAGAGCCGGAAGGATAAGTACTATGATGCGTGATACCGACCAGTGGAATTCAGCGTGGGGGAAATGATGTTTCTGAAAATAATGCCCATGCATGGTGTTGGGTACATTGGTTTAAATGTACCTGATTTGAAGAAGCCTCACCCAAATCAATGATATACATCATAATGTATTTGATGTATGTTGAGTTTACTTGTGCAGGTTAAGTATTTGCAGGAATAAAACAAAAAAAAAGTTTCTAAGTCCATGTGTCGACACCCAGAGGGAAAGTGTCGACACTTAAGAAAACTTGTGTCGACACCCAGACAAGTAGTGTCGACACTTGGAGTCATTGTGTCGACACCTGGGATGCAGAGTCGACACCAGACACAAAGTGTCGACACAAGGAGCTGTGTCGACACCCAATGAAGAAAAGTGCAGACAGAAAGTGTCGACACAAGGAGCAGTGTCGACACCTTAAAGAACTGTGTCTACACCAGAAAGTGTCGACACTTGGAGCTGTGTCGACACTCAGCAAAAGTCTGCAGAAACTAAGTATAAGTGTCGACACCCAGAACAATGTGTCGACACTCAATAGAAGAGTCAGCACATGAAGTAAGTGTCGACACCTAGAACAATGTGTCGACACTCAGCTGAAGACTTTACACTTGAAGAAAGTGTCGACACTTAGCAAAGAACAGCAAGATCATCAAATTATTCTAAGTACAAGTGTCGACACTAAGGGAATGTGTCGACACTCAGCTGAAGTCTTAACAGAAGAATCAAGTGTCGACACAAGGAGCTGTGTCGACACTGAGCAAGTATCAACATAGAAGACTATGTGTCGACACCAAGAAGCAGTGTCGACACTTAACAAATTCAACACAAGAAGTTGTGTCGACACAAAGGAGATGTGTCGACACTTAGAAGAATTCAGCAAAATACAGAAGATCAAGTACTTGTGTCGACACTCATTTTCAGTGTCGACACATGAAGAAGAATCTGTGTCGAGACATAGTATCTACAACACAAGGAGTTGTGTCGACACCTTGTAGACTTGTGTCGACACTTACACAACTGGTGTCGACACTTGGTCTATAAGTGTCGACACTTAAAGACAAAAAATCTCGACACTTTCAGACAGTTAGAGATTTTCAAGTACTGACTGGATGACTTGACAGCTGCCGTTCCAGCCGGTCTACAGCACCTGTCAGAGATGTCAGAATTCAGTTATGAACCGGACCAGCCGGTTACCATGAAGAAGACCTATAAATAGGCTTATACAGTCTACAGAAAATGTTGTTGAAGTAATTCAAAAAGTGATTCACAGTGTTGTTTAAGTTATTGATCAAGTATCAAAACAAGAAGATCTAGCTGTCCAAGTGCAGATCTAAGAAGTTGGAGAGAGAGGGCTCCATCCAAGAAATCAGCCGTTGGAACTAGGCTGAGAAGAAAGGTTCAGTTTTATTCTGGATCTTAAGAAGCAGAGGTCAAGGATCAACTGCAGAAGGAGTCAATCTTATTCAGTTCTACTTTCAAGAAGCTTTGAAGAAAGCTAAGTCAGATTGAATCCAGCTGAGTTCTTCCAAGAACTCATCAAGAAACTCACAACTCCCCTCTCTTGTTTCTGAGTTACTGAGTTATCATTTGTATAATCATTTTTATCTTGTAGGATCCTTTGGATCTGAGTGAATTGTAAGCCTATATTTATAAAGGCTGAGGGTAGGGCTTGAGAGCCTGAGTGTAGGAGATTGTAATCTCTGAGTGTAGGCCTTGTTGGCTGAGTGTAGGCCTTTTTGGCTGAGTGTAGGCCTTTGTGGTTGAGTGTAGGCTTTGGGATAAAGCTGAGTTGTAGGGCCTTGGGCCTGAGGTGTAGGAACCAGTTTGGGTTCTGAGCTAGTGGAGAAGTTTGGCCGAATCTAGTACACTGCTAGATAGGCGAAGGGGGAAAGTGGATGTACCCAAAGCTTGGGGAACCACTATAAAACTCTGTGTCTGTTGTGATTGTGCTGTGATTGTGAATGCTGTGTGATTGTTGTGCCAAAGTAGTATAGATTCTGTGTTATGTACTGATTGCTGCCATTAAAGTTTTAAAAGAATTTGGTCACCTATTCACCCCCCCCCCCCCTCTAGGTGTTTAGGTACTATATCTTTCAAGTGGTATTAGAGGGAGGTTCCTCAAAAAGGACTAACAGTCTGAGGAGATCCTGATTGACAGATTCAGTCTAAGTGAATTACAGATTCAAGAAAATCAAGAACCATGGGTTCCTCTGAGAATCACAAGGAATTGGGATCCATGAAATTACCTCTATACAGGAAAGAGATATTTGGGATCTGGAATGAAAGGGTAAGGCTGTTTATGGAAGCCTCAGACCCTAGGATATACATCACAGTAAAGGAAGGGCCTTATGTGCCCATGAAGATATCTGTTCTAGATGCAAATCAGAGAACCCCAAAGGATTTCTCTGAAATTACTAAGGATGAGATTGTCCTAGCCACCATGGACAAAAGGGCACAAAACATTATAGTGAGTGCCATAGATGATGCAACTTTTCAGAATCTAATACACTGTAAGACAGCCAAAGAAATGTGGGATACTCTTATTGTGTATATGGAGGGTTCTGAAGAAGTTAGGCAAGATAGAAAATCCTTGCTAAATCAGGAGTATGAAAGTTTTAGACAAGGAAAGGGTGATAGCATAACTGAGTGCTATAAGAAGTTCTACAGGATAGTGAATGAACTCATGTCTTATGGAAGAGAGTTCAGTAACTATGAACTAAATGACAAGTTCCTAAGGTCCCTAACCAAAGATTGGGACACCAAGATCTGTGCCATAAGAGAAATGGCTAAGTTGGGAGAAATTCCTCCACCTACACTGTTTGGCAAATTGTTGTCATATGAAATGCAATTGACAGTGAGGAAAGAGGAGGAGAAATCAACAAGAACTGAACACAAGGAAAGAACAGTAGCTTTCAAGACAGAAGCCCCCAGAAAGTACAGAGGTAAGTCACCAACTCCACCTCCAAAGGTTGCTGAATTAGAGTCAGATGAGTCAGTCAGCACAAAGTCTGAAAGCAGTGAAAGTGATGAAGACTTTGCTGCCTTCACTAGACATTTTCAGAAATTCTTGAAGAAGAAACAGTGGAGGACAAGGCCCTCTACTTCACAAGGAAAAGAAGACTTCTATCAGAACAAAAAGTCTTCAAAGAAAGACAGGAAGAGGACAAAATCTAGCAAGGCAACTGGTTCAAAGATAGTATGTTATTGCTGCAATAGACAAGGCCATGTTATTGCAGATTGTCCTGAAAAGAGAAAAGAGTCTAGTGACAAGAAGAAGACTCATTTTAAAGGCAAGAAAGAAAAGTCTTTTGTTGTCAAGAAGGAGAAGACTCTATCAGATATCTCTTCTTCAGAAACTGAGTCTGATGCTGAGGCATACATAGGGCTGTTTGCTGAAGAAGAAGAAGAATTCATGCAGATCATGGAGTCTATATATGAGCAAGAAGACTGTCAGTGCCAAGGACTGATGGCATTGACTGAGAGTGACAAAATCCTGGAGCAGCCAGGACCCAGTAAGGTACAAAGTTCAACTTTAAGTTCAGTTTCTTGTGCCAGTACAGAATCAGATTCATCTTCATCAAGTGATGAAAGTGTATCTGAGTCTGAGGATGATATTCATCAGCTGATAGATGAATATAAAGTGCTGTTGCAAGCTTACAAGAAGAGCAAATCCCTAGCCAAAAGACAGGCAAAGGAAATTGCAGATCTCAAAGCTGCTGCAACAGATTCTGAGAAGCTATTTGATCAAAAGCTTAATGAGATAGCCAGGCTGAAGCACATAACAGTGATTCAGATGGGTACTATATCATTTAAAAATGATCAAATCAAGAGTCTGGAGATTAATCTTCAGAAAGAGAGAGAGCTTGTTGCTAGGTTTTCTAAACCTTAGTCAGTGCTACCTTTAATTGATGAATTTGTTCATCATAAAGGCAAGGCTGGACTGGGTTTTATTAAACCTGCAAGGACTGAGCAGTCCAAGTCTAAGTCCAAGGGCAAAGCCCCAACATTCAACAAGTCTGCTGTAGATAAGACAGCAAAGGCAGTACCTAAGCAAAGGTACAATAAGTTTGAATGTTGGTGCTGTGGCAAGGTTGGCCACTTTGCAGTGGACTGCTGGCACAATGCTAGTGCCAAAGTGAGTAACAAACTACCTGTTGGAAAGCCAGTAGGTAGCTTTGTCAGATTGCAAACTAACAAGTACCAAAGACCCAAGAATTCTTTGGGTTCTAAGGTTCATTAATCTGTTTTGCAGGTGAGTCCAAGTGGCCATACCCCAACATGGTACTTGGACAGTAGATGTTCCAGACATATGACTGGAACTAGAGGATTACTAAGGGACTACATTCCAATAAAAGATGGTCCAAAAGTCACCTTTGGTGGTTCTGAAAAAGGAATCATCAAAGGATTTGGTAACATTTCTAGTAACTTGGTTACCATTACTCAAGTGGCTTATGTTAAAGGGTTGAAACACAACCTAATAAGTATAAGTCAATTAAGTGATGTAGGGTATGACATCTCTTTTGTTAAAAATGGTTGTCATATCAAGAGGTCAACCGATCAAGAGATCATTTTGACTGGATATACAAAAAGAAATGTCTATTGCTTAGACCTTATGGTTGAGAACAATGGTTCTCCAGTGTGTCTTGTAGCTGATGAGACAGTCTCTCATTGTGTCAAATGGCACAAGAGGCTTGCCCATCTTAACTACAAGACTATTGGCAAACTCTTTAGCAAAGAGTTAGTGAGGAATGGTTCTCAAGTTAAGTGTGTTAAAGATGGTATTTGCTCAGCTTGTCAAAAGGGCAAGCAGACTAAATCCACCTTTATAAGCATAGAAAACAAAGATGCTGTGAGGTGTTTATACCTCTTGCATATGGATCTCTTTGGTCCAATGCCAGTTCATAGCTTAGGTAGGAAGGTCTATACCTTTGTAGTTGTAGATGACTACTCAAGGTTTTCCTGGGTGTTCTTCTTAAGACAGAAATCTGAAACACCTAGTGTCTTCTATAGCTTTGTCAAGCAAATTCAGAATGAACTAAATAGTACAGTGGTCAAAATTAGAAGTGACCATGGTACTGAATTTCAGTCTGATAGCATGACAAAACTATGTGAAGAATTTGGGATATTTCAAGAATTCTCTTCACCTAGAACACCTCAGCAAAATGGCATTGCTGAGAGGAAGAATAGGACCTTGATAGAGGCTGGTAGGACCCTACTAAGTGATACATCACTACCAGAGTATTTCTGGGCTGAAGCAGTTAACACTGCATGCCATGTTATAAATAGGGCTACCATCACTAAAAGCCTCAACAAGACCCCCTATGAAGTTGTGAAAGGCAGAAAACCAAACCTATCCTACTTCAGGATCTTTGGTTGCAAATGCTTCATGCTTAACAATGGGAAGTATTACTTGACTAAGTTTGCTGCCAAGTCCCAAGAGACAATTTTTGTTGGGTACAGCAATAATAGTAAGGCTTATAGAGTCTACAACTTGACTACACAAGTTGTAGAAGAATCTGTGCATGTAGTTTTTGATGAGACTAAACTTATTAACAATGAGTTATCTAGTAGTGTATGCAGCCCCACAGGTTTAACAAAGAAGATGGACAAGCTTACTATAGAAGAAGTACCTGCTGCAAGACAGCAAGTAGAAGACAGTAGCTATTGTCCAGGGGGAGAACTACATGTACCTATTGCTGATGAAGTTCAAGGAATACAGCATGATGGAGATGCTGAAGAGGTTCAACCAGAAGTTAGGATGCCTCCAGCCAACAGGCATCTTAGAGATCATCCAGTAGAGCAGATTATTGGAGATCCAAGACACGGAGTACAAACCAGGAGCAGAAACATGAATGCAGCAATCTACTCCAGTTTTCTATCTCAAGATGAACCTAAGAAGTTTGAAGAAGCCATACTAGATCCACAATGGACTGAAGCAATGCAAGAAGAGCTTAATCAGTTACAGAGGTGCAAGGTCTGGGAACTTGCTCCTAAACCTAAAGACCACAATATAATAGGAACCAAGTGGATCTACAGGAATAAGATGGATGAACAAGGGGTCATCATTAAGTATAAAGCAAGATTGGTTGCTAAAGGATATAGGCAAGAAGAAGGTATTGACTTTGATCAAACCTTTGCTCCAGTAGCCAGACTGGAAGCCATAAGGATGTTCTTGGCCTATGCAACCTATCAAGGATTCAAGGTTTACCAAATGGATGTCAAGTCAGCATTTCTGAATGGTAATCTTAAGGAAGAAGTCTATGTAGAACAGCCTTCAGGTTTTGTTGATTCAACTCTACCTCATCATGTCTATAGACTTAGGAAAGCTTTATATGGGTTAAAGCAAGCCCCTAGGGCTTCGTATGAAACCCTATCTAGTTTCCTCATTGAGAACAAGTTCTCAAGGGGGAAAATAGATAAGACTCTATTCCTTAGGGAATCTAGAGGCAAAGTTATACTAGTCCAAATATATGTAGATGACATTATATTTGGGTCTACTGAAAGCAGCCTTTGCAAAAAGTTTGCAAAACTTATGCAAGGTCAGTTTGAGATGAGTAGTATGGGAGAGCTGAAGTTTTTCTTGGGTCTCCAAGTTAAACAGACTGAGAGTGGTTTATCCATATGTCAGTCCAAGTTCACCCTAGAACTCATAAGGAAGTATGGTATGGATTCATCCAGTACCATGAAGACTCCTATGGGGTCAAGTATGTCTCTCAGCAAGGATGATACAGGGAAACCTGTAGATGAAACCTTGTATAGAGGGATAGTTGGCTCCCTATTATACTTGACTGCTAGTAGACCAGATATCATGTATGCTACATGTGTCTGTGCAAGGTATCAAGTCTGCCCTAAAGAGTCTCATTTGACAGCAGTCAAAAGAATATTGAGATATCTAAAGGGCACTCCCTATCTAGGCCTCTGGTACCCTAGGAATGGGGATTTTGAACTAACAGGTTATTCAGATGCAGACTTTGCAGGATGCAAAGACGATAGAAAAAGCACTACTGGAACCTGTCAATTCCTAGGTGGGAGACTAATTTCATGGAGTAGCAAAAAGCAAACCAGTGTGGCTATCTCCACTGCAGAGTCAGAGTATGTGGCTGCAGGAAGTTGCTGTGCTCAACTTCTGTGGATACAACATCAGCTAGAGGACTATGGATTTCTGGTAAGAAGAACTCCACTCTTCTGTGATTCTACTAGTGCTATTTCAATAGCTAATAATCCTGTATCCCATAGTAGAACAAAACATATTGAAATTAAATATCATTTTCTTAGGGAGCATGTAGAAAGAGAAGATATTTTATTAGAATATGTTAAAATTGATAATCAAGTAGCTGATATGTATACTAAGCCCCTAGAAGAAGCTAAGTTCAATAGATTTAAAATTGAACTAGGAATGATAAACTTAGAGTAAGTTTACAGAATTGAAATTGGCTAAGTAAAAAGGTGTCGACACATAGACAAGTCTATGTCGACACAGAATAGTGGTGTCGACACTTCAGGAAAAAGGTGTCGACACATCTAGGAAGTTGGTGTCGACACTTCAGAATATTAGTGTCGACACATGTCAAGTAGGTGTGGACACATCCACAGTGGTGTCGACACTTAAGTTTTACTCAGAATTTTCTAAGTAAAGTCTCGACTATGTGTCGAGTTGTGTGGTGTCGACACATAAACAAGTGTCGACACATAAAATCTGTTGACTAAACTTGTGTCGACACATATGTGTCGAGACATTATAAGTCAGTGTCGACACTTATTGCCAGTGTCGACATAATTTAAGTTTGCTGTCCCGCCTGTTCATCTTCAAAATTAGAAAGGTATAAATAGGGTTTTGACTTAGTTTGTCGACACGCTTTCAAAGTTTCGAGACCAAACTTCCGTGTCGACACCTCTCTTCTCTCAAGACACATTCTACAAACCCTAATGGCGCCTAAGCTTGAGGAGAATGTCAACGAAGGATACGAGCTGGTGCGCGGCGCTTTCAATGATGCTGATCAAGAAATCCAGGCGGTCGTAACCCTAGTTGCCGATTCTGGGTTAGAATATCTAGTGTCTGAACCTACTAAGATATGGAAGAAAGAGGTACTAGAATTCCTCAATGGAGCAAAGGTGGACGAATCTGGATACAAAATCAAATCCAGGGTTCATGGTGAGAAGGTCAAGGTATCAACAAAAAGTCTGAGGAAGATTCTACAGCTTCCAAGAACTAAAGATGAAGAAGTAGTTACTGCATCAAAGACCAGGGAAGCTCTAACCTGGTGTGGACTTGATTCTAAAATAAAAATTGGTTCAGTTTTCAACAGAAAAGGCATGAACAATCAAGGAAAATTTCTTTCAGAAATTGTTGGTAAGGTCTTACTCAGCAAGCCAGGAGGGCATGACAGAGTGTCTTCCTATATGTTTAGAATAATGACATGGATAATCTTCACTCTAAAAACTGACTGGTCTATAGTAGTTTATGAGAAGATTAAAGAAAGCTTGAAGAAGCCCAACATGGGCAGGATTTTAAGTCTTTATCTTGCTGGTGTCATACCTGAAGTAATGAGTACTGCTGCTGGAAGCAAAATAAATCATATGAGAAGAATGGATATGAGGTTGTTTTCTAGATGGGACAGGGTGTTGACTAAAGAGATGCCAACCCCTGAGAAGATAGTGTCTGAGAAAGAAATTCCTCCAAAGAAGAAAAGGAAGACTGCTCCAGTGGCACAAGAGTCCACTAGTAGCTCTGACCGTGAAGAACAGGTTGTCTTCACTCCAGATGAGCATGAGGAAGAGCCTGCTGAGAAGACTCCTGCTCCTAAAGAGGTTGCTGAGATCCAGGGGGTGCTGCCACAAGCTAGCCCCATCCACAAGGATCAAAGCAAGGGGGAGCTTCCAGTTGTAGAAGAACCCACTACACTGGAAAGTGAACAAGTAACAAACATCATACTAGAGGTAATTACTGAACTAAATACTTTGGATTTTCCTATAGAAGATACTGATTTGTCTGATGTTCATCAGCAAATTCAGCTGGATAGCCATGTCTCAGATGCTGTCATAGAAGACACATCTGCTGTTGTTCAAGTGGTTCCTGATCCAGTGGTTGAAGAACCTAGAATTTCTCCTGCACAGTCTCCACAAGAATACACCATGGAAGATTTATTCCTAAATCTGGATCAAGCAGATTTTGACAAGGAAACTGATGCTGCTGAGAAGGAGAATGCTACACTTGAGGGAGAGCAAGTGCAGATTCTGGAAGAGCCTATAAGGCAAGAACCTGACAAAGCAATAGATGTGCAACCTGAGAAGCCTCCAAGCCCTAAGGAGAGGGTTGACATAGCCAGCTCCTCAGGATCTGAAGATGAGGAGACTACAAGGGCTAAGCAAAAGAAACTTTATGTATTCAAGAGAAGAAGTCAAAGTTATAAGAAGGCTTTACAATCTATTGCACCACAGCCTATAGTTCAGCAAGCCCCATCAATAGATTATTGTGCTTTGATGGTTGCACTGCAGATTAAACTGGATGAACATAGAAAAGCCATAGAGACTTATGTGGATGAAGGGAAGAAATCATTGCAATTTGATCTGGCCCAGGATATAAAATCTATAAGGTTTGAGATGAACCTCAACAAGAAGGAGATGACTGAATGTTTCTACAAGGGTGGAAATGCAGTGGTGTACTTAGCTACACACTAGGAAAAGATAAAGGTACAAGTGGATGACATAGCATTGAAGCAAGGGTATGTTCTTGAAAATCAGCTAAGGATGAATGACAATTTGACTGCTTCCCATAATGCTCTTGTCACTGAGTTAAAGAACAAGGCTGCTGAACCTTCTACTTCCACTGCTACTATTAAAGCTGATTTTGACAAAGCATTTCAAGAAGAAATCACTGCTTTTAAGACTGCTATCCAAGCCTCCCAGAAGGCCATATCTGAATAACTTCAAAAGCTCAAACCTTTCTTTAAAGATGGAGTCAGATACTTGGATAATCAAATCAGATTTCAGAAGGATGATGTCAGAGATCACATGGCTAGAGAAGTCATAAAGGGGGAGAGAGTGTTAGTCAAGGCAAGCTCTGACCATGCTAAGTGGATATCAAATTCTATCAGAGCTACACTTGGATATCCTCCTCTGTGTGATGACAATGATGTTGCTGAATCTGGAATTAACCCTGCCTATCTTGGAGGTGAGCAAACAGAAGTAGCTCAGGTCATTTATCCTCCTCCAGATTTTGAAATGATTCATGCTGATGTCCAGACTATGTATAGCCCACCTGGGGGCAAGGACAATGTCCATATTGAAAAGGTTGATCAGCCTATTACTGAAGCTATGCAAGAGGCAATGCAGAAAGAGGAAGAGACAAGATTGTCTAAGAAGAGGTTTAGGGAACAAGCTGAACAGAGACCAGATTTTGAGCAGTGGAGCCCTACCTCTAGAAACATTATATTAACTGCCTGGAAAGCTGCCAAGGATAACATTCATGACAGGAACAAGTGGTTCTTTGAAGCTGAATGGAGAAAACATGAATCTAGACAGGAGGCAATTGTTCAATAAAGAAGGAAGACAAAGATGGGAAAGCTACCTCCTACAGGTCAGGAGCCTAGCAAGTACTTTCCAAAGCTATACCATTATTTTGAGAGGCAGAAGATCAAAGCTGAAGAGCTTCAAAAGAAAGATCTGAAAGGCAAGAAGCCTGCTGATGCTGAAACTGCTGATGCTCCTGTCCAAGCTAAAGTTCAATCTGGCAAAGGCATAGTGATTAAGGAGCCAGAACAAAAATAGATTTAAAATTTTCTTGAAGTCTATTTTGTAATCTTTTGGATGTAAAACATTTAGTGAACTTCTGAAAATGTATAAGACAGATATTAGAACTATATATGATTAATATATTTCATGTTTGTTCTGTAAATATGTCTATGTCTATTTCTTATTTGTTCTGTGATGATGTATTTGTATACATGTAAAATTGATACATGTTATGTTTACCCTGCTGTACATAATCCTGCTTTACATCATTTTATAATTTTAATTATGAATGGTGTATATCATTGACTAAGGGTTATGACTTCTCCAAATAGGGGGAGATTGTTGGGTACATTGGTTTAAATGTACCTGATTTGAAGAAGCCTCACCCAACTCAATGATATACATCATAATGTATTTGATGTATGTTGAATTTACTTATGCAGGTTAAGTATTTGCAGGAATAAAACAAAAAAAAGTTTCTAAGTCCATGTGTCGACACCCAGAGGGAAAGTGTCGACACTTAAGAAGACTTGTGTCGACACCCAGACAAGCAGTGTCGACACTTGGAGTCATTGTGTCGACACCTGGGATGCAGAGTCGACACCAGACACAAAGTGTCGACACAAGGAGCTGTGTCGACACCCAATGAAGAAAAGTGCAGACAGAAAGTGTCGAAACAAGGAGCAGTGTCGACACCTTGAAGAACTGTGTCTACACCAGAAAGTGTCGACACTTGGAGCTGTGTCGACACTCAGCAAAAGTCTGCAGAAACTAAGTATAAGTGTCGACACCCAGAACAATGTGTCGACACTCAATAGAAGAGTCAGCACATGAATTAAGTGTCGACACCTAGAACAATGTGTCGACACTCAGCTGAAGACTCTACACTTGAAGAAAGTGTCGACACATGGAGCTGTGTCGACACTTAGTAAAGAACAGCAAGATCATCAAATTATTCTAAGTACAAGTGTCGACACTAAGGGAATGTGTCGACACTCAGCTGAAGTCTTAACAGAAGAATCAAGTGTCGACACAAGGAGCTGTGTCGACACTGAGCAAGTATCAACATAGAAGACTATGTGTCGACACCAAGAAGCAGTGTCGACACTTAAAAAATTCAACACAAGAAGTTGTGTCGACACAAAGGAGATGTATCGACACTTAGAAGAATTCAGCAAAATACAGAAGATCAAGTACTTGTGTCGACACTCATTTTCAATGTCGACACATGAAGAAGAATCTGTGTCGAGACATAGTATCTACAACACAAGGAGTTGTGTCGACACCTTGTAGACTTGTGTCGACACTTACACAACTGGTGTCGACACTTGGTTTATAAGTGTCGACACTTAAAGACAGAAAGTCTCGACACTTTCAGACAGTTAGAGATTTTCAAGTACTGACTGGATGACTTGACAGTTGCCGTTCCAGCCGGTCTACAGCACCTGTCAGAGATGTCAGAATTCAGTTATGAACCGGACCAGCAAGTTACCATGAAGAAGGCCTATAAATAGGCTTATACAGTGTA
Organism: Platanthera guangdongensis; assembly: GCA_039583875.1. Lineage (NCBI taxonomy): Eukaryota > Viridiplantae > Streptophyta > Magnoliopsida > Asparagales > Orchidaceae > Platanthera > Platanthera guangdongensis. The sequence continues at coordinate 216,991,331 of CM077150.1, forward strand.
CAGAAACTGTTGTTGAAGTAATTCAAAAAGTGATTCACAGTGTTGTTCAAGTTATTGATCAAGTATCAAAACAAGAAGATCTAGCTGTCCAAGTGCAGATCTAAGAAGTTGGAGAGAGAGGGCTCCATCCAAGAAATCAGCCGTTGGAACTAGGCTGAGAAGAAAGGTTCAGTTTTATTCTGGATCTTAAGAAGCAGAGGTCAAGGATCAACTGCAGAAGGAGTCAATCTTATTCAGTTCTAATTTCAAGAAGAAGCTTTGAAGAAAGCTAAGTCAGATTGAATCCAGCTGAGTTCTTCCAAGAACTCATCAAGAAACTCACAACTCCCCTCTCTTGTTTCTGAGTTACTGAGTTATCATTTGTATAATCATTTTTATCTTGTAGGATCCTTTGGATCTGAGTGAATTGTAAGCCTGTATTTATAAAGGCTCAGGGTAGGGCTTGAGAGCCAGAGTGTAGGAGATTGTAATCTCTGAGTGTAGGCCTTGTTGGCTGAGTGTAGGCCTTGTTGGCCGAGTGTAGGCCTTTGTGGCTGAGTGTAGGCTTTGGGATAAAGCTGAGTTATAGGGCCTTGGGCCTGAGGTGTAGGAACCAGTTTGGGTTCTGAGCTAGTGGAGAAGTTTGGCCGAATCTAGTACACTGCTAGATAGGCGAAGGGGGAAAGTGGATGTACCCAAAGCTTGGGGAACCACTATAAAACTCTGTGTCTGTTGTGATTGTGTTGTGATTGTGAATGATGTGTGATTGCTGTGCCAAAGTAGTATAGATTCTGTGTTATGTACTGATTGCTGCCATTAAAGTTTAAAAAGAATTTGGTCACCTATTCACCCCCCCCCCCCTCTAGGTGTTTAGGTACTATATCTTTCACATGGTGTCTCCCGGTTGAGAAAGCAGAAAAAGTTAGATCCCCGCTTCTTGGGCCCCTATACGGTGATAGGGTGTGTTGGCCCCATCGCCTATCATTTAGCCTTGCCCCTAGAGTTGGTGAATCCTCGCGATGTGTTTCATGTCTCTTCCTTTAGACGAGTCCTCTGGCAACCAGAACAGCACCTTCCAACTCCACCGGTGCAACTACAGTCGGATAGATCTGTCCAGCTCGAACCCATCAGAGTTATAGATTACAAGGTGAAGACACTACGTAACAAAACCATTCTGATGGTTAAGATACTATGGTCAAACTACGGACGAGAGGAGTTCACGTGGGAACCTGAAGTACTCTTCCGAGAGAAGCACCCAGAGCTCTTTCCCCAGGTATGTTACTTTTTCCCCACTACCTCAAGCAAATTTTCGGGGATGAAAATCCTTTTATTTTTATTGGATTTTAACATCCCGACTTTTATTGGGCCACTAGAGCCCTAGTGGGCCCAATAAAAGGTTCCCGAACACTACCCATGACCCGGTGGGAGATAACCCTACGAGGGAGATAGAGCTAGAGAACTCCGAATTGAGTTCTGTCAGTTCCTGTGACCTCGTATAATCCATACGAGTGAATCAGAACTCGTTCAGTTGGACCCTGAGGTCATATAGTGAACATGACCATTCCTCGAAAAACGTAACAAGAGCAGATTTTGGATATCGACCTAGAGAACTCTAAATTAAGTTCTGTTTATTCCTGTGACCTCATATAACATAGATAAGTGCATCATGTAACATCCCATTTCCAACTAGACTGCTAAGAGTGGTTTAGGCCATGACTTGGTCATGACAAAACCCAGGAAGCTAAAAAGGGCCAAGATATAGAAGGCCAAGGTGAGAATCACCTTGGTCTGCCTATGGCACAACCTCATCACCAAACCTAGAGTTTGGCCTTAGGCCTTCACCATGAATCCATGACCCCACCAGAACATCACTAACCCATTAGAGGGTCCAATAGAGCCTTAAGGGTCCATTGGGGTCAACCCAAAGTGGCAAATTTGACCTAGGACCACCATAGGCCTAAATTGGGCAAGGTGCCTTAACAAAGGGGAGTTGGCCTCTAATGTGCCCAACCAACCTTGCCCAGGTCTTCCTAGACATAAAGTTTGGTCAATGGGTCACTAAGGACACACTGGGTGTGGTCCTAAAGACCAAGTTGACCCAAGTCAACTCAAGCCCCAAAGTGGTCAAAGTGCCCTTACCAAGTGTCAACTGACCTCCAAGGTGCCAAGTCAACCATACGTAGACCTTAGGGGAGGCCAATGGGTCACCAGGTACCCATTGGGGTCAACCCAAATGGTCATGTTGACCAAGGTCAACTCTACCTTAAGGTTAAGTCAAATTAGCCCAAATAGGCTAACACAAGCTCAAGCCCATTTCCTCTGATTTGGGCTAGCCTTAATATCATGGAAATGATGAATGAGTGGGCTGCAAATAGGCTAGTGTGATGAACAAATTCGGCCATAAGGGGCAGGAAAGAGAAAGCTCTAATTTCCCTTTAATGGAGGAGAGAGAAAATGGAGTAAAGGACATTCATGCCATGGGGAAGCCAAGGGACATTCTTCTTTGCTTGGTTCACCTCCCATAATAGCCCTGAGAAGATCAGGAGGCTTTCCAGTCTCTTCCACTGGCTGGATGCACTGAACCACCAAGGCCAAGAGGTAGCTTTCAAGGCTATTAATGGCCATTGATGATCCAGTCTCTCCTCTCCCCATCTGAGGCTTTAAACACCTTCAGTGGACCGAGAGGAGGATTTCCTAATCCTTACCTGAATAAATCGAGCCACCCCACTGTGTAGTTGCATAAACCGAGCAGCGCCACCTTCAAGGATGGTTTCCCGACGATCTTCTCGACTGCAGGCCGCCGGCAAGGTCCTCCTCCTCCTCTTGTCTCATGGTTAGATCATAGCAACGTCTAGGTTCATGGTTCGGGCTCAATTGAGCCCGAACCAATTTCGTATTTCCATGGTTGCGGGCCGAGAATTAACTTGGTAGAACCGCCAGAATATGCCTCTCCGGAGGCTGTGCCGCCGCCTGGCGACAGCCACCACCTCAATGGAGGTGATGGTGGCGGTGGCCGGCCGGGGCAGCGGCTGGATCGCCGGCGGCAGAGCTTGGAAAGAGCTCCAGGCGGGATGAATCCATGTTGTAGGCTTGAGCTAGATGATGACGGGCTACTGTCCATGGGGCGCCAAGATTCGTGCTATATCAAACCTTAAACTATAGGATATATTTTCATGCTATTTCATTTTTGTCATAGATTTTTCTTTTAATGTTTCTATTTATTAAAAATACTTAGACGCTAGATCAGAAAATGTGGTCAACATAGAAAGATTAGCCCTTGATGTGTAGTTTAATTTAAAATTGATTTCACTCAATTTGGAGTCGGGGTTAGACCACAACACTCATTTTGGTGAGGTCTATCCCTAGCGCTGTCCAGAGCATATATTGGATGCCCACTCCAAACCAGACATCCAAATGATCTGAAATTTGGGGAATAGGATACACATAATTATATCTAGGACACATCCAAAAATCAGAATTTTTGGAAAAACAATTTCTATAGTTTTTAGAAAAATTTAATAATACATGAATAAATTAATTAGGAGTCATAATCACCTCAAAATCCCCCCAAATTTGGGTGGGTGGTCTTAGCGAGCAAGTTAGGCTCTGGTAAAATTTTCATCTCATTTGGAGATGTTTTGGTTAGGTATTGATCCAACCCTAGGTTTACCCTTTTAGGGTTAACTAGGTCAAGCACCCCCTTTGGGTTTTGAGTGGTCAAATCACCTAAACAGAGGCTGATATTTTGGCCACTGACTCTCTATAGTATGACTCAAACTCCAATGGAGTTTTGGGTGGTTAATAGTAGGGTTGCCCTAGAGCCCTAGGGTAGGTCCCTTAATGGGGATTTTTAGGGTTTGAAGGTCATGGGGTCAAATGACCTTGGAATGAATTGAAAATTTGTGGAGAGGATCATAGGATTAGTATGGTCCTCTGGTTAAAATTTTAGGGAATTTGGAAGACTTAAACCCCCTCAAAACACTAACCTTAACATAGGGCACAAACCTTGTGGTGAAGGATAATGTCACTAAAACTCATTGAAAAGTAATGAGATTTAGGTTGAGTAGTTTTTAAAGTTAGTACAAGCTCTGGAGATTTTATTATGAATTTAGGATTATTATTTTGGATATTTCATTAACAATTTGGTAATTTGTATTATTTATATAGAAATTTATTATGAAGTAACTACTTGCTGGAAATTGATGAATTTTATTCAGAAGACTTTTTATTATGTTTTAAAGCTCTGTTAATGTTTATGGAATTTTTGGAAGATTATTTTTAAGGGTAGCTTCATTAAGTATTGTTTCCCATGAAAACATAAATAAATTTATTTTGGAGTCTAGCAAGACTGTAAAATTATGTTTTTTGCACAATAACCCTCTCTGTACCATATTAAGATTCTGTAATTTTTATATAATTTTTGGATGAATAATTTTGGTACTTCCTTCTTTACATATGATTAAGGGAATTATTTTGGATAAATTAATTTGAGGTCAAATATTCTCTGAAAAATTATGGAAATTAGTATCTAGTAATATATCTCTTTTATTTAGTGATCAAAATTTTTGGGTGGCCATTACTTGAGTAGATCATATATTTCATGTTCAAAATTGCCCATGTCAAAACTTTGGGAAAATTCAATAAATATCAAATTAATTAGAAAAAAATGAATCTCTGATTTTAAACTAAACTTGTTATGGTGGATCTCTGGTAAATTTTATAGTAGATTTGGAAGACAATCCGGAGTACCTTCTTTATACATCTCATGAGTACAGGGTGGTCTGCATATAGTAACTGCGGAAATTGAACTAGAGTGCGTAATGAATTTGAAGAGTGGAATCCTTAGTAGGTTGCTGGTTTGGGTAAATAAAGGAGTTCATCATTGGAGGACAGGATTAGTAGAGTTTGAGTTTGACTAGTGTTAGGTGGCGCTCGGGATCGGGGAAAGATCGTCCTTTCCTTAGGGAGGAAGTGTTTAATGCACTAGGGATAGATTCTGTAAAATTAATTAAGGGTTGGGAAATCGGGTAACAACCAATAATAGTAAGTGCCTTGCGAAAGGGAACTTTGGGCGTAATCTCATCGTAGTTCCTAGTGCCTTCGAGAGCCCTTCACAGGGTATACCTTGGGCAGTCCAGGGCTAACGTAAACTGTAGGTGTGATAAATATTAAGAGCAACTAGAATAATTTGGGGTTCACCTTCACACACCCCGGTGTCACGGGAAGTTAGTTTGACTAGGATGTCCGAGCGGTAGGCTCGGTGGTTGTCGAAACGGGCAGGATGGCCCGGCGAGCTTTGGCTCGGTTGATGGTTGTGAGGGGCAGGATGGCCCAGCGAGCCTTGGCTTGGTTGATGTTTGTGACGGACGGGATGGTCCAGGGAGCTTTGGATTGGTGTTGATACATAAGGTTGCATGTGCATAAAGTAAAGGTGGCGGGTCTTCGGTATTGGAGAGTCGATGCACCGATGCCAATACGTTGACTCAGAAAGTGTGGCTAGCACTTCGCCAACAAAAATCCAGTGCGCCAGCTGACAAGAGTACGCAGGAGTCCGCTTAGTGCACCAGTGTTGAGGCATACGATAGGTCTGACCGGTAGGGCTTTACTGGTTTAGAGGTGGGTGAGGCCCAACCCACCACTTCCGTCTGCCACTACGGAGGTATCCTGGGAGGTGAGGCTCCAGAAAGGGGGAACTAAAGGTCTGTGTACACAAAGTTGGGTGGGTGAGTTGCACTTGCATGATCGCATCCTAACCCACTAGCATATCATAGCATAATCATAGCATAAAACCCATGTCACCTATTGTATAAGTGGTGTGGGATGCTTATACAATAGGTCCTGCAAAATGACCCCTTGGTCTATAAGCTTGTGTGGGAAAGTTTATAAATTAAGGTTAAATTCTTTATATATATTGTTGTTAATAACTGACACCCCAACGTATAAATTCGTATGGGACTCTTTATATGATGGGACCCCTATAGAAGATCCCTTGCTTATATGTTTTTCTATAAGTTAAGGTTACTTTTCATACTTTACTTTACTGCCACATGTAATATAAACTTGCTATTATAGGTCCTCTGCCATCTGTTTCTTGATTACTCTCCACCTTCAAGTCATCCCCCTTCTTCCTCTCCGCTCGGTGCCTAGGGGCCATGGGGGAAGGGGTGGGGGATTATAGGACTTAGTCTTATAGACTAACAGTTTTCGGACCACATCATTTAGAGGATCATGGAGCCCAGCATGGAGGAGCAGCCCCGGAGGTCGGCCCGTTTGGAGATAGGGCAGTCTAGCTCAGGAGTTCAGACAGCTGGTACTGTGAGCCCCTGAACTTAGTAGTGTTTTATTTTGCTTCCGCTTGAGTGACTATGTAGTGAGGATTTGATGTATCGGGCTTAAGCCCTTATTTTCAGTGCATTATATTTTATGTTCTCTCCCTTCGTGGAGATTATATTACTCTGATGTGATTTTATTATGGACTTTTGGTTAGAGTTTTACCACTATTGTGTTTGCTCTACTTTTGTTGCTTTTCTGTGATCGAATTGGCCGATAGGATCAGCGTTTTGTAGTGATGACCTTCCCGGGAATGGAGGTTTCACCACAAAGCGGCGGTTCTGGGCCTAAGACCTCGGTGTTTCAAAAAGAAAAAAATGGGGTCTTACATGTGGTATCAGAGGGGACCTTGATCGAAAAGTAGTAGTCCACAACCCTGGGTCACCCCCGCGTGATTTTAGTTTGGGGACAAACTAAGCAGCGGAAGCAGTGGTGTGCCCATATGAGGGATCACATGTAAATTTTCCACTTTAGTTAGGTTTGAGTCGATTGCCTACTAGTGAAGTTTGTTTCGCAGCCCCCAACTCAACCTGCGCAACAAGGCATAGCCCAGTAGACTCTGAACGTTGCACCACCTCCCCCGGTCCCCACTACATTCCTACAGTCAGAGATGTGACAGACTCTGACAGCCATCTTGGAGGCTTTTAGGGCTCAACAGGTTCTGGCTCCGCAGCCAAACCCGGAGGCCAACTGGCTGAGCATTTTCCGAGCACTTGCTCCCCCATCCTACTTGGGGACTGAGTCGGCCGTTCGGACAGAGGAGTGGCTGGACATTATGTATGAGATGCTGATTGGGATCCGGTGCCCGTGGGAGGATAGAGTGCCCTTGGTTGTCTCTTGCTTGGAGTCCCATGCCAAGAGATTGTGGAAGACTTCATTGGATATGACGTTTGCTGACAGGGAGGTTGCGGAGATTGCTTGGGAGCAGTTCAGGGCCGCATTGTTGGAGCATTTTATTCCGCAGTCGGCCAGAGACGAGCTGGATTATAGATTTCTACAGTTGAGACATGGTAGCAAGACACTGGTGGAATATCATCGGGAGTTCAACCACTTAGCCTGATTTGCAGTTTCTTACCAGTTGGATGAGGCGGGATATACGAAGAGGTTCTTTAAGGGCCTGCCAGAGGATCTGAGGGAAGCTCTGTTGTTCGTGTCTGACGGGCCTATTCCTCGGATATTGGAGATGGCGAAAAGGATCGAGCTGGATTGGCATACTACCCGAGGCCAGAAGCGGCCAATTGAGGACAAGGGCCGGGGGGCCCGAAATGATCAGCGGCGGGGCTGCGTCACAGATGGGAGAAGAGTAGAAGACTAGCCACGTCAAGAGGCGAGACAGGAGTAGAGGGAACCAGTAGTGGTGGCCCCTCAGCAACCCTACATGCAGGAGGTGTAGAGACCCGGGGGTATGGCATATCCCCTGCTAGAATGCTTTAATTGTCATCGGCTGGGGCACATCAGGAGGAACTGCCCCATGAGGGGGGCACCCCCACCAGCACCACCAGCTACCCAGCCAGCGTAATATTTTGGAGGCCGAGGTAGTGGCCGAGGACGTGGATACTAGGGAGGGGATCATAGACAAGAAAGGGAGCAGGTGTATGCTTTGGACATGACATAGCCTCAGAACCCAGAGCAGGTCATAGCAGGTACGCCAAGATGTTTAATTGTTTAAATAGAATTCCCTTTCTCAGTTGTCAAATTTTGTAGAACTGCACTAGATAGAATAAATAGGAAAGAAAACTCGTTATAGAATCCTAAGACATTTAATCACCCCAGGTATAGTCTTCATCAGCGGAAAGCCCGCCTATACACTGTTCGGCACGGGTGCTTCGCACTTGTTCGTGTTGTAAGCCTTTGTGGAAGGGCTGGAAGGTATGGAGCTGTTCACAGGCCTGATGAGGAGGGTGCGTCTACCCGACGGATCGGAGCTATTCACCTCTGCCCACTGCAACATCGAGGCGGAGATTGGCGGAAAGTCATTCGAATTACCGGCAATGATCCTAAGGATGCCATACTTCGAGCAGATCCTGGGCATGACATGGTTGCACTGGAACCATGCCCAGATTGATTGCCAAGCAAAGAGGATCACCGTGAGGCACGGGGACTCTTTCATTGTCATCGAAGGTATAAGACCTACCTCTCGTATACTCTTATCAGATTCTATTTGAGGTATCCAAGGCCAAGGAGTCTATGATAGACATCCCGATGGTGCGAGATTTTGCTGACGTCTTTTCAGAGAAACTGTCAGGACTACCTCCGCACCAAGAGCAGGACTTCCAGATACAGCTTGTGCTGGCGGCCAAGCGGTGTCTAGGGCCCCTTACCGGATGGCCCCGGTACTATTCTTCAAAAATAAGGACGGAAGTCTCCGCTTGTGTATTGATTATGGAGCACTGAACAGACTGACGGTCCGAATACATAACCACTGCCATGGATTGACGAATTGTTCGATCAAATGGAAGGAGCGCATTTCTTCTCGAAACTTAACTTGAGGTCAGGTTATTACCAGCTATGGATTCGAGAGGAGGACATTCCGAAGAACGCCTTCAGTAGTAGGTACAGACTATTTGAGTTTACAGTGATGCCCTTCGGGCTCACAAATGCACCGTTAGCATTTACAAGACTCATAAACAGGGTATTCGAGGAGTATTTGGATGTATTCATCATCGTATTTATTGACGACATCCTCATCTACTCAAGGACGGAGGAGGAGCATACACGACACCTGACTTTGACTCTAGAGAGGCTACGTGAACACCAGATGTATGTGAAGTTCAGGAAATGCCAGTTTTGGATAAAGGAGGTGGCCTGCTTAGGTCATATCATCAGCGGTGCTGGGTTGGCAGTAGACCCGACCAAGATTCAGGCAGTTCCGGATTGGCCACCGTTAAAGACAGCCACGGATGTACGGAGCTTCCTGGGACTTGCCCGATATTACTGGAAGTTCGTCGAAGGATTCTCCCGGATTGCACTCCCTCTTACATCCCTGATGAAGAAGGAATCCCCTTTCGTTTGGACGCCATAGTGCGAGGCGGCCTTTGTGGAGTTGAAAGGTCGGCATACCTTGGCTCCCATTCTCGCTCTCCCGTTGGGAAGGGAGGGATTCCAAGTGTACACAGATGCCTCCTACCAGGGGATGGGTGTCGTTCTGATGCAAAATGGGCATTTAATAGCCTACGCCTCCCGATAGCTAAAGATACATGAAAAGAACTATCTGGTGCAAGATCTGGAGATGGGTGTAGTGATCTTTGCTCTGAAGATTTGGTGACACTACCTCTACGGGGTTCACTGTGACATCTTCTCAGATCATAAGAATTTGAAATACGTGGACACACAGAAGGAACTCAACATTAGACAGAGACGTTGGGTGGAGTACCTGTCGGATTACCAGTACGCCATGCACTACCATCCCGGGAAGGCGAACATGGTGGAAGATGCTCTGAGCCGGAGAGGAGATACCTCAGGGAAGGGACCACAACTGATGTCCATGGAGCTAGTCCGGCCTTTCAGAGATATGCAGATATCCCGAGTGTCAGAGAATGATCCAGAGTTATACATGGAGTATCTAGCATCGATGGTTTCCATAGATGATATTCGTGACCGCATCCGGGACGGATAGAAGACAGATGCATGGGCAGATCCGATATTCCAAGCCTTGGAGTAGGGTTCGACGAGAGATTATTCACTGAGAGATGGATTGCTATATTTCAGAGGCAGGGTCTATATACCCGCAGGAGGTCAGATTCGAGAGGACATCATGGCGGAAGCACATTGTAGCAGAAATTCTATACACCCGGGGATCACCAAGATGACGACAGACTTGAAGAAGACGATGTTCTCGCCGGGGATGAAGAAGGACATTACATACTTCGTGACTCATTGTGAGGCATGCCAGCTGGTGAAGGTGGAGTGCAGAAACCCCGCAGGATTGCTACAGCCACTTCCGGAATCGGAGTGTAAATTTGAGGACATCGCGATGGATTTCATTCATGGCCATCCCCGATCACGGACGAGAAACGATTCGATTTGGTTCATCGTCGATTGGCTGACGAAGGTCGCCAGATTCATTCCGATCAGAAAATATGCCTCGGTTGGGGTACTACTGCTGAGATTTGTAGAGCAGTTCATTCGTTACCACGGGGTGCCCAGGACGATCGTGTCGGATCGGGATGGTCGGTTCACATCCAGGGAGTGGAGATCTGTGCAGACTTACTTAGGTACGCGGCTGACCTTTAGCACAACATTTCATCCCCAGACGGATGGGCATACGGAACGCACCAACCGGACATTGGAGGACCTCCTAAGGTTATGCATTCTGGATCGAAACGAACCTTGGGAGAAGCTTTTACCACTGGTCGAGTTCTCCTATAACAACAACTACAAGTCCAGCATAGGGATGGCTCCATATGAAGCCTTGTATGGAAGGAGATGTAGGGCTCCACTTTCATGGATTCAGGACGAGGATCCGAAGGCGTTGGGATCAGATTTTGTCGAAGACACCGAGGCTCAGGTGAGACTGATACGGGACAGAATGCTGGAAGCGTAGAGCCGGCATGGTAAGTATTACGACGCCCAACACCGTCAGGTAGAGTTTCAGGTGGGAGACCGGGTTTTCTTGAAGATCCGTGAAAGAGCAACTAGATCTGATATACTCTAGAGGGGGGGGGGGAATAGAGTATATGGAGCTTTAAAAGCTTTTGCAAACTTTTACAACAATTGTTGTAATATGTGTGAGCAGGGAAGCAGAAATAAATCTAATCACAGTACTAAGCTATGCAAAAACTAAGCACAGAAAAATCAAGGCCAGAAACAAAAAGAAAGCAAGCCAAAACCAGATGACACAAGGGAATATAGTGGTTCCCCAAACTTGGGTACATCCACTCTTCTACCACCCCAGGTAGGAATCCACTACAGGATGAGTTGATCAGGTGTCCTGGGCACCAATGAGCTTTTGATAAGGTGCTCAAAAACCGAAGCAGATTTTTTGATCAGGTGTCTTGCAACCAATGAGCTTTTGACAAGGTGCTCAAAAACCAGATTCAAACTTTTGAAGGGAGTTTGAGAAACCCTTTACAGAGTGGGGGTGAGAGAGTTATGGCAATCTTCTCTTTCTCAAACAACTGAGAAGACTATGTGGATTGATGTCAAAGCTCCCCCTGAGTCCTTGAGATCTTCAGGAAGAAAAGCTTTGATGAGGGTGATAGGCCTTCAAAGGTAGAACTCCAGCAATAGATGGTTTCAGCAATGGCTGAAATGTTGAGTGTCTGGAGTCTTGAAATGATGTTGGCCTTGAACACTTTGAGAGCTGAAGAGATCTGAAGATTTGAAAACTTGATCTCCTTGGATGATTGTTCTTCAGAATTCTTTTTGACAGAAGATTTTTGAGTATATTTCTGTATTCTATATTGTGTGTATTCTTTCTTCTAGTTTTTTTTTTGATTCAAAAACATTCTGTCTTTTATTCTCTGTTCCAGAATAGAATATCATTCTCTGTCAAGGATAGCCGTTGGTCTGCATTGATTGCATCCTTAATTGCATAATCTCTTTTGGAGGAAAGTCCATAGAATTATTCCTTGAAAAATCCCTTGAAACTTGGTCCAGAAGTAAATGAAAACGGCTAGCAAATCTCTGAATTAATTGCAGAATAACTCCTGACTGATTTGAATTTGAATTCTGGAAGTTATCTGAAATCGTCGAACTGAGCTCTGCTATCGTCAAGCTGAGCTCAGCAAACTGGAAAACTTAAGCAGCAAAATAATCGTCGATCTGAGCTCAAAGATCGTCGAACTGAGCTCAGAGATAAAGATCCAATGCAGAGTCAAAATCGTCGACCTGAGCTCACCGATCGTCGAATGGAGTTCGACGATATTATGAAGTTGAGCTCAGCGATCGTCGAGTGGAGATCGACGATCTTCCGAAGTTGAGCTAGACAATCGTCGATCGGAGTTCGACGAATCGTCGTGCTGAGCTCGACGATCAGACTTAGTCTCCAGACAGAAAAACTTGGTCTTCAGGGCAGCTTCCAAACCTAGACTTCTAACCCTTAGACTCAATTCTAATTGACCTATTAAGCTATACAGAAGGTCAAACAAAGGTTCCTAGAGACATAGTGATCCTGACCCAAATTAGTAATAGGGTGTTCCAACAATCTCCCCCTATTTGGGTTAGAATTACTATTTATAGACTTTGGAAAATTCAAATAACAACATACAATCAGAAAAGCATAAAAACAACAGCTAGACATTGCAAAAACATCACAGATATATATATATATATATATATATATATATATATATATATATATATATATATATATATATATATATATATATATATATATATATGGCATCCAGATAGCAGTCAGAAAATCCAAAGATTGTCACCTTACAATGTTACTTCTTCTCTTTGCCTTTAACCATTTTGATTTCTCTATTTGGATTTAGAGCTTCCTTGTTGGACCTGGTGTCATCTGCTGCACCCAAATAAGTTTGCTTTGAGAGCTTGGGAAGCACAGCAGCAGGATGCAACTCCATATATCTGTCAGCATCAAAGAATTTACTGGAGCCATATTTCTCTAATTCCTTTTATCTTTGCTCAGACATTGTAGAAATATTGGAAGTGTCTAATCCTTGATCTCTGGCTTTCTTAATCTGATCTAGTGCAGCCATTTCCTTCATCCTAGCAGTCCAAGCAGATGGATTATTCTCAGGGTCCTCAAAAGGTACAGGTGGCTCATACCTGTTGGAAGGATTATCTTGAGGAGGCCTGGCAGACACAGTTTCTTTTAGCTTGTAGGGGAAAGGACCTGATGATGTATGAGAAGAACCATGTCCTCCCCTGGAATATGGGTGCTGCCTGGAATACCCTTTGGAATAAACTTGAAAATCTCTTTGATTACCCCTGTATCCTCCTCTCCTAGAATAAGAACCCCTAGACTGGCTTTCCCTTTGGTAGGATCTGGCATGGGGTTGATAGGGAGCCTGGCTTCTACCTGGGCCTTGACTTGCAGAGCTTCCACCTGCACCTGCATCAGGAGGAGGTGGTGGAGGAGGATGAGGGTGCTGGAACTAGGAGGAGCCCTTTTCATACTTTCTCTTCTTCTTCATGGCTTTCAGCTGGTTTTTAGAATATTGCATCCAATGTTCTGAGATTGGGCAGTTATGCAGAATGTAATAAGGAATATCATTATCATCCTTGACTTTTGCAGGAGGAACCCTTTTCATTGCCTTGCTCCTAGCCTTCCTTTTCCTTGCAAAAGTAGCAGAAGAATCATCAGAGTCTGTCTTGAACTCATCAGATTCAGAACTCTGGTCATCATATAGAGCATCTATTCTTTTCATCAAGTCTTTCTTCAGTTGAATAGCAGTAGATGAGGCAGAAGCAGAAGTAGCAGCAGCAGGGACAGCAGCAGATGGAGCAGCAGTTGGAGAGGGTGCAATAGGAGCAAATACAGCAGCATCAGCAGATACTGGAGTAGTGACAGCAGTAGTAACAGTAGTAACATCATCAAAATCTGCAGCAGGCTCAAAAAAAGTGGCCTTTGTCATCAGAAGATCCTTGGAAATTGGCTCATCAGAAGCAATTGGGATTTCAGCAGCAGTGTGATCAATCTCAGCAGTATCAACAATTTCAGAAGCAAAGTCAGTCTTTTCTTTAACAGCAGTAGCAGCAACATCTTCAGTAGCAGCAATTACTGAGAGTACAAAAGAAGAGATAATGCTAGGGTCACAGTAGGAGAAAGGCACCAGTGCCTTGGATAAGTCTTCTGTTGGCTGGACAGCATTACTCTCTGGCAGACAGCTGAAAAAGGCAGTATCAAAAGCAGATAGCAAGGACCTTAGGTCAATTGCTAGAACTGCAGTAGGAGTCTGACATACTAGAGGCACAACAACAGGAGCAACAGGAGCAGAAGGAGCAGCAGACACGGAAACATCATCAGCAGCAGCAGTAGTATCATCAGCAGTAGGAGCAGAAACAGCAGCAGCAACAGCTTGAAAGCTTGCTTCATAGGGCATCTCCCCCTGCCTAGATGCAGATACATCTGTATCAAGGCAAACTGCTGGTGGTGCTGCCTGAGGAAGGAGGGAGGAAAGCCTGGCAGATAGGGCTGCCACTGACAAGTGTAGAGGAGCCAATGAGGTCTCCAAGAGTAGAGAGAGCCTGGGGGTAATTAGCTCATACAACCTGTCAGCTAGGGCTGAGAGGTCTACTTGCTCAACAACAGGAGCAGAGGTAGATGGAATAGGGATAGCTGAGGATGCCGGAAGTGGAGGGCTGGAGAGTGGAATGGATGGCTCAGGTGTTGGGATGGTGGAAATGGAGGACAAGGGGATGGATATGGATGGGGTGAAAGTTGGTTGGTCAATGATATGGTGGAGGAGATCTTGGAATGAAGTGGAGGAGGAGGGTAACTCAGGAGGAGATGAGGGGGAATCATCCATATAGGAATCATCCAGGAGGGTGAAGGATGGAATGGATGGTGAGGATGTGATATCTGGTAGAGGGTATGAGAACAGTGGATGGAATTGGTCTGCTGGAGGTGATGAAATGGGTTCTGGAGATGTAGTAGATGTTGGAGATGGGCTAGAGATGGTAATGGTGGATGGAGCTGGAATGGTGGATGGTAGAGGAAGGGTTGGAAGTGGAGGAGGAGGAGAGGCATCAACAGCAGCAGCCAGGTCTTCTGTAGGAGCAGAGACCTGTGGGAGAGTGACTCTTGGAGTCCTGGTGCCTGAAGGAGCACTTGAGGAGGGCCTGCCAGGCTTGCTGATTTGCCTATCCCACTTGCCAAAGAGGGCACAGGTGAGTCTCTTGGAGGCATTTATGTGAACTCCAGAGGAGACCAGCAAGGCAGGGCACCTATTCTGCAGGAAAACTCCAAGAATCCTTCCAAAGTTAACAAAGCTTTTGTTTATTTTCTTCTTGATTAGGTCAAAGAAGACCTCTCCCCAGTTTAAACTTTTCTTATCCACCAGAGCTCCCATGAGGCAGAGCTGGTATCTGGATACTGTATCATGTGCAGAGTGCTTTGCCAGCAGCACTTTCCCTACCACATCTGCTAGGAACCTGTATTCAACAGACAAGTTCCTTTTAAATAGCTTGCTAGGGTTTCCCTCTGGATGACCCATCCTGGCAAGTATGTCAGAAAACTCCTCCCCAGATAACTCAGCAGATTCTTCTCCATTTCTCAGTCCAAAAACCTCTGTTAAAATGGTGGGGGTCAAGGGTACCTGATTTCCAGAAATGGACCCAATTATTGTAGAGTTGTCTTGATTATGAGCTGTATAGACCCACTCCTTGATCTCATCTGAAGCCAGCTTGATTCTAGTGGTCATGAGTGCAGACAGGTTCTGATCCTTGAATAAACTCAGAATATCTTGGAAAATTTGATCAGTGGTGCTGAAAGATTCCAGATCAATGTCGAATCCAGCATCGAACTTCATTGCGGCAAGAACTGCAACTGACACAGCCATTGTACCTACAAAACTTAACAAACAAAACGACCAAGCGTAGAACTGTTTGGAGGGAAGAAAATTCTTGCAGAGAAATTGAAAGCGCAAGAGAGGACGACGGCGAAAAATGAGTTTTATATTAGGGTTCGACGCAGAATTGGAAAGATCGTTGAACTCAGTTCGACGATCGAGGCTTCTTAAGGAATCTGAAGAGTCTTCAACATCGTCGATCTCCGTTCGACGATCTTGAAGAGTGTCGAGCTCCGTTCGACGATCGTTCAGAGAACAAGATCGTCAAGCGCCGTTCGACGATCGTTGACCGGAAGAGATAGTTCATACTATCTGAGAGGCGCTGAACTCAGTTCGACGATTTCGGAAATCATCGATCTCCGTTCGACGATCTTGGGGCAAATCGTCGAGCGCAGTTTAGAGATCAGAAAAAAAATTCTAGACACTGAGGAAAATCAGAATGTTTGCCTAGTCTTGGTCAATTTTTGAGCTTTCAAAATCTTGGATATTATTTAAGACTTCCTCCATCTAACATTCCTAACTGATTTAGGAAGAAGGTGTGTTTCTTTTCATCCAAGGGCTTGGTGAAAATATCTCCCCTTTGTAAATCAGTTGGGATATAATGTAATTCAATTTTATTCTTTTCAACATTATCCCTTAAGAAATGATGCCTAATCTCTATGTGTTTTGTCCTACTATAGAGGACTGGATTTTGAGCTATGGAAATAGCACTTGTGTTATCACAAAAGATTTTAGACTTTTCTAAGTTGTAACCATAGTCTAGGAGTTGGTTTTGGATCCACAAAATTTGTGAGCAACAACTGCCTGCAGCCATATATTCAGCTTCAGCAGTTGAAGTTGACACAGATGTTTGTTTCTTACAAAACCAAGAGACAAGTCTATCACCAAGGAACTGACAAGTTCCACTGGTGCTTTTCCTGTCAATTCTGCATCCAGCATAATCAGCATCAGAGAATCCAGTTAACTCAAATGCTGAATCTTTTGGATACCAGAGACCTAGATTTGGACAACTTTTAACATACCTGAGAATCCTCTTTACTAAAGTTAGGTGTGACTCTCTAGGGCTTACTTGGAACCTAGCACATATACATGTAGCAAACATTATATCTGGTCTACTAGCTGTAAGATACAGTAAAGAGCCAATCATTGCTCTATATGTTGTCTGATCAACAGGTTTCCCATGTTCATCAGCATCCAATACAGCATTGGTAGGCATGGGTGTTTTCATACAAGATGCCTCAGACATACCAAATTTCTTAACCAGTTCATTAGCATATTTGGTTTGAGAAATAAAGATGCCTTCAGCATGTTGTTTGACTTGCAATCCTAGGAAGAAGGATAGCTCACTCATACTACTCATCTCAAATTTAGAATGCATTAGATTAGAAAACCTTCTGCACAATTTTGAGTCAGTAGAACCAAAAATGATATCGTCTACATAAATTTGCACTAGTAGGGTATGGGACTTATGGGTTCTAATAAAAAGAGTTTGGTCTACTCTACCCCTTATAAAACCATTTTCCAAGAGAAAGCATGCTAGGGTCTCATACCATGCTCTAGGAGCTTGCTTGAGACTATATAATGCTTTATTTAATCTAAAAACATAATCAGGGAAAGTTGGAGAGATAAAACCTGGAGGTTGTATGACATAGAATTGCTCTTTGATGTCTCCATTCAAGAAGGCACTTTTGACATCCATCTGATAAACCTTGAAGCCTTTATGAGCTGCATAAGCTAAAAATATCCTGATGGCTTCCAATCTTGCAACAGGTGCAAAAGTCTGGTCATAGTCAATTCCTTCTTCTTGAGAATATCCCTGAGCAAATAGCCTTGCCTTGTTCCTTATAATTACTCCTTGATCATCCAGTTTGTTTCTGAATACCCATTTTGTTCCAACAATGGAATGATCCTTAGGCTTTGGCACTAGTTCCCATACTTTGTTCCTCTCAAATTGATGTAATTCCTCTTGCATTGCAATGATCCAATGTGGATCTTGCTCTGCATCTTGAATGGACTGAGGTTCAATTTGAGATAGGAAGCAGGTGTGCAACATGTTTTGGTTGACCTGATTTCTGGTTTGCACACCAGCTGAGATTTCTCCAATTATTTGGGAAATTGGATGGTCTCTTAATGTTACTAAATCAACATGGGGTGTTGATTGTTCACCAACCTGTGTTGTTGTTTCCTCTTGTGGTACAACAACTGGCTCTTCAGGTTGTGCTTCAATGTGTGGAGCATTCCCTTCATCCTCACTGCTTTCGTCCTCTTGAGCAACCTGTAACTTGTTCATATCTTCAACTAGAGAGTGTTCCTGCAAAGGTTCTATGGTAGAAGAAATCTTCTCCTTGAAAGACATGTTAGTTTCATCAAAAGAAATATGAACAGATTCCTCAATTTTCAAAGATGATTTATTATAGACCCTATAGGTCTTGCTGATCATGGAGTATCCCAGAAACACTCCTTCATCAGCTTTGGCTTGAAATTTTGCTAGATATTTCTTGTCATTATTATGAATGTAGCAAATACAACCAAAAATTCTAAAATAGTCAACTTTAGGTTTATTCCCTTTGAGTAATTCATAGGGAGTCTTTCCCTTTAGTTTATGTATCAGACTTCTGTTCAGCACATAGTTGGAGGTGTTCACTGCCTCTGCCCAAAAGGATAGAGGTAGATGAGCATCTGACAACAATGTAGTGGCAGACTCAATAAGGGTTCTATTTTTCCTTTCAGCTACCCCATTTTGTTGAGGAGTTGTAGGAGCTGAGAAAGTATGCCTGATCCCTTCACTCTGACAGAACTCTTGCATAAGAAGAGAATCAAACTCTGTCCCATGATCACTTCTAATCAGGGCAATGTGAGTATTGAACTCAATCTGTATACATTTGAGAAACTCTGTCAGACACTTAAAGTTATCAGACTTCTTCCTTAGAAAGAACACCCAAGTGAATCTAGAGAAGTCATCTACAACTACTAAAGTGTAGGATTTCCCTCCTAGGCTTTGTACTGTGATGGGTCCAAATAGGTCCATGTGTAACAAATACAATATCATAGGTGAATCACTCTTATTAAGTGACTTAAAACTATTTTTAGTTTGCTTGCCTAATTGACAAGCCCTGCAGAGTCCTTCCTTCTTGTAGGGGCCCGAAGGTAGTCCTCTAATAAGGTTATCCTTGGAGAGCCTAGCAATAGTTCTAAGGTTTAGGTGTCCTAGTCTCTTATGACATAAAATATTTGGTCTACAGACAGAGTTAAACAGGCAAATATCTACATCAGTTGAAAGAAAATCTACTAGATAGATGTTACCTTTCCTTTTACCTGTCAACACAGTTGTGTTGTCCTCTGACTTGATTCTGCATAAGGTTTTGCTGAAGGTCACCTGGTAGCCTTCATCACATAACTGACTGATGCTGATTAGGTTGTGCTTCAGTCCTTCCACATAAGCTACCTTCTTGAAGGTTACTGAACCAATCTGGACTGCACCATATCCTTTAGTTTGTCCAAAGTTGGAATCACCAAAGATAACTTTGGGTCCAAGCTTGGCTCTAAAGGAAGTGAGGTTGTCCTTGTTCCCTGTCATGTGCTAAGAGCACCCACTATCCAAATACCATTGCTGGTAAGATGTTGGATAGGTCTTCACCTGCACATAAAACAATTCATTTGTTTTTGACCCAGTTTACCTTGGGCCTAGGTTGATAACCTCTAAATTTTGAAATGAAAGACATCCCAGGTTGACTCTTATATCCTTCAGGATGATATCTCCTTGGAGGTATAATCCATTCAGTATAAGGGTTAAAGGTTTGGGATGAAGAACCCTTAGGATTCAATTTTGATTTGCCTTTGAAAAAGTTTCCAGAACTCTGACCTCTGTTTGACGATCTTGGAGCTGCGTTCGACGATCTTGGGTCAGATCGTCGAGCTCCGTTCGACGGTCGACTATGGGTAAGGTCAGGTATATGAGATCGTCGACCTGTGTTCGACGACTTTGGCTGAGATCGTCGATCAGCGTTTGATGATTTTTCCTAAGATCGTCGAGCTGCGTTCGGCGATCGTCGATCTTCATTCGGCGATCGTCGATCTCCGTTCGACGATTTCTGCTGGGAGTTAGTTTTCTGAGGCAGATCAGAATTTTTCCTGGCAAGCTCTACAACTCCCTTTCCCTTGTCAGAAATAAACTTGATGGGAGTTGTTAGGACTATAGGTTGGCTGGATGAAGCACCCAAATCCAGTGTACTGTTGAATCTAGAGTTCACTGTGCTTGTGATGTCCATCAGCTTGATGCTTCTCCCATTAAGGGATTCTTCAAGATTCTTGGCGTCAGAGAGCTCACTTTTCAGTGAAGCTATCTGTTCCCTACAGTTCTCCAACTCCTGAGAGAGTTTGAGGTTTTCTGACTTTAGAGTATTGTGTTCAGATAATTGATTTCTGAGAGAGATAATCTCTTTCTCAGACTTTAGTAGGTCTAAACACAGTGCTTTAAATTCAGATTTAAAATCTTCTGAACTAAAATCAAAAGAACTAATTACCTGATCTTCCTCAGGTTGAGTCTCTAAGTCTGACTTTGACTCCTCTTCCTCTGAATTATGCTGTGAGGCATTGATTGCCATCATGCAGAACTCCTTTTCTTCTGCATCATCCTCATCATCACTGGAGCTGGAAGAGGCTTCTGACTCCTCTTCAGTCTCACTCCAGGATTCAGCAACAAACCCTTTCCTTGTATGCTTATATTTGCTTGAGGAAGGTTTGCTATTGCCATTTCTTTTGGAGTCTTTCTCCTTCCTTCTTTCTTTTTTGTCCCTTCTATCCTTGTTCTTGTTCTCTGGACAGTCAGGAACTATGTGCCCTGGTTTCCTGCAACCAAAGCAAATAATGTCTTTATTATTACCAATGGACTTGTCATACCTTGGTTTATCCTGCTCCTTGTATGATCTTCTTCTGAAGTCCTTTCTGGCCATCTTGTAGAATCTTTTGGCCAGCAAGCTGAGTAGTTCATCATTGCCTGTAGCTTTATCTTCAGGCAGATCCTCAGTTGCCTTGAATGCTATGGTCTTCTCTTTTCTTGTGGCTGGTGAAGCATCCTTCTGTTCTTCCTCTCTATTCGTGATGAGCAGCTCATAAGATTTGAGCTTACCCAACAAGGCTTCAGTGGTGATCTCATTCAGACTTCTGGCATCTTTAATTGGCCAGATTCTTGAATCCCAAGTGCTGGGGAAGCACATTAGGATCTTGTCATTAAGTTCTGTTAGAGAGATCTCTTTGTCTAATGTCCTCAGTTCACTGACAATTAGACTCAGTCTGTTATACATGTCTCCCACTGACTCAGTCTCTCCCTTCTTGAAGTTCTCATATTGAGAGATGAGATGGGATCTTCTGTCCTTTCTCTCATCAGCTGAGCCTGAGACTATTTCTGAGAGTCTATCCCAAATTTCCTTGGTTGAATTACATTCAGCTACCTTTTGAAAAATGTCATCTGACATTGTCTGGGCTAGAATGTTCATAGCCTTGGCATCAGCTACTTTCCATTTTTTGATGTCAGCATCTGTTCCTGATGGAGGTGGAACAGCATTTGTACTTGTACTTTCTGGGGGTCTTGGAAACACTGTCAAAACAGAATTAAATATATCTTCGTCAATAGAGTTCATGTAAAGTCTAATCCTTGCTTTCCAAAGTGCAAACTTTGACATATTGCACACTGGAGGTCTGGTGCTAGCATAATCTTTGTTTTGGGCCATGATTTGTGCAAACAGAATCTAATAATAAAGTAAAAAAAAAACAGATCTAGTTTGGGATCTTGGGGTTCAGGTGTTAGCCTGTACAACCAATCAGATATGGTATGTCTAACCAACCTCGCTTTGATACCAATTGAAAGAGCAACTAGATCTGATATACTCTAGAGGGGGGGGGGGAATAGAGTATATGGAGCTTTAAAAGCTTTTGCAAACTTTTACAATAATTGTTGTAATATGTGTGAGCAGGGAAGCAGAAATAAATCTAATCACAGTACTAAGCTATGCAAAAACTAAGCACAGAAAAATCAAGGCCAGAAACAAAAAGAAAGCAAGCCAAAACCAGATGACACAAGGGAATATAGTGGTTCCCCAAACTTGGGTACATCCACTCTTCTACCACCCCAGGTAGGAATCCACTGCAGGATGAGTTGATCAGGTGTCCTGGGCACCAATGAGCTTTTGATAAGGTGCTCAAAAACCGAAGCAGATTTTTTGATCAGGTGTCTTGCCACCAATGAGCTTTTGACAAGGTGCTCAAAAACCAGATTCAAACTTTTGAAGGGAGTTTGAGAAACCCTTTACAGAGTGGGGGTGAGAGAGTGATGGCAGTCTTCTCTTTCTCAAATAACTGAGAAGACTATGTGGATTGATGTCAAAGCTCCCCCTGAGTCCTTGAGATCTTCAGGAAGAAAAGCTTTGATGAGGGTGATAGGCCTTCAAAGGTAGAACTCCAGCAATAGATGGTTTCAGCAATGGCTGAAATGTTGAGTGTCTGGAGTCTTGAAATGATGTTGGCCTTGAACACTTTGAGAGCTGAAGAGATCTGAAGATTTGAAAACTTGATCTACTTGGATGATTGTTCTTCAGAATTCTTTTTGACAGAAGATTTTTGAGTATATTTCTGTATTCTGTATTGTGTGTATTCTTTCTTCTAGTTTTTTTTGGATTCAAAAACATGCTGTCTTTTATTCTCTGTTCCAGAATAGAATATCATTCTCTGTCAAGGATAGTCGTTGGTCTGCATTGATTGCATCCTTAATTGCATAATCTCTTCTGGAGGAAAGTCCACAGAATTATTCCTTGAAAAATCCCTTGAAACTTGGTCCAGAAGTAAATGAAAAAGGCTAGCAAATCTCTGAATTAATTGCAGAATAACTCCTGACTGATTTGAATTTGAATTCTGGAAGTTATCTGAAATCATCGAACTGAGCTCTGCTATCGTCGAGCTGAGCTCAGCGAACTGGAAAACTTATGTAGCAAAATAATCGTCGATCTGAGCTCAAAGATCGTCGAACTGAGCTCAGAGATAAAGATCCAATGCAGAGTCAAAATCGTCGACCTGAGCTCACCGATCGTCGAATGGAGTTCGACGATATTATGAAGTTGAGCTCAGCGATCGTCGAGTGGAGATCGACGATCTTCCGAAGTTGAGCTAGACGATCGTCGATCGGAGTTCGACGAATCGTCGTGCTGAGCTCGACGATCAGACTTAGTCTCCAGACAGAAAAACTTGGTCTTCAGGGCAGCTTCCAAACCTAGACTTCTAACCCTTAGACTCAATTCTAATTGACCTATTAAGCTATATAGAAGGTCAAACAAAGGTTCCTAGAGACATAGTGATCCTGACCCAAATTAGTAATAGGGTGTTCCAACAATCCGCCCCATGTACGGAGTTTCACGGGTGCGCGGTCGGAAGAAGAAGCTCAGCCCTAGGTATATGGGCCCTTACAAGATCCTGGAGCGGATCGGACCCCTAGCTTACAGGCTGGAGTTTCCACCGGAACTAGTAGGTTTACATTACGTGTTCCATATATCTTTGCTTAGGAGGGCTCTACTACGCCCGGAGAAGCAAATTTCGACCACAGATGGACCGGTAGCTTCAGACCAGTCAGTTCACTTAGAGCCGGTTCGGATCGATGACAGAGGAGTACGGATCTTGCGTCGCAAGAAGGTTCCGTTAGTCAAAGTTTTGTGCAGAAACCACGGCCAGGAGGAGCATACCTGAGAACAGCAGGACCTGATGCGACAAAAGTATCCAGAGCTGTTCAGTCGGGTATACCTCACAACCTCTCAAGATATTCAATTTACTTTCCTGTTTTAAAATAGTAGGGCTGCTCTAGGAAGAGTAGAGGATAATCTTTTATCTATTGGGATCTTGGCTTTGCCAATTGGGCGAATTGGTCATAGATTTAGGTTTCCATTTAAACTCCACTTAGCAAACATGGCGTCGAGATGTAATCTTTCACTTCTTATGGGATGTTACAAGTATCCTTTTCTTCGATAGAAATACCCGTATGCTTAACCTTGATTTCGGGGACGAAATCTTTGTTTTCTTTATTGGGATTTGTAACATCTCATTTCCAACTAGACTCCTAAGAGTGGTTTTGGCCATGACTAGGTCATGACAAAACCCTAGGAAGCTAAAAAGGGCCAAGTGATAGAAGGCCAAGGTGAGAATCACCTTGGTCTGCCTATGGCACAACCTCATCACCAAACCTAGGGTTTGGCTTTAGGGCTTCACCATGACTCCATGAATCCACCACAACATCACTAACCTATTAGAGGGTCCACTACAGCCTTAAGGGTCCATTGGAGTCAACCCAAAGTGGTCAATTTGACCTAGGACCACCATAGGCCTAAATTGGGCAAGGGGCCCTTACAAAGGGGAGTTGGCCTCTAATGTGCACAACCAACCTTGCCCAGGTCTTCCTAGACCTAAAGTGTGGTCAATGGGTCACTAAGGACACATTGGGTGCTGTCCTAGAGACCAAGTTAACCCAAGTCAACTCAAGCCCCAAAGTGGTCAAAGTGCCCATACCAAGGGTTAAGAGACCTCCAAGGTGCCAAGTCAACCCTACCCAATGGGTCACCAGGGACCCATTGGGGTCAACCCAAATGGTCATGTTGACCAAGGTCAACTCTACCTTAAGGTTAAGTCAAATTGGCCCAAATAGGCTAACCCAAGCTCAAGCCCATTTCCCCCCATTTAGGCTAGCCTTGATATCATGGAAATGATGAATGAGTGTGCTGCAAAGAGGCTAGTGTGATGAACAAATTCGGCCATGAGGGGCAGGAGAGAGAAAGCTCCAATTTCCCTTTAATGGAGGAGAGAGAAAATGGAGTAAAGGCCATTCATGCCATGGGGAAGCTAAGGGCCATTCTTCCTTTCTTGGTTCACCTCCCCTAACATCCCTGAGAAGATCAGGAGGCTTTCCAGGCTCTTCCAATGGCTAGATACACTGAACCACCAAGGCCGAGAGGTAGCTTTCAAGGCCATTAATGGCAATTGATGATCCAGCCTCTCCTCTTCCCATCTGAGGCTTTAAACACCTTCAGTGGGCCGAGAGGAGGATTTCCCAATCCTTACCTAAAGAAATCGAGCCACCCCACTATGTAGTTGTAGAAACCGAGCGGCACCACCTTCAAGGAGCGTTTCCCGACAATCTTCTCAACTTCAGGCCGCCGGCAAGGTCCTCCTCCTCCCCTTATCTCATCGTTAGATCGTAGCAACGTCTGGGTTCAAGGTTCGGGTTCAATTGAGCGCGAACCAATTTCATATTTCCATGGTTGCGGGCCGAGAATTAACTTGGTAGAATCGCCGGAATATGCCTCTCCGGCGGCTGTGCCGCCGCCTGGCGACAGCCACCACCTCAACGGACGTGATGGTGGCGGTCGCCGGCCGGGGTAGGAGCTGGATCACCAGCGACAGCGCTTGGAAAGAGATCCAGGAGGGATGAATCCAGGCCATCGGCAGGAGCTAGACGATGATGGGATACTGTCCAAGGTGCGCCAAGATTCTTGTTATATCAAACCTTAAACTATAAGATATATTTTCATGCTATTTTATTTCTGTCACAGATTTTTCTTTTAATGTTTCTATTTATTAAAAATACTTAAAGGATAGATCAGAAAAAGTGGTCAACATAGAAAATGTAGCCTTGATGTCTAATTTAATTTAAAATTGAATTCACTCAATTTGGAGCCCGGGTTAGACCACAACACTCATTTTGGTGAGGTCTATCCCTAGGGCTGTCCAGAGCATAAATTGGATACCCACTCCAAACCAGACATCCAAACGATCTGAAATTTGGGGAATGGGCTACTCTTAACTATATCTAGGACATATCCAAAAATCAGAATTTTAGGAAAATATTTTTCTTTAGTTTTTAGAAAAAATTAATAATCCATGAATAAATTAATTAGGAGTCATAAGCACCTCAAAATCCCCCCCAAATTTAGGTGGGTGGTATTAGAGAGCATGTTAGGGCTTGTTAAATTTTCTCAACGTGGTCAGCAAGATAGCCCAAACACCAAATTAATATCTTCAAAACTATCCAGTTCACACGCTGAACCTGCGGAAACCCAAGGACTAGAGGTTGCACCCAACAAAACAATGGAAGCACAAGAAGGTCTTATTATGCATTCACTTCTTTACAATCCGAGGCATACATAGCGAGACATGATTTCGCTAGTATTACAGCTGTAAATAGAAGAAACCAAAAAACAAGCCGGGCGGACAGCCCTCCAGTCCGCCGAGACCGCGAGGTCGCCGAGACCGCCGAGACCACTGAGCTCGCCCAAGCTATGCTGCAATCCGCCGAATACCACGGAGTCCGCCGAGACCGCGAGGCCGCGCGGACAGATCGTTATTCGCCTCCTGCTGAACCCGAACTGAGGAACTCCCCTACCCGCCTGAAGCCGGCGGACAGGTTATTGAAGCTGGGAAAGTAGAAACAGAACTGACAAGCCGCAGAGCGACCTCCTGCTGAGTCCGCAGAGACCGCACACTTCCAAGCACTGACCGAAGTCACAGCCAAACTCCTGGCTCCTTGAAGTTATCCGCGCGACCTGCACACAGCAAACCGTCAGCCTGAAACAATCCGCGCGGACTGAAAAACACAGACCGCAGCACTCGCCCAACCCAATTTACTGTTCACTCACGTTACTTAGGTTACTGTAGATGTGCCAGGGGGGTCCTATTTATAGGCCAGGTGAGGAGTGTGGTCACCGCCCAAGAGATAGCGACACCGCCCCAGTCCGCGCGAACACAAACGACTGTCCGCTCAGTCCGCGAGGACTTAGCCAGTCACCAAGGGAAACCGCCAGGAGCAAGGCAACCATTGACGAACCCTCTCCAGTCCGCCTAAGCTAAGCGGACAAGGCACCAGCCCGCAAAGCTCCAACCACTGCAGGACAGCACCCTCTTCAATGGCAGTCCGCACCAACCCGAGGCAGTCCGCAAGACTCACACCTCAATCCGCCACAAGTCCACGACCAAAGGCAAACAGCAACAGTCCGCCCGGTCACAGCGGACTTCGCGGATACGGCGGACACCATGAACTTGACACCAAGTGTGACCAAGTCCAAAACCATCAAGGGCCAGTGCGAGCATGGCGGACACAAAGTCCCGTCCGCCAAACACCCTAGCACAGACCGCAACCAGTCCGCGAGCTCCTCGCACTTGTCCGACACAGCAGCTTCCTCCCGGACTCCAAACACCAGTCCGCCAACCGGTCTCCACAGCAAGACCTGCTGTAACACCTGAGCTCGACAAGGCCTCAGCCAAGCTCAAGGCCCAGTCCGCAACAGCCCAAACCGCGGACACACCAGTCCGCAAGGCTTCCCGCGAACTCGAACCAACCCGCCAACAGCGCAAACTTGCACCCGCGACCACTGAGCAAAGCACCAGTCCGCAAGCCTCTCTATCCGCAGATACCAGGCCGCACCAAACCGCGGACTCCATGCACCAACCCGCTCAGAACACAGCCGGCTTCCACCAGACTTCTCACCAGGCCGCAAACCTCAGTCCGCCCAGTCCGCCCAGTCCGCCAAAGCTGTCCGCACAGGCCGCGCGGCCTGTCCCGTCACCCACTTCCACTTCACAAATTTCAACACTCCCCCTTGAAGTGAGAAGTGGTGACCAAGCCCAGCAAGCTGCGCAAGCGTTCAAAGGGCCCCTTCGACAGCGGCTTCGTGAAGATGTCAGCAAGATTATCTTCACTCCGAACATGCCCGACCAGCAGAGACCCCTCCAACACCTTCTCCCTGATGAAGTGGTGATCAATCTCTATATGCTTGGTCCTGGCGTGACACACTGGATTGTTTACCAGTTTGAGAGCACTCTCATTGTCACCCCGGAGTAAAGTAGGCCCTTGCACTTCTTCATGAACATCCTCTATGAGTCTCCTCAACCAAACGGCTTCCCGAGCAGCCAAGGCCGAAGCCTTATACTCCGCCTCCGTGGTTGAAACCGACACCGAGTCCTGCTTCTTGCTACACCACGAGATGCTAGCTGAACCGCAAGTGAACACATAACCTGAAGTAGACCTTCGATCATCCGAATCACCGCCATAGTCAGCATCCGTGTACCCGAGCAACGCAAACTCTGCATCCCTTCCATAGAGAAGTCCCATCTCAGAAGTCACCTTGACATACTTCAGAATTCCCTTCGCCGCCACTAGATGAGATTGCCTTGGTTCAGCCATATACCGACTTACTCGGCCAACAGCATAAGCTATATCCGGCCTTGTAATCGTCAGGTAAATCAAACTCCCAACAAGAGCCCTGAACACCAAGGGATTATTAAGCACCCTTCCCTCATCTCGTCGAAGCTTCAGCCCAGATTCCAGTGGAGTAGAGCACTTCTTCCCTTCGCCCATGCCAAACCGCTTCACAATGCGATCAGCATACCCTTTCTGGCTAATGAGAACCCCACACTCCTTCCTCTCCACTTCCAGACCAAGAAAGTGATGCAACTCTCCCAAGTCTTTCATCTCGAAGCGTATAGCAAGCTCTGCCCTGAGCCTTGCTACTTCCTCCTCCGAGTTCCCTGTGATGATCATATCATCCACATACAGTAGGACCAAGACTCTTAGCTCTCCCTTCTTCTTGACGAACAAGCTTGAATCCGAGTTAGAAGCCAGGTATCCACAGAATTGCAAGTACTCTGCAATCTTCCCATACCACGCTCGAGGAGCTTGCTTCAACCCATAGAGAGCCTTCCTGAGTTTGCAGACATAGTCCGGATGCTTTTCAGAGACAAAACCAAGCGGCTGATCCATGAAGATGTCCTTGTCAATCTCTCCGTAAAGAAAAGCATTCTTCACATCAAGTTGCCACAACCTCCATCCCTTGCTAGCAGCCAAGGCGATCACCACTCTTACAGATGTCATCTTCGCAACAGGACTGAATGTCTCCTCATAGTCTTCTCCATACTGCTGTGAGAATCCTCTTGCGACCAGGCGAGCCTTGAACCGATCAATGCTCCCATCAGCCTTCTTCTTCAACTTATACACCCACTTGCAAGTAACCGGAGTAATGCCATCAACCTTGGGCACAAGGTCCCAGGTTTCATTCTTCTTCAGAGCATCAATCTCTTCCTTCATGGCACCTTCCCACTCCTTCACTCCAGTGGCCTCGTTGAAGCTTGCAGGCTCTCGCTCATCCAGAGGACCTGCAAAGAAGCAGGAGACAAAGCTCACTGCATTCCCATCACAGTACCGAGCCGGTGGCTTAACCACCCTCTTCGATCTCCGAAGACACGGCTCCTTGCTCACGGCTTCCGTTGCTTCTTCAGGCTCCACTCCTACCTGGGGCAAGCATTGAGCAGTGCTCCCCCTGCTTCCTGAGCCAGAAGGCTCAGCCTCGGAGTTCGAAGCAACAGGAGCTGCTGGTGAAACAGCAAGCTCCTCTTCCAAGCCTTCAGCAGCCTCCACCGGTGCTTCCTCAACCTTGCTACTTCCGGTAGGCTCCACCGAGCCACCTCCATATGACGTCAGCTCGTCAAAGACAACGTCTCTTGACACCACGAACTTCTTCGTCACAGGGTCCATGCATTTCCATCCCTTCTTCCGCTCATCATAGCCAACAAAGACAAGTTTCCTTGCCTTCGCATCCAGCTTTGTCCGTGAAGCATCCGGGACATGCACATAGCAAGTTGAACCGAACACCCGAAGGTGTCCCACACTCGGCTTCTCCTTCAGCAACAGCTCAATAGGAGTCTTCATGTTGATAGGGCTGAGTGGCATCCGGTTGATAACATAAGCAGCACAAGACATTCCCTCCGCCCAAAAGGACCTCGAGATATCTTTCGCATGCAGCCAGCATTTGCAGGTTTCCGTCAAATGACGGATCTTCCGCTCCGCTACCCCATTTTGTTATGGAGTGTGAGAACAAGTAAGCTCCCGTTGGATCCCGTGCTTCCTGCAGAAGTTAGAAAACTCGGAAGAGATAAACTCCCCCCCGTTATCAGTTCTAAACTTCTTAATCCGCAAGCCAAGCCGGCCTTCTACCAACTCCTTGAACTCCACGAACAAACGGAAGGCTTCCGACTTCTCCTTTAAGAAGTACACCCAAGTATACCTTGAGTAGTCATCAACCAAGACAAGCATGTATTTGCTTCCACCAAGGCTGGCAGTAACAGTCGGTCCCATCAGGTCGCCATGAATACACTCCAATGGTTTCTTGCTCCTTGTTTGAGATTTATCAAACGGAAGGCGATGTGCCTTACCGTATTGACAGCCCGCACAAACATGCCCATCACCAAAGGAAGACAACATCGGCAACCCCCTCACCAGACTTCTACTCGCCATTGCCTTTAGCTTGTCCATGCCAACATGCCCCAGCCTCTCATGCCAGATAGCCGCACTATCATTGGCCCTCATCCTATCAACATAGGCACTGGTGGAAAGAACAAACAAGTTCTTCACCCTCCTCCCAACATGAGCAACATCAGCCTTTACCGCTGATACGTTGCGAAGGAACCTCACGTCTGTTGGCCCAAACAGAACGTGATACCCAGCGTCCACCGCGTTGGTCACCGAGAAGAGGTTCTTCTTCATGCCCGGCACGTGATACACACTCCTTAACGTGAGTGGCCCCTGATCACTACCCAAAGACACGACCCCCTCCTTCTCTACTGCATAAACAGTATTATCAGCAGTGATAATAGCTTCATTACCTGAGTAAGCCTGCATGGAGGTGAACTTCGACTTGTCTCCGGTGAGGTGATGACCACACCCGGAGTCGACGATCCACTCGCTGTTGAAGTCCTCAGCAGATAAGGCCCGGACACAAGTGCCCGTCATGAAAGCTCCTCCCCATTCGGCTTCTTCACTTCGCGAGCAAGCTTCCTCCTTTCCCGCAGCATGCCCAGGCTGCAGTTTGACCTTGCAGTCCCGCTTGAAGTGCCCTCGCTGATGACACCGGTAGCACTTCAGATTCTTCTTCCAGTCCTTAGGAGCATTGCTCCTCTCCGGCGGATATGAAGTTGAAGTCTCCTTCTCAACAGCGGCCTGCACCTTCTTCTTCTTCTTCCCTTCCCATCCCTTCTTCTTGCCTGAGAAGAGAGCCTCGCTGCCTTCCTGATTCAGATTCACTCCAGCCATCTGCCTTGCTAAGCTCTCCTGCGAGGCAAGCAGATTCTCCAGCTCCAGCAGAGACGGCTGAGTAGCCCACCCTTGAACAGACGTAACAAAGGCCACATACTCCTTCCGCAAGCCGCGGAAAATGTGCCTTTTCATCTTTGCCTCAGAGATAGGCTCATCAGGATCCAGTGCCGACAGCTCAGCACACAAGCTCTTCATCTTTAAGAAGTACTTGGAGATGGAAAGGTCTCCCTGAGTTGCCCTGACCAACTCATTCTCCAGGAACTGAAGCCGCGCCACATTCTTCCTATTGAACAACTCATCAATGGTTGTCCAAATATCAGCAGCCGACTCACACCCAATGATGTGATCAAACAGTTCCGGAGAGACAGCTCTCTTCAGAACGAACTCTGCCTTAGCATTAGTTCTTCTCCAGAGCCTCACCTGCTCAGCAGTACCGAAAGCAGCAGTAACTTCCTGTCTGTCGTCTCCACCGACAACTTCCCACAGCTCCTCGCCTAGAAGATAACTCTTCATGCACGACTTCCACTTTTTATAGTTAGTCGGCGTTAAGAGTTCAATGCCAAGACCTCTTGCTAAGCTTCCTTCCATTGCAATCACCTGTTGGTACCCTTCAGCAGCTCCGAGCAACAACACAGGTTGATCTCCGCTCACGCAACTGAACCTCCGCAACCTCAGAAACCTCGCTCTGATACCATGTTAAATTTTCTCAACGTGGTCAGCAAGATAGCCCAAACACCAAATTAATATCTTCGGAACTACCCAGTTCACACGCTGAACCTGCGGAAACCCAAGGACTAGAGGTTGCACCCAACAAAACAATGGAAGCACAAGAAGGTCTTATTATGCATTCACTTCTTTACAATCCGAGGCATACATAGCGAGACATGATTTCGCTAGTATTACAGCTGTAAACAGAAGAAACCAAAAAACAAGCCGGGCGGACAGCCCTCCAGTCCGCCGAGACCGCGAGGTCGCCGAGACCGCCGAGACCACTGAGCTCGCCCAAGCTATGCTGCAATCCGCCGAATACCACGGAGTCCGCCGAGACCGCGAGGCCGCGCGGACAGACCGTTATTCGCCTCCTGCTGAACCCGAACTGAGGAACTCCCCTACCCGCCTGAAGCCGGCGGACAGGTTATTGAAGCTGGGAAAGTAGAAACAGAACTGATAAGCCGCAGAGCGACCTCCTGCTGAGTCCGCAGAGACCGCACACTTCCAAGCACTGACCGAAGTCACAGCCAAACTCCTGGCTCCTTGAAGTTATCCGCGCGACCTGCACACAGCAAACCGTCAGCCTGAAACAATCCGCGCGGACTGAAAAACACAGACCGCAGCACTCGCCCAACCCAATTTACTGTTCACTCACGTTACTTAGGTTACTGTAGATGTGCCAGGGGGGTCCTATTTATAGGCCAGGTGAGGAGTGTGGTCACCGCCCAAGAGATAGCGACACCGCCCCAGTCCGCGCGAACACAAACGACTGTCCGCTCAGTCCGCGAGGACTTAGCCAGTCACCAAGGGAAACCGCCAGGAGCAAGGCAACCATTGACGAACCCTCTCCAGTCCGCCTAAGCTAAGCGGACAAGGCACCAGCCCGCAAAGCTCCAACCACTGCAGGACAGCACCCTCTTCAATGGCAGTCCGCACCAACCCGAGGCAGTCCGCAAGACTCACACCTCAATCCGCCACAAGTCCACGACCAAAGGCAAACAGCAACAGTCCGCCCGGTCACAGCGGACTTCGCGGATACGGCGGACACCATGAACTTGACACCAAGTGTGACCAAGTCCAAAACCATCAAGGGCCAGTGCAAGCATGGCGGACACAAAGTCCCGTCCGCCAAACACCCTAGCACAGACCGCAACCAGTCCGCGAGCTCCTCGCACTTGTCCGACACAGCAGCTTCCTCCCGGACTCCAAACACCAGTCCGCCAACCGGTCTCCACAGCAAGACCTGCTGTAACACCTGAGCTCAACAAGGCCTCAGCCAAGCTCAAGGCCCAGTCCGCAACAGCCCAAACCGCGGACACACCAGTCCGCAAGGCTTCCCGCGAACTCGAACCAACCCGCCAACAGCGCAAACTTGCACCCGCGACCACTGAGCAAAGCACCAGTCCGCAAGCCTCTCTATCCGCAGATACCAGGCCGCACCAAACCGCGGACTCCATGCACCAACCCGCTCAGAACACAGCCGGCTTCCACCAGACTTCTCACCAGGCCGCAAACCTCAGTCCGCCCAGTCCGCCCAGTCCGCCAAAGCTGTCCGCACAGGCCGCGCGGCCTGTCCCGTCACCCACTTCCACTTCACAAATTTCAACAGGGCTCTGGTAAAATTTTCATTTCATTTGGAGATGTATTGGTTAGGTATTGATCCAACCCTAGGTTGACCCTTTTAGGGTTAACTAGGTCAAGCAAACCCTTTGGGTTTTGACTGGCCAAATCACCTCAACAGAGGCTGATATTTTGGCCACTGACTCTCTATAGTATGACTCACCCTCCAATGGAATTTGGGGTGGTTAAGAGTAGGGTCGCACAAGACCCCTAGGGTAGGTCCCTTAATGGGGATTTTTAGGGTTTGAAGGTCATGGGGTCAAATGACCTTGAAATGACTTGAAAATTTGTGGAGAGTACCATAGGATTAGTATGGTCCTCTGGTTAAAATGTTAGGGAATTTGGAAGCCTTAAACCCCCTCAAAACCCTAACCCTAACTTAGGGCACAAACCTTGTGGTGATGGAAAATGTCACTAAAACTCATTAAAAAGTGATGCGATTTGGGTTGAGTAGTTTTTAAAGTTAGTACAAGCTTTGGAGATTTTATTATGAATTTAGGATTATTATTTTGAATACTTCATTAATAATTTAGTAATTTGTATTATTTACATAGAAATTTATTATGAAGTAACTACTTGCTGGAAATTGATGAATTTTAGTCAGAGGACTTTTTATTATGTTTTAAAGGTCTGTGAATTTTTATGGAATTTTTGGAAGATTAATTCTAAGGGTTGCTTCATTAAGTATTGTTTCCCATGAAAACTTAATTAAATTTATTTTGGAGTCTGGCAAGCCAGTAAAATTATGCTATTTGCACAATGACCCTCTCTGTACCATATTAAGATTATCTCATTTTTATATAATTTTCTAATGAATAATTTTGGTACTTCCTTCTTTACATATGATTAATGGAATTATTTTGGATAAATTAATTAGAGGTCAAATATTCGGTGAAAAATTATGGAAATTAGTATCTAGTAATATATCTCTGTTATTTTGTGATCAAAAGTTTTGGGCGGCCATTACTTGAGTAGTTCATATAGTTCATGTTCAAAATTTCCATGGCCAAACTTTGGGAAAATTTAATAAATATCAAATTAATTAGAAAAAAATATGAATCTCTGATTTTAGACTAAACTTGTAATGATGGATCTCTGGTAAATTTTATAGGAGATTTGGAAGACAATCTGGAGTACCTCCTTTATGCATCTCATGTAGTATAGGGTGGTCTGCATATAGTAACTGCGGAAATTGAACTAGAGTGCGTAATGAATTTGAAGAGTGGAATCCTTAGTAGGTTGCTGGTTTGGGTAAATAAAGGAGTTCATCATAGGAAGACATGATTAGTAGAGTGTGAGGTTGAGTAGTGTTAGGTGGCGCTCAGGATCG
The DNA here is from genome assembly GCA_039583875.1 of Platanthera guangdongensis. Classification (NCBI taxonomy): domain Eukaryota; kingdom Viridiplantae; phylum Streptophyta; class Magnoliopsida; order Asparagales; family Orchidaceae; genus Platanthera; species Platanthera guangdongensis. The sequence continues at coordinate 217,025,895 of CM077150.1, forward strand.
GCGAAAGATCGTCCTTTCCGTAGAGAGGAACTGTTTAATGCACTAGGGATAGATTCTGTAAAATTAATTAAGGGTTGGGAAATCGGGTAACAACCAATAATAATAAGTGCCTTACGAAATGGAACTTTGGGCATAATCCCATCGTAGTTCCTAGTGCCTTCGAGAGTCCTTCACAGGGTATACCTTGGGCAGTCATGGGCTAACGTAAACTGTAGGTGTGATAAATCTTAAGAGCAACTAGAATAATTAGGGGTTCACCTTCACACACCCCGCTGTCACGGGAAGTTAGTTTGACTAGGATGTCCGAGCGGTAGGCTCGGTGGTTGTGTAAATGGGCAGGATGACCCGGCGAGATTTGGCTCGATTGATGGCTGTGAGGGGCAGGATGGCCCGGCGAGCCTTGGCTCGGTTGATGTTTGTGACGGACGGGATGGTCCGGGGAGCTTTGGCTCGGTGCTGATACATAAGGTTGCATGTGCATAAAGTAAAGGTGGTGGGTCTTCGGTATTGGAGAGTCGATGCACCGACGCCAATACGTTGACTCGGAAAGTATGACTAGCACTTCGCCAACAGAAGTCCGGTGCGCCAGCCAGCAAGAGTATGCAGGAGTCCGCTTAGTGCACCAGCTTTGAGGCATACGATAGGTCTGACCGGTAGTGCTTTACTGGTTTAGAGGTGGGCAAGGACCAACCCACCCCTTCCGTCTGCCACTACGGAGGTATCTTGGGAGGTGAGCCTCCAGAAATGGCGAACTAAAGGTTTGTGTGCACAGAGTCGGGAGGATGAGTTGCACTTGCATGATCGCATCATAACCCACTATCATGTCATAGCATAATCATAGCATAAAACCCCGGTCACCTATTGTATAAGTGGTATGGGACGCTTATACAATAGGTCCTCCAAAACGACCCCTTGGTCTATAAGCTTGTGTGGGCAAGTTTATAAATTAAGGTTAAATTCTTTATATATATATTGCTGTTATTAACTGACACCCCAACGTATAAATTGGTATGAGACTCTTTATGTGATGGGAGCCCTATAGAAGATACCTTGCTTATATGTTTTCGTATAAGTTAAGGTTACTTTTCATACTTTACTTTACTGTCACATGTACTATAAACTTGCTAGTATAGGTCCGCTGCCATCTGTTTCTTGATTACTCTCCACCTTCAAGTCCTCCCCTTTCTTCCTCTCCGCTCGTTGCCTAGGGGGAAGGGGTGGGGGATGATTGGACTTAGTCTTATAGACTAACGGTTTTCGGACCACATCATTTAGGGGATCGTGGAGCCCAGCATGGAGGAGCAGCCCCGGAGGTCAGCCCATTTGGAGATAGGGTAGTCTAGCTCAGGAGTTCAGACAGCTGGGACTGTGAGCCCCTGAGCTTAGTAGTGTTTTATTTTGCTTCCGCTTGAGTGACTATGTAGTGAGGATTTGATGTATCGGGCTTAAGCCCTTATTTTCAGTTCATTATATTTTGTGGACTCTCCCTTCGTGGAGATTATATTACTCTAATGTGATTTTATTGTGGACTTTTGGTTAGAGTTTTACCACTCTTGTGTTTGCTCTACTTTTGTTGCTTTTATGTGATCGAATCGGCCGACAGGATCAGCGTTTTGTAGTGATGACCTTCCCGGGAACAGAGGTGTCACCGCAAAGCAGCGGTTCTGGGCCTAAGACCCCATTGTTTCAAAAAGAAAAAAATGGGGTCTTACACATCATAACCCGTCATGTCACAATCTAAGATCCAACGACAGTTTTACACACTTCGACCATTTTAGCACGCTGCGACACGCAAATTTTGTACTTTCGCCAAACAGACTCCGATTTAACCCCAGTCAGTGGTGTTGGACTTGTGTGGTCAATACGAAGTCAACAGAAGTCGTCCCAGTCAAATTTCGTCGATAAGTGGTCAACTCATGGTCAATTCAAGCGTAGTTGTGCACTGAAAAGCGTGCGCACACTAATTATGAAACGACACCCGAACTTTGACCCGACCCCGATGACTTGGACCCACTTTGAATTTGACCAGCAAGACAGACCCACCATCGGGTTGACTTGGTCAAACCCCACCTAAAAATCCATTTTTTTGGATTCTTCTCCAAGTAGGACCCCACCTCCTCTCCAAGGGAGGATAGCCCATGCCCACCCTCACTCTTCTTTGGGCCCCCAATCAACAAACCCCATCATAGAGCAAGTGGCGGCCCATCCATTTGTTCTCCCTCTCTTTCTCTCTTTCCCACCCAAAAGCCTAACCCAAATGGGGCTTACCCTTTTTCCCCAATGTGGGAAAATTCCCATGAACTCCAGCTGTCCTAGGACAGCTGGAGGGTGGGATTAATCCCTCCCTAAGGAGGGATTTGAAAGTAAGGGTTAGATCTGAAATACTCTAGAGGGGGGTGAATAGTGTATCTTGAAAACTTAAAACATTTTGCTGTAAATAAAAATAGACCTAAGATAAATTAATCTAGCACTATCACATGCATAGCAAAACCAAATATCACAAACACAGCAACCTAGCTAGCACAGCCACAACAAGAACAAAAGAAAAAGTGCAACCAGACAACACACGAATTTTATAGTTTTTCCTCTAAACTTGGGTACATCCACTCTTCTACCACCCTGGTAGAAATCCACTCAGGTTTTTGATCAAGTGACTGCCACCAATGAGCTTTTGATCAGGTGCTCAAAAACTAACCCAAGTCTTTTGATCAGGAGACTTGCAACCAAGAATAAATTTTGAAGGGAGTTAAAGAACACTTTTTACTGTGGGGGTGAGAGAGTGATTTTGTCTTCTCTTTCTCAAAATACAACTGAGAAGACTTTAGTGGATATATGATGTTAGCAAAAGCTCCCCCTGAGATATTGAACTCAGGAAGATTTGAGCCCTGTTGTAGGGTGAGTAGGCCTTCAATATTTTAGCCTTGACCAGAAGGTATCCAGGAGATTCTTTGACAGATAGAATATTTGTTATCCTCTGAAGAATCCTGGGATGAAGAAGCAAGAAGACTCTTGATTTTTTATTGATGTTCTTCTTCTTCTTCAGCTTGCTGTGTTTTATCTGGTCTAGGGCTTCTGATTTCTCTACTGTGTTATTGCCCTGTGTATTTTCTTCTCTTTGTTCAGACGAGAAGAAAGAAGAAGAGCCTTTGCACACTGTATGCTGCTGGAAGTAAGAGGAAAAATCCTTTTTATATTTTCCATGGAATCTTCCTTCTGAATTTTGAATTTCTTCCTTCATTCAATGCTGACGGCCTGGAGAATATTTGCATTGATTGATTTCCCCAACTGTCACATTGAAAAATGGGAAGCAATAATCATAATGAAGTCCATAATCAATGTTACGTCTAACAAGAATATTCAGAGAATGTTGAGCATTGATTACTCAGGAATAATCGCAATAAACTAAGGGACAAAGGGAGGGAGAGTCCATATCTGGATCTGCACAAAAATTATCGAACAGATAACAGAATTCGTCGAGCTGGGTCCAAAGTTCGTCGAGCTGGGAAGTCAAGTTCATCGACCAGATAATAGTTATTCGTCGACCTGAGATCCAAGATCGTCGACCTGAGGACAGATAACAGCTTTCTCTGGAACCTTGCCAATTCTGTACATCAAGATCGTCGAGCTGAGAATTTAAGTTCGCCAACTAGTGTTCAGAGTAATGGTTCTTTGACTTTAAAATATTGAAGTGAAGTATCCAGAAATCGTCGTCCTGAGAACTAGGTTCATCGACCTGAGAACTGCTACTTGATAAAAGTTTGTCAGGATTGTGGTCTAAGTTCGTCGAACTGAGAACTTGAATTCGTCAATGGAAATTTGATTCTGGACTTAGAATATTTAAGTGTTTCTCATCTTAAAATGTTGAAGTAGATGATTCAGAAATCGTCGACCTAAGATCCAAATTCGTCAAGCTGATATTCTAACTTCGTCGACTGGAGTTCAGTGAGAAGAATTCTGGACTTGGAATGTTGAAGTATAGTGTCCATAGATCGTCGACCAGAGAACCAAGTTCGTCGAGCTCAGCTCAGAGAATTTTCTCTGAGTTCGTCGAGCTGAGCACGACTATCGTCCACCTGAGTTCGACGAATATCAAACTCATTTTTTGAGTCTTTGAAATTTCTCTAAGTCTTGAGTCTTTTGCAGTCTGTTGATGGTTGGTCCAAGCAGTGTTGACTCTAAGGACATGGCCTATACTCTAGGACTCATACATGACCCTAGCTATAATTGTTGGGTAAAACATCCTAGTTTAGTGAACCTAGCACAAATCCAACTAGGGATCCAACAGGATTAGTCCCACAACAAGTAGAGAAGGCTTCCCCCCACCCTCTAGCTATAAAAGGCCACCCCACCCCCTCTCCTTCCCCAAGTCTCAGAACAGCACACCCCTCCCCCTGCCCCCCCCCCCCCCCTGCCGGAGCCCTGGTGGCCGAAAAAAGCCAAGTCGAGGCCTCCCTTCCCCTCCACCACCACCACCATGACATGGACGACCAGGCCGGCCATTCCTTAGCCCACCAGACCCAGGTGTAACCTTCCTCTCTCCCCTATCCCTATTTTGAACATGATGCATGTGCTTCCCGTCGGCCAGAGCGCCTACGGTGCCACCCGAGCCTTGTTCCAAGTCGGGGGGTGCCTAAGGAGGAAGTATCCACGCCCAACACCGAAGGTGGCACTGGGGTAGTGTTATACCACTGGGGCCGGAGGCCCCCAGTGGCGGAGAGCAGCGGTACCACTGAAAAACACAGTTCCTCCAGCACCCACAAAAATAGAGAAATTCTCTGTTAAAAGATGGCGGCGGTGGACGGCGGCGCATGGCCGCCGGACCACCACCGGGGAGAAGCCCGACCCTCGGCGCGTCGGCTGGGGGTGGACTGGTAGGCGGTATTCCACCTGAGGAACGTGGGTGGAGCGGTGGCGTTGGGAGCAGGGCCACTGCCACCCCAGGCTCTCGGGATGGAATGTCCGGTAGCGGCCGGCGGCACCAGGCCGACGGACCACCGCACAGAGATTTGTCGGCCCCCGGTGAGCCGATCATGGCCAGGCGAGCATCTGTAACGACCTGCCAGTGGTGGTGGAGGTCGCTCATCCTCTGCACCGCCGGCGAGGAGGAGCAGCCGCCCGATCTGGTGATGAAGATCGGGCGGCTGGGATTTCATTAATCCCCGCCCCTGCCTCTGTTTCTTTGCCCCCCACAGCGGATCCGTGGCCGATCCGCTGTGGGGAAGCGCTGGCCAATTGTGTCTTGCGGCTTAATCTCAGCCGCAGGATCCCTCTGATCTGTTAATGCAGACCATTTTCATATCAGAAATTTCTAGAAATATCTGGGCAAAATCTAGGCCTCTAGGGGAAAAGTGACCAACATGAAAAATGTTCCCCATGATGAGGGCTACCTCCACAAAAATTTTGAGAATTTGTGGAATTAATGTATTATTTTTAAAAGCCAAAATAAAGTGTTTTTGGCTAAATTAAATGCCCAAAACACCTTGGAAAATTATAAAAAAATTAATAGGCTCATTTTAGGCCCTCTCAAGGGTTGTATCAAAATTTGGGGTCATGGGGATAAGTTTTGTTATTTTTCCTAAAATATTGAATCCTAGGGTCGCGCACGGATCCTTTTTCCGCTTGTTTTCCCTGAAATACGGAAATTGGAGTGCGCGACCACTCCTTATAATCAAACAAGTACTTTAAAATATTTTAACAATGAGAGTGGATGAGGCAAGTGACTGAGCTCCAGGATCTCCAAGATTTTGTAAAACCGTCAAGCGCCTCGACTCTCAGATGCATAGGGCACGCTCAGAAGAGGAGAGTACGAGTGATGACTTGGAGTTGTCCCTGACAACTAATAAGAATGTAACTCCTAGCCAACCCTTAATCTAATTAAGTCGTAATAAATATGGCTCAACCAAATTAATTGGATCCTAATAGTTGATGTAACCCAACAAAATCTCCTTTAAATCTCGACGGAATTGAAGCCTCCTGAATAGAAGTGATTGGACTACTAACTATTTTCTTTGTGTTTTCTCTAGTCTCGTACTGGTCAAGCTTATTTTAGTACTTTCTATTCAGTACTACTCCAGTCTCGTACTGGTCAAGATTTTTTTTCAGTACTTTCTATTCAGTACTACTCCAGTCTCGTACTGGTCAAGCTTATTTTAGTACTTTCTATTCAGTACTACTTCAGTCTCGTACTGGTCAAGCTTATTTCAGTACTTTCTACTCCAGTCTCGTACTGGTCAAGCTTATTTCAGTACTTTCTATTCAATACTACTCCAGTCTCGTATTGCTAAAGCTTATTTCGGTACTTTTTATTCAGTACAACTACAGTCTCGTACTGGTCACATTTCATTCCAGTACTGTAAATAAGCAGCATAAGCACCGCACTTGTCCTCGTTGCAATTTATTATTATAATCTCGGGTCCTACTCTGACGAGCAGTTATCGAGCCTTACTTGGTGATAACTGGAGTTGATGTAGTCCTCCAGGTCTAGCCCCAAATAATGCGCTCTCACGCTCCTTGTCAAAAGTAGAGCTAAGTACCGACGCCCGAAGTCTAAAGCCTAGTAGGGCAGGCCGACGTAGACCCGATGTATATATTGTTTGCTTTTTTATTGATTGTTTGTAGATTACTTGCGGTGAAATAGTGGCGGGTCAGTCCCACCAGCAGGCCGTTCGTACCGATACGGGAAGGTCGACGACTCAAGGCGATAGGGAGATGAGTACCACGGGTGACCGACCGTTATATTCCCCGTCGGGTTTTCCTCCGCTGGTCGGCCAAATCGATTTGTCGGATGTCTCTCACATCCAAGAGTACACAAGGTTGTACGTTAGGGTCTTAGTTTGTGTGGTACGATCACCCCCAGAAGTGGCAGGACTGGCCACTGTTACCGACGGCCACATCGGTGAGGCCCGCGGGGCTCGCTACCCAGCTGGAATAGAAGCGGTCCAAACTATGTCGACATAGGGTTTGTGTGGGCGGTTATGAATGTCTGCGGTGTGTGCGCGACTGTGAACTCCTGCGATAGAATTCAGGATACAAAAACCTGATGTGCTGATGAGCTAGTGGAGCCTTGTTATAATTGATTTATATTACTGCTGCTTTTCTTTCCAGTTATATTATCATGCACTCTTTTATAATTTCTCCTAGCTGTTCTTATGAAATCTGTGCTGACCCTCCCTTGCTTCGGCGATTTACTTTTGTTTCGTGGGTGTGTACTCGTCCCCAGAATACGGATCCAGGTAGGAGATTTGTTTCCACTTAGCTCTATGACTAACGGTTATCTAAATAACCATTCACAGGAAATGGAGTGTCGTAGTGACTCGCTGCCGCAGGAGATTATGCCAGCAGCTAGGACTACTCGAATAGATGCACCCCTGCGGTCCCCAGAGTTTAGAGACGTGAGTACCGCCGAGCAGCATAGAGATAGAGAGTATGATGGTTTTATATAACACATGTATAGCCCACGAGCTTATTTAGACGCTTAGCCTTCGGCCCTAGAACCTCTGTGATATTGATATGTTATATATATATCTGCAATGGTTTCCTATTAATGCTTCCGCTATACTTTTATGGGTTGTGAATGTTATGATTCGAGCCAAGCAAGGCAGCCATCTAGTGCTTGGATAGGGTGGATCTCTTTCCCCTAAGAGCACTGGGTGGACGTCTTGGGCCAGTAGTACCCCTCCGGCCCGACCCGGGCGAAAGGTTGGGGGGGGGGGGTCCTACACTACATCTGCTGAAATCTATTTTTAGAACTTTCATCCATGCAAGTAGAATTTGAATATGTTTGTCCGGGTCCTATAATCTGTCCAGACACTATAATATATCCAGAACTTTGCTCTACATCAAGTAGATTTTTTTTCTAGAATAAGATGTGTGGAAACTACATTATTCTCTTGACATTGATTATCACATCAAGTTGATGCCTCGATTTTCTTCTCAAACTTTGATCCACGCAGTCATTTGAATATGTTTGGCATTCTTTTTCCTTAAAATCTAATTGAAATCACTATGTCAAATATCAAAATATAAGTTTTCATGCATTGACAACATAAGCCATTTATTTTAACTTGCAGTTTCCAGCTCTGAGAGAGATAGTTATTTTTGGAAAACCATCTTGGGGCACTTGTGCGGGACTCATTTTCTCAGTGAACAAAGCTACTGATAAGTTTATTTGCACATTGTTTACTTATGATTACTTATAATAGATAACTGTGAAAAATGCTTTGATTCCACTCCATAGAGATAAGAATATGTTGTTCTATTTCAAACACTTTTTGCTCAAAATATTGTCGTTAATTATTTCTAGAATCTTAAATAAGATTTACACCATTTTTCAATCATGATGAGGACTAGAGGAAGGGGAGGTAGATTATTATCTGAAAGAAATCGCGAAGATGCTTTACTGAATCTTTTAATTCAAGATGTGAATCCTCACTCAACCTATGATTCTGACTCACAAAATGATATGAAGAGCATGATATATCTAAAAAGGTGAATATTGAACAAGTCATATCTAAAGAGGTCAATATTGAACATATCATATCTAAAGAGGTGAATATGGCTCAACATGATTGCTTGGATCCTCTTTTGGACCAACTAGACTTAACTAATTCAGATAGAAATAATGAGATCCAGTGTGATGAAGCCGGGCAAGAGATATTGATTATCGTTGGAAATTGGTAAAATTTTCCCTTATAATTAATTTTTTTTATCTATAATATTCTGATAAGTTTTTTTATATTTGTAGCTTCATTAATACCGCTGCACCTAGATCCATGTTGAACTATTTAAGAGGTTGGTTCAATGGTGTTTGACCCATATTTAGTAAAATTCCAGATGATGTAAAACAAAATTTCTTCAAAATGTTCAAGGTAAATCTTTCAAAATTTTTCTTGATTTATTTGTCAAATTAATGTTCATAACTTCAGATCTTATGATAATTGTAGGAGAAATTTACTTGGCGTGCTCCAAGAACAGAACAACAAATCTATAAAATTTGGAAGGGTTAATTTAGTAGAATAATGACTTCAGAGATGAGATGCATCCGAAGACTTACAAAGTCAAAGTCTGCACCTCCGTCGACATGGATGCGAAAAGAAATATTTGAAGAATTATGCAATATATAGGCAACTGATAAATACAAAGAACTTCAAGCAAATAATCATAAAAATAGAATCTCTGATAGAGATGGCTTTGGGGTAGTCAAAAGCACATCAGTATCTATTTCCATTACGCATCATGCTTAAAGAATGGTAGGTGATTAAACCTTCGGACATTGTGGCTTTTTTATTTGAACTTTTAATATTGCTTCTCCAACTCTTCTTTTTCAAATGTTATTGCTTGGTGGAGTGTTTATGGCATTAAAAGGTGATATGGAAAATTTGACAGGCCTCATTACATTGCAACATTTGTTAATTTTTTTTGTTCAACTAGTGCTCATCTCACTTATTCGGTGGCTAGTTGTATTTCATCCATCCGACTTGGATTTTCTCCTTCATTTCACTCATGTTTGGTGACCTGATTGCTAAGATGCAGTTTTGGTGTTCAAATGTTGGTTATTTCTTACTATTTTGAAAAGAATTATGATCTATATGAGAGTGTATTGAGTTATGGAGCTTTAGACTGAGGTTCTATTTTGTTCATGACCATTCCTATACATTTATTCATCTTTAAAGGTAGAATTTTGGTTCAGAAGTTGTATTTGCTACTTATTGGAGGCATTATTGATTATTTGCACTATTTTGCTATTTTTGTAAGAATTCAAACTATTTTTCATCTACTGCTACTAATTTTTGTATCATGGTTGGTGGATAACATTATTGAGACATTGTTATCATTGATAGTCTCTATCTATGCTACACCAAAAAAGCTTTCAATTTTTGATTACAAATACTTTATGGTTAAATTGTTAGTGACTGTGTTGAACATTCTCTCCCATGGTTGGGATTGGAGCCAATGTAGATTAATACCTAGAAATTGACAACTAAGTTCACAGAGTCGAAACGAATTACTCTCCTTTTGGAACCTTTAACATGTTTGAAAGTGCAGGTTAGATCTGATATACTCTAGAAGGGGCGGCGATGAATAGAGTATGGTGCTTGCTAAAAATGTTTTACAACTCTTGTTGTATTCCTAAGTGAACAGGGAAGCAAATGAAATACTGCAAACACAGCAACTATCTAATTACAAAGCAATCACAGAACAATCACAAACCACAGCTAGAAAATAAAAGAAAATAACAACCAGAAGACACAAGGAGCTATAGTGGTTCCCCAATCAATCTAGGTAAATCCACTCTTCTACCACCCTAGGTAGGAATCCACTGCAGGATGAGTTGATCAGGTGTCCTGGGCACCAATGAGCTTTTGATAAGGTACTCAAAAACCAAACCAGATTTTTTGATCAGGTGTCTTGCCACCACTGAGTTTTGACAAGGTCTCAGAAACCAACACAAACTTTTGAAGGGAGTTTGATAAACCCTTTACAGCAGAGAGAGAGAGAGAGAGAGAGAGAAATGATCTTCTCTGTCAACAATCAGAGAGAAGATAGTGGATGTTGTCAAAGCTCCCCCTGAGATCTTGAGTTGTTCAGGAAGTGAAGCTTTACAATACGGTGATAGGCCTTCAGAAGATTTGATCTCCAGCAAAAGATGATTCCAGCAGCAGTTGAAATGTGTGTTGTTTGGAGTCTTGAATGATAATGGCCTTTGAACACTGGAATCAAAAGGGATCTGGAAATTTCAGTATGTTGATCTCCTTCAGTGATGTGTGTTCCTGTATGAATTCTAAGACTGTGAATATCTGCAACTCTCTCCTTTTTTTGTTGTTGTATGTTGTTCACTACAGAATGAAAAAGAAAATCAACTTTTATTCCCTTAGATCTGAATTGAATAATTCTCTGCCCAAGATAGTCGTTAGCCTGTCATAAATGACTTCTTTAACTGCATTTTGTCTTCTGGAGGAAAGTCCAATAAAATATTCCTTTAAAATCTCCTTGAAACTTGCTCCAGATTAATTGAAACGGCTACAAGATCCTTGAAATAAATGCTGGGAATAATTCCATAACTGTCTGAATTTTAATCTTGAAAAACGTCGATCTCTTAAAAAAAATATCGACCTGAGCTCCACTATCGTTGAACTTAGCTCAGCGACTGGACTTAGACTGAAACAGAAATTGTCAATCTGAGCTCAACTATCGTCGAACTGAGTTCAGAGATAGAGAAACAAACTGGAGACAGGAACGTCGATCTGAGCTCGAAGATCGTCGAATGAAGTTCGACGATTCGTCGAAGTGAGCTCAGAGATCGTCGAATGGAGTTCGACGATTCATCATCCTGAGCTCGACGAAATGACTTAGTCTCCTGAACTGAAATATCTGGTTTTGAGGGCAGCTTACACACCTAAATACTAACCCTTAGACTCAATCTAATTGACCTTTAGATCTATACAAGGAGGTCAAAACAAATTTCCTAAAGGACAGAGTGATCCTTGCCTAAATAAGTAATAGGGTGTTCCAACAATCTCCCCCTATTTGGGTTAGGATTACTATTTGCAGACATTAAAAAAAACATACAATGCATAGATATAACAAAAACAACATTGCAGAAACACAGATATAATCACAGATAGTCAGAAATAAGTATTACTGTCAGCTTACAAAATCATTCCTTTTCCTTGCTATTTATGAGAACTATTTCTCTGTTACGATTAAGAGCTTCTTTCTTGGATCTTCTGTCATCAGTTGCACCTAGAGAAGTTTAATGTTTTGGCCTGGGGACTACAGCTTCTGGGTGCAGCTTCATATAACTTTCTGAATCAAAGAATTTGCTGGAAGAGTATCTCTCAAGTTCTTTCTTTCTCTGATCTGATAGAGTAGTGAATCTAGATGTATCTTTTGTTCTCTAGCCTTCTTGATTTGGTCTAATGCAGCGAACTCTTTCATTCTGGCTGTCCAGGAATTAGGATTATTCTCTGGATCTTCAAATGTAACAGGAGGTTCATATCTGTTTGAAGAATTATCAGGAGGAGCTCTGGAAGGGACTAGATCTTTTAGCTTATAAGGGAAAGGACTAGAAGTAGAATCTGTAGGGCCTTGTCCTTCCCTTTGATAAGGATGTTGCCTGGAATATCCTTTAGAATACACTTTAAGTTCTCTTTGATTTCCTCTGTACTGTCCTCTTCTAGACTGGTAACCTCTGGACTGATTTCCTCTGTACTGAGATCTTCCTTGAAATTGATATGAGCTTTGGCTTCTAGTAGTAGAGTGAAAGGCAGAACTTCCACCTGTACCTGCATCAGGTGAAGGAGGAGGAGGATTAAAATAAGAAGATCCTTTGTCATACTTCCTTTTCTTCTTCATGGCTTTCAGTTGATTTCTGGAGTACTGCATCCATGGTTCTGTAATAGGGCAATCATGCAATATATAATATGGAATATCATTTGTATCTTTAACCTTCTCTAGGGGAACTCTCTTCATGGCCTTGCTTCTTGCATTCCTTTTCCTTGCAATTATTGTAGAGAAATCATCAGAGTCAGTTCTAAACTGATCACTGTCTGAACTTTGTCGATTGTCATATAGTTCATCAAGCTCATTGAAGCAATCTCTTTGTTGTTGAGGCTGAGTAGAAGAAACAACAGTAGGAACAGCAACAGGAGCAACAGCAGCAGTAAGAATTGGAGCATAAACAACACTGGCAGAAGGAGCTAAAACAGCAGCAGTAATAGAAGCAGTAGTAACAGATGAAACTGGAAAAATAACTTCAGAAACAGAAGCAGCAAGCTCAGAGGTAACTGGAATAATAGATTCAGAGATAAAAACAGCAGGCTCAAAAACAATTGCCTCTGTCATATGCATATCCTCAAAAATTGAAACAACAGTAACAGAACTAACAGAAACATCAACAGCAGCAACAGTAGGAGCAACAGAAACAGAAGGAGCACTATTAACAGCATTGAAGGAATGTATATAAGAACTTATTAAGCTGGGGCACAGTTGGAAATAGGCACAATGGCCTTAGCAAGATCTTCAGAATGCTGGTCTGGAAGGTGGTCTGGAAGGCAGCTGAAGTATACAGAATCAAATATTGACAGCAGTGACCTAAGGTCCACTGTAATGACTGCAACTGGAGCTTGAACTGGAGTTACTGCAGCAGGCAATCTCTTAGCTTCATAAGGCATCTCCCCCTACCTATATTCAGGGAGAACTGGATCAAGGCACCCAGAAGAAGGGATTGCCTGAGGAGGAAGAATGGAGGATAGCCTGGCAGACAACTCCTGAACAGTCTTCAGAAGTGGAGCCAAAGAGATCTCCAGCAGTAGTGATAGCCTTGGAGCTATCAACTCATATAGCTTGTCTGCAATAGCTGGAAGATCTACTTGCTCAAGAGGGACTTGAGTAGAGGTAGGGATGGATGAGGTAGGGATGAAAGTTGGAGGAGCAGGAGATGTTGTTGGAGAGACTGTGGATTGTGGAAGTGATCGTTGAGATATTGGAATTGTGGAGATGGAAGATAATGAAGTGGAGATAGATGGTGTGAATGATGGTTGAGCAAGGATGTCCTGAAGTAACTGTTGATAAGATGTGGATGATGATGATGGCTGAAGAGGGGATGAAGGAGAATCATCCATATAGGAATCATCTAGAAGATTGAATGATGGAATATGGGAGGATGAATCAATGTCCATGTTGGGGTAGTGATGTAGTGGATGGAAGATTTCTTCATTTGATGGTGGAGTTGGAGAAGGGGTTGAAGTTGGAGATGGAATGGAAATGGGGGATGAAATTGTGATAGTGGATGTGATTGTTGTTGATGAAGCAATAGGTGGGGAAGGAGGAGATGAAGAGGCAGGCAAGTCTTCTACAGGGGCAGAAACCTGAGGGGAAGAGAATGAATTAGTCCTTGTGCCTGAAGAAGAGATTACAGAGGCTCTACTGGGCTTTACAATCTGCCTGTCCCATTTCCCAAATAGGGCACAGGTAAGCCTTTTGGAGGCATTGATGTGTATCCCACTGGAAACAAGCAGGTCAGTGCATCTGTTGTGAAGAAACTGCCCTAAAATTCTCCCAAAATTAACAAAGTTCTTGTTAATTTTCTTCTTGATTAAATCAAAAAAACACTTCTCCCCAGTTCAGCTGCTTCTTGTCCACTAAGGCACCCATTAAACTGAGCTGATACCTAGAGATGGTATCATGAGCTGAGTGTTTTGCCAACAACACTTTCCCAACTACATCAGCAAGAAATCTGTACTCAACTGACAGATTCTTCTTAAGCAATTTACTAGGGTTAGCTTCTGAATGTCCCATCCTCTCAAGCATAAGTGAAAATTCTTCTCCAGAAAGCTCAACAGAATCTTCTCCAGAATTCAATTGAAAAACCTCTGTCAAAACAGCAGGTGTTAAAGGTACCTGAGTTCCTGAGATGGTTCCGACCACTGTGTTCTGATCCAGATTGTGGGCAGTATACACCCATTTGGTTATTTCACTTGCGGCCAATTTGATCCTTGTAGTCATTATGTTGACTAACTGTTGGTCCTTGAAAAGTTCCAGAATGTCCTTGAATATTTGATCGTTGTTATTGAAAGAATCCATGTCGATATCAAAGCATGTATCAAATTTCATGGCTGCAAAGTTTGCGACTGAAACTGCCATTTATTCCTGCAAAGATGAACAAACAAAAGAGCAAGTGCAGAAAAGTTTGGAGGGAAAGAGAAATTCTGCAGAGAGTATGAAAGCGCAAAGGCAGAACGACGGCAAAGAAATGAGTTTTATATTAGGGTTCGACGCAGAAATGGAAAGATCGCTGAACTCCGTTCGACGATCGGGGCTCCTAAAGGAAACTGAAAGGTCATCAACATCATCGATCTCTGTTCGACGATATTGGAGAGCGTCGAGCTCCGTTCGACGATCGCTGACCTGAAGAATATAGTTTAGCACTATCTAAGGAGCGCTGAACTCTGGCGAAAAAAGCCAAGTCGAGGCCTCCCTCCCCCTCCACCACCACCACCAAGACATGGATGACCAGGCCGGCCATTCCCGAGCCCACCAGACCCAGGTGTAACATTCCTCTCTCCCCTATACCTATTTTGAACATGCTGCATGTGCTTCCCGTCGGCCGGAGCGCCTACGGCGCTACCCGAGCCTTGTTCCAAGCCGGGGGGTGCCTAAGGAGGAAGTATCCTCGCCCAACACCGAAGGTGGCACTGGGGGAGTGTTATACCACTGGGGCCGGAGGCCCCCAGTGGGGGAGAGCGGCAGTACCACCGAAAAACACAGTTCCTCCGGCACCCGCAAAAACAGAGAAATTGTCTATTTAAAGATGGCGGCGGCGGACGGCGGCGCATGGGCGCCGGACCACCACCGGGGAGAAGCCCGGCCCTCAGCGCGTCGGCTGGGGGTGGACTGGTAGGTAGTATTCCACCTGAGGAGCGGGGGTGGCACGGTGGCGCTGGGAGCAGGGCCACCGCCACCCCAGGCTCTCGGGATGGAATGTCCGGCAGCGGCCGGCGGCGCCAGGCCGACGGACCACCGCACAGAGATTTGCCGGCCCCCGGTGAGCCGATCGTGGCCAGAGCGAGCATCTTCAATGACCTGCCGGCAGTGGTGGAGGCCGCTCATCCTCTGCACCGCCGGCGAGGAGGAGCAGCCGCCCGATCTGGTGATGAAGATCGGGCGACTGGGATTTCATTAATCCCCGCCCCTGCCTCCATTTCTTTGCCCCCCACAGCGGATCCGTGGCCGATCCGCTGTGGGGAAGCGCTGGCCAATTGTGTCTTGCGGCTTAATCTCAGCCGCAGGATCCCTCTGATCTGCTAAATGCAGACCATTTTCATATCAGAAATTTCTAGAAATATCTGGGCAAAATCTAGGCCTCTAGGGGAAAAGTGACCAACATGAAAAATGTTCCCCATGATGAGGGCTACCTCCACAAAAATTTTGAGAATTTGTGGAATTAATGTATTATTTTTAAAAGCCAAAATAAAGTGTTTTTGGCTAAATTAAATGCCCAAAACACCTTGGAAAATTATAAAAAATTTAATAGGCTCATTTTAGGCCCTCTCAAGGGTTGTATCAAAATTTGGGGTCATGGGGATAAGTTTTGTTATTTTTCCTAAAATATTGAATCCTAGGGTCGCACACGGATCCTTTTTCCGCTCGTTTTCCCTGAAATATGGAAATTGGAGTGCGCGACCACTCCTTATAATCAAACAAGTACTTTAAAATATTTTAACGACGAGAGTGGACGAGGCAAGTGACTGAGCTCCAGGATCTCCAAGATTTTGTAAAACTGTCAAGCGCCTCGACTCTCAAATGCATAGGGCACGCTCAGAAGAGGAGAGTACGAGTGATGACTTGGAGTTGTCCCTGACAAATAATAAGAATGTAACTCCTAGCCAACCCTTGATCTAATTAAGTCGTAATAAATATGGCTCAACCAAATTAATTGGATCCTAATAGTTGATGTAACCCAACAAAATCTCCTTTAAATCTCGACGGAATTGAAGCCTCCTGAATAGAAGTGATTGGACTACTAACTATTTTCTGTGTTTTATCTAGTCTTGTACTGGTCAAGCTTATTTTAGTACTTTCTATTCAGTACTACTCCAGTCTCGTACTGGTCAAGATTTTTTTTCAGTACTTTCTATTTAGTACTACTCCAGTCTCATACTGGTCAAGCTTATTTTAGTACTTTCTATTCAGTACTACTTCAGTTTCGTACTGGTCAAGCTTATTTCAGTACTTTCTACTCTAGTCTCGTACTGGTCAATCTTATTTCAGTACTTTCTATTCAATACTACTCCAGTCTCGTATTGGTAAAGCTTATTTCGGTACTTTTTATTCAGTACAACTACAGTCTCGTACTGGTCACATTTCATTCCAGCACTGTAAATAAGCAGCATAAGCACCGCACTTGTCCTCATTGCAATTTACTATTATAATCCCGGGTCCTACTCTGACGAGCAGTTATCGAGCCTTAGTTGGTGATAACCGGAGTTGATGTAGTCCTCCAGGTCTAGCCCCAAATAATGCGCTCTCACGCTCCTTGTCAAAAGTAGAGCTAAGTACCGACGCCCGAAGTCTAAAGCCTAGTAGGGCAGGCCGATGTAGACCCGATGTATATATTGTTTGCTTTTTTATTGATTGTTTGTAGATTACTTGCGGTGAAATAGTGGTGGGACAGTCCCACTAGCAGGCCGTTCGTACCGATACGGGAAGGTCGACAACTCAACGCGATAGGGAGATGAGTACCACGGGTGACCGACCGTTATATTCCCCGTCGGGTTTTCCTCCCCTGGTCGGCCAAATCGATTTGTCGGATGTCTCTCACATCCAAGAGTACACAAGGTTGTATGTTAGGGCCTTAGTTTGTGTGGTACGATCACCTCAGAAGTGGCAGGACTGGCCACTATTACCGCCGGCCACATCGGTTAGGCCCGCGGGGCTCGCTACCCTGCTGGAATAGAAGCGGTCCAAACTATGTCGACATAGGGTTTGTGTGGGCGGTTATGAATGTCTGCAGTGTGTGCGTGGCTATGAAAGCCTGCGGTGTGTACGTGACTGTGAACGCCTGCGATAGAATTCAGGATACAAAAACCTGATGTGCTGATGAGCTAGTGGAGCCTTGTTATAACTGATTTATATTACTGCTGCTTTTCTTTCCAGTTATATTATCATGCACTCTTTTATAATTTCTCCTAGCTGTTCTTATGAAATGTGTGTTGACCCTCTCTTGCTTCGGCTATTTACTTTTGTTGCGTGGGTGTGTACTCGTCCCCAGAATACGGATCCAGGTAGGAGATTTGTTTCCACTTAGCTCTGTGACTAACGGTTATCTAAATAACCATTCACAGGAAATGGAGTTTCGTAGTGACTCGCTGCCGCAGGAGATTACGCCAGCAGCTAGGACTACTCGAGCAGATGCACCCCCGCGGTCCCCAGAGTTTAGAGACGTGAGTACCGCCGAGCAGCATAGAGATAGAGAGTATGATGGTTTTATATAACACATGTATAGCCCGCGAGCTTATTTAGACGCTTAGCCTTCGGCCCTAGAACCTCTGTGATATTGATATGTTATATATATATCTGCAATGGTTTCCTATTAATGCTTCCGCTATTCTTTTATGGGTTGTGAATGTTATGATTCGAGCCAAGCAAGGCAGCCATCTAGTGCTTGGATAGGGTGGATCGCTTTCCCCTAAGAGCACTGGGTGGACGTCTTGGGCCAGTAGTACCCCTCCTGCCCGACCCGGGCGAAAGGTTGGGGGGGGGGGGGTCCTACACTACATCTGCTGAAATCTATTTTTAGAACTTTCATCCATGCAAGTAGAATTTGAATATGTTTGTCCGGGTCCTATAATCTGTCCAGACCCTATAATATATCTAGAACTTTGCTCTACATCAAGTAGATTTTTTTCTAGAAAAAGATGTGTGGAAACTACATTATTCTCTTGACATTGATTATCACATCAAGTTGATGCCTCGATTTTCTTCTCAAACTTTGATCCACACAGTCATTTGAATATGTTTGGCATTCTTTTTCCTTAAAATCTAATTGAAATCACTATGTCAAATATCAAAATATAAGTTTTCATGCGTTGACAACATAAGCCATTTATTTTAACTTGCAGTTTCCAGCTCTGAGAGAGATAGTTATTTTTGGAAAACCATCTTGGGGCACTTGTGCGGGACTCATTTTCTCAGTGAACAAAGCTACTGATAAGTTTATTTGCACATTGTTTACTTATGATTACTTATAAAAGATAACTGTGAAAAATGCTTTGATTCCACTCCATAGAGATAAGAATATGTTGTTCTATTTCAAACACTTTTTGCTCAAAATATTGTCGTTAATTATTTCTAGAATCTTAAATAAGATTTACACCATTTTTCAATCATGATGAGGACTAGAGGAAGGGGAGGTAGATTATTATCTGAAAGAAATCGCGAAGATGCTTTACTGAATCTTTTAATTCAAGATGTGAATCATCACTCAACCTATGATTCTGACTCACAAAATGATATGAAGAGCATGATATATCTAAAAAGGTGAATATTGAACAAGTCATATCTAAAGAGGTCAATATTGAACATATCATATCTAAAGAGGTGAATATGGCTCAACATGATTGCTTGGATCCTCTTTTGGACCAACTAGACTTAACTAATTCAGATAGCAAAAATGAGATCCAGTGTGATGAAGCTGGGTAAGAGATATTGATTATCGTTGGAAATTGGTAAAATTTTCCCTTATAATTAATTTTTTTTATCTATAATATTCTGATAAGTTTTTTTATATTTGTAGCTTCATTAATACCGCTGCACCTAGATCCATGTTGAACTATTTAAGAGGTTGGTTCAATGGTGTTTGACCCATATTTAGTAAAATTCCAGATGATGTAAAACAAAATTTCTTCAAAATGTTCAAGGTAAATCTTTCAAATTTTTTCTTGATTTATTTGTCAAATTAATGTTCATAACTTCAGATCTTATGATAATTGTAGGAGAAATTTACTTGGCGTGCTCCAACAACAGAACAACAAATCTATAAAATTTGGAAGGGTTAATTTAGTAGAATAATGACTTCAGATATGAGATGGATCTGAAGACTTACAAAGTCAAAGTCTGCACCACCGCCGACATGGATGCGAAAAGAAATATTTGAAGAATTATGCAATATACAGGCAACTGATAAATACAAAGAGCTTCAAGCAAATAGTCATAAAAATAGAATCTCTGATAGAGATGGCTTTGGGGTAGTCAAAAGTACATCAGTATCTATTTCCATTACGCATCATGCTTAAAGAATGGTAGGTGATTAAACCTCGGACATTGTGGCTTTTTATTTGAACTTTTAATATTGCTTCTCCAATTCTTCTTTTTCAAATGTTATTGCTTGGTGGAGTGTTTATGGCATTAAAAGGTGATATGGAAAATTTGACAGGCCTCATTGCTTTGCAACATTTGTTAATTTTTTTGTTCAATTAGTGCTCATCTCACTTATTCGGTGGCTAGTTGTATTTCATCAATCCGACTTGGATATTCTCCTTCATTTCACTCATGTTTGGTGTCCTGATTGCTAAGATGCAGTTTTGGTGTTCAAATGTTGGTTATTTCTTACTATTTTGAAAAGAATTATGATCTATATGAGAGTGTATTGAGTTTTGGAGCTTTAGTCCGAGGTTCTATTTTGTTCATGACCATTCCTATACATTTTATTCATCTTTAAAGGTAGAATTTTGGTTCAGAAGTTGTATTTGCTACTTATTGGAGGCATTATTGATTATTTGCACTATTTTGCTATTTTTGTAAGAATTCAAACTATTTTTCATCTACTGCTACTAATTTTTGTATCATGATTGGTGGATAACATTATTGAGACATTGTTATCATTGATAGTCTCTATCTATGCTACACCAAAAAAGCTTTCAATTTTTGATTACAAATACTTTATGGTTACATTGTTAGTGACTGTGTTGAACATTCTCTCCCATGGTTGGGATTGGAGCCAATGTAGATTAATACCTAGAAATTGACAACTAAGTTCACAGAGTCGAAATGAATTACTCTCCTTTTGGAACCTTTAACATGTTTGAAAGTGCATGTTAGATCTGATATACTCTAGAAGGGGGGCGGTGAATAGAGTATGGTGCTTGCTAAAAATTTTTTACAACTCTTGTTGTATTCCTAAGTGAACAGGGAAGCAAATGAAATACTGCAAACACAGCAACTATCTAATTACAAAGCAATCACAGAACAATCACAAACCACAGCAAGAAAATAAAAGAAAATAGCAACCAGAAGACACAAGGAGCTATAGTGGTTCCCCAATCAATCTAGGTACATCCACTCTTCTACCACCCTAGGTAGGAATCCACTGCAGGATGAGTTGATCAGGTGTCCTGGGCACCAATGAGCTTTTGATAAGGTACTCAAAAACCAAACCAGATTTTTTGATCAGGTGTCTTGCCACCACTGAGTTTTGACAAGGTCTCAGAAACCAACACAAACTTTTGAAGGGAGTTTGATAAACCCTTTACAGTAGAGAGAGAGAGAGAGAGAGAGAGAGAGATGATCTTCTCTATCAACAATTAGAGAGAAGATAGTGGATGTTGTCAAAGCTCCCCCTGAGATCTTGAGTTGTTCAGGAAGTGAAGCTTTGCAATAGGGTGGTAGGCCTTTAGAAGATTTGATCTCCAGCAAAAGATGATTCCAGCAGCAGCTGAAATATGTGTTGTCTGGAGTCTTGAATGATAATGGCCTTTGAACACTGGAATCAAAAGGGATCAGGAAATTTCAGTATGTTGATCTCCTTCAGTGATGTGTGTTCCTGTATGAATTCTAAGACTGTGAATATCTGCAACTCTCTCCTTTTTTTGTTGTTGTATGTTGTTCACTACAGAATGAAAAAGAAAATCAACTTTTATTCCCTTAGATCTGAATTGAATAATTATCTGCCCAAGATAGCCGTTAGCCTGTCATAAATGACTTCCTTAACTGCATTTTGTCTTCTAGAGGAAAGTCCAATAAAACATTCCTTAAAATCTCTTTGAAACTTGCTCCAGATTAATTGAAACGGCTACAAGATCCTTGAAATAAATGCTGGGAATAATTCCATAATTGTCTGAATTTTAATCTTGAAAAACGTCGATATCTTCAAAAAAAAACGTCGACCTGAGCTCCACTATCGTTGAACTGAGCTCAGCGATTGGACTTAGACTGAAACAGAAATCGTCGATCTGAGCTCAACTATCGTCGAACTGAGCTCAGGGATAGAGAAACAAACTAGAGACAGGAACGTCGATCTGAGCTCGAAGATCGCCGAATGGAGTTCGACGATTCGTCGAAGTGAGCTCAGAGATCGTCGAATGGAGTTCGACGATTCGTCGTCCTAAGCTCGACGAAATGACTTAGTCTCCTGAACTGAAATATCTGGTCTTGAGGGCAGCTTACACACCTAAATACTAACCCTTAAACTCAATCTAATTGACCTTTAGATCTATACAAGGAGGTCAAAACAAATTTCCTAAAGGACAGAGTGATCCTTGCCCAAATAAGTAATAGGGTGTTCCAACAATCTCCCCCTATTTGGGTTAGGATTACTATTTATAGACATTAAAAAAACATACAATGCATAGATATAACAAAAACAACATTGTAGAAACATAGATATAATCACAGATAGTCAGAAATAAGTATTACTGTCAGCTTACAAAATCATTCCTTTTCCTTGCTATTTATGAGAACTATTTCTCTATTAGGATTAAGAGCTTCTTTCTTGGATCTTCTGTCATCAGCTGCACCTAGAGAAGTTTGATGTTTTGGCCTGGGGACTACAGCTTCTGGGTGCAGCTTCATATAACTTTCTGAATCAAAGAATTTGCTGGAAGAGTATCTCTCAAGTTCTTTCTTTCTCTGATCTGATAGAGTAGTGAATCTAGATGTATCTTTTGTTCTCTAGCCTTCTTGATTTGGTCTAATGCAACCAACTCTTTCATTCTGGCTGTCCAGGAATTAGGATTATTCTCTAGATCTTCAAATGGAACAGGAGGTTCATATCTGTTTGAAGAATTATCAGGAGGAGCTCTGGAAGGGACCTGATCTTTTAGCTTATAAGGGAAAGGACCAGAAGTAGAATCTGTAGGGCCTTGTCCTTCCCTTTGATAAGGATGTTGCCTAGAATATCCTTTAGAATACACTTTAAGTTCTCTTTGATTTCCTCTGTATTGTCCTCTTCTGGACTGGTAACCTCTGGACTGATTTCATCTGTACTGAGATCTTCCTTGAAATTGATATGAGCTTTGACTTCTAGCAGTAGAGTGAAAGGCAGAACTTCCACCTGTACCTGCATCAGGTGAAGGAGGAGGAGGAGGATTAAAATGAGAAGATCCTTTGTCATACTTCCTTTTCTTCTTCATGGCTTTCAGTTGATTTCTGGAGTACTGCATCCATGGTTCTGTAATAGGGCAATCATGCAATATATAATATGGAATATCATTTGTATCTTTAACCTTCTCTGGGGGAACTCTCTTCATGGCCTTGATTATTGTATTCCTTTTCCTTGCAATTATTGTAGAGGAATCATCAGAGTCAGTTCTAAACTGATCACTGTCTGAACTTTGTCGATTGTCATATAGTTCATCAAGCTCATTGAAGCAATCTCTTTGTTGTTGAGGCTGAGTAGAAGAAACAACAGCAGGAACAGCAACAGGAGCAACATCAGTAGTAAGAATTGGAGCAGAAACAACACTGGCAGAAGGAGCTAAAACAGCAGTAGTAATAGAAGCAGTAGTAACAGATGAAACTGGAAAAATAACTTTAGAAACAGAAGCAGCAAGCTCAGAGGTAACTGGCATAACAGATTCAGAGATAAAAACAGCAGGCTCAAAAACAATTGCCTCTGTCATATGCATATCCTCAAAAATTGAAACAGCAGTAACAGAACTAACAGAAACATCAACAGCAGCAACAGTAGGAGCAACAGAAACAGAAGGAGCACTGTCAACAGCATTGAAGGAATGTATATAAGAACTTATTAAGCTAGGGGCACAGTTGGAAATAGGCACAATGGCCTTAGCAAGATCTTCAGTATGCTGGTATGGAAGGTGGTCTGGAAGGCAGCTGAAGTATACAGAATCAAATATTGACAGCAGTGACCTGAGGTCCACTGTAATGACTGCAACTGGAGCTTGAACTGGAGTTACTACAGCAGGCAATCTCTTAGCTTCATAAGGCATCTCCCCCTGCCTAGATTCAGGGAGAACTGGATCAAGGCACCCAGAAGAAGGGATTGCCTGAGGAGGAAGAATGGAGGATAGCCTGGCAGACAACTCCTGAACAGTCTTCAGAAGTGGAGCCAAAGAGGTCTCCAGCAGTAGTGATAGCCTTGGAGCTATCAACTCATATAGCTTGTCTGCAATAGCTGGAAGATCTACTTGCTCAAGAGGGACTTGAGTAGAGGTAGGGATGGATGAGGTTGGGATGAAAGTTGGAGCAGCAGGAGATGTTGTTGGAGAGACTGTGGATTGTGGAAGTGATTGTTGAGATATTGGAATTGTGGAGATGGAAGATAATGTAGTGGAGATGGATGGTGTGAATGATGGTTGAGCAAGGATGTCCTGAGGTAACTGTTGATAAGAAGTGGATGATGATGGTGGCTGAAGAGGGGATGAAGGAGAATCATCCATATAGGAATCATCTAGAAGATTGAATGATGGAATATGGGAGGATGAATCAATGTCCATGTGGGGGTAGTGATGTACTTGATGGAAGATTTCTTCATTTGATGGTGGAGTTAGAGAAGGGGTTGAAGTTGGAGATGGGATGGAAATGGGGGATGAAATTGTGATAGTGGATGTGATTGTTGTTGATGAAGCAATAGGTGGGGAAGGAGGAGATGAAGAGGCAGGAAAGTCTTCTGCAGGGGCAGAAACCTGAGGGGAAGAGAATGAATTAGTCCTTGTGCCTGAAGAAGAGATTACAGAGGCTCTACTGGGCTTTACAATCTGCCTGTCCCATTTCCCAAATAGGGCACAGGTAAGCCTTTTGGAGGCATTGATGTGTATCCCACTGGAAACAAGCAGGTCAGGGCATCTGTTGTGAAGAAACTGCCCTAAAATTCTCCCAAAATTAACAAAGTTCTTATTAATTTTCTTCTTGATTAAATCAAAAAACACTTCTCCCCAGTTCAGCTGCTTCTTGTCAACAACACTTTCCCAACTACATCAGCAAGAAATCTGTACTCAACTGACAGATTCTTCTTAAGCAATTTACTAAGGTTAGCTTCTGAATGTCCCATCCTCTCAAGCATAAGTGAAAATTCTTCTCCAGAAAGCTCAACAGAATCTTCTCCAGAATTCAATTGAAAAACCTCTGTCAAAATAGCAGGTGTTAAAGGTATCTGAGTTCCTGAGATGGTTCCGACCACTGTGTTCTGATCCAGATTGTGGCCAGTATACACCCATTCATTTATTTCACTTGCGGCAAATTTTATCCTTGTAGTCATTATTTTGACTAACTGTTGGTCCTTGAAAAGTTCCAGAATGTCCTTGAATATTTGATCGCTGTTATTGAAAGAATCCATGTCGATATCAAAGCCTGTATCAAATTTCATGGCTGCCAAGTTTGCGACTGAAACTGCCATTTATTACTGCAAAGATGAACAAACAAAAGAGCAAGTGCAGAAAAGTTTGGAGGGAAAGAGAAATTCTACAGAGAGTATGAAAGCGCAAAGGCAGAACGATGGCCGAGAAATGTGTTTTATATTAGGGTTCGACGCAGAAAAGGAAATATCGCTGAACTCCGTTCAACGATCGAGGCTCCTAAAGGAAACTGAAAGGTCATCAACATCATCGATCTCTGTTCGACGATATTGGAGAGCGTCGAGCTCCGTTCGACGATCGCTGACCTGAAGAATATAGTTTAGCACTATCTAAGGAGCGCTGAACTCTGGTCGGCGATTTCTGAAATCGTCGATCTCCGTTCGACGATCTTGGGGAAAATCGTCGAGCGCAGTTCAGAGACCAAAAACACTCTATACACTAGAAAAATCAAAATGTTTGCCTAGACTTGGTCATTTTTAGAGTTTTTTAAAATCTTGGATCTTATTTTAAACTTTCTCCATCTAACATTCCTAACTGATTCAAGAAGAATGTGTGTTTCTTTTCATCCAAGGGTTTGGTGAAAATATCTCCCCTTTGCAAATCAGTTGGGATATATTGAAGTTCAATTTTATTTTTCTCAACATTATCCCTTAAAAAGTGATGCCTAATTTCTATGTGTTTTGTCCTACTATGGAGGACTGGATTTTGTGCTATAGAAATAACACTAGTATTATCACAAAATATTTTAGACTTTTCTAAGTTGTAGCCATAGTCTAGGAGTTGGTTTTGAATTCACAAGATTTATGAACAACAACTACCTGCAGCCATATATTCAGCTTCAGCAGTTGAAGTTGACACAGATGTCTGTTTCTTGCAAAACAAGGAGACAAGTCTGTCACCAAGAAACTAACAAGTTCCACTGGTGCTTTTCCAATCTATTCTGCATCCAGCATAATCAGCATCTGAAAATCCAGTTAAGTCAAATGTTGAATCTTTTGGATACCAGAGACCTAGATTTGAACAACTTTTTACATACCTAAGAATCCTTTTTACTAAGGTTAGGTGTGACTCTCTAGGGCTCACTTGGAATCTAGCACATATGCATGTAGCAAACATTATGTCAGGTCTACTAGCTGTAAGGTATAGTAAAGAGCCAATCATTGCTCTATATGTTGTCTGATCAACAAGTTTCCCATGTTCATCAGCATCTAATACAGCATTAGTAGGCATAGGTGTTTTCATACATGATGCTTCAAACATACCAAAAATTCTTAACCAATTCTTTTGCATACTTGGTTTGAGAAATAAATATGCCTTCAGCATGTTGTTTGATTTGCAATCCTAGAAAGAAGGATAGCTCACCCATGCTAATCATTTCAAATTTATAATGCATTAGTTTGGAAAACCTTCTGCATAAATTTGAATCAGTAGAACCAAATATAATATCATCTACATAGATTTGTACTAGTAGGGTATGGGACTTATGGGTTCTAATAAAAAGAGTTTGGTCTACTCTACCCCTTATAAAATTATTTTTCAGAAGAAAGCATGCTAGGGTCTCATACCATACTCTAGGAGCTTGCTTTAGACCATATAATGCTTTGTGCAATTTGAAAACATAATCAGGATGAGTTGAAGAGATAAAACCTGGGGGTTGTCTGACATAGACTTCTTCTTTGATATCTCCATTGAGAAAAGCACTCTTTACATCCATCTGGT
The DNA here is from genome assembly GCA_039583875.1 of Platanthera guangdongensis. Classification (NCBI taxonomy): domain Eukaryota; kingdom Viridiplantae; phylum Streptophyta; class Magnoliopsida; order Asparagales; family Orchidaceae; genus Platanthera; species Platanthera guangdongensis. Next base: position 217,052,705 of record CM077150.1, read on the forward strand.
ATACTTTGAATCCTTTGTGTGCTGCATATGCTAAGAAGATTCTTATGGCCTCTAACCTTGCAACTGGTGCAAAGGTCTGGTCATAATCTATCCCTTCTTCTTGAGAGTACCATTGAGCAACTAGCCTTGCCTTGTTCCTTACAATGACTCCTTGATCATCCAATTTATTTCTGAACACCCACTTTGTTCCAACAATGGAGTGATCCTTTGGCCTTGGTACTTGTTCCCAAACTTTGTTCCTTTCAAATTGATGCAACTCCTCTTGCATTGCAATGATCCAGTGTGGATCTTGCTCTTCATCTTGAATGGATTGAGGTTCAATTTGAGAAAGAAAGCAAGTGTGCGTCAGGTTTTGGTTGACCTGATTTCTGGTTTGCACACCAGCTGAGATGTCTCCAATCACTTGGGAGATTGGATGGTCTCTTGATGTTACTAAATCAACAGGGGGTGTTGATTGTTCACCAACCTGTGTTGTTAGTTCCTCTTGTGGTATAACAACTGGCTCTTCAAGAAGATTCTCTTCAAGATGTTGAATGTCTTCTTCATTTTCACTACTTTCATCTTTTTGAATAATTTGTAACCTGTCCCAGTCTTCAGCAAGAGAGTGTACCTGCAAAGGTTCTATGGTAGAAGTATTCTTCTCCTTGAAAGACATGTTAGATTCATCAAAAGATATATGAACAGATTCTTCAATTTTGAGAGTAGATTTATTATATAACCTATAAGCTTTACTGATCAAGGAGTATCCCAGGAACACTCCTTCATCATCTTTAGCTTGAAATTTTGCTATGTATCTCTTGTCATTATTGTGAATATAACAAATACAACCAAAGATTTTGAAGTAATCTACTTTAGGTTTCTTCTCTTTGAGTAATTCATAGGGAGTGTTACCCTTTAGCTTATGTATCAAACTTCTATTCAACACATAGTTGGAGGTGTTCACTGCCTCTGCCCAAAAGGATAGAGGAAGGTGAGCATTTGACAACAATGTAGTAGCAGATTCAATAAGGGTTCTATTTTTCCTTTCAGCTACCCCATTTTGTTGAGGAGTTCTGGGAGCTAAGAAAGTGTTCCTGATCCCTTCACTCTAAAAGAACTCTTGCATAAGAAGAGAATCAAACTATATCCCATGATCACTTCTGATCAGGGCAATGTGATTATTGAACTCACTCTGTATGCATTTGAGAAACTCTGTCAAACACTTAAAGTTATCAGACTTCTTCCTCAGAAAGAACACCCATGTGAATCTAGAGAAGTCAACTACAACTACTAAAATATAAGATTTCCCTCCTAAGCTTTGTACTGTAATGGGTCCAAAAAGATCCATGTGTAACAGATACAAAATCCTAGGTGAATGACTCCTATTAAGTGACTTGAAGCTATTTTTGGTTTGCTTGCCTAATTGACAAGCCCTGCAAAGTCCTTCCTTCTTGTAGGGGCCAGAAGTTAGTCCTCTAACAAGGTTGTGCTTGGATAACCTAGCAATGGTTCTAAGGTTTATATGCCCTAGTCTCTTATGCCATAATTCATTAGTTCTACAAATAGAATTGAACAAACATATATCTACCTTGGTTGAAAGAAAATCTACAAGATAGATGTCACCTTTCCTTTTACCTGTCAACACAGTGGTGTTGCCCTCTAATTTGATCTTGCATGAGGATTTGTTGAAGGTCACTTGATAGCCTTCATCACACAGTTGACTGATACTGATCAAGTTGTGCTTCAGTCCTTCCATATAGGCTACTTTCTTGAATGTGACTGTGCCAATCTGCACTGCACCATATCCTTTTGTTAGTCCAAAGTTTGAATCACCAAATATTACTTTGGGTCCAAGTTTGGCTTTGAAAGATGTGAAATTGTCCTTGTTTCCTGTCTTGTGCTTTGAGCACCCACTATCCAGATACCATTGATGGTTTGATGTTGGATATGTCTTCACCTGCACATAAAATAATTTATTTGTTTTTGACCCAGTTTACCTTGGGCCTAGGTTGATAACCTTTGAATTCATAAATAAAAGACATCTCTGGTTGACTCTTATAGCCTTCAGGATGATATCTCCTATGAGGTATTATCCATTCAGTATAAGGGTTAAACCATTGAGATGAAGAACCTCTAGGATTGAACTTTGATTTGCCTTTGAAAGAGTTTTCAAAACTCTGAGCTCTGTTCGACGATCTCTGAGCTGAGTTCGACGATCTTGGGTCAGATCGTCGAGCTCCGTTCGAAGATCGACTATGCCAGAGTTCAGGGTTAAGAGATCGTCGACCTGAGTTCGACGATTTAGCCTGAGATCGTTGAGCTCCATTCGGCGATCGTCGAGCTCCGTTCGACATTTTCTGTTGAACTTTTGTTTTCTTAGGCAAATCAGAATTTTTCCAAGCCACCTCTACAACTCCCGTACCTTTATCAGAGATAAATTTGAATGGGGTTGTTAATACTATAGGTTGGCTGGATGAAGCACCCAAGCCCAGTGTACTATTGAATCTTGAGTTCACTGTGCTTGTGATGTCCATTAGTTTGATACTTCTCCCATTGAGAGATTCTTCAAACTTTTCGGCCTCTGATAGGTCACTTTTCAGTGAGGCTATCTGCTCCCTACAGCATTCCAACTCTTCGGAGAGTTTGAGGTTTTCTGATTTTAAAGTACTGTGTTCAGATAGCTAATTTCTGAGAGAAATGATTTCCTTCTCAGATTTTAATAAATCTAGACACAGTGCTTTAAATTCACACTTGAAGTCCTCAGAATTAAAATCAAAAGAATTTATTACCTGGTCCTCTTCAGATTGAGTCTCTGATTTTGACTCTGACTCTTCTGCATCAGAATTTTATTGTGAGGCATTGAGAGCCATCATGCAGAATTCTTTTTCATCAGCATCATCTTCATCATCAGTAGAGCTGGATGAAGCTTCAGATTCTACTTCTGTCTCACTCCAAGTTTCAGCAACAAACCCCTTCCTTGTATTTTTATTCTTGCTGGAGGAGGGTTTATCATTGCTATTCTTCTTGAAGTCCTTCTCTTTTCTCCTTTCTCTCCCGTCCTTCTTGTCTTTAGTCTGATTTTCTGGACAGTCATTCACAATGTGGCCTGGTTTCCTGCATCCAAAACAAATAATCTCTTTGTTATTTGATTTGTCATACCTTGGCTTGTCATGCCCTCTGTATGATCTTTTCCTGAAATCCTTCCTGGCCATTTTGTAAAACCTTTTTGCCAGTAAGCTTAGCAGCTCCTCATTGCCTGTGACCTTGTCCTCAGACTAATCTTCAATGGCTTTGAAAGCTATTAACTTCTCTTTTCTGACTGCTGGTGAAGCAGCCTTCTGCTCTTCTTCTCTATTCTTGATGAGCAGCTCATAAGACTTGAGCTTGCCCAAGAGAGCTTCAGTTGTGATCTCATTTAGACTTCTAGAATCCTTGATTGGCCAGATCCTTGAGTCCCAAGTGCTTGGGAAGCACATTAGGATTTTATCATTGAGCTCAGTCAATGAGATCTCTTTGTCCAATGTTTTCAGCTCATTGACTATGAGACTGAGTCTATTATACATGTCTACTACTGACTCAGATTCTCCTTTCTTGAAATTCTCATATTGGGTTATGAGGTGAGATCTTCTATCTTTTCTCTCATCAGCAGATCCTGAGACTATCTCAGATAACTTGTCCCAGATGTCCTTTGCTGAGTTGCAGTCAGCTACTTTTTGGAATATTTCATCAGACATAGTCTGGGCTAAAATATTCATTACCTTAGCATCTGCCACTTTCCATTTCTTGATTTCTGTATCTGTTCCTGAAGGAGGTGGAACAACACTTGTACTTGTATTTTCTGGAGGTCTTGGACACACTGTCAAAACAGAATTGAAAATATCTTCATTAATAGAGTTCATGTACAATCTAATACTTGCCTTTCAAAGTGCAAACTTAGATAGATTGCACACTAGAGGTCTGGTGCTAGCATAATCTTTGTTTTGGGCCTTGTTCTGTGAAGAAAAAATTCTAAAAAAATAACTTAAACCAAGCAGATCTAACTAGAGGGATCTTTGGGTTCAGGTGTTAGCCTGTGCAACCACTAAGGTGTGATATTTCAACCAACCTCGCTGTGATACCAATTGAAAGTGTAGGTTAGATCTGATATACTCTAGAAGGGGGGTGAATAGAGTATGGTGCTTGCTAAAAATATTTTACAACTCTTGTTGTATTCCTAAGTGAATAGGGAAGCAAATGAAATACTGCAAACATAGTAACTATCTAATTACAAAGCAATCACAGAACAATTACAAACCACAGCCATAAAATAAAAGAAAATAGCAACCAGAAGCCACAAGGAGCTATAGTGGTTCCCCAATCAATCTGGGTACATCCACTCTTCTACCACCCTAGGTAGGAATCCATTGCAGGATGAGTTGATCAGGTGTCATGGGCACCAATGAGCTTTTGATAAGGTACTCAAAAACCAAACCAGATTTTTCGATCAGGTGTCTTGCCACCACTGTATTTTGACAAGGTCTCAGAAACAAACACAAACTTTTGAAGGAAGTTTGATAAACCCTTTACAGTAGAGAGAGAGAGAGAGATGATTGTCTCTGTCAACAATCAGAGAGAAGATAGTGGATGTTGCCAAAGCTCCCCCTGAGTTCTTGAGTTGTTCAGGAAGTGAAGCTTTGCAACAGGGTGATAGGCCTTCAGAAGATTTGATCTCCAGTAAAAGATGATTCCAGCAGCAGCTGAAATGTGTGTTGTCTGGAGTCTTGAATGATAATGGCCTTTGAACACTGGAATCAAAATGGATCTGGAAATTTCAGTATGTTGATCTCCTTCAGTGATGTGTGTTCCTGTAAGAATTCTAAGACTGTGAATATCTGCAGCTCTTTCCTTTTTTTTATTGTTGTATGTTGTTCACTACAGAATGAAAAAGAAAATCAACTTTTATTCCCTTAGATCTGAATAGAATAATTCTCTGCCCAAGATAGCCGTTAGCCTGTCATAAATGACTTCCTTAACTGCATTTTGTCTTCTGGAGGAAAGTCCAATAAAACATTCCTTTAAAATCTCCTTTAAACTTGCTCCAGATTAATTGAAACGGCTACAAGATCCTTGAAATAAATGTTGGGAATAATTCCATAACTGTCTGAATTTGAATCTTGAAAAATGTCGATCTCTTCAGAAAAACGTCGACCTGAGCTCCACTATCGTTGAACTGAGCTCAGCGACTGGACTTAGACTGAAACAGAAATCGTCGATCTGAGCTCAACTATCGTCGAACTGAGCTCAAAGATAGAGAAACAAACTAGAGACAGGAACGTCGATCTGAGCTCGAAGATCGTCGAATGGAGTTCGACGATTCGTCGAAGTGAGCTCAGAGATCGTCGAATGGAGTTCGACGATTCGTCGTCCTGAGCTCGACGAAATGACTTAGTGTCCTTAACTGAAATATCTGGTCTTGAGGGCAGCTTGCACACCTAAATACTAACCCTTAGACTCAATCTAATTGACCTTTAGATCTATACAAGGAGGTCAAAACAAATTTCCTAAAGGACATAGTGATCTTTGCCCAAATCAGTAATAGGGTGTTCCAACAATGTTTGAACTTTTTCACTAGTTTGAATATATTTCTTGTTTTCTTCACCAACTAATTATCATTTATACTAAATACAATACAGGCTCGTGCTAATGCAGGGTTACTGGTTTCTCATGAAAAAGTTTTCAATAGAACTCATAAAACCAATAAAGGACGAGGACCATTTATCGATAAGATATCAAAGAAAACTTTTTAATTATTTTTTTCACTGTTAGTTTTTAATAGATATGTTAATATCTAATTTCTTAATGTCATTATTACTTATAAATTTTAATTTACTTTATAGGAGTCTTACACCCCGAAGTTAGATGAGAAGAAATCTCAAAGTAATGATACAATGATATTGCCTTCTACCAATGCTACTTAGATATATTATCAGGATTTATTGATTAAGGCTTCCCGTGGTGTTAAAAATGGTCGTTTTTATTGATTTTGCAATTCATATAATGAGACTGTCATATTTCATTCAAAAACCAATGCTCAAATTGTAATTGAGAAGTACAAGGATCGTGTTGAGGAATTAGAGAAACTTCAAATGGAGATAAACAACAGTTATGAACAGAGAGTTGATAATGTTATTAAAGATATTATTAAAAAATGTTGTTTCTACTGCCTTATAGGTGCATGGAATTTATCAAGGTCATCACTTTTTCTCCTAGGCATTACTCTTCTCCTGGACCATATACTTTTAGTCAATTCTCCACTCCAGTTTCTGGTAATTTGTTAGCTCTAGTTCTCGGCTACTATAAAACTCCCAACTATTTATGAATACCAAGTCATCATCTACAATCTCAATATCATGCTCCAAATCAAGATTCTTCTCTAGTTCAATATCAATCTTCCGACAACGGTCATTGTCTAGTTCAGTTGATTCCACACTCATAGCTATCACATTTTGTTTTGTTTAAAATTTTGATAAATGTTATCATATTTTGGTGGACTTACTTCTGATTATGTATTGCATTTTGGCTATGTATCTAAATTGGTTATGTATCAAAGTTTGTTTGTATGCAAATTTTTGTGTGTTTATATATAAATTATATGTTGTGTGATTATATTGATGGTAAATTTATAATTGTTGTTTTTTTGAATGCATTATTATTAAATACTTGATTAATTTGTAATAAAAAATATTAATTAAAATTATTATAAAAAAATAATAATAAATTATCAATAATTCAATCATAAAAAGAATTTATTATGAAAAAATTTATTTTTTGAATTTGATAGTTATTAGCAACGAAGCTTGTAACAATTTTCTTGCTAGCTAATATTAGAATAAAAATTATTTGATAATGATTAGCCTCATATTTTTTGGTAAGTAGTATTGCTTGTTGATTTAGATACCCAAAAAATTGTTGAAGATCATTTGTTGTTGATTAGAAAGGAAAATCACCCTTGCTAAATTTAATTAGACTCAAATTTGACATGAATTGATTTTGTTGCAAAATTCTTTCCTAATCTAACTTAGCAACAAATTTCGTCATTTAGCAAGGAATTCTCCACCTTTCTTTTTTGATGTTTTGGTTATAGTGGGTCTAATTCTTTGTGGGCTTCTCTAATGAAAGCTATAGATCATGATGTTCTTGTGCATGGAACTCAATGATGGCCCTTTATGCTTGAAACAAATCAACTAACTCTCGATATGAATCTTGTATAAAACCACCCCATCTAAAAGGATGTTGTAAGTGTATATTAATGCCCATCTTGGATGACCAAGCTCAACACCAATAATCTCCAGAGTGCACTGGGAAGGTTGATTTTCTATCAAATAGTTATCCGGCAAGATAAATGGATATTCATGAAACACTACCCTTTGAAAGATTCCACCCAAAGGGAGCACATTCAAACTATGTCGGGTGGGATACGTCAAACGATAAAAATACTCCGTCCAAATTTACATGTAATTCATGGGTGATTACACAAACTCATAAGTGAGATTAGACTTATTTCTATCACAAGAAATACATTATTCTACTAACTTAGCTAATAAATTAAATCTTGAGCTAGATTTAAGATTGACACAATTCTATATTTCCCCCTCACTACCTCAATTCTATCTTATGAAGTAATGTCGACTCTGCATTCTCCAAAAGCTCACATGAATGGAGAAGGTCAGTTTATAGTAACTGCGATTACAATATAACTACAATGTCACATAATCATGCATAAAGTGTTTTAACAAAAGCCTCCATCATATATTATCGTGCTTAAGAAATTTATAGTTACATTCTTCTTAGTGATAATTTCAATCTAAAATATACTTTTCATTATAAATAAATAAAAATAGGAACACTCTAATATACTAGTTTACTTAATATATAGGTGATGGAATAAATCATGTAAAAGATAGAACACGTGATTCAATTATTACTATACAAGTCACATTATACACTAAAATCCCTAAATAAGCATTACCACAATTGAATATTTAGTAAGACCAGCAGAAGATTATCAACAAAAAATGTTGATAATATTTAAAGAAGATAGTTGAGATGGACATTACCTGCATTTACATGGTTATCAATTTTCCCATAATACCATCATTGTTCCAGCATCAAAATTTTGGATAGAAGCCAAACTCTTGCTTCAATATCCCGTAGAAGCTAAAGAGGGTAAACTCTATTAAAAATAGCTAATCAATTCAATTCGAGGAGAATTACTAATGATAATTCATCTAGAGAACATCTCACTAGTGGATTTGTGTATTATATCTGCTAAACCACTAAAGTGCAAATAAGAGCATTTCATGTAACTAACTAGTAGGAATCTCTTTTTCAGTAGCATCAACATGTTTGAGAAAAAATAAATATGTTTGTTCAACAAAGGAAAATGAAAAAAGAACAACATAAAATACAACAATCAAATACTATTTTAGTTTTGAAGGAAAAAAAGTTTAACAATTTCTAGATCCTACTTAACATTCAAATAACCAAAACAATATTCAATGAAGTTTGAATATAAAATCATACATTGTAAAACATTTTTTAATGTTAAATATTCATGCTAGACTTTGCATTGTAGATTAAAAACACTTTTATGAATTTTTGAATTTATCGTGAGTGTAGAAAAATATAATAAAAACATCGCATGAATAACATAAATAAAACATATTTTGTATTTTGTCATTATTTTGTAATTTTCTATTTGATTTTGAATTTTCCAAAAGAAAGAAAATGAAAAAACAATTGTGGAATTGAGGTATAATGCAAAAATTATGAGCTAGAGTCAAAAAATTAAATGTTTAAACAAATTACAAAATAATAGTAAGTAATAACGAGTAATGAGTAACACTGATGATTCGTCTTAAAATGATCACGGACATGCATGAAATAATGAACAATCTAAAAATCAGTTACGTGAGATTGATTTATTTTTAATCACCTTTAGAATTGAATTAGATATACAAATAAGTGGAAATCTTACAGAAGTTTTGTACGATGCCATTGATTTTTCATACTCATAGAATCCAAAAATAAAAATGGAGTACAGATACAATTGCAACCTAAGAGATTTTGATAAAAAAAGGTAGATAACATTTTTGGGTCCATTGATCCCAATGGCCCTGATTTGATGATGTCAAACATGTCAATGAGATAGATATAGTTGTATTTAATGTATGGTTAAGGTCATGCATACAGGTTAGTCTTTGTCACAGTGATTGGACAGCTAGTTCAAGAGTCAATGACAGGTGGACTCTAGGTGGAGCTAGAAACTCAGAAAATTGAATAAGTCCAAATGCGTTGAGTGAGGCAACCTCACTCAACGCCATCCAGCTAATAGCGCTGAGAGAAACCAGGCAGGAAAATTGGGCTAAGTACAAAAGCGTTGAGTGAGGCAAGCTCACTCAACGCCATTCAGCTAATAGCACTGAGAGAAGGCAGGCAGTCAGAACTGACGTTATTGCAAAGGCAGAAATTATGCTAAGTCCAGAAGCGTTGAGTGAGCTCAACTCACTCAACGCCATACAACAAGAAGCGTTGAGTAAGGCAGAAATCGGACTAAGTGTAGAATCATTGAGTGAGCTCAACTCACTCAACGCCATACAGCTAGAAGGGTTGAGTCAAGGTTATCCTATCATAGCCTTACTGTGAAGAATCCAGAAAATCGACTAAGTCGAGAAGCATTGAGTGAAGCTTCATCACTCAATGCCATACTGAGTCTGTCAACACCAAACTTCAACAGTAAGGCAAGATTGCAGAAAATTGACTAAGTCCAGATGCATTGAGTGAATCTTATACACTCAACGCTCTCAACGCCATCAGGCCGAAATTTGAAGAATATGGCTAAGGGAAAAAGTGTTGAGTGAGGGATATTCACTCAACACTCTCAACGCCATCATGCAAAGATGAAGAAATTTCTAAGTCCAGAATCACTGAGTCTACCATTCGTCGATCTGAGCTTAGCTTTCGTCGACCGGAGTTCAGAGTTCGTTGATATCAGCTTTTACCTATAAGAAGGACTCAACTATCAGAATCATCGACCAGAGTTCAGATTTCGTCGACCAGAGTTCAGATAATTCGTCAAACTCAGCCTTCACCTAAAGAAAGAACTGGGCTAAGAGAATTCGTCGATCTCAGCTTCACTGTTTCGTCGAACTGAGTTCAGATTTCATTGAGCTAAGCTTGAAGTTCGTCAAACGCAAGATTTCAGAAAAGTTAGTTGATTTTGGTTAAGTCTAGAATGATGTTGACTCAGCAAAGTCAACAAGTCAACAAAGTTCATATTCGATGAAAATCGGCATTACCGTCGTCGTCAGTCTACAGTGGATCTCAAGTTAATATTGCTAAGGTTTTAACCACCATTAAAACTGAGACATGTATCAATCATCTCGCCAATATGATGGGATTATAAATAGCAGAAGAAATTGAGATCTATGATCAAGGATTTAATTGGATTAATCTCAGATTAAAATGAGAAGCGCAGTTTGTTGTCTTCATCTGCTATTGTTCTAGAAGCCAAGAAACTCAAGATCAAATCTGAAGGGCTTCTGAGTTTGCTGGTGCAATCAACATCTACTCCAACAAGTTCAGAGTAATCCTCTGAGAGAGACGAATCAATCAAGGAGTGCCCTAGATGAAGTTATCTTCCTGATCCAAGTCGAGCCAGAATCTGAAGATCAATTTGTTGGATCAAAGAAGAAGGAAGGGCTGAAATCTGCTCTGTCTAGGTCAGGAGATATTTCTGAAGAAGAAGAAGAAGCAGATTCATCTACTAGTTGATTCAAGAACAAGTCGAGAATCATTTCAAGATCTCTGTGTCATCTTGTTGCTGTGAAGAAGAAGTTAGGGCTGATATCTGCTCAGTCCAGTTAGACAGGCACAGAGAATTTTCTCTGGTGTCTGTAATTCATTATCTCGAATATTTTTGTGTAAGATTCATTTCGAATTTGAGTGGTAAGGCTAAGGCCTGAATTGTAAGCATGTGTTATAAAGGCTGAGGTAGGGCAGGAGTTGCCAGAGTTATAGTTATATGGATTCACACTTAGGTAGGGCTGGATTGCCTGAGCTATAAGAGTATGGAGACACTTTGAGGTAGAGTTCTTGGGAAGAACTTGAGTTGTAGGATCTTGCTGATCTTAGTGGTAGGGCTAGTGCCTGAGTTGTGGGAGCAAGTTGGGCTCTGAGCTGTCAGATCTGAGGATCTGAGAAAGATAGAAGGAAGTTTGGCCGAATCTAGTATACTGTTAGATAAGCGAAGGGGGAAAGTGGATGTACCCATCAATTGGAGAACCACTATAAAATTCTATGTACTGTATTGTGTTGATCTTGATTGTGATGAGACTGCTGTGATGTGATATTAATCGATTAGTTGGTTTAGTTTTTGGAATTGGACCTATTCCCCCCCAGGTGTTTAATTGTTCTTGAAATCAAAACTTTCAAGTGGTATCAAAAGGAGGTTGCTCAAGATAGAATTAACAGTCTGAGTTGATCTCCAAGGGCAGCTATCAGAAGTCCAAGATGAGTTCAGGTGAGAATCATAAAGAACTTGGATCCATGAAACTTGCTCTTTGCAGGAAGGAGACCTTTGGCATGTGGAAGGAAAGTGTCGGACTTTTCATGGAAGCTTCTGATGCTAGGATATACATCACAGTACAGGAAGGGCCCTTCATTCCCATGAAGACATCAGTTCTTAATTCAAATCTAAAGACTCCAAAGCAATATTCTGAGATGACTAAAGATGAAATCATCTTAGCTACAATGGATAAGAGGGCACAAAACATTATTGTTAGTGTCATAGATCACTCAACCTTCCAAAACCTAGTCCAGTTCAAGACAGCTAAGGAGATGTGGGACACACTAGTTGTCTACATCGAGGGGTCTGAAGAAGTGAGGGAGGACAGGAAGTCCATGCTCAATCAGGAGTATGAAAGCTTCAGGCAGGACAAGTCAGATGACATTGCATAGTGCTATGAGAAGTTTTTCAAAATTGTGAATGAGCTGAAGACATATGGCAGAGTCTTCAGCACTTATGAATTGAATGACAAGTTCCTCGGGTCTTTAACTAAAGACCTGGACACAAAAATTTATGCCATCGGAGAAGTGGCCAGACTTGCAGACACTCCACAACCAACCTTATTTGGAAAGTTGCTGTCATATGAAATGTAGCAGACTAATAGAAAGGAGGAGGAGAAAATCAGCAAGACTACAATCAAAGACAAGTCAGTGGCATTCAAAGTTGAAGCCACAAGGAAGAGCAGGAGAAAGATTCCTTCTCCAGAAAGGAGATTTGCTGATTCTGAGTCAGAAAGCTCAGATACCAGCACATCAGACTGCCATATTTCTAATGAAGACTTTGCTGCCTTTTCTAGGCAATTTTAGAAATTTATGAAGAAGAAGCACTGGAGAAGTAGGCCATCCTCTTCTTCTCATCCCAAGGAAGATTACTACAAGGGAAAGAAGAAATCCTCTAAAGAGGACAGGTATGGCTCTAATCCTAGTAAACATACTTCTTCTAAAGTGGTGTTGTTATTATTGCAGCAAGCCAGGGAATGCCATAGCCGACTGCCCTGTCAAAAGAAAGGATGCTGGTGGAAAGAAGGAACATTAGCAGAAGGGCAAGAAGGAGAAGTCCTTTATTACCAAGAACCAAAAGAGTTGGACTGACTCCTCATCATCAGAGCCAGAAGAGGAAGATGAAGCTGAAGCCCTCATTGGGCTATTTACTACTGAAGAAGAACCAGTAGAGGCAGACTTCTTAGAGATGCTGACTGCAATTACTAGAGAAGCTGATGATGCAGCTAGATCTAAAGAAGGAGAAGAATCCAGCCATTGTCATGGTCTAATGGCTTTGACTGAGGAAGGACCCAGCCAAGAGTAGCATGGCCCTAGTAAGGTGCATTCTACACCTTTCGTGTCAGATTATGTAACTAGTCCAGAATCAGAAGCGTCTACATCAAGAGATGAAGATGGCTCTGAATCTGATGGAGATGTCAATCAATTGATTGATAATTATGGTGAACTCCTGCATGCACTGAAGAGAAGCAAGCTTCTAGCCAAAAAATAGGCTGAGGAGATTGCCTCTCTGAAGCTGGCTATTTCAAACGTAGCAAACATGTTGAACCTGAAGATACAAGAAGTCAGCAAGCTGAAAAACATCACTATTATTCAGATGGGCACAATCACCTTCAAAAATAACCACATTAGGAATCTTGAAGGTAAACTCCAAAAGGAGAAGGAGCTAGTGGCTAAGTTCTCAAAGCCAAGTTCAGTATTTTCTTTGATTGATTCCTTCTCCTCCCAAAAGGGTAAGATGGCGTTAGGCTTCAAAGGGAGAACTAGAGCTGCCTATTCCAAAAGGAAGGGCAATGCTCCAGTGCAGCCACTAGCCTCCAAGACTTCAATTCCTTTTAGGAAAGTGGTGCTACCATTTCACAGGTATGACCATGAGAGCATTCATGGTCAATGGGAGTGTGGTCTTGGGAATGGCAAGGGTGTTAGTGCCTACAAGGTAGCCCATGAAGAAATCCAAATGGCTAATCCTGGACCATTTGAGTTTGGTGTACTAGCCCCAACACTCAAAAATAAGGCTGCAGCCCATTCTCAAATTCTGCTAGTCCTTAATCAGACTAAAGGAAAGTCTGTCAGCACACTAGACTTGTGTATATCTGAACCTATCAAGAGCTTGCACTCTGAAAAGAAGGTAGTTACTGATAGGGTCTAAGATATCCCTAGTACCTCTGCTGCCAGACAAATCCCAAATTAGGCTGTGGCTGGAAGACTAAAGAAAAAGGCTGTTGTACCTGCTGGAATGATAGTTGTAGACTGCTATGCTATAAAGCCAGCCCTCAAAATAAGGTATAATATTTATGAGTGCTGGTGCTATGGCAAAGTGGGCTACTATGTTATTGATTGCTGGCACAATAAGAGTGTCCAGAGAAATATTGCCAGTTTACCTGTCAGAAGAGCTGGGGGTAGGTATGTTCAATTTCAGTCTAACTTGCACCTAGGACCCAATAAGAATTGGGGTAATAAGAGAAGATGATCTATTTTTGCAGGTGAGTCCAAGTGGACATACCCCTATATGGTACTTGGACAGTGGATGTTCCAGACACATGACTGGAATAAGGAGCATGCTGAAGGAGTACACTCCAGTTAAAAATGGACCCAATATCTTGTTTGGTGGTTTAGAAAATGGAGTAACCAAAGAGTTTGGTAAGATATCCAATGGCATAATTACTATCACACAAGTAACTTATGTGAATGGTTTGCAAAATAACCTGATAAGCATAAGCCAACTTTGTGATCTTGGCTATTACATTAGTTTCCTCAAGGATGAGTGCCAAATTAGGAGGTCAAGTGACCAAGGGATCATCTTGACAGGCACAAGGAGAGGAAATGTCTATTATCTCAATTTTGTTTGTGAGAGTAAGGATTCTCCTATATGCCTTATTGCAGACGAGAAAGCTTCACATTGTGTCCAATGGCACAAGAGGCTAGCTCATCTGAATTACAAGACTATAGGAAAACTCTTTAGTGAAGAGTTAGTGAGAGATGGTCCTACGGTGAAGTGCGTCAAGGAGGGTATCTGCTTAGCATGCCAAAAGGGAAAGCAGACCAGGACCTCCTTTCAGAGCCTTGATATTAAAGACTCAGTGAGGTATTTATACCTCCTATATATGGATATATTTGGTCCAATGTCAGTTCATAGTCTAGATAGGAAAGTCTACACCGTTGTGGTTGTTGGTGACTTTTCCACATTTGCCTGGGTGTTCTTTCTAAGAAAGAAATCTGAATCCCCTGATATCTTCCAGACATTTGTTAGGAAAATTTAGAATGAACTTAATAGTACTGTGGTCAAAATCAGAAGTGACCATGGGACTGAGTTTCAGTCTAAACGGATGACAAGATTCTGCGAAGAGCTTGGGATTCATCAAGAGTTCTCCTCTCCTAGAACACCCCAGCAAAATGGGATTGCTGAGAGGAAAAATAGAACTCTCATAGAGGCTGGTAGAACCAAATTAAGTGACACATTTCTCGCAGAATATTTCTTGGCTGAGGCAGTGAACACTACATGTCATGTCCTTAATAGGGGTTCCTTCACCAAAATCCACAAGAAGAGTACCTATGAGATTCTGAAAGGAAGAAAACCAAACTTATCCTACTTCAAGATTTTTGGTAGCAAGTGTTATGTTCTAAACAATGATAAGTCCTACGTGACTAAGTTTGCTACCAAGTCCCAAGAAGGGATATTTGTTGGGTACAACAACAATAGTAGGGCATATATGATCTATACCTTGACTACTCAAGTTGTAGAAGAATCAGTACATATTGTCTTTGATGAGCCAAACCTAATTAACTGTGAGCTGCCAAGCACCTCTTCTAGTTCTGTAGGTTTAAAGAAAGTGATGAACTGGCTTACCATTAGGGAAATGGATCCAGCAGGACAAGATAAGGTGGAAGATGTGTGCTCTCCAGGGGGAGCTCAAGACTCACAAACTGAGGATGAAGAACAGTCAGCTGAAGACAATGCAATATAGCCAGCTGAAGATAACGAAGTTCAGCCAGCTGAGAACCATGCACAACAGCTAGCTGAAGAAAGAATGCCTCCAGCTGTGGGACATTTGGGGGACCATCCAGCACACCAAATCATTGGTGATGTAAGACATGGTGTCCAGACAAGGAGCATGAGCATCAACATGGCTCTATGTTCAAGATTTCTATCACAAATAGAGCCCAAGAAGCTTGAAGAGGCTATCAAAGACTCTTACTGGTTTGAAGCTATGAAGGAAGAGCTGAATCAGTTCAAAAGATCTAATGTCTAGGAGCTGGTTCCCATACCAAATGGACATAATATCATAGGAACAAAATGGATCTACAAGTACAAGGTAGATGAGAATGGAATTATTGTCAAAAATAAGGCCAGATTGGTGGCAAAAGGCTACATGAAAGAAGAAGGAATAGATTTTGACCAAACCTTTGCCCCAGTAGCAAGGCTGGAAGCAATAAGGTTATTCCTTGCTTTTACTGCCTATGAAGGATTCAAAGTATTCCAGATGGATGTGAAGTCAGTATTCCTGAATGGAGACTTAAAAGAGGAAGTATATGTAGATCAACTACCAGGTTTTGTAGATCGTCACTTTCCTAATTATGTTTATAAGCTTAAGAAAGCTCTATATGGGTGGAAGCAATCCCCTATAGCATGGTATGAAACATTGTCTACTCTCCTCATTGAGATCAAATTCTCAAGGGGGAAAATAGATAAGACCCTCTTTCTTAGGGAATCTAAGGGCAAGATCATCCTAGTCCAGATATATGTTGATGAAATTATCTTTGGATCTACTGAAAACAACCTTTGCAAGAAGTTTGCCAAACTTATGCAAGGGAAGTTTGGGATGAGCAGCATGGGTGAGCTAAAATTCTTCTTGGGACTCCAAGTAAGATAGACTGATGATGGCTTGTCCATATCTCAGTCTAAGTTCACCAGAGAGATAATTAAGAGATATGGTATGGAGAATGCCTCAACCATAAGAACTTCAATGGGCTCAAGTATCCCTGTAGGCAAAGATGAGGTAGGGAAACCTGTTGATGAGTCTTTGTATAGAGAGATAATTGGCTCCCTTCTATACTTAACTGCTAGTAGGCCTGACATCATGTATGTTACATGTGTCTGTGCTAGATATCAGGCATGCCCTAAAGAATCTCATTGTTTTGCTGCAAAGACAATTTTAAGATATCTTAAGGGGACACCAGATCTTGGTCTATGGTACCCTAGGAATAGAGATTTTGAGCTAACTAGATTCTCAGATGCAGATTCTGCAGGCTGCAAGGAATACAGGAAAAGTACCACTGGTACATGTCAATTTCTAGAAGGATGATTGGTGTCATGGAGCAGCAAGAAATAGACCAGTGTTGCTATCTCCACTGTAGAGTCAGAGTACATTGCAACAGGTAGCTTCTGTGCTCAATTGCTGTGGATACAACATCAGCTGGAATACTATGACACTAAGATATGTTGAACTCCTCTATATTGTGATTCTACTAGTGCAATTTCTATCGCTAGGAATCCAGTTTCACATAGCAGGACTAAGCATGTAGAAATTAAGTATCATTTTATTAGGGAGCATGTTGAGAGAGAGCACATTTTCCTAGAGTTTGTCTCCACTGACAAGCAAGTGCCAGATATCTTCACTAAGACTCTAGATAAAGCCAATTTCAACACCTTCAAAATTGAGTTAGGTATGTTGAACTTAGAATAGCTTCAGGTACTCCCTAAGGTATTATGCTTGGTACAGGTTTGTTCTTTTTTCAGGTTCTGCAGACCTAGTGGAAAGCATTCTTCTCAAGTGGTATCAGCAGCTGTAGGACTAGAGACTTTCATGTAGTCTTCTCTAGTGGTGTAGAGAATTTCCAGTGATACTGAATTTCAAGTGATGCCAAGTGGTATCAAGTGATATACAAGTCAGCCCTGTATAAGTGGCATGTTGGCAGCTGCAATCCTGGCTTCATTTACATCAGCTAGGGGAAGAACACAAGGGGATAAAAATACCTACTGCTCCTTCCTGACTATCTGAAGAGGTCAAAAAGGGGGGAGATGGAGGAGATGGAGGTCATGTTTACCTTTGGTTGTTCAAGCTCAAGGGGATAGATAGAAGATGACTATCAAAAAGGATCAAGCTCCCTCATGGAAGAAACACACGGGGAGAAAGTCATGGCGAGATCAAGCTAAGAGGTAATCCTCTAAGGTGTAACTCACCCTATAGTAATCCAGGGGGAGAGGTAAAATTCATTTCACTAAATTTAATATGAATATGCTTTTATTGCATATGTAATGTGTATCTCATTGACTAAAGAAGCTTGATTAGTAGTTTTGACATGCCTGATTAGTGGTTTTGACATCTTCAACTAGGGGGAGATTGTTGGGTCCATTAATCCCAATGGCCTTGATTTGATGATATCAAACATGTCAATGAGATATACATAGTTGTATTTAATGTATGGTCAAGTTTATGCATACAGGTTACTCTTTGTCATAATGATTGGATAGCTAGTTCAAGAGATAATGACAGGTGTACTCAAGGTGGAGTTGGAAACTCAGAAAATTACCTAAGTCCAAAAGTGTTGAGTGAGGCAAGCTCACTCAACTCCATCCAACTAATAGCGCTGAGAGAAGGAAGGCAGGAAAATCAGGCTAAGTCCAAAAGCATTGAGTGAGGCAAGCTCACTCAAATCCATTCAGCTAATAGCGCTGAGAGAAGGCAGACAGTCAAAACTGACATTATTGTAAAGGCAGAAATCAGACTAAGTCCAGAAGTGTTGAGTGAGCTCAACTCTCTCAACGCTATACAACTAGAAGCGTTGAGTCAAGGCAGAAATCGAACTAAGTCCAGAAGCGTTGAGTGAGCTCAACTCACTCAACGTCATACAGCTAGAAGTGTCGAGTGAAGGTTATCCTATCATAGTCTTACTGTGGAGAATCCAGAAAATCGACTAAGTCCAGAAGCGTTGAGTGAAGTTTCATCACTAAACGCCATGCTGAGTCTATCAATGCCAAACTTCAGCAAGAAAGCAAGATTACAAAAAATCGACTAAGTCCAGATGTGCTGAGTGAAGCTTATACACTCAACACTCTCAACGCCATTAGGCAGAAAGCTGAAGAATATGGCTAAAGGGAAAAGGCGTTGAGTGAGGGGTATTCACTAAATGCTCTCAACGCCATCATGCAAAGTTGAAGAAATTTCTAAGTACAAAATCGCTAAGTCTACCATTCGTCGAGCTGAGCTTAGCTTTCGTCGACCGGAGTTCAGAGTTTGTCGATTTCAGCATTTACCTATAAGAAGGAATCAGCTATCAGAATCGTCGACTGGAGTTCAGATTTCGTTGACCAGAGTTCAGAGAAATCGTCAAACTCAGCCTTCACTTGAAGTAAGAATTGGGCTGAGAGAATTCATCGATCTCAGCTTCACTGTTTCGTCGAGCTGAGTTCATATTTCGTCGAGCTAAGCTTGAAGTTCGTCGAATGCAGGATTTCAGAAAAGTTAGTTGATTTTGGCTAAGTCAAGAATGATGCTGACTCAACAAAGTCAACAAGTCAATAAAGTTCAGATTCGATGCAAATCGACATTAACGTCACCATCAGTCTACAATGGATCTCAAGTTAATATAGCCGAGTTTTAACAACTGTTAAAACTGATACACGTGTCGATCATCTCGCCAATGTGACATGATTATAAATAGCAGAAGAGATCGAGATCTATGATCAAGAAATTAATTGGATTAATCTCTGATTAAAACGAGAAGCGGAGTTCGTCGTCTTCGTCTGCCATTGTTGCAAAAGCCAAGAACCTCAAGATCAAATCTGAAGGGCTTCTGAGTTTGCTGATGCAATCAACATCTACTCTAGCAGGTTCAGAGTAATCCTCTGAGAGAGACGAATCAGTCAAGGCGTTCCCTAGCTGAAGTTATCTTCCCGATCCAAGCCGAGCCATAATCTGAAGATCAATTTGCTTGATCAACAAAGAAGGAAGGGATGAAATCTGCTCAGTTCAGATCAGGAGATATTCCTGAAAAAGAAGAAGCAGATTCATCTGCTAGTTGATTCCAAAACAAGCTGGGCATCATTTCAAGATCGTTGTGTCATCTTGTTACTGTGAAGAAGAAGTTAGGGCTGATATCTGCTTAGTCTAGGTAGACAGGCACAGAGAATTTTCTCTGGTGTCTGTAATTCATTATCTCGAATATTTCTGTGTAAGATTCATTTTGAATCTGAGTGTTAAGGCTAAGTCCTGAATTATAAGCCTGTGTTATAATGGCTGAGGTAGGGCAGGAGTTGCCTGAGTTGTAGGTATGTAGATTCACACATAGGTAGGGAAGGATTTCCTAAGCTGTAGGAGTGTGGAGTCACTCTGAGGTAGAGTTCTTGGGAAGAACTTGAGTTGTAGGATCTTAGTGATCTGAGTGGTAGGGCTTGTGCCCGAGTTGTAGGAGCCGGTTGGGCTCTGAGCAGTAAGATCTGAGGATCTGAGAAAGATAGAAGGAAGTTTGGTTGAATCTAGTATACTGCTAGATAGGAGAAGGGGGAAAGTGGATGTACCCATCAATTGGGGAACCACTATAAAATTTTGTGTACTGTGTTGTGCTGATCTTGATTGTGATGAGATTCCTGTGATGTGATATTAATCGATTAGTTGGTTAAGTTTTTGGAATTGTACCTATTCATCACCCCCCCCCCCCCCCGTCTAGGTGTGTAGTTGTTCTTAAAATCAAAACTTTCAAACATATATACATACTTATAATAATTTTCAATTCAATTAAATATACATACAATTCATCAATCATGAATATTTGTTACATAAAGAATGTCCACTGTTTTGTCATCTCATCATGGAATCTCGACCATACTGGAAACACCCCAGGTAGTGAATAATCTTCATGCATTTTAATAGAAAAAAGTGCATGATTCCCATCTACAAATCCAATATAGGCTACCCTTCTAAATTTTGGATGTGTTGAATGCAACAGAAGAACTATGAATGACTATTGACTTGAGAAATAAATAAATTGCATGTTGTAAAATAATGCAACTTGGCACATATCTGACATTGACATCCACTTTTTAACTGGGGCAAGACCAATATGGCAATATAGTATGTGTTTATATATATATATATATGGTGAGTTGCTCGGTCTTTCTCCGGTCCCGAGAAATCAAACCGTCTTAGCTCGGAATTGAACTGGGCGCACAAATAGTCAAAGTGAACCACAATAAATGACAAGAAGGATTTTTGACTTGGAAAACACTAAAAGGATAAAAAAACCAAGTGGTTGGATCTATATAAGCAAAATTTCACTAGATCTCTTGTGTTTAGAAAGGTTGGAATTTGATCTAGGAGGGTGATGGGCCGCTACTACATTACAAGTGTAGTAAATGAAATGCGACAAGGAGGAAACGACAAAGTCCTTGGAGCCTCGATGGAAGCGCTCCAGCATGGAGATGACATTGAACTCACGAAACCTCAGTGGAAGCATTCCGACCGAAAAATCTTCTAAGCCACAGAGCTTCTGAAGGGAAAGCTCTCATTGATACGAAGCCTAGATGGGAGCGCTCTCACAGAGGTGATTAACGTCACTTACGTCGTTAGGACACCATAACACAAGGAGGAGAACAGAGTGGATTCCTGAGCGAAAGATCCACCTAAGTCCACGATCTCGCAGCAAAACCTCAGAGATATTTCTTGCCTTTTTTGTTGCTTGGCTTCAATAGAAGGCCTAAAGGCCTATTTATAGTTTATGGAGAGTTATGATGGTACTTGCGTCGAAGAGCGATTTGTGATGGCAAATGTCGTTGCTCCATTTTTATCACCTGGATTACCATTATACCAAAATAACAAGAGTGCCCCCCCCCCCCCCCCCCCCCCACCCCCGAGTAGCTCGGGCAGTTCGGGAATCGCGTGCAAGGTGCCCAAAGGCGGTGACGATGACTAGAGGAGGCTGGCATCAAAGGAGGCTCGCATCAAAGGAGGCAGTCAGGGATTGTGTTGGCCTATGGTTGTTGCCGAAATCGCAGGCGGCGGCGGCGGCCATCGCCCATGCACGGGCGCATTACGTGTGGCACACGTGTGAGTCTCAATCACGTGAGGGGCGGTCTTATGGTGCCATATCCATGCGGGGGCGTGGTATCGTGACCATATGGGGTGCGGAATTGGAGCCACACTGGGGCACAGTATCACGTCCGCGTGGGGGAATGGTACTGCATCTGCGCGGTGGCGTGGTACACTGCCATGCGGGAGTGTGGGGGGGTGACTGTGCGGTGCTACGGCAACGCGGGGGCGTGGTACTGCGGCCATACGAGGACTTGATACCATATCTATGCAGTACCGTGGTCGTGTCGTGGTCCTGGACCCGTGGGCTGGACGAGTGCGGATGCGCATAGACTGGGGCACCTTCGCGGGCTTGGTTCTTCCTTTGGGGGCTCTCGGGGCTTGTAACTTTGATGTACATAATTGATCTGGTCGGGATTGAATGTACTCGGTCCAAGTCTTGCCGGTTTGACTTAGAAAATTCAGGGAGAATCCTATCAAATACACTCAAATTTTCACGAGTCTTGGTCCGCGAAGCGATAAGCACCGAATTTTTCTGCTTCTTTTGGCGCATTCCAAACGTCAATAAATTTTCTGCCACATTTTTCAGGATGCCGGTCAAAGATTGCAACTCATTTGTTGCATGTTTGGGATAGAAAAATCGAGCAAGAAATATCTTGCAGATTTTGTAGCCTGGAGCCTTTCCTCAACTCATATAAATTAGAGGGGGTCATTCTGCTTTTTCCCCACACTATTGTAGATATTTTGGAGATCATAGAGCTTTTGTGGCCTTCATGTCCCCCTCGAAGAAGGTTAGTATTTTCTTGAGTGAGTAACGAGGCGAGCGGGAGTGGGAACCAATGGTAGTTATGCATTGAATGGCGCCGGTGCGGAGGATGACGAAAGAGGTGGCAAACATGAACGTGATGGATGCGGTGGTGCACGGAGGGGGGAGCATGTGGGTGGGCATGGGGCATCCTGCGCTCGTACGGGCAAGGCTACATGCGCATTGCCGTGTGTGCGGGTGTCGGGGTTGTTCATGCGTAGGAACAACCACGCGGGCATTTAAAGCATTTTGTGCCTACGCACGACCGCGTGCATATGCAAGGGGACTCCCACATACGGGTTTGATCGTGCATATAAAGCACTTCGTGCGCAAGCTCCATATGCATGGGGCTGCCTACATGCGTGCCTAGGACTGCCCAAGTGTGAGTGCGGTCATACATTCAGTTCACCTGCGCTTGTACCTTGGGGCCACTTCCGTGGCTGTGCTGTCCTTCATGCTGCTGATTTTTTAATTTGGCTTTCTTTCGCGCTAATGTACGTTTCTTCTACAGGTTCCGAAAGGTGGTGTTCTATAGAGATCGATGTACCTTCCGTCATCTTTGTTCTCTGCCCACATGGGAAGTTGGAGGAAGCGCTTCCAAATTTTGGAGGACATTGAGATTATAATCCCTTCCCCGTTGGAGTGCGCTCAACTCCCTCATGCGGACCACTATACGATTACAAATGGGCGATTGAAGGAGGGTTTTTAGATCCCTTTTTTTGAGGAGGCAATCATTATACTTCGATTTTGCGGTATCCCAGTGACGCAATTTTCTCTAGTGGGGCTAACAAGATCATGGGGCTGCTTTGCTTATTTTGGGAGCATGACTCTCAGATAACAGTCCACCACTTTCGTGAATGGTGCGAGGCCTGCCAGGGCTTGGGCGATTGGGTCAAATTCCAAAGTAACAAGAGTAGGTTGTCATTCGAGGATAAGAACGACCATCGCAATAGAGGGACATTGTATGGGTTCATTAAGAACTAGTGGGAGCTACCGAAGGTTAGGCGGAATCCTTCTGACCGTTGTCGCCATCTTATGGGGAAAGAGCATGACTTTATTCCATTGCTGGGTTTTGAGGATTTATGCAAGCAGGGGGATATTGTTGGGTATTGTATCCACAATAACCTTGATTTAAAGAAGTATCCCTTGAACTAAGATGAATTGAGTTTGTTTTTAATGTTGTTTCTTTAGTCATGTGTTTACAGGGTTCTACGGTTAAGTACAAACCAATGTAAGGTTACAGTGAGTCATGAAACACAGGACTATGGAATGTAATCCATTATTATGTACTCCAAAGTGTTGACTCACGTGTAATCTCTCTAATGTATTGTACTTCTATTACAAGTGCATTAAAAGGATCAAGGGAGGACTAGTTGTTGTATTCGGGAGAATCTAAATTATTTCCGAACTAAAATTCGTCAAATATAGTACTGGATACTCGTCAAATTTGTCAAGTATGCCTATTGATTCTCGTCAAATTCGTCATATATACCTATTCATACTCATCCAATTCGTCATGTTTACTTAGAGAATCTTTTCTATGTTCTTGGAAATCAGTTAAGTAAGATTCGTCGAGTATTCTCAAGTATACTCGTCGAATTCATTGAGTGTACCTATTGACACTCATCGAATTCATCGAATATACCAGTCGATACACGTCAAATTCATCGAATCTCACTAGTAAAGCTTCTGAATTCTCGAATTTTATTTTTTGGATTTATCCAAGTAAAATTTGTCAATTATCACAGTGATTCATAAAATGTACTCATGGATATACAACGATACTCGACAAATGGACTTAGCCTAATTTTTTCGATTTTTCTTCTGACTGGCTTCTATTTCAAGTCATCAACCATGTACAATACACGTGGACTGTTCATTTAGAAAGGATTTTTCTAGCCGTTAAATGACGGAATCCTATAAATACATTGGGTTTATTCATTCAACCCTAATTGCTAATTCGTACTTTGAAATGGTGAAAAATGTCGTTCGTTTTAGTCAGACGTACAACTTTCAGAAAATCAAAGAACCGTGAACTAGCTTCTCTTGATCAACAATTCCCCCAAGAAGTGATTCGACGGATCTTGTTTCAAGTTCTACCGAAGGTTTCAGATCTAGTCAGATCACGATTTCAGATCAAGCTTTCAAGATATATTTTAGTTGTTCTTCTTCTACAAGAGCCTCAAGATTTTCAATTTAAGGGAGAGGAAGATTTGATATTTTCATATCTGAAAAAATAAATTGATCTTTAATTTTAAGCAATGTATAATTTTCTTTTGTACTATAGTAGGAAGTTTTCTCTTCCGAGATGTAGATCCTTGTGAAAGGATAGATTTGTATGAGTTTGTTCTGAGTGTGGGAGATGTTTTCTCCGAGAAGTAGGAGTGTTGAACCTAAGTTGTAAGAATTATTTAAATTTGAGAAAGTTGAAGTAGCCGAATCTAGCCCTTTGTGGTAGATAGGCGAGGTGAGGTAGTCGACGTACCCAAATCGGGGAACCACTATAAATTTATGTGTTGTGTCGTGTTTGGTTTGTGTGCTTGCTTGAAATATATTTTTTAATCCACTTTAAGACACAGAACTCACCTATTGACCTCCTCTAGGTGATTTAGGTAAGAAACTAGATACTTTCAATTAGTATCAGAGGAAGGTTATTTGTTATAAGGTTAACACCTCGAACAAGATCTCAATATAGTTGTCAGAGTATAAGATTTCTTCAATGGACCAAAGCAAGAACTTGTCCTCAATGAAGCTTCTAGTGTGCACCAAGGAGAAATTTACTATGTGTAAAGAAAGTGTCAGGTTCTTTATGGAAGAAGCTGATCCCAGAATCTTCCAGATTGTAGAAGAAGGACCTCACATTCCTAGTCAACCATCTGCTATGAATCCAAACGTGATGGTTACTAAAAAGATGATGGACCTAAATAAAGATGAGATTGCTCTCGTCTCGTTGGACAAGAAGGCTAAAAATATAATTGTAAGAGCAGTAGATCACTCAATGTTGCAAAATCTTTTCCACTGTAAATATGTCAAGGAGATGTGGAATTTTCTGGTTGTTTTGATGGTAGGTAGTGAAGAAGTGAGAGATTGTTGGGGTTCAGTGATGCCCCCAGTGTTGGGAGGTACGGTGCATGGCGCTATGGACCACACTAGTCGAGCAGAAAGGCATGTCTCCTGGGCCTAACTGGCCGCCCAGTTGATCCTTCCTAGGCTAGCTAGCTCCATAAAGAAGCGGTAGCGCCATCCTCAAACAGTCCGAGCTTTTGGGCGAGTTGGTACCGCCATGTCCATACAAGTGGTATCAAAGGAGGTCACAGGTTCAAAACCCCAGGGTCGTTTCTAGGGGGATTGTTGGGCTTCAGCAATGCCCCCGGTGTTGGGAGGTATGGCACGAGGAGCTATGGCCCACACTAGTCGAACAGAAGGGCATGTCCCCTGGGCCTAACTGGCCGCCCCGTGGATCCTGCCTAGGGTAGCCAGCTTCATAAAGGAGTTGTAGCGTCGTCCTCAAACAGTCCGGGCTTTTGGGCGAGTTGCTAGTGCCATGTCCCTACAGAGATGATCAAAAATCTCTACTCAATCAGGAGTACGAGGCATTCAAACATGACCCGAAGGATACTATTGCAGATAGTTATGAAAAGTTTTTCAAAATTATCTATGGTATGAGAAACTATGGTCGGACATTCACTAATGGTGAACTGAACGATAAATTCTTAAGATCCTTGACGAAAGAATGGGACACTAAGGTTGTGGCCATTAGAGAATTTAGAAAGTTGCCCGACACTAATCCTCAAAATATATTTGGGAAGCTCTTATCTTTTGAACTGTAAATGAATACAAGGAAGAAATAAGATCAAAATATTAACACTCAAGCAAAGAGAAGTCTATAGCACTGAAGGCTGAGGGGTCAAAGAAATATAAAGTTGTATCACTGGTAAGGACACAAGCTTCTAATGATCAAGAAGATTCTGAGCCAAGCACCTCAGGCTCTGAATTGTCTGATGGAGAGTTCTCACTGATCTCCAAGCAATTCAAAATAATGTTGAGCAAAAGGAGGCAAAGGAAAAAACCATTCCTCCTCCTCTAACTATAGAAGATCACATCGTGATGGTGATCGTTCTAAGAAAAACCACAATAAAGAAGATAGGTACAAGTCTAATCTTAACAAACATTCTTCTTCTGACATTATTTGATATAGTTGCAATAAGCCGGGACACGTGTTTGCAGAGTGTCCTTACGAAAAGAAGGAAGGATCAAAGAAAGAAGAGAAGAGATCCTTAAAGGGTAAGAAGAAGGAAGAAAGGAGCTTTGTTACAAAGAAGTCAAAGACCCTTAGCGATAATGATTCAACTAAGTCAAGCTTAGATGATGAAGAAGCCTACTTCGGGCTTTTGGCTCACTCAGATGAGGAGGTAGGCGACTCCCAATACAATGAGAAGTTAAACTCGCACACCATGCTATCAGAATCAAAAACTTCATCTAATAGTCATGAAGACTATTCTTCTGTGGAAGATGATTCTGACTTGATGGCTCGGCATCAAGTTCTTCTGAAAGCTTTTAACAAATGTTGTACGGTGGTCAAAAAGCAATCAAAAGAGATTGCTTCTCTCAAGCTAGTGGAATCAAGTCTGAGAGAGGAAATTGCAGAATAGACTCCTCTCAAAGATGAAGTTCATTCCTTGAAAGAGGAATTAAAATGCTTGACTGAGCTACTAAGTCAGAAGGAGAAGTTCTTTGATGAACTAGAAGAAAAGCTTTTGGTTGAGAAGAAACTTGTTGAAATCTACTCCAAGCCAAAGACTGTTCTTCCACTCATTGATGAATTTTCTGACCCTAACAAGGGTAGTGGTCTAAGACATATAGCTAAAAAAGATAAGGCTACTAAGAGAGCTGCTACCAAAGGCAAAGGGAAGGCACATCAAAGTCAACCATCTTTTAAGAATGTAATATTTCCCACAAATCAATATGACTTTGAGACATCCTATGGTCACTTTGCTAGGCCAACTTATACGGAGCCTCAAAAGAACTACGAAGTATGGACCCATCCCCGAGACTTTGATACAAGTGCTTTCAAGACACCTAATGAAGAGATAACTCTTAAATAGTATGGTCCCTTTGTTCATGGACCAAGTATCAAGAAAGCACCCAAAGCTAAAACTGTTGTTTCTAAAGCTAAGGAGTCAATGAAGCCTTATGTTTGCTACAATCATGAGGCCTCCTCCTCCAAGTCGGTAGCACCATCTCGAACTCCCATTCAGAAGGTAAAGTAGGAATATAAAAGAAGGAACAACAGATGTGACTGTTGGTGTTGTGGAAAGATTGGTCACTTTGTCATATATTGTTGGTTTTATCCAGCCAAATATGAAATTCCACAAGTTAACGTTGCAAGACTGACCACTCGAAATGTTAATGTTCCTAGTGGTGTTAAGCCAACATCTACCTCAAATCGACATGCTGGTTGATTTGTCCATCGGGTTTCCTATGATGAATTATCATGATGCATTTTTTGGATACCATCAAAATCATATGCATCCTCTCTACATAAAAGACATCTCCATCATCAACGATGTCTACTAATCCTACAAGATGATGTCATTTGGTCTAAATAATGTGGGCGACCTATCAAAATATTTTGGGTCGGGTTTTCAAAAACCAAAAGGGTGCAGCCCGGAGGTTTACGTCAACGATCTCTTGATCAAACATAAAGGCATCACGATCATCTAGAGGACTTGAAGGAAACTTTTGCAACATTGCAAAAATATAAAATAAGACTTAACCCTATTAAATGCATCTTCGGAGCTAGCAGTGCAAAGTTCTTGGGACATCTTCTCAACCCTGTAGGAGTTGAGCCAAACCCCAATAAAATCAAGTCCAACATGGCAATGGCCTTACTTCGGGATACCAAAGAAGTGCAACGATTAACCAGGAGGCTCACATGCTTGAGTCGCTTCTTGCCCAAGCCATGGGAAATATATTACCCCTTTTTAAAACTCTTATCCGCAATCAAAAGTTTGAGTGGACCATTGAATGCAAATTGGCCTTCCCTAAAATAGCAACTGATGCAACCCCTATGTTTAGGGGCCTCACGAAGTGGAAGACCTTTTCCTTTATTTAGGAATAGGATCCAAGGTTATCAGCTCGACCGTGGTTAGGTAAGAAGGGAGGCTTCAATCACCAATCTGCTACACAAGTAGGTACCTGATACATGTGTTTTATATAGTGTTTACACCATATTTTTTGTAGCATTTTCATATATTCATATGCTAGAAAAACACTCATTATGTGCTTTTCATGGAGTTTGGGTGAATTCGAGTTTGTGTTGATCATTTACGTGCGTGCATGAGTGTGTATGTAAATGCGCGTGCACAACATAGACGCCTTGGTTTCTTGTATCAGTTTAACACATGCACTCATGTGTGCTTTGCGTTGCACGCACATACGCCATGTATTGCTTTAATACAACAACTCGCTATTTTTGATGGGATTGATGGGGTGTGCGCCATTTTCCCACCATTTAGGGCAGAAGATTTTCTTTGAGGGAGAGGATTCATCACATAGGCTCTCCTCATCACCCAAGTGCTTTTATGTGAAGATGCATCCATCCTTCTTCTCCTCCTAGCTAGGATCTTAAAGGGCAAGCATGGGCAGTGAAGAACCATCGAGAATACAGGATCATTGAGGATAGGTGACCACTTTCCCTCTACCCTGGATGCAACTGATAGAGGTGTAAAGAGCACGAATTGACAACCTGGTGATCTTCTTCCCTCTCCATGAAAGATTCTCGAGCGCTATTTGTATTTCTTTGTCCTTCTTCCACACATTTAGGTAGAGATTTATGGATGTTTTCTTCTATTTTGATGATGGTTCTCTTGGACATGTTTTGAACCTATCTTTATGTAAATCTTACATGTGGCTTTGTTCTTGATCTTGTCCATTTCATTTGGTGTAGTGTTGGAGGACTAGACTTTTGTTATGATCTTGTGGTTATTTCATCTTATTTAGAAGTTTGATGTGCTTTGTTATGACTACAAGAGAAGAGGTGAAGGTGACACTCAAGTGTGCGAAGTGGTGAAGACGATCTGCAAGTGTGCAAAGCGGTGAGGTGACCCGAAAGTGGTTAGAGCGATGTAGTGACCCACATAGCTTATTTAATTTTCCTTTAATTATCTTAGGATTAATCAAACTCACCCCCCCCCCTACAACACCAATGAGAAAACTTCAATATCATGTCTATGTATTAAGTAAACTCTAACTCGTTGTGTTCTGTATGAGATCGATACTCTGGAATTTATTCCCCTTTTATTATTACTTCAGGATGACTGGTGTACTTGCTGAGATCGTATCAAGTTTTTGGTATTATTGTCGGGGAACATGACACATATGAGTCCTTTTGAGAGAGTTGAGAGAAAGAAGATTGAAAGTTATTTAACTGAAGGTTAGCAAATCACCTAGAGGTGGGGTGAATAGGTCTTCGAATATTTTATTCGTTCTTTGCTGATTTCAACTTAAACTATCTAGAGTTTGTCCTTAGATCCTGCAAAAAATAGAAAACAAGAAACCCAGCAAACACAAATATTTATAGTGGTTCCCTAATTGGGTACATCCACTTTCCCTCCCACCTATCCAACTGATTTATTGGACTAGGCACAAACTCCACCAATATGCTCCTCCGAGCTTACACCCCAGGCCCTCAGCCTATAATACAGATTCTTCACAGAATCACAACTCAAAACCACAAGGGTTCCTACCTCATAACCCTGCAGAGGTCCTACAGCTTAGTGATGCACTGATCAGCCACCTCAGCCTTATTTCTAAGGCCTACAACTCAGGCTCTTCAGCCCTACAGCTTCAGGCACACAACCCTACTCTCACAGTGCTGCAACACTCCTACAACTCAGTACCATTGCAGGTACCTATAGCGCAGCCTCCTCCATGGCCTATAACTCAGGGACACACTTGTCACCTACAGTTCACTGACTCTCTAGTCTCCAACCTCAGGCACAAGGCCCTACACTTAGGCTGGGAGGACACCCTTACCTCAGATCCACATTTGGATCCTACCTCAGAGAGCAGCACTCTCCTACCCCAGGTAATTAAGCCCTATAGCTCAGATCCACACTTGGATCCTACCTCAGTACCCCGACAGGGCACCTACCTCAGTGACTAATTAGTCACCTACCTTAGGCACGAAGTTCCCTACACTCAGATTCAGATAAATTGAATCCTATAAGAAGAGAATACAGAATAATTAGGAAAAATAAAACAACTGATTCAGGGATAAATCTTTGAGTCTGCCTTGCTGGACTGACTAGATATTAGTCTAGCACACTTGTTGTAGAAGGAATTAGTCCTCTTCAATAGCTAACTCTTTTCTGCTACACAGATGAGCAGCTACCAGCTTGCTGAACCGATGAATCAGCTTCTCTATTCTGGAAAGAACTACCTTGCTGGTCTTGAAGAGCTTCAGCTAACTTCCATTGCCTTTGTGGCTACCTTTGCTGGACTTTAGCTTTCAGGCTTGGTGGAGAAGAAAATGTCCAGCCGCCTCTTGATTTCTTTCTGTATTTTGTGTGTTTTTTCTTCTTTTTGTTCGATCTATTTCGTTCGTTGCCCTAATCCCTTTTCTTTTTCCTTTTTATATACACTGATTTTAATCAACATCACACTTGTATATGGGCCCAACCAAGGTTTAGTGAGCCCCACCTTCTTCAGAAAAGGACGAGGCATCTTTCAGCGCCACTACAGCTTTCCCGTAATGGCTACATGTAAGTTGACTTTGATGACGTCAGCAATGGTCATCACCATCTTGACTTAGAAAATATTCCAGAAATTCACAAAGCGTTGAGTGATGTTAAGTCACTCAACGTCATCTGTCTTGGTTCTCAGCGCTTCTAGACTTGTGAATTTTCTTTGGATTTGTCTCAGCGGTCCCAGCAGTTTCTTCTTAACAGTTGTGACAGGCCTTTGTCTCAATGCTTTCTTCTTAAACAAAAGATCTGATGTAAACAATTCAGCTAAGGTTGTACCTAAACAAAGGTATAACAAGTTTGAGTGCTGGTGTTGTGGCAAGGTAGGCCACTTTGCCTTAGATTATTGGCATAATACAAGTGTCAAGGAGAGTAGCAGTCTGCATGTTAGAAAAGCTGCAGGCAGATTTGTAAAGTTGCAGACTAACTTGAACCAAGGACCCAAAAATTATTTGGGTTCTAAGGTTAGGTAATCTTTATTGCAGGTGAGTCCAATTTGCCATGCTCCTATATGGTACTTGGACAGTGGATGTTCCAGGCACATGTCTGGAACAAGGGGATTGCTGAAGGACTACTCACCTGTGCTGAATGGACCTAAAGTAACCTTTGGTGGTTCTGAAAAAGGAATCATCAAAGGATTTGGTAGCATTTCTAGTAACCAGATTACTATCACTCAAGTGGCCTATGTGAAGGTTTTAAACACAACCTTATAAGCATAATTCAGCTGAGTGATTTAGGATATGACATTTCATTTATTAAGAATGGATGTCATATCAAAAGGTCAAGTGATCAAGAGGTCATATTGACAGGATATAGAAAAAGGAATGTGTACTGTCTTAACTTTGAGTGTGATAACAATGTTTCTCCTATTTGTCTTGTAGCTGATGAGAGAGCCTCTCATTGTGTTAAATGGCACAAGAGGCTGGCCCATCTTAACTACAAGACTATTGGCCTACTATTTAGCAAAGAGTTAGTGAGGAATGGTCCTCAAGTTAAGTGTATAAAGGATGGGATATGCTCAGCTTATCAAAAAGGCAAGCAGACCAAATCTTCCTTTCATAGCCTTGAAAATAAGGATTCAGTGAGGTGTCTATACCTCTTGCATATGGATCTATTTGGTCCTATGCCAGTTCATAGTCTAGGTAGGAAGGTCTACACTTTTATGGTGGTAGATGACTATTCTAGATATTCATGGGTGTTCTTTTTGAGACAAAAATCTGAAACCCCAAGTGTTTTATATAGTTTTGTCAAACAAATTCAGAATGAACTTGACAGTACAGTGGTCAAAATCAGAAGTGACCATGGTACTGAATTTCAATTTGAGAGTATGACAAGACTGTGTGAAGAATTTGGGATTTTTCAAGAATTTTCCTCACCTAGAACACCACAGCAAAATGGTATTGCTGAAAGGAAGAATAGAACACTGATTGAGAATGGTAGAACTCTATTGAGTGACATTTCACTCCCAGAATATTTCTGGGCTGAGGTAGTAAACACTGCATGTCATGTGATCAATAGGGCTACTATAACCAAAAGCCACAAAAAGACTCCCTATGAGATTATGAAGGGCAGAAAACCAAACTTATCTTATTTTAGGATCTTTGGTTGCAAGTGTTATGTCCTTAACAATGGTAAGTCTTATCTAACCAAGTTTGTTGCCAAATCCCAAGAGGGGATATTTGTTGGGTACAGTAATAATAGTAAGGCTTATAGGGTCTACAACTTGATTACTCAGGTTGTAGAAGAGTCTGTACATGTAGTCTTTGATGAAACAAGATTGATTAACAGTGAGTTGCCAAGTAATGCTTGTAGTTCTACAGGTATTAATGAGAGAATGGACAAGCTTACCATTACAGAAGATTCAACTGCAAATCAGGAAGTTGAAAATGGTGGCTGCTGTCCAATGGGAGTACAAGACTCTCCAGATGCTGATGAAAACCAAGAGGAGCAGCATATTGAAGAGACTGGAGTTGTTCAACCTGAAGATAGACTACCTACAGCTATTAGACACTTAAAATATCATCCAGCAAATCAGATAATTGGTGATCCAAGACAAGGAGTACAAACAAGGAGCAGGAATCTGAGCACAGTTCTTTGCTCTAGCTTCCTATCACAAGTGGAGCCAAAGAGATTGGAAGAAGCTGTTCTAAACCCACATTGGATTGATGTCATGCAAGATGAGCTGAATCAGTTCAGAAGGTGCAAGGTTTGGAAGTTAGTTCTTAAACCAAAATACCACAACATCATTGGAACAAAGTGGATCTTTAGGAACAAACTGGATGAGAATGAGATCATTGTGAAGAATAAAGCAAGACTTGTTGCTAAAGAATACAAGCAGGAAGAGGGTATTTATTTTGATCAAACCTTTGCCCCAGTAGCAAGACTGGATGCAATTAGGATGTTCCTTGCCTATGTAGCATATCAAGGCTTCAAGGTATTCCAAATTGATGTAAAATCAGCATTCCTAAATGGAAATCTAAAAGAAGAAGTCTATGTAGAGAAGCCCTCAGGTTTTGTTGATCCTCTCAAACCTGATTATGTTTATAGACTTAGGAAAGCTTTGTATGGGTTGAAACAAGCCCCAAGGGCATGGTATGAAAGCCTGTCTAGTTTCCTCATTGAGAATAAATTCTCAAGGGGGGAAATAGACAAGACTATATTCCTAAGGGAATCCAAAGGAAAGATAATCCTAGTCCAAATATATGTTGATGACATTATATTTGGTTTTACTGAAAGTAACCTTTGTAGAAAGTTTGCAAAACTTATGCAAGGGAAATTTGAAATGAGCAGTATGGGAGAACTTTAGTTTTTCTTTGGTCTCCAAGTAATACAGATTGAAGATGGCTTGTCAATATGCCGGTCTAAGTTCACCCATGAGTTAATTAAGAAGTATGGTATGGATTCATCCACTACCATGAGAACTCCAATGGAGACAAGTGTATCTCTAAGCAAAGATGATGCAGGGAAACTTGTAGATGAAACTTTGTATAGAGGGATAGTTGGCTCCCTCCTATATCTCACTGCTAGTAGACCAGATATCATGTATGCTACATATGTCTGTGCTAGGTACCAATCCTGCCCTAAAGAATCTCATCTTACTGTAGTAAAAAGGATTTTAAGTTATCTTAAGGGCACACCTAATCTAAGCCTTTGGTACCCTAGGAATGGAGATTTTCTACTGACAGGCTATTCAGATGCAGACTTTGCAGGTTGAAAAGAGGATAGAAAAAGTACTACACGCACCTGTCAATTTCTAGGAGGAAGATTGGTGTCTTGGAGCAGCAAGAAGCACACTAGTGTGGCAATTTCCACAGCTGAGTCTGAGTATGTGGCAGCAGGAAGTTGCTGTGCACAGCTGCTGTGGATTCAACACCAGCTAGAAGACTATGGTATTCAGGTAAGTAGAACACCTTTGCTATGTGATTCTACTAGTGCCATTTCTATTGCCAATAATCCTGTTTCACATAGTAGGACGAAGCATATAGAAATTAGATACCATTTTCTTAGAGAACATCTTATTAGAATTTGTCAAAACAGATTATCAAATTACAGATATGTTTACTAAGCCACTAGATGAAACTAAATTCAATAAGTTTAAAATTGAATTAGGAATGTTGAACATATCTTAGTATAACAAAATTGGCTAAGTAAAATAGTGTCGACACAAGAAGTTATCTGTGTCGACACATAGTAGTTGGTGTCGACATTCCAGGAAAGTGATGTCGACACATCTAGAGAAGTGGTGTCGACACTTCAGAGAATTAGTGTCAACACATCCAGTAGTGGTGTCGACACTTCAGGAAGTAGTGTCAACACATAAGTTCTGTCGACTATTTTGGTGTCGACACATGCAGATGTCTGTCGACACTCAAACATTGAGTCTTCAGTTAAGGATATTTGTGTCGACACATCATAATTGGTGTCGACACATAGAAGTCAACATTGTTGTCGAGACTTAAGAAGTCTGTGTCGACACATTTTCATAGTGTCGACACATTAAGAGGATTTTGACGAGACTTTTAACCTTCCTTACTTAGAAGGGTATAAATAGGTCAACAATATTGTCTGTCGACACACTCTCCCTAGTTTCGAGACCAAAACCTAGTGTCGACAAACTCTCTTCTCTCACACCAGATTTCTCTCAACAATCATGGCGCCAAAGATCGAGGATAATGTCAATGAAGGATACGAACTGGTTCAGAACGCATTTGATGGAGCGGAATCAGAAATTACAGGAGTAATAACCCTAATAGCTGACAATGGTCTAGAATTCTTAGTTTCTGAACCAACTAAGATCTAGAAGAAAGAAACACTAGAATTCTTTGGTGCTGCTACCGTAGATCAAACTGGACTCAAAATTCGATCCACAGTCCATGGAGTAAAGGTGAAAATCACCCAGAAGAGTTTAAGGAAAGTTCTACATCTACCAAGAACACAAGAAGAAGAAGATGTACCTGCATCTAAGCTAAGGGAAGCACTTCAATGGTGTGGACTAGAATCCACCATGAAGATTGGCTCTGCATTGAACAGGAAAGGCATGAATATGCAAGGGAAGTTCTTATCTGAAGTTGTAGGCAAGGTGATTCTCTGTAAGCCAGGGGGAATGATAGGATTTCTGCCTACATGTTCAGCCTTATGACCAGAATCATCTATAAACTCAACACAGATTGGTCAATAGTCATTTTTGAAAAGATATAGGAAAGTATGAAGAAGCCTAATTTGGGGAGAATTGTGAGCTTATATTTAGGTGGAACAATACCTGAAGTGATGGAGCAGTCAGCTGGTACTAAGATAAATCACATGAGAAGGATGGACATCAGGATCATCTCTAGATGGGATAGGGTCCTAATTAAGGACATGCCTGATGAGGAGAGGCAAGAGGTTCCTGAAAAATCTACACC
Source organism: Platanthera guangdongensis (assembly GCA_039583875.1). NCBI lineage: Eukaryota > Viridiplantae > Streptophyta > Magnoliopsida > Asparagales > Orchidaceae > Platanthera > Platanthera guangdongensis. The sequence goes on from CM077150.1 coordinate 217,088,766, forward strand.
ATAAGAAATTCCTGCATAAGACCCTACAGATGGTGCACAAGTGCAGGGGGAGCCACACATTGTGGAAGAGCCAACTCATTTGGAAAGTGAAATGGATACACAAACAATTCTTGAGGTAATACATGAAGTTAATCAATCAATTTTCCATATTGAGGATGAAGTATTAACTGAGTCTTTGATTGATGATGACCAGCCAACTCAATTAAGCAGTCCAGCACAAGATGTTATCATGGAGGATACATCTGCTGCTGCTGATGTTCCTGAGATAAGAGAATCTCCAGTTCCTTCACAACAAGAGTTTGCCCTAGAAGAGCTATTCCCTGATTTAGTACATGCTGGAGCTGAGGGGGAGCATACTGAATTTGAGGGGGAGAAAGCAGCTTTTGAGGGGGAGGCAGTTAACCTTGAGGAGGAGCAAGCTAACCTTGAGGGGGAGCATGTAGGGTCTCAGAGGTAGACTACAAGAAATGATGAGGAGCAAATCAGAATTGAGAGTGAGCAGCAAAGGACTCAGGGAGAGCACCCTAGAACTGCACAGGAATTGCCTCCAAGTCCAAAGGATAGAGTTGAGATAGCAAGTTCCTCAGCATCTGAGGATGAAGAAGCTACAAGAGCTAAGAAGAGGAAGCTAATGGTCTTCAAAAGGAGAAGCCAAAGCTACAAGAAGGCATTACAATCTGCTGCTCCATAAACTGCCCCAACATCTGATTATAGCTCATTGTTGGTGGCCTTGCAGCTCAAAATGGATGAGCAAAGGTTGGCTCTACAAAAGTATATGGATGAAGGACATAAGTCACTTCAATTTGATCTGGCTCAGGATATTAAATCCATTAGATTTGAAGTAAAGCAAAACAAGAAGGAGATGACAGATTGCTTTCACAAGGGAGGCAATATTGTGGTTTACCTAGCTACTCATCAAGAAAAGATAAAGACACAAGTTGATGACATAGCTGTAAAGCAAGCTATGTCCTAGAGAATCATATAAAAATGAATGATAATCTAACTGCATCACATAATGTGATAGTAACATAGATGAAAAATATTGTTACTGCCCAGACTGCAGCAGTGTCTACAGCCAAGGCAGAATTTGACAAACAATTACAAGAAGGATTATCTACTGTCCAAACAGCTATACAGGATTCTCAAAAGACTATATCTGCACAGCTACTAAAGTTGAAGTCTTTTTATAAAGATGGAGTAAAGTTTCTTGATGAACAAATCAGATTTCAGAAAGATGATCTTAGGGATCATATTGCTAGAGAAGTCATAAAGGCGGAGAGAGTATTAGTCAAAGCAGGCTCTGATCATGCCAAATGGATATCTAATAGCATCTGAGCCACACTTGGATATCCACCCCTTTGTGATGATGACAATGTGGCTAAATCTGGTATAAATCCTGCTTATTTTGAAGGTGACCAACCTGAGGTTGCACAGGTCATATATCCTCCAGCAGATTTTGAGATGATTCACCAAGAGGTACAATCTATGTACAACCCTCCAGCAGGTGCTCCAAATATTATTCTTGAGAAAGTAGGCATGCCAGTGCCCGAGGTAATTTTGAACATAGAGCAAGAAGCTATACTGTCTAAGAAGAGATTTAGAGAACAAGTAGAGTTAAAGCCTGATTTTGAGCAGTGGAGTCCAACATCCAGAAACATTATACTAACTGCTTGGAAAGCTGTAAAAGATAAGACCCATGATAGGGGAAAATGGTATTCTGCACAAGAATGGAAAAAATATGAAGCCAAGCAAGTGGCCATTATTCAGTATAGAAGAAAGGCTAAACTTGGGAAGCTACCTCCTAATGCTCAGGAGCCTAGCAAATATTTTCCTAAGCCCTTTAATTATTTTGAAAGACCTAGAATAAGGTCTGAAGAGCAAAAGAAGAAAGATCTAAAGGGCAAGAAGCCAGCTGATGACACTGATGATACAGTTCAAGCCAAGATTCAATCAGGCAAAGGCATTGTCATCAAGGAGCCAGATCAGCTTTAGTTTAGATTTACTTGATATTACAACTTTGTAATCTCTAATGTTGAAATCTATGTACACTTTTGACAAGAAACTATTGGAAGTTGAAACAAAACTATAATGAATGCCCATTGTGTTAGCATAATTATTCTGTGATGAAATATTATATATGTTTTGTTTTAGTAGTTACCCTGTCATATAATGTTATTATACATCATAATGTGTATTTGTTATAAATGGTGTATACCATTGACTAAGGGTTATGACTTCTCCAAATTGGCGGAGATTGTTGGGTACATTGGAAAATGTGTACCAGATTTGAAGAAGCCTCACCTTACTCAATGATATGCATCAAGGTGTATTTGATGTTATTTTGAGTTTATATGTGCAGATTAAGAAAATGCAGGAATGCAGGAAAAATTTCTAAGTCTATGTGTCGACACCAGGAGAAGCTGTGTCGACACTTATGAAGGCTTGTGTCGACACTAGAGAAAAGCTGTGTCGACACTTGGAGTTAATTGTGTCGACACTTGTAAAGGCTGAGTCGACACCAGAAGAAACTGTGTCGACACACAGAGGCAGTGTCGACACACAGTGAAGATTAGTTGACATAAACTGTGTCGACATATAAAGGCAGTGTCGACACACAGAGAATCATAGTCGACATCAACTGTATCGACACCAATAGGCAGTGTCGACACACAGAAAACTTTATCGACATCAACTGTGTCGACATACAGGACTTGTGTAGACACAAAGCAGTGCTTCAACAAAGTTAAAGTGAAGAAGTGTTTGTGTCGACACACTCAATCAGTGTCGACACATTCTAAAGAAGCTGTGTCGAGAAGCAGTAAACAACAACAAAGGAGTTGTGTCGACACCACCAAGGCTTGTATCGACACATAGTCCACTTTTGTGGACACTTAGTCTACTTGTGTCGACACATAATGAAGTTCAGTCTCGACACTTTCAAACAGAGACAGTGATTTCAAGAAGTTAATGGATGACTTGACAGCTGCCATTTCTAACCGGTCAACTACTACTGTCAGAGCTATCATAAGTTTGTTAGAAACTGGTTCAGCCGGTTACCATGGAGGAAGACTATTTAAAGGCTTTCTCCTTCAACATAAGATTGATGAATCATTGATTCTAAGAATAATTACAGATATAAGTAATAATATAGAAGATTTTCGTCAGAAGATTTAAGAAGAAGTTGGAGAGAGAGAGCTCCATCTACTGAAGTGCAGTTGTTGAACCAGGCTGCCAAGAAAGATTCAGATTGAGATCTGAATCTCAAGTCAGAAGCTGATTGAAGATTAACTTCTCAGGAGTTCAACCCTACTGGTTTCAGATTCAAGAAGCTTTGAAGAAAGCTAAGAGTGGTTGTACTCTGCCATCAGTTTCTTCCAAGAACTGATCAAGAAACCATCCAACCCTTCTCTCTCTATCTGGGTGGTGGTTATTTACAAACTTATAACTATTTTCTGTAGGATCTATTCTAGATCTGAGCTGTAAGCCTATTTTATAAAGGCTGAGTGTATGATATTTGTATCTCTGAGTGGTAGGCCTTGTTGAAGGCTGAGGTAGGGTTGTGAGCCTGAGTTATAGGATATTGTACCTCTGAGTTGTAGGTCTTGTTGAAGGCTGAGGTAGGGCTGTGTGCCTGAGCTGTAGGAGTGTGGAATCACTCTGATTTGTAGGAACCTTATTAGGATCTGAGCTGCAAGATCTGAGAATCTGAGGTGAAGTGCAGAAGTTAGGCCGAATCTAGCACACTGCTAGATAGGCGAAGGGGGGAAAGTGGAAGTACCCAGACCTTGGGTAACCAATATAAAAACTTTGTGCACTCTGTGATTGAATGTTTCTGTGATTGCTGAGCTGTGTAGTTGTAGAATTTGCAGTTTTCTCATTAATTTACAAAACAGGTTTTCTGTCTTTAAATAAAAAGGAATTACACCTATTCACCCCCCCCTCTAGGTGGTTAGGCACTAATTCTTTTACCTACACTCAGGCTTGGAGGATAGTGCTACCTCAGATGCACAATTGGATCCTACCTCAGAGAGCACCACTCTCCTACCTCAGGCAATTAAGCCCTATAGCTCAGATCCACACTTGGATCCTACCTCAGTACCCCGATCGGGCACCTACCTCAGTGACTAATTAGTCACCTACCTCAGGCACGAAGTGCCCTACACTTAGATTCAGATAAACTGAATCCTACAGGAAGAGAATACCGAATAATTAGGAAAAATAAAACAACCGACTCAAAGATAAATCTCTGATTCTACCTTGCTGGACTGAGCAGATATCAGTCCAGCACACTTGTTATAGAAGGAATTAGTCCTCTTCTATAGCTAACTCTTTTCTGCTGCATAGATGAGCAGCTACTAGCTTGTTGAACGGATGAATCGGCTTCTCTATTCTAGAAAGAACTATCTTGCTGAGCTTGAAGAGCTTCAACTAACTTCCTTTGCCTTTGCGGCTATCTCTGCTGGACTTTAGCTTTCAAGTTTGGTGGAGAAGAAAATGTCCAGCCGCCTCTTGATTTCTTTCTGTATTTTCTTCATTTGTTTGTTTTTGCGTTCGATCTATATCGTTTGTTGCCCTAATCCCTTTTATTTTTTTTTATATGTGTTTATTTGAATCAACGACACACTTGTATGTGGGCCTTGGAGATTTCTTAGCTATTGTATCTTCCTGCTTTTCAGAGCTTGAACTTTCTTCTTCTTCAGATTCACTGGAAGAATGTTCTTCCACAACTACAGCCTTCTTCTTTTTCGCTTTCTCCTTCTCAACTACAGGTGTTTTGATGGACAGGACTCTATCCTACTTAGCCAGTATCCTCATGTCCATTCTCCTCATATGATTGATCTTTGATGTAATCTAGAGGTCGAGGCGGTCTTGAATGGCATGAACCAAGTATAGACTCAGAATTCCTCCCATATTAGGCTTCTTGATACTTTCTGCAATTTTGTCAAAGACTACTCTACTCCAGCTAGTCTTGACTTTGAAAATAATTTTGCTCATCAGCTCAAACATAAATGCTAAGATCTTGCCATGTGCCCCTGTCTTGCACAGCAGCAACTTTCCAATAATTTCAAACAAGAATTTTCCTTATGAATTCATACCCTTCCTATTCAGGGTGCTTCCAATCTTAGTGGTTGGGGTCAATCTACACCACACCAATGCTTCTGCAGTCCTGGCTAAATAAAGGTCATCATCCTGATCAATTCTTGGTATTTGAAAAACCTTTGCCAATCTCCTGGTTGTGATCTTAGCTTTTGCCTCATTCACTTTAGACCTTATCTTGTCTGAGTTTGAATCCAGATTTGCATTGGAGAAGAATTTTGAAACTTCTCATTTACAAATTCTTGTCGGTTCAGAGAGCAGATATTCCAGACCCGCTTCTTTGATTATGGTAATTACATTCTTAATTTCTTCATCCGCTGAGTTGAATCCATTGCGAACAAGCTCATAACCTTCAAAGATGTTGTCATCATTCTTGGGAGCCATTTGAGTTGAGAGAAAGGATTGACGAGTGTCGACTAATCAGTATTCTAGGTCTCAACACTCAGGAATCAAAAGCTCAACAAATCAAGAAAGCGTACTCGACTCCTACTCTCACACCCTATTTATAGTCTAATCCTTTCTGAAGATGAAAGGGCGCACTGCATTTAGACTTTTTTAAATTTTTAGGTAAATACCTGGTGTCGACGCAGTGAGAATTTCTATCGAGATGTGTCGACATAAGGATTATATCTCTCGACACATACCTTAGTGTCTCGACACATTTTTTAGTGTCTCGACACTTTGCTTTTATGTAGTGTCGACATACTTTCATGGTGTCTCGACATATTACTATTTATAGAGTTGACACACATTCTGGTGTCTCAACACTTACTAAGATGTCTCGACACACTATCTGGTGTCTGGACACAACTTTTGACTTAGTCAAAATTTTGTTTTCTAAGTTAAAGATACTTGACATTTATGAGGTCTATCTTTGATATCTTAATAAGTAAACTTAATTACTGATTAATTACTTTATTCTTATTTTGTGTCAGTTTTTATATGTGCATCAATTACTCAAGATTCAACATTCCAAGTTCAAATTTGAAGAAATTAAACTTCTCTTCATCTATGGGCTTAGTGAATATGTCATCAATTTGTTTAGTTGTTGGAACAAATTATAAACTAATATCTTCATTTTTTACATGCTCCCTAATGAAGTGATATCTAATTTCAATATATTTTGTTCTACTATGTGACATATGGTTGTTTGCAATAAAACTAGCACTAGTAGAATCACAAAATAAAGGAATTTTACTTAGCTTTATGTTATAATCTTGTAATTGATGTTGAATCCAGAGCAATTATGCATAACAACTTTCAGCTGAAATGTACTCAGGTTCAGCTGTGGATATTGATACACTTGTTTGCTTTTTACTGCTCTATGACACCAGCCTTCTTCCAAGAAATTAACATGAACTTGAAGTGATTTTCATGTCTTCTTTACAACCTTCATAATCTGCATCTGAAAAGAATATCAGTTCAAAATCACTATTCACGGGATACCATATACCAAGCTTTTGTGTGCCCTTTAGATATCTCAATATTTTTTTGACTGTTGTATAGTGAGATTCCTTAGGGCAAGCTTGATACCTAGAAAAGACACAAGTAGAATACATTATGTCTGGTCTACTAATTGTTAGATAGAGCAGTGATCCAACTATGCCCCTATACAGGGTGATATCAACTGGCTTTCCAGCGTCATCCATGTCTAAAGACATACTAGACCCCATAGAAGTTCTCATGGAAGTGGTTGTTTCCATGCCATATGAAAAAGTTTAAGTTGTCAACCTAAATCACCTAGAGGGGTGAATAGGTGAGTTGTGCGTTCTTTTTGTGGAATAAAAATTTAGCGAGCGATGCATAAGAAATAACCAAGCATTCACATACGATACTAAGAGTTATAGTGGTTCCCCAACCTTCGGTGCATCCACTTTCCACCTCACCGATCTAACAATGCACTAGACTCGGATACTCCACTAATCTCAGATTAAAAACAATCCTACCATTCAGAACAAAATTCCTACAACTCGATCCCAAAAACAAGATGTACACTCGGAAGAGAAAACTTCCTACAAATAACTCGGAGAACAAATATCCTACACTCGGAGAAGAATCTCCTACAATAATAAAATGAATATAAAGAAATATAAACAGTGATTTCTCAGAACTGAAAACTTCAGCCTTTCTTCCTTCTTGAACATTGAGGCTCTGTCAGAATTATTTTGAAGAAGACTCGGCTAGATCTCTGGATCTGAAGATTTTAGACTCAGCAAGATCAAGGAGAGAATCTGTCGATTGTAGAATATCTTGATCTCTGAATCTCTTGCTCTAAATCTCTGGATCGAAAGCGTATCGGTAAGAATGGCGATGAACAGCGGCGGCGGCTCTCGATTTAGAAAGTGAATTTCCGATTCAGAATCTTAAAATTTCTTCTTACGGCTTCTTCTAGGGTTGGTCGATTATGATAAGACATTTTATAGGACTCATCTAACGGTCATAATCATAATAAATGATAGCCACGTGGACCAAGCACGTGCTAATTATATTTGAAAATCCATCTGACTGGACTTAAGAAAAATTTCAGAAACAGTACAACAGTTCTCGAGAAGAAGGATTATACTCAAGAAAAAATAAATTCTGTTCTCGAGAACAATAATGAAGTTCTCGAGAAAGATAACTTTTGTTCTTGAGAACAATAATGAAGATCTCGAGAAAAAGGACTTAGAAAAAATGTGGAGGTGAAAATCAACAATCTCGAGAATAAAAAAAGTACTCGAGAAAAATGAATTTTAGTTCTTGAGAAGGAACAATCTAGTACTCGAGAAAAAATAATTATTCTCGAGAACGGATGTTTGGATCTCGAGAAAAATAGTCTAGGACTAGAGAAAAATCTTATGCATCTTGAGAATTAAGCATTGTCTTCTCGAGAATAAACTCAGTCTTCTGGAGAAATAGACTTAGAAAAATTCTATCAGAAGAAAATGTAACTCGAGAACAAGTGTCATGAAGTACACAAGTACAGAAGGCCTTCTCGAGAATAGCATTAGGCTTTCTCGAGAACTGCTTCTACAACTCGAAATCATGATAAGTCTTACTTGAGAACAATCTTTAGTCCTTCTCGAGTACTAAATATAGCACTCGAGAAAAACACATAGAGAATATTTCAGAAAATCTGAAAACATGTTTTCTTTATTATAATCAGCATCCAACTTTTCTCTCATGCCCTTAGTGCTTGAAAAGGAAGTGTGTCCCAATAGAGAGGCAACACATGAATCAACACCATAGATCACAAAATGAGGGATTACATTATATTGTCCTGTGTTTGGTGACTCATTGTAGACTGACATTGGTCTACACTTAGCAATTGTAATCTGCAAACACTGAAGTAAAAAGAGCATCAAATACAAACTTAATTCATCTTAATTCAAGAGTGACTTCATATAAATCTGGGTTATTATGGATGCAATACCCATCAATCTCCCCATATTTGTTAGAGTCAGAACCCTCTACACTAAGGTGAATTACATCAAGATAAACCAAGTAAAGAAACTAATAGGCATAATAAGTAGAATAAGAGTTATAATGGAGAAAAATCAGATCAACAAAACTAAAGTTTCATATTAATAGAAATTTGTCCAAGGGAAAGTTCAATTCCATAATTTCAAAAATGAAAACTCTCAGAACATCTTCAATTTCTATTAATCATGTTGGTGTTGCTTTCTTTCTAGCTTTTCCTGTTGTCTCTTCTGGTAGTTGTATGGTTTCGGAAAATACTTTGGAGGTCTGGGAGAAGCTTTGGAATTGTTCCTCACATATTCTCTGTTATATATCCTCCTTTTGGTAAGAGACTTTTCAAAGAACTCCCTTTCCTAAGAGCTATAATGTAAGTTTGTGTCTTTATTGAAATCAACTACTAGCTTTAAAGTATCAAGAATTAGAGATTTTGAGGTTGGGCTCCAAACTTCAGAGAATTCTTGATGTCTTTTCCTTTCAGCATCAAGATGGGGAGTTAATCTACTTGCTGAGGCTCCATAACAATATTTCTTTCTTTTGGCTTTCTGAATTTCTGGAGGTTGAGAAGGCATGCTGGCTTGTTCCGATTCCCAAACCTCCTCATAATTCTCTAGAGGAGGTCCTTCAAAATAGTCTGGAGGAGGTCCTTTAAAGTATTCTAGAGGAGGTGAGAATGTTGGTCTGTTTACATCCAAATGTGCAGGAGGAGGTGTAGAAGGATCCATTGATAGTTTAGGAAACAATTGATTATGCATCCATATAGTAGTATCATATGTATATAGCTTTGTGCTTTTAACTTCCTTAAGTACAGAAGTCTGGATCTCTTACAGTTTGGCATCCCACTGATTTTTCATGGTTTGAGATTATTTTTCTAGATGTTCTTTCACTTTATCCTTCCCCTTTCTAACTTCTAGAGAGAGGGTGCTGATAAAATCTTTAAACTTCCCAACTTCTTCAAAAGTTTTCAAATTTCTCTCTTGAGCTCTCTTGTCCAGCTGAATCTGATTATTTGTCAGGGTAACTGATTGGTCCATTGTTGTACCAATTCTTGTAATGGTATGATCTATGACTTTTCCTCCAATCTGTAAGAGCCTCTTAAATTCATCAATGTTATTTTGGATATCAGTAAATCCTCGACTCATTTCTTGTTCCAAAGCAGTTACCTTGTCTGTGACAACTTTCATGGAAGAATCAAAATAGGCTCTTTGAGCAGTCAGCATAGCATCAATTTTACTTAGAATTGAACCTTCAGGATGTAACATCCCTCAGACAGCTAGACCCCTGATAGTGGTTTTGTCATGACTAGGTCATGACAAAACCCTAGAAAGCTCAAGAAGATCAAGTGAACTTGGGAATAAAAGTGATTGGGTTGTGTGGTCTGCATATAGTAGATTTCTGAGCCCTTATTTAAGATGACCATGGGGCTTCACCAAGACTTCAAGACCACATCATGCTCTCATCAACCCATTGTAAGATCCATTGGAACCCTAAGGGTCCATTGAAGTCGACCTAAGGTGGCTGAGTTGACCTAGAACCACCATAAGCCTAAAGTGAGCAAGGTGCCCTAACTAAGGCCAGTGTACCCTAGTAAAGCCAAACTAACCCTACCAAGGATTTTCTAGACCTAAAGTGGGATCAATGGGTCACTAAGGACCCATGGAGGGCAGTCCAAAGGGTTAAGTTTGTTAAATTTTCTCAACGTGGTCAGCAAGATAGCCCAAACGCCAAATTAATATCTTCGGAACTACCCAGTTCGCACGTTGAACCTGCGGAAAACCTAAGGACTAGAGGTTTCACCCAACAAACAATGGAAGCACAAGAAGGTCTCTTTTATACATTCACTTCTTTATAATCCGAGGCATATATAGCGAGACATGATTTCGCTAGTATTACAGCTGAAAACAGAAAGAACCAAAAAAGAAGCCGGGCGGACAGCACCTGAGTCCACCGAGACCTCGAGGTCGCCGAGACCGCCGAGACCGCTGAGCTCGCCCAAGCTATGCTGCAATCCGCCGAATACCACGGAGTCCGCCGAAGCCGCGAGGCCGCGAGGCCGCGCGGACACACCGTTATTCGCCTCCTGCTGAACCTCAACTGAGGAACACCCCTACCCGCCTGAAGCAGGCGGACAGGTTATTGAAGCTGGCAAAGTTGAAACAGAACTGACAAGCCGCAGAGCGACCTCATGCTGAGTCCGCAGAGACCGCACACTTCCAAGCACTTGACCGAAGTCACAGCCAAACTCCTGGCTCCTTGAAGTTATCCGCGCGACCTGCACACAGCAAACCGTCAGCCTGAAACAATCCGCGCGGACTGGAAAACACAGACCGCAGCTCCTTGCACACCCCAACTTACTTTTCACTCAAGTTACTTAGGTTGTGCCGGGGGGTCCTTTTTATAGGCAGGGTGAGGAGTGTGGTCACCGCCCAAGAGATAGCGACACCGCCCCAGCCCGCGCGAATACAAATCACCGTCCGCTGAGTCTGAGAGGACTTAGCCGGTCACCAAGGAAAACCGCCAGGAGCTAGGCATCCATTGACGAACCCTCTCAAGTCCGCCCAAGCTAAGCGGACAAGGCATCAGCCCGCAAAGCTCGAACCACTGCAGGACAGCAACCCCCTTCAATGGCAGTCCGCACCAACCCGAGGCGGTCCGCAAGACTCACACCTCAATCTGCCACAAGTCCACGACCAAAGGCAAATAGCAACAGTCCGCCCGGTCACAGCGGACTTCGCGGATACGGCGGACACCATGAACTTGACACAAAGTGTGACCAAGTCCAAAACCATCACGGGCCAGTGCGAGCATGGCGGACACAAACTACCGTCCGCCAAATACCCAAGCACAGACCGCAACCAGTCCGCGAGCTCCTCGCACTTGTCCAACACAGCAACTTCCTCCCGGACTCCAAACACCAGTCTGCCAACCGGTCTCCACAGCAAGACACCTGCTGTAACACCAGAACTTGACAAGGCCTCAGCCAAGCTCTAAGCCCAGTCCGCAACAGCCCACACCGCAGACACTTCAGTCCGCAAGGCTTCCCGCGAACTCGAGCCAACCCGCCTATCAGCACAAGCTTGCACCCGCGGCCACTGAGCAATGCACCAGTCCGCAAGCCTCCATCCGCTCAGGCCGCTCCTTGGCAAAGCCAATCAGCAAACACCCTATCCGCAGACACCAGGCCGCATAGTCCGCGGACTCCATGCAACAATCCGCTCAGAAGAACAGCCGGCTTTCCACTAGACTTTCCACCAGGCCGCACAATGCAGTCCGCCCAGTCCGCCCAGTCCGCCAAAGCTATCCGCCACAGGCCGTCCGGCCTGTCCCGTCACCCACTTCCACTTCACAAATTTCAACACTCCCCCTTGAAGTGGGAAGTGGTGACCAAGCCCAGCAAGCTACGCAAGCGTTCAAAGGGCCCCTTCGACAGTGGCTTCGTGAAGATGTCAGCAAGATTATCTTCACTCCGAACATGCCCGACCAGCAGAGACCCCTCCAACACCTTCTCCCTGATGAAGTGGTGATCAATCTCTATATGCTTGGTCCTGGCGTGACACACTAGATTGTTTACCAGTTTGAGAGCACTCTCATTGTCACCCCGGAGTAAAGTAGGCCCTTGCACTTCCTCATGAACATCCTCTATAAGCCTCCTCAACCAAACGGCTTCCCGAGCAGCCAAGGCCGAAGCCTTATACTCCGCCTCCGTGGTTGAAACCGACACCGAGTCCTGCTTCTTGCTACACCACGAGATGCTAGCTGAACCGCAAGTGAACACATAACCTGAAGTAGACCTTCGATCATCCGAATCACCGCCATAGTCAGCATCCGTGTACCCGAGCAAAGCAAACTCCGCGTCCCTTCTATAGAGGAGTCCCATATCAGAAGAAGCTTTGACATACTTCAGAATTCCCTTCGCCGCCACTAGATGAGATTGCCTTGGTTCAGCCATATACCGACTTACTCGGCCAACAGCATAAGCTATATCCGGCCTTGTAATCGTCAGATAAATCAAGCTCCCAACAAGAGCCCTGAACACCAAGGGATCATGAAGAACCCTTCCCTCATCCCGTCGAAGCTTCAGCCCAGATTCCAGTGGAGTAGAGCACTTCTTCCCTTCGCCCATGCCGAATCGCTTCACAATACGATCAAAATATCCTTTCTGGCTAATGAGAACCCCGCACTCCTTCCTCTCCACTTCAAGACCAAGAAAGTGATGCAACTCTCCCAGGTCTTTCATCTCGAAGCGTATAGCAAGCTCTGACCTAAGCCTTGCTACTTCCTCCTCCGAATTCCCTGTGATGATCATGTCATCCACATACAGTAGGACCAAGACCCGTAGCTCTCCCTTCTTCTTGACGAACAAGCTTGAATCCGAGTTAGAAGCAAGGTATCCACAGAATTGCAAGTACTCTGCAATCTTCCCATACCAAGCTCTAGGAGCTTGCTTCAACCCATAGAGAGCCTTCCTGAGTTTGCAGACATAGTCCGGATGCTTCTCAGAGATGAAACCAAGCAGCTGATCCATGAAGATGTCCTTGTCAATCTCTCCGTAAAGAAAGACATTCTTCACATCGAGTTGCCACAACCTCCATCCCTTGCTAGCAGCCAAGGCGATCACCACTCTTACAGACGTCATCTTCGCAACTGGACTGAATGTCTCCTCATAGTCTTCTCCATACTGCTGTGAGAATCCTCTAGTGACCAGGCGAGCCTTGAACCGATCAATGCTCCCATCAGCCTTCTTCTTCAACTTATACACCCACTTGCAAGTAACCGGAGTAATGCCATCAACCTTGGGCACAAGGTCCCAGGTTTCATTCTTCTTCAGAGCATCAATCTCTTCTTTCATGGCACCTTCCCACTCCTTCACTCCAGTGGCCTCGTTGTAGCTTGCAGGCTCTCGCTCATCCAGAGGACCTGCAAAGAAGCAGGAGACAAAGCTCACTGCATTCCCATCACAGTACCGAGCTGGTGGCTTAACCACCCTCTTCGATCTCCGAAGACACGGCTCCTTGCTCACGGCTTCCGTTGCTTCTTAAGGCTCCACTCCTACCTGGGGCAAGCATTGAGCAGTGCTCCCCCTGCTTCCTGAGCCAGAAGGCTCAGCCTCGGAGTTCGAAGCAACAGGAGCTGCTGGTGAAACAGCAAGCTCCTCTTCCAAGCCTTCAGCAGCCTCCACCGGTGCTTCATCAACCTTGCTACTTCCAGTAAGCTCCACCGATCCACCTCCATATGACGTCAGCTCGTCAAATACAACGTCTCTTGACACCACGAACTTCTTCGTCACAGGGTCCATGCATTTCCATCCCTTCTTCCGCTCATCATAGCCAACAAAGACAAGTTTCCTTGCCTTCGCATCCAGCTTTGTCCGTGAAGCATCCGGGACATGCACGTAGCAAGTTGAACCGAACACCCGAAGGTGTCCCACACTCGGCTTCTCCTTCAGCAACAGCTCAACAGGAGTCTTCATGTTGATAGGGCTGAGTGGCATCCGGTTGATAACATAGGCAGCACAAGACATTCCCTCCGCCCAAAAGGACCTTGGGATATCTTTCGCATGAAGCCAGCATTTGCAGGTCTCCGTCAAATGACGGATCTTCCGCTCCGCTACCCCATTTTGTTGTGGAGTGTGAGCACAAGTAAGCTCTCGTTGGATCCCGTGCTTCCTACAGAAGTTAGAAAACTCGGAGGAAACAAATTCTCCTCCGTTATCAGTTCTAAGCTTCTTAATCCGCAAACCAAGCCGGCCTTCTACCAACTCCTTGAACTCCACGAACAAACGGAAGGCTTCCGACTTCTCCTTTAAGAAGTACACCCAAGTATACCTTGAGTAGTCATCAACCAAGACAAGCATGTATCTGCTTCCACCAAGGCTGGCAGTAACAGTCGGTCCCATCAGGTCGCCATGAATACACTCCAATGGTTTCTTGCTCCTTGTTTGTGATTTATCAAATGGAAGGCGATGTGCCTTACCGTATTGACACCCCGCACAAACATGCCCATCACCAAAGGAGGACAACTTCGGCAACCCCCTCACCAGACTTCTACTAGCCATCGCCTTCAGCTTGTCCATGCCAACATGCCCCAGCCTCTCATGCCAGATAGTCGCACTATCATTGGCCCTCATCTTATCAACATAAGCATTGGTGGAAAGAACAAACAAGTTCTTCACCCTCCTCCCAACATGAGCAACATCAGCCTTCACCGCTGATACGTTGCGAAGGAACCTCACGTCTGTTGGCCCAAACAGAACGTGATACCCAGCGTCCACCGCATTGGTCACCGAGAAGAGGTTCTTTTTCATGCCCGGCACGTGATACACACTCCTTAACGTGAGTGGCCCCTGATCACTACCCAAAGACACGACCCCCTCCTTCTCTACTGCATAAACAGTATTATCAGCAGTGATAATAGCTTCATTACCTGAGTAAGCCTGCATGGAGGTGAACTTCAATTTGTCTCCGGTGAGGTGATGACCACACCCGGAGTCCACGATCCACTCGCTGTTGGAGTCCTCAGCAGACAAGGCCCGGACACAAGTGCCCGTCATGAAAGCTCCGCCCCATCCTGCTTCTTCACTTCTTGAGCAAGCTTCCTCCTTTCCTGCAGCATGCCCAGGCTACAGTTTGACCTTGCAGTCCCGCTTGAAGTGCCCTCGCTGATGACACCGGTAGCACTTCAGGTTCTTCTTCCAGTCCTTAGGAGCATTGCTCCTCTCCGGCGGATATGAAGTTGAAGTCTCCTTCTCACCAGCGGCGTGCACCTTCTTCTTCTTCTTCCCTTCCCACCCTTTCTTCTTGCTTGAGAAGAGAGCCTCACTGCCTTCCTGATTTAGGTTCACTCCAGCCATCTGCCTTGCTAAGCTCTCCTGCGAGGCAAGCAGATTCTCCAGCTCCAGCAACAACGGCTGAGTAGCCCACCCTTGAATAGATGTAACAAAGGCCACATACTCCTTCCGCAAGTCGCGGATAATGTGCCTTTTCATCTTTGCCTCAGAGATAGGCTCATCAGGATCCAGTGCCGACAGCTCAGCGCACAAGCTCTTCATCTTTAAGAAGTATTTGGAGCTGGAAAGGTCTCCCTGAGTTGCCCTGGCCAACTCATTCTCCAAGAACTGAAGCCGCGCCACATTCTTCCTATTGAACAACTCATCAATGGTTGTCCAAATATCAGCAGCCGACTCACACCCTACGATGTGATCAAACAGTTCCGGAGACACAGCTCTCTTCAGAATGAACTCCGCCTTAGCATTTGTTCTTCTCCAGAGCCTAACCTGCTCAGCAGTATCGAAAGCAGCAGTAACTTCCTGTCTGTCGTCTCCACCGACGACTTCCCACAGCTCCTCGCCAAGAAGATAACTCTTCATGCACGACTTCCACTTCTTGAAGTTAGTCGCCGTTAAGAGTTCAATGCCCAGACCTCTTGCAAAGCTTCCTTCCATTGCAACACCTGTTGGCAACCTTCAGCAGCAGCTCCGAGCAACAACACAGGTTGATCACCACTCAATCACTGAGTAACAACACTGGCTGACTTCCGCTCACGCAACTGAACCTCAGGAACCTCGCTTTGATACCATGTTAAATTTTCTCAACGTGGTCAGCAAGATAGCCCAAATGCCAAATTAATATCTTCGGAACTACCCAGTTCGCACGTTGAACCTGCGGAAAACCCAAGGACTAGAGGTTTCACCCAACAAACAATGGAAGCACAAGAAGGTCTCTTTTATACATTCACTTCTTTACAATCCGAGGCATACATAGCGAGACATGATTTCGCTAGTATTACAGCTGAAAATAGAAAGAACCAAAAAACAAGCCGGGCGGACAACACCGGAGTCCGCCGAGACCGCGAGGTCGCCGAGACCGCCGAGACCGCTGAGCTCACCCAAGCTATGCTGCAATCCGCCGAATACCACGGAGTCTGCCGAAGCCGCGAGGCCGCGCGGACACACCGTTATTCGCCTCCTGCTGAACCTGAACTGAGGAACACCCCTACCCGCCTGAAGCCGGCGGACAGGTTATTGAAGCTGGCAAAGTTGAAACAGAACTGACAAGCCGCAGAGCGACCTCCTGCTGAGTCCGCAGAGACCGCACACTTCCAAGCACTTGACCGAAGTCACAGCCAAACTCCTGCTCCTTGAAGTTATCCGCGCGACCTGCACACAGCAAACCGTCAGCCTAAAACAATCCGCGCGGACTGGAAAACACAGACCGCAGCTCCTTGCACACCCCAACTTACTGTTCACTCAAGTTACTTAGGTTGTGCCAGGGGGGTCCTATTTATAGGCAGGGTGAGGAGTGTGGTCACCGCCCAAGAGATAGCGACACCGCCCCAGCCCGCGCGAATACAAATCACCGTCCGCTGAGTCCGTGAGGACCTAGCCGGTCACCAAGGAAAACCGCCAGGAGCTAGGCATCCATTGACGAACCCTCTCCAGTTCGCCCAAGCTAAGCGGACAAGGCATCAGCCCGCAAAGCTCCAACCACTGCAGGACAGCAACCCCCTTCAATGGCAGTCCGCACCAACCCGAGGCAGTCCGCAAGACTCACACCTCAATCCGCCACAAGTCCACGACCAAAGGCAAACAGCAACAGTACGCCCGGTCACAGCGGACTTCGCGGATACGGCGGACACCATGAACTTGACACAAAGTGTGACCAAGTCCAAAACCATCAAGGGCCAGTGCGAGCATGGCGGACACAAACTACCGTCCGCCAAATACCCAAGCACAGAACGCAACCAGTCCGCGAGCTCCTCGCACTTGTCCAACACAGCAACTTCCTCCCGGACTCCAAACACCAGTCCGCCAACCGGTCTCCACAGCAAGACACCTGCTGTAACACCAGAACTTGACAAGGCCTCAGCCAAGCTCTAAGCCCAGTCTGCAATAGCCCACACCGCAGACACTTCAGTCCGCAAGGCTTCCCGCGAACTCGAGCCAACCTGCCTATCAGCACAAGCTTGCACCCGCAGCCACTGAGCAATGCACCAGTCCGCAAGCTGTAACACCCCCTATCCGTCGCATAGCATATAGCAGTAGGTCCGGCTGGGGCCCGACGCCATATACCACAGACAGACCGGGTGGTTACTTATGGAAACCATCCAACCAATCTCAACGTCCTACACAGAGCATTCTAGCGGAAGCAGTTTAAATAAGTTGTACACAAGAACCCAGCAACAGGCATGAATGTCCACTAATACCAAAAGGAATGTTATTACAAAATACTCATAAGTCGGCCTTAAGGCCTTACAAAACGTTCCACTTGTTTAATACATGATTTACAAACCTCGGCACGCAGGCCGGTCATACATGAATAAAACAGAAAAACATTTCCATTTGGGCCTTTGAGGGCCAGCTTCGCAAAAAGGGCTTTAGCCTGCTACTGACCGCTTGGTCCAGCTGCACCTGCAAGCAACACACCACCGCACGGTGGCAAACAAGGCAACGGTCAGCAATGCTGACCAAATTATAACGATCCCGCCCCCAACTCGGGGCGGCGATGCTCCTTCCCTGCATTTCATTAGCACAAGCGAGCAATGCATAAAACCATAGCCATTTCAACACAGACGTTGGCTCGAATGGCCACACGTCCCGTGCACTCAGGGCACATTCTCGGTGAACCGGTCGATGTTACGTCAATTAAAGCCATTAACATTCCGGACTCACCACTGCCACTTAGACGGCCATTCCTATGAGCAATTCGTCTTCATGGTATTGGTCACGTCAATTTAAGCCATCGACCACCGAAGACCCCCATCTATGCCAACGGCGAGTGCCATGTAACTTTAGGTCTCTCTAACCCGAACGACATAAAGCGGGTACGGCTCCATCTAACCCGTGCTCACATCGCAACGACAATTTAAGCCATATGCGCGGGTCAAACTTTCACCGAGTCCCATTCTAACACAAGTCACATAACCCTGTTATGTTCAAGTTGGCTCTCAGTCCACCAAGTTGGCAAGACCTCGTGTCCGCCCAGTTTTCCGGGTGCACCTTTGGGTTAGTCCCCAAGGCTCCCTGCTGCAATCTACCGCGTAGAAAACCCGAAAAACACCCAATAGCACGGAGTCTTCTCCGGCCTTATGCAATGCAACATCACCGATTCGGACTAACATGTCCGGGTAGGCTTCACACAAAATGCCTACGTCCGTTCTCACATACGGACTCTAAACAACGGGGACTTTACATATCTACCCGAAGGAACGCCACCAACTCTCCGCAAACTCGCGAGAGGGGGCTTCCTATGCTAAGAAAAGGAGCGATTCAAGCTCAAGATGAGGATCGTTACCCTTGCGTTCCTCTTTGGCGCCATCGAAAAGTAATCGGATGGAAATGACCGCACTAGCGTTGCCTCCGCGGATCCGGAGTCGGCTTGTGATTCGGAGCTCCGAAGCTCCTCCAATGGCGGATCTAGATCCTCTTCCTCTTGCCTTAGCTCTTCTTTCTCCAAGGGTTTGGAGAGATGAAAAGGGTGAAAAGTGAAGGATTTTCTAAGTCAAACCCGAGTATATCCTCTCAGGAACCAACCCCAGCCGTCGGATCTCAACCTAAGAAAACGAGCGGCTTTGATTCGGGGCTGAAATGCCCAATCTGGACCGAAAACTCTTTTTCTTTCTCTTATGGATTGTGGTTGTGAGAGTTGTTGCAGAAGAAGATTTGCAGAGAATGGCAGAATGTGTGTCACGCCCTTTTCTGTGTCCATGGAATAGCCTGTGATGCCCTGCATAAATCGCCTTCTGTCAAAATCCTTGAATCTTCTTGAAATACATGAAAACCTACAAAATCTTCTGAATTAATTGCACACGGAATTTGAATATCGTTGGAACACGCTACTATCGTCGAACTGAGCCTCAGTGTTCGAACTGCTGACGGACGAAGTCCCGTGTCGAAAATCCGAGCTGACACGATCGCGAATGGAGTTCGACGATGTCGAGCTCGATCGCGATAGGAGTTCGACGATGTACCCGACTTTATTTGAAAAACCGTCTTGAGGGCCCCAAACCTAACTACAACCCTTACACTCAATTCTAATTGACTTTTCAACAATGAGGTCAAAACAGGTTTCCTAGCACTGCAAATTAGTAATAGGGTGTTCCAACAATCTCCCCCTATTTGGGTTAGGATTACTATTTACAGAAATTAGAATAGGGCGTGTCCACGTGTGCCCATTCGCCGTCAAAATCGTCCTGAACCCGCACACGGGTGCCCCCGTGTCACTGACACGCCCGTTTCCAGACACGCCTGGGCCGTGTACCCCATTATTTTCTCCCGTTTTCAACCCGAGTACCGTTCTAGGACACGCCCGTGTCCTTGCCCGTGTCACTTTGACGGGGCCCCCACCGTGTACACGGGACATTTCGTCGAGGGAAGATTGACGACTCGATGACACGGCCCTGGACACGCCCGTGTCCTAGGCCGTGTGCCTTGACTCGACGATCGTCGAGTGAATCTCGACGATTTCACCTTGACGATCGTCGACACGGGTCGACACGCCCTACGACACGCCCGTGTCGCAGGCCGTGTACCCATTCTCGACGAATCGTCGAGCATAACTCGACGATTTCACGGCTAAGTGTCGACACGGGTCGACACGCCCTGCGACACGCCCGTGTCGCAGGCCGTGTGCCCATTCTCGACGAATCGTCGAGAATAACTCGACGACTTCGCGGCTAAGTGTCGACACACGCTTGACACGCCCTGGGACACGCCCGTGTCCCAGGCCGTGTGCCTTCAGCCAGAAACCAAAACTGGCCCAAAACGTCCCCCTTTGCTCCTTTGAGTTTCGGGGCGTTACACAAGCCTCCATCCGCTCAGGCCGCTCCTTGGCAATGCCAATCAACAAACACCCTATCCGCAGACACCAGGAAGCATAGTCTGCGGACTCCATGCAACAATCCGCTCAGAAGAACAGCCGGCTTTCCACTAGACTTTCCACCAGGCCGCACAACGCAGTCCGCCCAGTCCACCCAGTCCGCCAAAGCTGTCCGCCACAGGCCGCCCGGCCTGTCCCGTCATCCACTTCCACATCATAAATTTCAACAAAGTTGACCAAAGTAAACACTAACCCTAAATGGGTCAAACTAACGTACGCAAGGGCCAATTGAAGTTCCCTTAACTAAGTGGACCCCACCCAAGCCCTCCTAACCCTAGAGTGAGGCCAATGGATCTCCTAGGACCCATTGGGGTCCACCCAAGGGGCTAGGTTGACAAAAGTCAACTCTAACCCTAAATGGGTCAAACTGACCTACACAAGGGCCAATTGAAGTTCCCTTAACAAAGTGGACCCCACACATACCTTCATAACCCTAGTGAGAGGCCAATGGGACACCAAGGACCCATTGGGACCAATCAAAAAGGCTAAGTTGACCAAAGTCAACTCTAGCCCTAAAGTAGTCAAGGTACCCTGCCTAAGGGTCAAGTGACCTCCAAAAGGCCAAGACAACCCTACCTAGGCCTTAGGGGAGTCCAATGGCTCACTAAGGACCCATTAGGGGCAACTTCAAATACCAAATTGACCAAAGTTAACACTAGTCAAGGTTTAGGTCAAGCTAGCACAAATGGGCTAACTCTAGCTCAAGCCCATTTCACTTGGGCTAACCTTGCCTTGATGGATGAAATGAACATGTGGGCTACCATTGAGTTAGGTAGGAGTCAAATTCAGCTTGGTTTGTAGGAGAGAGAAAAATCACCAAAGGAAAGAGAGAGAAAATGAAGGAAAGAAAAGGAGGAAGACTTTGGGCTCCTCCTTCCCCTTCCCCAACCTCCTATTCATTGCTCTAGGACAAGGAAGGCAGCCCTAATTCAACCAGCTAATCCTTGACTGGTTGGAGCCAAGCTTCATCCTCTACCAACAATGGACGACATTATTGACTAAGGCCAATAATGGCAAGGTCTCCTACAGCCACCTAATACCTCATTTCATCTTCTTAAAAGCCTCACTGGACTCCAAGGAGTCATTTCTACCACTTACTTGAAGGAGCCAAGCAGTTCCACTGTACAGTTGCAAAAATCCGACCACCACCACCACCATGGC
Organism: Platanthera guangdongensis; assembly: GCA_039583875.1. Classification (NCBI taxonomy): domain Eukaryota; kingdom Viridiplantae; phylum Streptophyta; class Magnoliopsida; order Asparagales; family Orchidaceae; genus Platanthera; species Platanthera guangdongensis. The sequence goes on from CM077150.1 coordinate 217,110,353, forward strand.
TTCCCGGCGATCTTCCCGACTTCAGGCCGCCAGAAAGGTCCTCCTCCTCTCCTTACTTCATGGGTAGATCATAGCATCCTTTAGGGCCAAGGTTCGGGCTCAATTGAGCACGGTCCAAGTTCGAAATTTCATGGATTTTTCGTGAATTTGCACCTATCGGGATCGCTGTAATAGGGCTCTCCGGCGGCTGTGCCGCCACCTGGTGACAGCCACCACCTCAACGGAGGTGGTGGTGGCGGTGGACGGTCGGGGAGGTGGCCGGATCGCCGGCGGCAGCGGCTGGAAGACGCTCCAGGAATATCCAATCAAGACTGTAGGCTGGAGGTAGAAGATGAAGGGATGTCGTCCACTATTGCGTCAAGATCCATGCTATATATGATAATATACTATAGGATATAATTTCTGATTATTTAATTATGTCACACATTTTGTATTTAATGGTGTTAATTTTTAAAAATACTTAGGCCCATCTGCTGAACAAGTCACCGACATGAAACTTGTAGCCTGGAGAGTCTAGTGTACAGCAAAATTGATTGGAACCCATTTGGGTGCTTGGTTTGACCAGGGCACACATTTTGGTGGGACCTATACCTAGGGCTATCCTGAGATTAAAAAGGGTGCCCACCCTTTATCCCTGGCCCAAATGACTTCAAATTTGGGCAGGGAGTCCTCCTAAACTAAATCTAGGCCTGCCCCAACCTGGGAATTTCTGGGGACAATATTTCTATAGTTTTGGAAATTATTTAATTTATCTAGGGTTAATTAATTTAACTGCTAAATGACCTACAAACTCACCCAAATTTTGTTGAGTGGTTCTTTGCGGTATTATAAAGCTCTGTTTAAAATTTCATCACATTTGGAGGTGGTTTGAACTGAAATCATGCAAACCCTAGACCTGCCCTAAAAAGGGTATTTTGGTAAAAACTGCACTTTTGCTTTTGAGTGTCCAAATCACCTCAATAGAGGTTGGAATTGGGGCCCATGGCTTGGCATTACTTTTTGCACCTTCCCATTAAAGATGGGGTAGATTGGAATTGATTTGCCCTAAGATCTAAGGCCAAGCCATAAGGAAGGGTTTTTGTGCCTTGTGAAGAGCATGAGGCCAAAACACCTTGAATGGACTTGAGATTTTGTAGGGAGGGTGCTAGGGTATATAAAACCCTCTGGTAAGAATATTAAGAAATTTTGGAAAGGGTGGGGCCTACAAAACCCTAACCCTAGCTTAGGGCATAAACTTTCTAGTGCTAGGATAGGTTAGTGAAAACCCTTGAAATATAATTAAATTTGGGTAGTGTGGTCATAAGGATATATTGAGCCTCTGGTAATTTATTTGGGAATTTTGGATTACTAGTACTAGCACTTCGTTTGTAACCAATGGGATTGCCTATTTAATGAATTGGTCATTATGATACCACTGCCTACTGGAATGTCATGAACATTTGGCAGAGGGAGTTTTAGACCATAGATCATATATGAATTTTAATAGTATTTTTGAATACATAATTAGGGTACCTACTTCACAAGTTCATAAATTTGGGAATTTGCTAAATAATTCTTATAGAGCTTCATACTTGTTGAAAAATTTTGAAACTTGATAAGTAGTGTTCGTACTTCATTATGCTCATATGGGAATTTATTTGGAATTTTTAGATGAATATTTGTTATACCTTGTTCATTAACCCATTAACTTGGGATATTATGAGAAAAACAAGTATAGACCTTATTATTCAAAGATAAATTATGAAACTCGATCTAGAGTACTTAAATGACCTTACAATCATCCTTGAAGTTTCTCTGAATTTTTGGAAGTATTAATGTTGTACATTCTCTTAAAATGATTTATTATGGGATATATTTGAAATTAAAATTAAGGGTTTAAACCTTGCTGAAAAAGTGGGAGACTTTGGATTTTCAGTTATTTAGTCATTTTGTATTTAATATAAATTTAGTGGAATATTATCTTGTCTGAAATTGATACTTCATGTTCAAACTTGGGATTTTTGGCTACTAAAATAATTAAATAAATTAGCAGATAAATAGGAAAATGGGGAAATTCTGGATTTAGGCCACAAAGGTTATAATAGCCTTCCAATAATTATTATAGTAGTACTTGATGATTATTTGGTATACCACCCATTTTACGAGTCATATAGCTTAAGTGGTCTGCATATAGTAAAAACTACAGAAACTATGTTGGAGTATAACTTGAGCACATGAGTTGGGATTAGTGGTTGGCTGGTTTGGATAGATAAAAATAAGTTTCACCATTAGAAGTAGGATGAGTAAAAGGGTTGGATTTGCTAGTGTTAGGCGATGCTCGGGATCGATGAAAGATCGTCTTTCTCATGGAGAGGAAAGGTCAAATGCACTAAGGTTAGACCCAATGCAAATTTTAAGGGACTAGGAGTTGGGTATTAACAAACAAGAATAAGTGCCTTGCGAAAGGGAGTTTTGGGCGTAATCCCATCGTTGTTCCTAGAGCCTTCGAGAGCCTTTCACGGGGTATACCTTGGGCAGTCCTGGGCTAAACCGAAATTGTAGGCAAAACTGAAATGCAAGAGTAACTAGTAAATCTAGGGTTTCACCTTCACTCACCTCGACGTCTCGGGGTGGTAGGATGGGTCACTCGGGTTGTAGGCTCAGTGGTTTTGGTGGTGGGCAGGTTGGCCCGGCAAGCTTTGGCTCGTTTGTTGTTTATGATGGGCAGGTTGGCCCAGCGAGCTTTGGCTCGGTTGTTGTTTATGATGAGCAGGTTGCCCCGTCGAGCTTTGGCTCGGTTATTGTTTATGATGGGAAGGATGGTCCGGAGATCTTTGGCTCGGTTGTTATTGTAACACCCCCATCCGTCGCATGCCATATAACAGAAGGTCCAGCTGGAACCCGACTCCATATACCACAGACAGTCGGAAGGGTTAACAAATGCATACTCAAACCATCCAATTATGACTACTCGTCCTACACAGAGCATTCTAGCGGAAGATTTTAAAGTTGAAAGAACCCAAACATAAATCCATCAATATGAATGTCCACAGCTACAACAACAGGAATGAAATCCCAAATACACAGAAACGGGTACATGGCCTTATGGCCTTACAAATGTTCACTTAATAAAGAGTGTTTTACATACATCGGCTCGCAGGCCGGTCACACATGATAAATGTAAAAAAACAGCTATTCTACGGCCTTCTAGGGCCAGCACAGTATCATGGGCTGCAGCCCGCTATTTGGCGCTCGGCTCCGCAGCACCTGCACGCACATACCACCGCACGGTGGCAAACAAAGCAACGGTCAGCTAAAAGCCGACCAAATTATAACGACCCCTCCCCTTTCGCGGGACGGCGATGCTCTTTCCCTACATAACATTAGACCAATAAAATAATATAGCGCAATTATACTTCGCCACAGGTGTAGGCTCCCATGGCCAAACACCCCGTGCACTCAGGGCACATTCATGGTGAACCCTGACCCATCAGTGCATTGACCACCACCCCCAGGATGGCAACAACATGTGAGCATTTAGCCTTTCTGACCACTGTCTAAGGCTCCGACTATACCAACGGCGATTCCCCGTCTTCGGGTCTCTCGCACCGAACCGCATAGCATAGGTCCAATTCCACTTGCCCGTTGCTCACGCCGCATATACAATTTAAGTCCTATGCGCGGGCCAAGCTTCTCTCGGATCCCAAATTTTTCCAAAACAATCTCATAACCCAGTTATGATCGAGGCCGGTTCCTAGACCGCCAAGTTAGCAGAACACGTTTCCGCTCAGATTTTCGGGTGCGCCTTGAAGCTAACCTCCAAGGATCCCTGCTGCAATCTACCGCGTAGAAACCCGAAAACTCCAAAGCACGGAGTCTTCTCCGGCAAAACCACATCAAATGCAACATCACCGATCCAGACGGTATACGTCCGGGTAGGCTTCACACACAATGCCTATGCCCGTACTTACGATTCCGGACTCTATATGCAACACAAGGGGGACTATTTACATCAACCCCAAGGAACACCACACAATCACCGCACACTCGCGGGAGCGGGATTCCCTATGCAGAAAGAAAGAGCTTCAAATGCTCAAGTTGAGAATCGTTACTCTTGTAGTTCATTTTGGCGCCATGGAAAAACTACGCGGTTAGAACTCTTCGCAACGACCTTCCCTCCACGGATCCGCTCTCTGATTTCGAAAAGGTGCTCCGATGCTCCGCCGGCGGCCGGAAACCTCCTTCTTCTTCCTCGTCTCTCTCACTTTGGAAGGAGAAAGCTTTGGAGAGAAAATGAGGGATTAACCCCCTATTCCTGGCCTTAATAGAGCAGGGTCTCATCTGAGCCGTCGGATCTAAATTAAAGAAAATGAACGGCTCAGATCTGCACAAAATACTCCAGACCTGGGCCGAACACGGCTTGGCACACGGCCGTGTCCCAGGCCGCGTGCCTCGATCCAGGCACGATCCACGAACTGAGAAACGCACACGGGCCAAGACACGCCCGTGTCTCACCTGACACGCGCGTGTCCGGTTCCTCGACATGCCCGTGTTCATGGGCGTGTCACGCATAACCGCCACGGCAACGGACACGACCCAACTTGACACGGGTATGGACATGGGTAGGCACACGCCCGTGTCGGATGACACGCCCATGTCATCCGGTCGTGTTCCTAGCCGTGTCCTTCTCGGGATGAAAACGACCAGAAAATCACCAGCCATACACGGCCTTGGACACGCCCGTGTCTGAAAGATATGGTACCTAAACACCTAGAGGGGGGGGGGGTGAATAGGTGACCTAATCCTTTTCTTACTTTTGTTTGGCAGTCAACAGTTTTATAACACAGATTTCTGAATAAGTTATCACAGCACACAGCAATTCTCAACACAGTACAATCACAGCACAGAATACACAAGATTTTATAGTGGTTCCCCAATCTTTGGGTACATCCACTTTCCCCCTTCGCCTATCTAGCAGTGTACTAGATTCGGCCAAACTTCTCCACTAACTCAGAACCAAACTAGGTTCCTACCTCAGGCCCAAAGCCTTACACTCAGCCAAAAGGCCTACACTCAGCCACCCAGGCCTACACTCAGCCAATTAAAGGCCTACACTCAGAGTTCTTCATCTCCTACACTCAGGCACCAAGCCCTACCCTCAGCCTTTATAAAATAGGCTTACAATCACTCAGATCCAATGGATCTTACAAGTTTAAAATAGAAATTACAAATGCTAACTCTACAACTCAGAAAGGATGAGAGGAGTTGAGAGTTTCTTGAGGAGTTCTTGGAAGAACTCAGCTTGATCCAAACTGAATTAGCTTTCTTCAAAGCTTCTTGAGTAGAACTGAATTAGTCTGAATCTTCTGCAGTTGATCCTTGATCTCTGCTTCTTGAAATCCAGATGACTCTGAATTGTTCTTCTCAGCCTTAGTTCCAAAGACTGAATCCTTGGTTGGAGCTCTCTCTCTCCAACTACTTAGATCTGCAGTTGGACTGCCTGATCTTCTTGTGTTGATCCTCTATGTATCACTTCTTGATTTAATCTGATCAACCACTTCAATTATTCTCACAACAAGTAATGATTGTGAACAACTTAACCACTTAACAACTTGACTTCTATTATATTTTTTTCTGTAAACTATGGGTGCCTATTTATAGGCTTCCTTCATGGTAACCGGCTGATCCGGTTTATAACAGACTTTTGACTTCTCTGACAGTTGATGTAGACCGGCTGGATTGGCAGCTGTCATGTCAACCAGTCACTTCTTGAAATTCTCTAACTGTCAGTTAGTGTCGAGACTTTCTGTTCTTAAGTGTCGACACTTATAGACCAAGTGTCGACACATGTTGTGTAAGTGTCGACACAAGTCTACAAGGTGTCGACACAATTCCTTGTATGTCTCGACACAGTTTCTTCTGCATGTGTCGACACTAAATTGAGTGTCGACACAAGTACTTGTACTTCATTCTTAATCTGTATTCTTCTAAGTGTCGACACATCTCCTTTGTGTCGACACATCTTCATGTGTTGAAACTGTCAAGTGTCGACACTGATTCTTGGTGTCGACACAAGTCTTCATTCTTGATTCTTCAGCTGAGTGTCGACACATTCCCTTAGTGTCGACACTTATACTTAGAATATTTTACAACTTTTCTGTTCTTTGCTAAGTGTCGACACAGCTCCTTGTGTCGACACTTTCTTCAAGTGTAGAGTCTTTAACTAAGTGTCGACACATTGTGCTGAGTGTCGACACTTTCTTCAAGTGTTGACTCTTCTGATTGTGTGTCGACACATTGTGCTGAGTGTCGACACATTCTTTAAATACTGAGTCTTTAGCTAAGTGTCGACACATTGTGTTGAGTGTCGACACTTACTTCCAGTGCTGAGTCTTCTGCATAGTGTCGACACATTGTGTTGAGTGTCGACACTTGTACTTAGATTCTGCAGACTTTTGCTGAGTGTCGACACTCACTTCAAGTGTCGACACTTTCTGGTGTTGACTCAGCTCTTCTAGGTGTCGACACTTCTGCTAAGTGTCGACACAGCTTTTCTGCATTCTTCTACACTGAGTGTCGACACAGCTCCAAGTGTCGACACTTTCTGACTGGTGTCGACTCTTCTTCCCAGGTGTCGACACAATGACTCCAAGTGTCGACACTGCATGTCTGGGTGTCGACACAAGCTTTCTCAAGTGTCGACACTTTGCCTCTGGGTGTCGACACATGGACTTAGAAATTTTCAGCTTCAGTCCAGTGTATACCTAACCTGCACAAGTAACTCAAACAAACATCAAATACATTCTGATGTATATCATTGAGTTAGGTGAGGCTTCTTCAAATCAGGTACATTTGACCAATGTACCCAACAATCTCCCCCTATTTGGAGAAGTCATAACCCTTAGTCAATGATATACACCACTCATAATTAAAAATTACAAAATGATGTAAAGCATATAAATGACAACAGGGTAAACTTGAACATGTAATAAAGCACACATGTATACTTATTAAACATTGCAGAACAATTAAGAAACACACATATTTCAGAACATTCATACTATATTTAATATACTGTTCCAATAATGTTCCTTATACATTTTCAATGAAGTATTACAATGTTTTTCACTCAACAGATTACAACAAGCATCAAGTTAATTCCTAATCTAGTGCTGATCAGGTTCTTTAATAACAATGCCTTTTCCAGCTTTAACTTGAGCTTTCACAGCAGCAGCAGCAGCAGGCTCAGCTTCAGCAGTCTTCTTCCCTTTAGAGTCTTCTTCTTCTGTTCTTCAGCCTTGATCTTTTGTCTTTCAAAATAATGATAGGGCTTAGGAAAGTACTTGCTAGGCTCCACAGCTGTTGGAGGTAGCTTTCCTAACTTAGCCTTCCTTCTAAATTGGACAATTGCTTCCTGCCTACTCTCATGCTTTCTCCATTCAGCCTCTGAGAACCACTTGTTCCTCTCATGGGCATTGTCCTTGGCAGCTTTCCAGGCTGTGAGAATTATGTTCCTAGAAGTAGGGCTCCACTGTTCAAAATCTGGCTTTTGTTCAGCAAGTTCCCTGAACTTCTTTTTGACAGCCTAGTTTCTTCTTCTTTGTCCAAAGCCTCTTGCATTGCAGCTGTGATAGGTTGAACAACCTTTTCCAGAATAATATTAGGCTTGCCAGCAGGTGGACTATACATTGTGCTAATATCTGCATGAATCATTTCAAAGTCTGGAGGTGGATAGATTACATCAGCCACTGCTTGTTGCTCACCTCCAAGATATGCTCCTTGAATGCCAGATTCACCTACTTCATTGTCATCACACAGGGGAGGATATCCAAGTGTAGCCCTTATAGAATTTGAAATCCATTTTGCATGCTCAGAACTGGCTTGACTAACACTCTCTCCCCCTTTATGACTTCTTGTGCTACATGATCTCTCACATCATCTTTCTGAAATCTGATTTGGCTATCCAAATACCTTATGCCCTCTTTAAAGAAAGGTCTAAGCTTTGTAAGCTGTTCTGAAATGACCTTCTGTGAGTCTTTTATTGCAGTCTGTACAGCAGCAATCTCTGCTTGAAATATCTTATCAAAATCAGCCTTGGCAGCAGCAGAGGAGGTTGAAGGTTCATCTGACTTATTCTTGAGTTCTGTGACTATTGCATTGTGAGATGCAGTCAGATTATCATTCATCCTTAACTGATTCTCCAGCACATAGCCTTGCTTGAGTGCTATATCATCCACTTTCTCTTTAATTGTTTCTTGATGTTTAGCCAGATATACCACAGCATTAGCACCCTTGGTAAAATTATCAGTCATCTCCTTTTTATTAAGGTTCATTTCAAACCTTATTGACTTGATTTCCTGTCCCAGATCAGATTGTAGAGCTTTGTGTCCTTCATCAACATAAGTTTCCAAAGCTTCCTTTGTTCATCCATCTTGATTTGCAAGGCAAGCAATAGAGCACTGTAATCAGTGGATGGTGATTGTTGAACTAAGGAATGTTGAGCAACTGTTTGTAGAGCCTTCTTATAGCTCTGGCTCCTTCTCTTGAATACAAAGAACTTCTTTTTCTGAGCTTGCTCAGCTTCATCATCTTCAGATTCAGATGTACTTGCTATATCCACCCTATCCTTAGGGCTGGATGGTTTTTCAGTATGCACATCTTGTGCCTTCTCAGTATCTAGCCTTATAGGCTCTTCTTGAATATCCAAAGTCTCCCCTCAGCAGCAGCATCCTTCACTGCATCAGCAGCATTCTTTTCCATATCAAAATCTTCTTGATCTAAGTTCAAAAAGAGATCTTCCATGTATATTCTGCTGGAGACTGTGCAGGAGATGTACTTGGTTCTTCAACCACTGTATCAGGTATCACAACAGATGTGTCTGGAAGAACAACATCTGGTTCTTGGTTTGCTGGCTGATTTTGCTGATGGACATCAGACAATTCAGAATCTATTACAGAAAAATCTAATGTATTAAGGTCAGTAAGTACCTCTTGGATGATGAGGGTAGCCTGCTCACTATCCAGTGTAGATGGATGTTCTACAGCTGGAGGCTCCCCCTGGATATCAGCTGGCTCCTGAGGAGCAGGTGACTTTTCTGCAGTCACATCTACTGGACTGTCAGGAGTGAAGACCACATGTTCTTCACTGCCTGAGCTGCTTGAGGACTCTTGAGGCACAGCAGCAGTCTTCCTCTTCTTCCTGGGAGGAGAGTCTCTCTTAGAAGCTTGTTTCTCAGGGGTGGTCAATTCCTTTGACACCAGCACCCTTTCCCATCTAGAGAATATCCTGGAGTCCATTCTCCTCATATGATTGATCTTAGATCCTGCAGCAGTGCTCATTACCTCTGGAATTGATCCAGCCAGGTAGAGACTTATTATCCTGCCCAGATTGGGCTTTTTCAGGCTTTCCTTTACTTTCTCATAAACCACCATTGACCAATCTGTCTTCAGAGTGAAGATGATTCTGGTCATGATATTAAACATGGAGGCTGACACCCTGTCATGCCCTCCTGGTTTGCTTAGAAGAACCTTGCCTACACTACTTCAGACAAGAACTTGCCTTGATTGTTCATCCCCTTCCTGTTGAAGACTGATCCCACTTTCATCTTTGGATCCAGTCCACACCAAGTAAGAGCTTCCCTGGTCTTAGAAGCAGTTACTTCCTCTTCTTCTTGAATCTTAGGTAGCTGAAGTACCTTTCTTAAAGACTTGGGTGATAGTTTGACCTTGGTGCCATGCACCCTTGACTTAATCCTGAAGCCTGAGTCATCTATGGACGCACCAGAAAGGAATTCAATGACTTCCTTCTTCCATATTTTCGTTGGTTCTGAAACCAAGAACTCCAATCCTGAATTGGCAATTAGGGTTATCACTGATTTGAATTCCTGATCGCTGTCGTCGAAATGCGCCTCGCACGAGCTCATAGCCCTCGTTGACGTTCTCTTCCAGCTTGGGAGCCATTAGGGTTTGAAGATTTAGTCTTGAGATGAGAGAAATGTCGACACAAGAGTTTAGGTCTCGAAACTTTGAAAGCGTGTCGACAATCAAAGACAGAACCCTATTTATACCTTTCTTGTTTGAAGACGAACAGGCGGGATGAATTTCTAATGATGTGTCGACACTGTCAATAAGTGTCGACACTGACTTATAATGTCTCGACACACATGTGTCGACACAAATTTAGTCAACAGATTTTATGTGTCGACACTTGGTTAAGTGTCGACACCACTATACTCGACATGTGTCGAGACTTTACTTAGAAAAATTCTGAGTAAAACTTAAGTGTCGACACTTTATTGGATGTGTCGACACCTACTCGACATGTGTCGACACTAACATTCTGAAGTGTCGACACTAACTTCCTAGATGTGTCGACACCATTTTCCTGAAGTGTCGACACTTACTATTCTGTGTCGACATAGACTTGTCTATGTGTCGACACCTTTTTACTTAGCCAATTTTTGTTCTGTATACTTAGTCTAAGTTTATCATACCTAGTTCAATTTTGAACCTATTAAACTTAGCTTCTTCTAAGGGCTTAGTGAACATATCAGCTATCTGATTATCTGTTTTAACATATTCAAGTGCAATATCATTTCTTTCTACATGCTCCCTAAGAAAGTGATATTTAATCTCAATATGTTTAGTTCTACTATGTGATACAGGATTATTAGCTATGGAAATAGCACTAGTAGAATCACAATAAAGTGGAGTTCTACTTACCTGACATCCATAGTCTTCTAGCTGATGTTGAATCCACAGAAGTTGAGCACAGCAACTTCCTGCAGCTACATATTCTGACTCAGCTGTGGAGATGGCCACACTGGTTTGCTTCTTACTACTCCATGAAATGAGTCTTCCACCTAGGAATTGACAGGATCCAGTAGTGCTCTTTCTATCTTCTTTGCATCCTGCAAAGTCTGCATCTGAATAACCTGTTAGATCAAAATCTCCATTCCTAGGGTACCAGAGGCCTAGATAAGGTGTGCCCTTTAGATATCTCAAGATTCTCTTGACTGCAGTCAAGTGAGACTCTTTAGGGCAGGCTTGATACCTGGCACAAACACATGTAGCATACATAATGTCAGGTCTACTTGCAGTCAAGTAAAGTAGGGAGCCAACTATCCCTCTATACAAGGTTTCATCCACAGGTTTCCCTGCATCATCCTTGCTTAGAGACATACTTGACCCCATAGGAGTCTTCATGGTACTGGAGGAATCCATACCATATTTCCTTATGAGTTCTAGGGTGAACTTAGACTGACATATGGATAATCCACTTTCAGTCTGTTTAACTTGGAGACCCAAGAAAAACTTCAGCTCTCCCATACTACTCATTTCAAATTGACTCTGCATAAGCTTTGCAAACTTTTTGCAAAGGCTACTTTCAGTAGACCCAAATATAATGTCATCTACATATATTTGGACAAGTATTACTTTGCCTCTAGATTCCCTAAGGAATAGAGTCTTATCTATTTTCCCCCTTGTGAACTTGTTCTCAATGAGGAAACTAGATAGGGTTTCATACCAAGCTCTAGGAGCTTGCTTTAACCCATACAATGCTTTCCTAAGTCTATAGACATAATGTGGAAGAGTAGGATCAACAAAACCTGAAGGCTGCTCCACATATACTTCTTCTTTTAAATTACCATTAAGGAATGCTGACTTCACATCCATTTGGTATACTTTGAATCCTTGGTAGGTTGCATAGGCCAAGAACATCCTGATGGCTTCCAGTCTGGCTACTGGAGCAAAGGTTTGATCAAAATCAATACCTTCTTCTTGCCTATATCCTTTTGCAACCAATCTTGCCTTATTCTTAATGATGACTCCTTGTTCATCTAACTTGTTTCTGTAGATCCATTTTGTTCCTATCACATTGTGATCTTTAGGCTTAGGAACTAAGTCCCAAACCTTGCACCTCTTGAACTGGTTTAGCTCTTCCTGCATAGCTTCAGTCCACTGTGGATCTTGTATTGCTTCTTCAAATTTCTTTGGTTCTATTTGAGACAGAAAACTTGAATATACTGCAGCATTCTGATTTCTGCTCCTTGTCTGAACACCTTGTCTTGGATCTCCAATGATCAGCTCCACTGGATGATCTCTTAGATGCCTGTTGGCTGGAGGCATCCTTACTTCTGGTTGTACTTCTTCAGCATCTTCATTATGCTGAGTTCCTTGTACTTCTTCAGCTTCTGGTACATGTAGTTCTCCCCCTGGACATGAGCCATCTTCTTCTACTTGCTGTCTTGCAGCAGGTACATCTTCCATGGTTAGCTTGTCCATCTTCTTAGAAAGACCTGAGGGGCTGCACACACTACTAGACAACTCATTGTTAATTAGTTGTGACTCATCAAAAACTACATGCACAGATTCCTCTACAACTTGTGTAGTCAAGTTGTAGACTCTATAAGACTTACTATTACTGCTGTACCCAACAAACACTCCCTCTTGGGATTTGGCAGCAAACTTAGTTAAGTAAGTCTTCCCATTGTTAAGTATGAAGCATTTACAACCAAAAATCCTGAAATAGGATAGATTTGGTTTCCTGCCTTTCACTACTTCATAGGGGGTCTTGTTTAACTTTTTAGTGATGGTAGCCCTATTTATCACATGGCATGCAGTGTTTACTGCTTCAGCCCAGAAATATTCTGGCAGTGATGAATCACTTAATAGAGTTCTACCAGCCTCTATCAAGGTTCTATTTTTCCTTTCAGCAATGCCATTTTGCTGAGGTGTTCTAGGTGAAGAGAATTCTTGAAATATCCCATAGTCTTCACATAATTTTGTCATGCTTTCAGATTGAAACTCTGTACCATGGTCACTTCTAATTTTGACCACTGTACAGTTCAATTCATTCTGAATTTGCTAACAAAACTGTGGAAGACACTAGGTGTTTCAGATTTCTGCTTTAAGAAGAACACCCAGGAAAACCTTGAGTAGTCATCAACAACTACAAAGGTGTAGACCTTCCTACCTAAGCTGTGAACTGGCATTGGACCAAATAGATCCATATGCAAGAGGTATAAACACCTCACAGCATCCTTGTTGTCAATGCTTCTAAAGGTGGATTTAGTCTGCTTGCCCTTTTGACAAGCTGAGCAAATGCCATCTTTGACACACTTAACTTGAGGACCATTCCTCACTAACTCTTTACTAAAGAGTTTGCCAATAGTCTTGTAATTAAGATGAGCAAGCCTCTTGTGCCACTTGACACATTGAGAGACTGTCTCATCAGCTACAAGACAAACTGGAGAACTATTGTTCTCAACCATAATGTCTAAACAATAGACATTTCTCTTCCTATAACCTGTCAAAATGATCTTTTGATCACTTGACCTCTTGATATGACAACCATTTTTAACAAATGAGATGTCATACCCTACATCACTTAATTGACTTATACTAATGAGGTTATGTTTCAAACCTTTAACATAAGCCACTTGAGTAATGGTAACAAGGTTAGAAGAAATGTTACCAAACCCTTTGATGATTCCTTTTTCAGAACCACCAAAGGTCACCTTTGGACCATTTTTGATTGGGATGTAGTCCTTCAGTAGTCCCCTAGTTCCAGTCATGTGTCTGGAACATCCACTATCCAAGTACCATGTAGGGGTATGGCCACTTGGATTCTCCTGCAAAACAAATTAATGAACCTTAGAACCCAAAGTAAACTTGGGTCCTTGGTGATTGTTAGTTTGCAAATTGACATAGCTACCTGCTGTCTTTCCAACAGGTAACTTGCTACCAACTTGGCACTGGCATTGTGCCAACAATCCAAAGCAAAGTGGCCAACCTTGCCACAGCACCAACATTCAAATTTGTTGTACCTTTGCTTAGGTTCTGACTTAGCTGTCTTAACTACAGCAGTCTTGTTGAATGTTGGGGCTTTGCCCTTGGACTTGGACTGATCCTGAACAGTCCTAGCTGGAATAACAAAACCCAGTCCAGTCTTTCCTTTATGATGAACAAAATCATCAATCAAGGGTAGCACTGATTTAGGTTTTGAATACCTAGCTGCTAGCTCTTTCTCCTTCTGAAGATTAATCTCCAGTTTCTTAATTTGATCATTCTTAAATGTAATAGTACCCATCTGAATCACAGTAATGTGTTTCAGCCTGGCCACTTCATTCAGTTTTTGATCATAATTCTTCTCATAATCTATTGCAGCTGCCTTGAGATCAGCAATTTCCTTGGCCAAATTTTTGGCTAGGGTCTTGCTTTTCTTATAGGCTTGCAATAGTACTTGATATTCATCTAGGAGTTGATGAATATCTCCCTCAGACTCAGATATATTCTCATCACTTGATGAAGAATAATCTGACTCTGAACTAGAACTGGAATCAGAACTTTGAGTTAAACCTTGTACCTGACTGGGTCCTGGCTGCTCCAGGTTTTTGGTACTTTCAGTCAAAGCCATCAGTCCTTGGCTTTGACAGTCTTCTTGCTCATAGATAGATTCCATGATCTGCATAAACTCTTCTTCTTCTTCAGCAAATAGCCCAATATAGGCTTCAGCATCTGTCTCAGTGTCTGAAGAAGACATATCTGAAAGAGTCTTCTCATTCTTTGCAACAAAGGACTTCTCCTTCTTTCCTTTGAAGTGTGTTTTCTTTTTGTCACTGGATTCTTTCCTTCTTTCAGGACAGTCTGCAATAACATGGCCCTGTCTATTGCAGCAGTAACAAATTATCTTGGATCCAGTTGCCTTACTAGTCTTGGTCCTTTTCTTGTCCTTCTTTGAAGGCTTCTTTTCCTGATACTGAACCTCTTTCCCTTTGGAAGATGAAGGTCTAGACCTCCACTGTTTCTTCTTAAGGAACTTCTGAAAATGTCTGGTGAATGCAGCAAAGTCTTCATCACTTTCACTGCTTGTAGATTTTGTACTTTCTGACTCTTCAGATTCTGATTCAACTACCTCAGGAGGAGGAGTTGATGACTTGGTCCTGCTCTTTCTGGGTACATCTGACTTAAAGGCAACAGTCTTTTCTCTGTATTCAGTCCTTGTTGACTTTTCTTCTTCTTTTCTCACTGACAATTGCATCTCATAAGATAACAACTTGCCAAAAAGTGTGGGAGGAGGAATTTCTCCCAACTTTGCCATTTCTCTGATGGCACAGATCTTGGTGTCCCAGTCTTTGGTGAGGGACCTTAAGAATTTATCATTCAACTCATAGTTTGTGAACTCTCTTCCATATGACATGAGTTCATTTACAATTCTATAAAATTTCTTGTAGCATTCAGTGATGCTATCCCCTCTTCCTTGCCTAAAGCTTTCATATTCTTGATTAAGCAAGGACTTCCTATCTTGCCTTACTTCTTCAGAACCTTCCATATAGACAATGAGGGTGTCCCACATTTCTTTTGCAGTTTTACAGTGAATAAGGTTCTGGAAGGTGGCATCATCAATTGCACTAACTATTATATTCTGTGCTCTTTTGTCCATGGTTGCTAGGACAATCTCATCCTTGGTCATTTCAGAGAAATCCTTTGGAGTCCTCTGATTTGCATCCAATACTGAAATCTTCATGGGCACATATGGCCCTTCTTTGACTGTGATGTATATCCTAGGGTCAGAGGCTTCCATAAAAAGCCTAACCCTCTCTTTCCAGATCCCAAAGATCTCTTTTCTGCATATAGGTAGTTTCATTGAACCCAACTCCTTATGATTCTCTGAAGAACCCATGTTCTTGATTTTCTTGAAACTGTTTCCTGTTTCCTGACTTATACTGAATCTGCCAAACTGGATCTCCTCAGACAGTTAGTCCTGATTTTGAGGAACCTCCCTCTGATACCACTTGAAAGATATGGTACCTAAACACCTAGAGGGGGGGGTGAATAGGTGACCTAATCCTTTTCTTACTTTTGTTTGGCAGTCAACAGTTTATAACACAGATTTCTGAATAAGTTATCACAGCACACAGCAATTCTCAACACAGTACAATCACAGCACAGAATACACAAGATTTTATAGTGGTTCCCCAATCTTTGGGTACATCCACTTTCCCCCTTCGCCTATCTAGCAGTGTACTAGATTCGGCCAAACTTCTCCACTAACTCAGAACCCAACTAGGTTCCTACCTCAGGCCCAAAGCCTTACACTCAGCCAAAAGGCCTACACTCAGCCACCCAGGCCTACACTCAGCCAATTAAAGGCCTACACTCAGAGTTCTTCAACTCCTACACTCAGGCACCAAGCCCTACCCTCAGCCTTTATAAAATAGGCTTACAATCACTCAGATCCAATGGATCTTACAAGTTTAAAATAGAAATTACAAATGCTAACTCTACAACTCAGAAAGGATGAGAGGAGTTGAGAGTTTCTTGAGGAGTTCTTGGAAGAACTCAGCTTGATCCAAACTGACTTAGCTTTCTTCAAAGCTTCTTGAGTAGAACTGAATTAGTCTGAATCTTCTGCAGTTGATCCTTGATCTCTGCTTCTTGAAATCCAGATGACTCTGAATTGTTCTTCTCAGCCTTAGTTCCAAAGACTGAATCCTTGGTTGGAGCTCTCTCTCTCCAACTACTTAGATCTGCAGTTGGACTGCCTGATCTTCTTGTGTTGATCCTCTATGTATCACTTCTTGATTTAATCTGATCAACCACTTCAATTATTCTCACAACAAGTAATGATTGTGAACAACTTACCACTTAACAACTTGACTTCTATTATATTTTTTTCTGTAAACTATGGGTGCCTATTTATAGGCTTCCTTCATGGTAACCGGCTGATCCGGTTTATAACAGACTTTTGACTTCTCTGACAGTTGATGTAGACCGGCTGGATTGGCAGCTGTCATGTCAACCAGTCACTTCTTGAAATTCTCTAACTGTCAGATAGTGTCGAGACTTTCTGTTCTTAAGTGTCGACACTTATAGACCAAGTGTCGACACATGTTGTGTAAGTGTCGACACAAGTCTACAAGGTGTCGACACAATTCCTTGTATGTCTCGACACAGTTTCTTCTGCATGTGTCGACACTGAAATTGAGTGTCGACACAAGTACTTGTACTTCATTCTTAATCTGTATTCTTCTAAGTGTCGACACATCTCCTTTGTGTCGACACATCTTCATGTGTTGAAACTGTCAAGTGTCGACACTGATTCTTGGTGTCGACACAAGTCTTCATTCTTGATTCTTCAGCTGAGTGTCGACACATTCCCTTAGTGTCGACACTTATACTTAGAATATTTTACAACTTTTCTGTTCTTTGCTAAGTGTCGACACAGCTCCTTGTGTCGACACTTTCTTCAAGTGTAGAGTCTTTAACTAAGTGTCGACACATTGTGCTGAGTGTCGACACTTTCTTCAAGTGTTGACTCTTCTGATTGTGTGTCGACACATTGTGCTGAGTGTCGACACATTCTTCAAATACTGAGTCTTTAGCTAAGTGTCGACACATTGTGTGAGTGTCGACACTTACTTCCAGTGCTGAGTCTTCTGCATAGTGTCGACACATTGTGTTGAGTGTCGACACTTGTACTTAGATTCTGCAGACTTTTGCTGAGTGTCGACACTCACTTCAAGTGTCGACACTTTCTGGTGTTGACTCAGCTCTTCTAGGTGTCGACACTTCTGCTAAGTGTCGACACAGCTTTTCTGCATTCTTCTACACTGAGTGTCGACACAGCTCCAAGTGTCGACACTTTCTGACTGGTGTCGACTCTTCTTCCCAGGTGTCGACACAATGACTCCAAGTGTCGACACTGCATGTCTGGGTGTCGACACAAGCTTTCTCAAGTGTCGACACTTTGCCTCTGGGTGTCGACACATGGACTTAGAAATTTTCAGCTTCAGTCCAGTGTATACTAACCTGCACAAGTAACTCAAACAAACATCAAATACATTCTGATGTATATCATTGAGTTAGGTGAGGCTTCTTCAAATCAGGTACATTTGACCAATGTACCCAACACTTCATAGGTCGTGTACCCATAAAAAGCACAAATTAACCTTTTTCGCGACCCGATCGCACACAAATTTGCGGGCGTTACAATCTCCCACCACTTAGGAATTTCGCCCCGAAATGAAAGCCAAAGGGTCACCAAAAGCTAAATATACCTGAGTGGCAAGAACTCGGGTATTCCTCAACACGCTTTGCTCTCGGCTCCCCAAGAAGCTCTCACGTCCTGCAATTATCCCACGGACTTTAACCATTCGACCTCCCTTGTCGCGGAGTCGTTTTGACTGTCAATGTATTCGATCATACGCTTGACCCTTGTTGTTTAACTCATAATCAACCGTACCTGATGTCCGCGACGATCTGCGAAGCTCTTGCACTGCCTTACACACTCACTGTGATACGTGGAACACGTCATGCGCCCACTCAAACTCCATCGCATCTTCAATCTATACGCCGCATCGCCAACTACGCTTCCAGAATTTCAATGGTCCAAGGTATCTCGGACTCAGCATCTTCAGCGTCGAACACACGATACACCCTTGAAGGTTGATTTTAGAAATACCATGTCGCAACGTTGAACTCCATTCCAAGTTGGCGTTGTAGTACTTTTGACTGTCTACCTGAGCATCATTACCTTTCCTGAATTGTCCGTATCATTGAAGTGGCATCTTCCACCGCTTGACGTTTATCAACTTCGATTCGCCCATCTCCACAAGACAATGGCGTACGACCTTCCTCCCATACAAGGCTTCGAAAGGCGCCATTCCAATACTTGCCTGAAAGCTGTTTTTGTACGCAAACTCCACCCATGTACAGGTGATCCTCCCATGCTTCCAAAATCTAGGACGCACATGCGAAGCATGTCCCTCCATATTCCTGTTGACTCTCTCGGTTTGGCCATCCGTCTGCGGTGAAAGGCTGTGCTGAACTTTAGCTTTAGTACCAACAGACCATGCACCAACCTCCAGTCATTCGAAGTGAGCGTCCATCTCAATCACTACATAAACTGCGGGCCACCATGCATACCGTACAATATTATCCACGTAGAGTTTGGCTAACTTTTTCCACTGGATCTTCCTTCCTGACTGGGATAAAGTGCGACACCTTTGTCAACCTATCTACAACCACCCATATTGCGTCGTTTCCCTTCTGCGACTTCGGCCAACCGTGACAAATCCATAGATATGTCGTCAAACTTCCATTCTGTGATAGGAAGGGATTTAGAAAAACCTCCGGGCTTCTGGCATTCCTCCTTCACCAATGCACAAGTGTGGACACTGGCCACATAAAGTGCCACATCCTTCTTCAAACCCGGCCACCAGAATAATTTCTTCAGTCTCTATACATTTTCGTGCTTCCCGGGGGATTGAGTACTTGGTATGATGAGCCTCATACATCAACTCCTCCCAAATATATACGCACTAGGAAGCATAGACGAATGTCCTCTTAGCAACCCATCCTCAACCACAAACTGGGAATTTGAACCATCCAAAGATTCATCCATGATCTGTTTCATGCTGCTATCATGAACCAAAGCCCGCCGAACTCTATCTATAGGACACACTGCACCTCTGTCAAAATAGTTCTCTCGGCACTAGACGCTTATCGACACAAGATATCTCTAATGCCTCCAACTCACGGACCAATCTTCATCATGTACCGATAACCAGTTGGCTTGTGCGGGAATCTTACGACTCAACGCATCCGCCACTGCATTTCCCTTCCCAGACATAGTGTATCTGAAGGTGTAGTCCCCTAAGAACTCATCCACCTCCGCTGCCTCATGTTCAGGTCCTTTTAGGTCCAACAGGTACTTCAAAACTCTTATGATCGGTGTAAATATCGACCTTAACACCTACGCGATAGTTCCTACAAAGCCTTTAGAGCAAATATCACGGCCGCTAACTCTAAGTCGTGGACCGGATAATTCCTCTCGTGAACCTTCAGTTGTCGTGAACCATAAGCTATCACTCTCCCATGTTGTAGCAGAACACAGCCCAAACCACTGGCCGAAGCATCACTATAGATCTCGAACCCTTCGGTTCCACTGGGCGAACATAGAATAGGCGTTGTGGTCAACCGCCTCTTCAACTCTTCAAAAGCGTGTTCGCACTCCAGAGGCCACACAAACTTCTGATCCTTTCTTGTCAACGTCGTGAGTGGTAGTGTTATCCGCGAGAAGTTCTCTACGAAGCGCCTGTAGTAGCCAGCAAGCCCCAGAAAACTCCGGACTTCTGCCACCGTAGTCAAAGTACGCCACTCCCGTATCGCCACTATCTTCGCCGAATCCACAGCTATTCCTTCTCCACTGACAACATGACCAAGGAACGCTATCGTGGATCACCAGAATTCACACTTGGAGAACTTTGCATACAACTGACTTTTCTTCAATGTCTCCAACACCATGTGTAGATGCTTGTAGTGATCCTCCTCGCACCGCGAATACACCAGAATATCATCAATGAATACTATCACGAAATGGTCCAGGTATTCTCTGAACGTCCTGTTCATCAGGTCCATAAACACGGATGGCGCATTTGTCAACCCAAACGGGATGACCGTGAACTCGTAATGCCCAAACCGAGTACTGAATGTTGTCTTTGGGATGTCGCTCTCCCTTATCCTCAACTGATAGTATCCGGACTTCAAATCTAACTTCGAATATACTGTTGACCCAACCAACTGATCAAACAGATCGTCAATCCTGGGAATAGGATACTTGTTTTTCTCCGTAAGCTTGTTCAATTCCCGGTAGTCAATACAAAGTCGCAAGCTCCCATCTTTCTTCTTAACAAAGAGGACTGGTGCGCTCCAAGGCGACAAACTTGGACGCATATAACCTTGCTCTAGCAACTCCTGTAGTTGCACCTTCAACTCTGCCATTTTCCTTGGGGATATCCGATAGGGGGAGCGTGACATCGGTTTGGCACCAGGTACCAACTCTATAGTAAAGTCTATCTCCCGCTGAGGAGGGGCTCCTGGGAGATCATCTAGAAACACATCAGGATACTCGGACACCACTGGTATGCTGTCCAAACTAGGAATAGGCGTCAAGGTCTGCACTAGAGTGACATACAGTTCTGCCCCAGACCGACTGCCTTGATCACCTGAAGGGCTGACATCAAAACTTTCCCTGACCCCTTCATGCCCGCAAAAGTAGTCTCCCGATCAGTGTCCAGACCCAACTTGACTTCTTTACGGTTACAATCAATGCATGCACTCTGCTCCGAGAGCCAATCTGTAAGACCCCATTTTTTTAAAAAAACACAGGGTCTTATGCCCAAAACCGCCGCTTTGCGGTGACACCTTCTCGCCCGGAAGCGTCATCACCACAAAACGCCGTTTCTGCCGGCCAATTCGATCGCAGCATAGTAACAAAATTAGAGTAATAACATGCGAAGCAAAACTCTAAGTAAAAGTCCACAGAAAAATCACATCAAGTAAAATATCTCCACGATGGGAGAGTCCACAAAACCAAGCACTATAAATAAGGGCTTATGCCCGATACAACAATTCCTCACCACAAGATCTCTCATGTGGAAATAAAAAAACACTACTAGAGTAAGGGCCTCACGGTCCCAGCTGTCTGAACTCCTGTGCTAGACTGCCCTATCTCCAAGCGTGTCGACCTCTGGGGCTGCTCCTCCAATCTGGGCTCCGCGATCCCCTAAATGATGTGGTTCGAAAACCGTTAGTCTAAAAGACTAAGTCCTATCATCCCCCACCCCTTCCCCCATGGCTCCTAGGCACCGAGCGGAGAGGAAGAAAGGGAGGACTTGAAAGTGGAGAGTATATCAAATGCAGGTGACGGTGGACCTAAAACTAGCAATTTATATAGTAACTAAACATATTTGTAAACAAGTAAAGTAAAGTAACCTTAACTTATATGGGTACATATAAGCAAGGGGTCTTTTGCAAGGCTCCCATCGTATAAAGAGTCCCATACCAATTTATACGTTGGGTGTCGGTTATTAACAGCAATATATATATGTAAAGAAAATTAACCTTAATTTATAAACTTGCCCACACAAGCTTATAGACCAAGGGGTCGTTTTGCAGGGCCTAATGTATAAGTGTCCCATACCACTTATATTTTAGGTGTCAAAGTGTTAAATGAATCGCTTATGCTATGACATGCAAGTGGGTATGATGGATCAAGCAAGTGCAACACACACACCCGACTCTGTGCACACAGACCTTTAGTTCCCCCTTTCTGGAGCCTCACCTCCCAGGATACCTCCGTAGTGGCAGACGGAAGCGGTGGGTTGGGCCTCGCCCACCTCTAAACCAGTATAGCACTACTGGTCAGACCTATCGTACGCCTCAACGCTGGTGCACTAAGCGGACTCCTGCGTACTCTTGCCGGCTGGCGCACCGGACTTCTGTTGGCGAAGTGCTATCACAACACTTGCCGAGTCAACGTATTGGTGTCTGTGCTAAGATCCTCCAATACCGAAGACCCACCACCTTAATTTCATTCCTTTTATGCACATGCAAATTTACGTACCAACACCGAGCCGAAGCTCACCGGGCCATCCTGCCCTCTTACCACAACGACCGAGCCTACTGCTTGATCATCTAGCCAAATTACTTCCCGTAACCTCAGGGTGTGTGAGAGTGAAACCCTAATTATTCTAGTTACTCTTGAAGTTTCATTATTCCTATGAGTTGCGTTAGCCCAGGACTGCCCAAGGTATTCCCCGTGAAGGGCTCTCGAAGGCACTAGGAACTACGATGGGATTACGCCCAAAGCTCCCTTTCGCAAGGCACTTATTATTATTGGTTACTACACAAATCTCTCAATCCCTTAGGGTTATAATTGAATTCTAACCCAAGTGTATATGACTCCTTCTTTTCAACGAGGATGAGCGATCCTTTGTCGAGCCCGAACCCCACACAACTCTAACCAACCTCCACTACTCATCTACACTTCTGATGACAAACCTAATTCACCTACCAGACTAATGCCCCATTATTCCAACTTCCTAAACTCATTGTGCACTTTAATTTGATTTCTGCTGTTTTTACTAATTGCAGACCTCCCTAAGCTAATATGATGTACTCAATAGGTGATACTCTAAATTCTCCTCCAATAACTCTACAAATTTTACCAGAGGTCTATTATGATAATATAGTCTAAATTCAGAAATCATATTTTTCCCAATTAATCTACTATTTATTGAATTTTCCTCAAAAACTAGGCCATAGTCAATTTGAACATGAACCATAAGATTTTCTCAGGTAATGGCCTCCTAAAATTTTTATTCACTAGATAACAGAGAAATATTATTGGTTGCCAATTTTCATAATTTTCCAGATAGTTCTTGACCTCTAAAGGATTTATTAAAAATAATTCCTAAGATCAAATATAATGAAGGAAGTGCCACAAATATGTCTCCAATAATTATGTAAAAATTACTAGGGCTTCATAAGGAACTAGAAACATCATGATGAAGAAATTAAAATTTTTTAGACCATTTAAATGTCATTATTAAATTTACCAAGTTCCATAGAATTAAATAATTAAAGAAGCAACTACTAAATATCATTCTTCAAAATTTCATAAAACTTTACAGAGATGGGTACCATGATTACAAGCCCCTTTGCTAAGTTTCATCAGATTTAATCAAGTATACTGTTCTCCAAAAATTCCTAAGTGAAAATTGTAAAACATGACTTTGTGAATAAAGTACCAAAAATATTCATCCAAAATTTATTATAAATTTCCAGAGATATATATACCCTAAACAACTACCCATTCAAAACTCAGCCCTTTTCAGAAAGTTTTGGTATTAGATCTTATGATTTCAAAGCTAGTGCCTTAAACTAGGGTTATAGATTTAAGGGGTTTAAATTCTTCCAAATGCCCTAAAATTTTAACCACAGGACCATAGTAACCCTATGGACATCATTCCCAAGTTTCAAGTCCATCCAAGGTCTTTTGACCCCAATTCTTCAAACCCTAGAAATTTACCCTAAAGGGCCTACCCTAAAATTCTAGGGCTACCCTAGTCCAAACCACTCCAAACTTCATAAGTGAGTGTAAAAAGTCAAATTATATCAGTGGCCAAAATTCAGCCTCTGATGAGGGAATTTGGCCACTCAACCATCAAATAGTGGCTTTTGACCAAAATACCCTTATAAGGTCATATATAGGGTGGGTAAATTACCTATCCTAAACATCTCCAAATGAGCTAAAGTTTTAACCCTATACCTATCATGACATCTAAGTCCACCCACCAAAATTTGGGGGAGTTTAAATTAATTAGGTCACATAATTAAATTAATCATGATTTATTAAATTTTTCTAAAAACTATAGAAGAATATTCTCCAAAAATTCTAAATTTTGGACAGGTTCTAGATATGACTAAGACTTTCTCACTGCCCAAATTTCAACTTGTTTGGACAAGGAATGAAGTGTGGGCACCAAAAATAATTTCTGTTTAGGCCTAGGTATAGGTCCTACAAAAGGGGTACCCTGGTCTAACCAGTGGCCCAAAAGGGTCCAAGCAATTTTTGCTACAAACTAGACACCCTAAGCTACAATTTGCATGTTGGGCAGATTTCCATTCAGAGTCCCTAAGTATTTTTAAAAATTAAATACATTAAATACATCTAGTGTGACAGAAATGAAATGATATTTATTTAAATCCTAAGGTATCTGATTTGATGCCGCGCGAATCTTGGCGCAGATCGACGGCGCTGGTTATCGTCCCCGATGAGCCAACGGCCAGGATTGCTTCTTCCTGTGCCGACTTCAAGCGTCTGCCGCCGGCCACCCAGTCCCTTCCCCGGCCGCCACCGCCACCATCACCTCCGTTGAGGTGGTGGCTATCGCCAGACGGCGGCACAGCCGCCGGAGGGGCGGATTCCGGCGATCCAACCAATAAAATTTTCGGCCGAAAGCCATGAATTTTGCGATTGGATCGGATCGGTCAATTGTGCCCGAACCTTGGCCCTAATGAAACCTAAGATCTACCCATGAGAAAAGAGGAGGAGGAGGACCTTGTTGACGGCCTGGAGACGAGCGGATCTGCGGGTTGACATGGTGGTGGCGCCGCCGATCGGAATTCTGCTATCTCCCAGTAAACTCGCGGATTTCTTCAGTTAAGGATTGGGAAATTCTTCTCCAAGCTCACTGATGATGTTTAAAACATCAGAGGGGGAGAAGAATGGAAGAAACTGCCATGGCCATCATGGCCATTAAAGGCTTGTTTCGGCCATGATGGTGGAGGCTGTAACAGCCCCTTGACAGCCAGGAAACGGCTGGAAACTCCTCCCCTTCACTGGAGGAGATGAATGCTGCCATCAATGGGGACCATTGGCCTTTCCTTGGCCAATCTCCTCCTTCAACTCTCTTTCCCCTTTTCTCTCTCCTCCATTAGTATGGAATGAAGCTTTCTCTCTCTTTCCTAGTCACCAAAGCTGACCATGCTGACTCCCCAGCCTATTGGCAGCCCTTTCCACCCATAATATTTCATTATATTGTGGTTAACTTAAAAGGAAAAAGGGGTTGAGCTTGGGTTGACCCATTTAGGCTAATTTGACCTAACAATAGAATAGAGTTGACCTTGGTCAACATGACCAATTGAGTTGACCCCAATGGGTCCTTGGTGACCCATTGGACTCCCTTAAGGTCTAGGAAGACTTGAGTAGGGTTGGTTGGGCATCTTGGGGTCACATGCCCCTTGGTAAGGGCACTTTGATCATTTTAGGGCTAGAGTTGACTTGGTCAACATAACCATTTGGTTGACCCCATTGGGTCCTTGGTGACCCATTGGCCTCCCCTAAGGTCTAGGAAGGGTTATGTAGGGTTACCCTGCACTTTGGAGGTCACATACCCTTAGTAAGGTACTTTGACCAGATTAGGAGCTTGAGTTGACTTGGGTCAACCTGGCCTCTAGGGCTGACCCCAATGTGTCCTTAGTGAACCCATTGACCTCACTTTAGGGTTAGGAGGCATAGGTGGGGTCCTCTAGGCTAGGAGTAGGTCAATTGACCCTAAGTAGGCTAGTTTGACCCATTTAGGGCTAGGGGTTGACCTTGGTCAACTGAGCCTCTTGTTGACCCCAATGGGTCCTTATGGCTCTAATGGGCCTCCCAAGGTATTAGGGTGTTGTGGTAGGGTCTTGGGGTCAAGGTGTATCCCCATGGTCATCCTAAACCATTGTTCAGAGTTCTACTATTTGCAGACCATGTGATTTTCCACATTTTGTCTCTATCTCTTGGCCATTTCTGGCTTCCTAGGGTTTGTCATGACCTAGTCATGGCCAAACCACTCTTGGGGTCTAGTGAAAATGGGATGTTACAAATCCCATAAACAAAACAAAGATTTCGTCCCCGAAATCAAGGTTGAGTCTGCGGGACTTACTACCGAAGAAAAGAACCTTGTAACATCCCAGCATGGCGGCTTGTTTGCTAAAATAGGTTTAAAGGGAAACCTAGATCTATGACCATTTCGCCCAATCGGCAGACCAAGATCCCAATAAAACAAGGATAAGCCCCCAATAAACAAAAGATAAGCCTCTATCTGCCTAGAGCAGCCCTTAGTAAATTAAAGCAGGAGAATAAATTAACATCTTGAGGGGTCTGAGAGGTATACCTGACTGAATAGCTCTGGGTATCTTTGTCGCATCAGGTCCTGCGGCTCCCAGGTATGCTCCTCCTGGCCGTGGTTCCTCCATAGGACCTTGACTAATGGGACCTTCTTGCGACGCAGGACTCGTACTCCTCGGTCGTCGATCCTAACTGGCTCCAACGAACTGACCGGTCCGAAGCTACCGGCCCTTCGGTGGTCGTAATCCGCTGCTCCGGGCGTAGTAGAGCCCTTCTCAGCGAGGATATGTGGAAAACATCATGCAGAGCTGCCAGCTCTGGTGGCAACTCCAGCCTGTAAGCCAGGACCCCTATCCGCTCCAGGATCCTGTAAGGGCCCATATATCTGGGGCTGAGCTTCTTCCTTCGGCCACGCATCCGAGAAACTCCATGCATAGGCCGGATCTTCAAAAACACTCGGTCCCCGACCTGAAATTCCACCTGACGATGGCGGGCGTCATATAATACTTGGCCTGCTGCTCTGTGCCTCTAACATCCTGTCCCTGATCAACCTCACCTGAGCCTCGGTGTCTTCAACAAAATCCGATCCCAAAGCCTTCGGTCCTCGTCCTGAATCCAAGAGAGTGGGGTTCTGCATTTCCGTCCATATAGAGCCTCGTAGGGGGCCATGCCTATGCTGGCCTGATGACTGTTGTTGTACGAGAATTCCACCATCGGTAACATCTTTTCCCAAGGCTCTCCTCGGTCTAGGATGCATAGACGTAGCAGGTCTTCCAGTGTCCGATTTGTGCGCTCTGTCTGCTCGTCCGTCTGAGGGTGGAAGGCGGTGCTAAAAGTCAGTCGAGTGCCCAAGTATGCCTGAACCGACCGCCATTCCCTGGATGTAAACCGACTGTCCCGATCTGACACGATCGTCCTGGGTACTCCATGATAGCGAATGTACTGCTCCACAAACTTCCGAACCAGAACCCCCACTGAATCGTCCTTCCTGACTGGTATAAATCTAGCCACCTTCGTCAATCGATCTACGATGACCCAAATCGAATCATTTCCCGTTCGTGATCGGGGGAGACCATGAATAAAATCCATCGCAATATCCTCTAACTTCCACTCTGGCACTGGAAGAGGTTGCAACAATCCCGCGGGGTTTCTGCATTCCGCCTTCACCAACTGGCAGGCTTCGCAATGGGTCACGAAGTATGTAATATCCCTCTTCATTCCTGGCCAGAACATCATCCTCTTCAGATCGGCCATCATCTTGGTGATTCCCGGGTGTATCGAATACCTACTGCAATGCGCTTCCGCCATGATATCCTCCCGGATCTGACCTCCTGCGGGTATATAAATCCTTCCTCTGAAGTACAATAGCCCATCCTTCAAGGAATAATCCCCCGTCGAACCCTCCTCCAAGGTTTGAAATATCGGTTCCGCCCGAGGGTCTGTCTTCTGCCCTTCCCTGATGCGGTCCCGGATATCATCAATAGCGATCATCGACGCCAGATACTCCATGTATAATTCTGGATCATCCTCGGATACTAGGGATATCTGCATGTCCCCGAAAGACCGGACCAGCTCCATAGACATAAGCTGAGGTCCCTTCCCTGCAGCATCTCCTCTCCGGCTCAACGCATCCGCCACCACGTTCGCCTTCCCGGGGTGGTAGTGCATAGTATACTCATAATCTGTCAGGAACTCCACCCAACGCCTTTGTCTGATGTTGAGGTCTTTTTGCGTGTCCACGTATCTCAGGTTCTGGTGGTCGGAGAAGATGTTGCAATGAACCCCGTACAGATAGTGTCGCCAAATCTTCAAGGCGAAGATTACCGCGCCCATCTCCAGATCGTGGACCGGGTAATTTTTCTCGTGAATCTTCAACTGTCGAGAGGCATAAGCTATCACATGCCCGTTCTGCATCAGAACGGCACCCATCCCTTGGCAGGAGGCGTCGGTATACACCTGGAATCCCTCCCTTCCTGACGGAATAGCGAGGATGGGAGCCGAAGTGAGCCGACTCTTCAGCTCCACGAAGGCTGCCTCGCACTGTGGTGTCCAAATAAAAGGGGATTCCTTCTTCGTCAGAGTCGTAAGAGGGAGCGCGATCCGGGAGAATCCCTCTACAAACTTCCGGTAGTACCCGGCAAGTCCCAAGAAGCTCCGTACATCTGTCGCCGTCTTCAATGGTGGCCAATCCTGAACGGCCCGAATCTTGGCCGGGTCTACCGCCAACCCAGCCCCACTGACGATATGGCCCAAGAAGGCCACCTCCTTTAGCCAAAACTGGCATTTGCTGAATTTTGCGTACAGCTGATGCTCCCGTAACCTTTCCAATGTCAAGGCCAGGTGTCGTGCGTGCTCCCCTTCCGTCTTTGAGTAGACAAGGATGTCGTCAATAAAGATGATGACGAATACATCCAAATATTCCTTGAACACCCTGTTCATAAGGCTCGTAAATGCTGATGGTGCATTCGTGAGCCCGAACGGCATCACTGTGAACTCGAACAGTCCGTATCGGCTACTGAAAGCGGTCTTCGGAATGTCCTCTTCTCGGATCCGCAGCTGATAATAACCTGACCTTAAGTCAAGTTTCGAGAAGAAATGTGCTCCCTCCAGCTGGTCGAACAACTCATCGATTCGTGGAAGTGGGTAGGTATTCCGAACCGTGAGTCTATTCAGCGCTCGATAGTCTATGCACAGGCGGAGACTTCCGTCCTTCTTCTTGACAAACAGCACCGGGGCTCCCCACGGTGAAGAACCTGGCCGGACGAACCCTGCCTCTACAAGTTCCTGCAGCTGACTCCGGAACTCTGCCAACTCCTTCGGGGCCATCCGGTAAGGGGCCCTAGATGCCGGCCTGGCTCCGGGCACTAACTCTATCTGAAAATCCTGCTCTCGACATGGAGGTAGTCCTGGCAATTTCTCTGGGAAGACGTCGACGAAGTCCCGCACCACTGGGATGTCTGTCATGGCCCCCTTGGCCTCCTCTATCTCAAACAGAATCTGGTAGACATCTTCCCCCTGTAGATGGGCCTTAACGGCCTGTACCGAAGATAAAAGCACACAAGAGGCGGATCTTATACCTTCGATGACAATAAACGAGTCTCCATGCCTCACTGTGATCTTCTTCGCTTGGCAATCAATCTGGGCATGGTTCCAGTGCAACCATGTCATGCCCAGGATCAACTCGAAGACTGGCATTCTAAGAATCGTTGCCGCCACTTCGAATGGCTTCCCGCCAATCTCCGCCTCCATGTTGCAGTGGGCAGAGGTGAATAGCTCCGATCCATCAGGTAAACGCACCCTCCTCGTCAGGCCTGTGAACCGTTCTACGCCTTCTAGCCCTTCCACGAAAGCCTCTGATACGAACGAGTGCGAAGCACCCGTGTCGAACAATGTGTAGGCGGGTTTGCCGCTGACGAAGACTATACCTGGATTGGTTAAATGTCTTAGGATTCTGTAACTAGTTTCTTCCTATTTAATCATTTTTTTTGAGAAGTTCCTAAAAAAAAATTGACAGCAGAGATAACGGAATTTTTATTTAAATAATTTAAAAACTCTTGTCATACCTGTTATGACTTGCTCCGGGTTTCGAGGCTGTGCCAGATCCAAGGCATACACCTGCTCCCTTTCCGGTCTACGATCGCCACCTGGGTATCCACGTCCTCGGCCACGACCCCGGCCTCCGAAGTATGGCGCTGGTGGGGCAGCCTGTGGTGCTGGTGGGGGTGCCCTCCCCATGGGACAGTTCCTCCTAATGTGCCCCACCTGGTGACAATCGAAGCACACTGGCGGTTGATACGCCATTCCCCCGGGTCTCTGTTCGTCCCGCCTCTGAACTGGTGGTGGAGCCATCAACACTGGTCTTCCTATCTCCTGTCTCGCCTCCTGATGAGGCTGGTCTTCTACCCTTCTTCCATCTGTGATGCGGCCCCGCCGCTGATCATTTCGGGCTCCCCGGCTCTGGTCTTCATTTGGCCGCTTCCGGCCCCGAGTAGTAAGCCAATCCGCCTCGATTCTTTTCGCCATCTCCAAAATCCGGGAGATTGGCCCGTCAGATACAAATAGTAAGGTCTCCCTCAGCTCCTCCCGCAGGCCCTTGTAGAACCTTTTCGTATACCCAGCTTCGTCCAACTGATATGAGTCTGCAAACCGGGCTAAATGATCAAACTCTCGGTGGTACTCCACCACCGTCTTGCTCCCTTGCCTCAACTGCAAAAACCTGTCCTCCAGCTCATCTCTGGCTGATTGCGGAACAAAGTGCTCCAATAGCGCGCCCTTGAATTCCTCCCAAGCTATCTCCGCAGCCGTCCTATCAGCAAAAATCGTATCCAGGGAAGTCTTCCACCACCTCTTAGCATGAGATTCCAAGCAAGACACGACCAAGGGCACCCTTTCCTCCCACGGGCACTTGATCCCAGTCAACATCCCGTACATGATATCTAGCCACTCCTCTGTCCGGACGGCAGACTCAGTCCCACAGTAGGATGGGGGAGCGAGTCCTCGAAAGATACTCAGCCAGTTGGCCCCCGGGTTTGGCTGCGGAGCCAGAACCTGTTGAGCCCTGAAAGCATCCAAAATGGCTGTCAACGTCTGTCCCACCTCCGACTGTAGGAAAGGAGTAGGGACCGGGGGAGGTGGTGCAACGTCCGGAGTCCGCTGGGCCCCGCCTTGTGGTGTGGGCTGAGCTGGAGGCTGCGAAACAAACTATATTAGTGGGTAATCAGCTCAAATATATGCAAAGTGGACTATTTTACAAGTGATTCCTCCTTAGGGTCTCACCACTGCTTCCGCTGCTAGTTTGTCCGCAAACTAAGCTCGCGCGGGGGTGGACCAGGGGTTGTGGACTGTTACTTTTCGATCGGGGTTTCGCTTTGATACCACTTGTAAGACCCCATTTTTTTAAAAAAAAAACACAGGGTCTTATGCCCAGAACCGCCGCTTTGCGGTGACACCTTCTCGCCCGGAAGCGTCATCACCACAAAACGCCGTTTCTGCCGGCCAATTCGATCGCAGCATAGTAACAAAATTAGAGTAATAACATGCGAAGCAAAACTCTAAGTAAAAGTCCACAGAAAAATCACATCAAGTAAAATATCTCCACGATGGGAGAGTCCACAAAACCAAGCACTGTAAATAAGGGCTTATGCCCGATACAACAATTCCTCACCACAAGATCTCTCATGTGGAAATAAAATAAACACTACTAGAGTAAGGGCCTCACGGTCCCAGCTGTCTGAACTCCTGTGCTAGACTGCCCTATCTCCAAGCGTGTCGACCTCTGGGGCTGCTCCTCCAATCTGGGCTCCGCGATCCCCTAAATGATGTGGTTCGAAAACCGTTAGTCTAAAAGACTAAGTCCTATCATCCCCCACCCCTTCCCCCATGGCTCCTAGGCACCGAGCAGAGAGGAAGAAAGGGAGGACTTGAAAGTGGAGAGTATATCAAATGCAGGTGACGGTGGACCTAAAACTAGCAATTTATATAGTAACTAAACATATTTGTAAACAAGTAAAGTAAAGTAACCTTAACTTATATGGGTACATATAAGCAAGGGGTCTTTTGCAAGGCTCCCATCGTATAAAGAGTCCCATACCAATTTATACGTTGGGGTGTCGGTTATTAACAGCAATATATATATGTAAAGAAAATTAACCTTGATTTATAAACTTGCCCACACAAGCTTATAGACCAAGGGGTCGTTTTGCAGGGCCTAATGTATAAGTGTCCCATACCACTTATATTTTAGGTGTCAAAGTGTTAAATGAATCGCTTATGCTATGACATGCAAGTGGGTATGATGGATCAAGCAAGTGCAACACACACACCCGACTCTGTGCACACAGACCTTTAGTTCCCCCTTTCTTGAGCCTCACCTCCCAGGATACCTCCGTAGTGGCAGACGGAAGCGGTGGGTTGGGCCTCGCCCACCTCTAAACCAGTATAGCACTACTGGTCAGACCTATTGTATGCCTCAACGCTGGTGGACTAAGCGGACTCCTGCGTACTCTTGCCGGCTGGCGCACCGGACTTCTGTTGGCGAAGTGCTATCACAACACTTGCCGAGTCAACGTATTGGTGTCTGTGCTAAGATCCTCCAATACCGAAGACCCACCACCTTAATTTCATTCCTTTTATGCACATGCAAATTTACGTACCAACACCGAGCCGAAGCTCACCGGGCCATCCTGCCCTCTTACCACAACGACCGAGCCTACTGCTTGATTATCTAGCCAAAATTACTTCCCGTAACCTCGGGGTGTGTGAGAGTGAAACCCTAATTATTCTAGTTACTCTTGAAGTTTCATTATTCCTATGAGTTGCGTTAGCCCAGGACTGCCCAAGGTATTCCCCGTGAAGGGCTCTCGAAGGCACTAGGAACTACGATGAGATTACGCCCAAAGCTCCCTTTCACAAGGCACTTATTATTATTGGTTACTACACAAATCTCTCAATCCCTTAGGGTTATAATTGAATTCTAACCCAAGTGTATATGACTCCTTCTTTTCAACGAGGATGAGCGATCCTTTGTCGATCCCGAACCCCACACAACTCTAACCAACCTCCACTACTCATCTACACTTCTGATGACAAACCTAATTCACCTACCAGACTAATGCCCCATTATTCCAACTTCCTAAACTCATTGTGCACTTTAATTTGATTTCTGCTGTTTTTACTAATTGCAGACCTCCCTAAGCTAATATGATGTACTCAATAGGTGATACTCTAAATTCTCCTCCAATAACTCTACAAATTTTACCAGAGGTCTATTATGATAAATATAGTCTAAATTCAGAAAATCATATTTTTCCCAGTTAATCTACTATTTATTGAATTTTCCTCAAAAACTAGGCTATAGTCAATTTGAACATGAACCATACGATTTTCTCAGGTAATGGCCTCCTAAAATTTTTATTCACTAGATAACAGAGAAATATTATTGGTTGCCAATTTTCATAATTTTCCAGATAGTTCTTGACCTCTAAAGGATTTATTAAAAATAATTCCTAAGATCAAATATAATGAAGGAAGTGCCACAAATATGTCTCCAATAATTATGTAACAATTACTAGGGATTCATAAGGAACTAGAAACATCATGATGAAGAAATTAAAATTTTTTAGACCATTTAAATGTCATTATTAAATTTACCAAAGTTCCATAGAATTAAATAATTAAAGAAGCAACTACTAAATATCATTCTTCAAAAATTTCATAAAACTTTACAGAGATGGGTACCATGATTACAAGTCCCCTTTGCTAAGTTTCATCAGATTTAATCAAGTATACTTTTCTCCAAAAATTCCTAAGTGAAAATTGTAAAACATGACTTTGTGAATAAAGTACCAAAAATATTCATCCAACATTTATTATAAAATTTCCAGAGATATATATACCATAAAACACTACCCATTCAAAAACTCAGCCCTTTTCAGAAAGTTTTGGTATTAGATCTTATGATTTCAAAGCTAGTGCCTTAAACTAGGGTTATAGATTTAAGGGGTTTAAATTCTTCCAAATGCCCTAAAATTTTAACCACAGGACCATAGTAACCCTATGGACATCATTCCCAAGTTTCAAGTCCATCCAAGGTCTTTTGACCCCAAATTCTTCAAGCCCTAGAAATTTACCCTAAAGGGCCTACCCTAAAATTCTAGGGCTACCCTAGTCCAAACCACTCCAAACTTCATAAGTGAGTGTAAAAAGTCAAATTATATCAGTGGCCAAAATTTCAGCCTCTGATGAGGGAATTTGGCCACTCAACCATCAAATAGTGGCTTTTGACCAAAATACCCTTATAAGGTCATATATAGGGTGGGTAAATTACCTATCCTAAACATCTCCAAATGAGCTAAAGTTTTAACCCTATACCTATCATGATATCTAAGTCCACCCACCAAAAGTTGGGGGAGTTTTAAATTAATTAGGTCACATAATTAAATTAATCATGATTTATTAAATTTTTCTAAAACCTATAGAAAAATATTCTCCAAAAATTCTAAATTTTGGACAGGTTCTAGATATGACTAAGACTTTCTCACTGCCAAAATTTCAACTTGTTTGGACAAGGAATGAAGTGTGGGCACCAAAAATAATTTCTGTTTAGGCCTAGGTATAGGTCCTACAAAAAGGGGTACCCTGGTCTAACCAGTGGCCCAAAAGGGTCCAAGCAATTTTTGCTACAAACTAGACACCCTAAGCTACAATTTTCATGTTGGGCAGATTTCCATTCAGAGTCCCTAAGTATTTTTAAAAATTAAATACATTAAATACATCTAGTGTGACAGAAATGAAATGATATTTATTTAAATCCTAAGGTATCTGATTTGATGCCGCGCGAATCTTGGCGCAGATCGACGGCGCTGGGTTAACGTCCCCGATGAGCCAACGGCCAGGATTGCTTCTTCCTGTGCCGACTTCAAGCGTCTGCCGCCGGCCACCCAGTCCCTTCCCCGGCCGGCCACCGCCACCATCACCTCCGTTGAGGTGGTGGCTATCGCCAGACGGCAGCACAGCCGCCGGAGGGGCGGATTCCGGCGATCCAACCAATAAAATTTTCGGCCGAAAGCCATGAATTTTGCGAATTGGATCGGGCTCAATTGTGCCCGAACCTTGGCCCTAATGAAACCTAAGATCTACCCATGAGAAAAGAGGAGGAGGAGGACCTTGTTGACGGCCTGGAGACGAGCAGATCTGCGGGTTGACATGGTGGTGGCGCCGCCGATCGGAATTCTGCTATCTCCCAGTAAACTCGCCGGATTTCTTCAGTTAAGGATTGGGAAATTCTTCTCCAAGCTCACTGATGATGTTTAAAACATCAGAGGGGGAGAAGAATGGAAGAAACTGCCATGGCCATCATGGCCATTAAAGGCTTGTTTCGGCCATGATGGTGGAGGCTGTAACAGCCCCTTGACAGCCAGGAAAACGGCTGGAAACTCCTCCCCTTCACTGGAGGAGATGAATGCTGCCAACAATGGGGACCATTGGCCTTTCCATGGCCAATCTCCTCCTTCAACTCTCTTTCCCCTTTTCTCTCTCCTCCATTAGTATGGAATGAAGCTTTCTCTCTCTTTCCTAGTCACCAAAGCTGACCATGCTGACTCCCCAGCCTATTGGCAGCCCTTTCCACTCATAATATTTCATTATATTGTTGTTAACTTAAAAGGAAAAAGGGGTTGAGCTTGGGTTGACCCATTTAGGCTAATTTGACCTAACAATAGAATAGAGTTGACCTTGGTCAACATGACCAATTAAGTTGACCCCAATGGGTCCTTGGTGACCCATTGGACTCCCTTAAGGTCTAGGAAGACTTGAGTAGGGTTGGTTGGGCATCTTGGGGGTCACATGCCCCTTGGTAAGGGCACTTTGATCATTTTAGGGCTAGAGTTGACTTGGGTCAACATAACCATTTGGGTTGACCCCATTGGGTCCTTGGTGACCCATTGGCCTCCCCTAAGGTCTAGCAAGGGTTATGTAGGGTTACCCTGCACTTTGGAGGTCACATACCCTTAGTAAGGGTACTTTGACCAGATTAGGAGCTTGAGTTGACTTGGGTCAACCTGGCCTCTAGGGCTGACCCCAATGTGTCCTTAGTGACCCATTGACCTCACTTTAGGGTTAGGAGGGCATAGGTGGGGTCCTCTAGGATAGGAGTAGGTCAATTGACCCTAAGTAGGCTAGTTTGACCCATTTAGGGCTAGGGTTGACCTTGGTCAACTGAGCCTCTTTGTTTGACCCCAATGGGTCCTTATGGCTCTAATGGGCCTCCCAAGGTATTAGGGGTGTTGTGGTAGGGTCTTGGGGTCAAGGTGTAGCCCATGGTCATCCTAAACCATTGTTCAGAGCTCTACTATTTTTAGACCATGATGATTTTCCACATTTTGTCTCCTATCTCTTGGCCCATTTCTGGCTTCCTAGGGTTTGTCATGACCTAGTCATGGCCAAAACCACTCTTAGGGGTCTAGTTGGAAATGGGATGTTACACAATCCATACCGAAGATTACGTCGAACTCCACTAATGGTAGACCCAACGCCCGCAAATCAAACTCCCGGTCTCCAATCCGAATCTTCACAACACAAATCCTATCCGCATGCATGGAGCACCCATTAGGCAACAACACATCCAACTTGTTTTCTGCCATCGAGAACGGAACTCCGATGCGCGATATGAATTTTTCAGACAAGAAGGAATGTGATGCTCCCGTATCAAAAAGGGCTCTTGCCGGAAACCCAAAGATTAACACAAAGCCTAGAACTAACAAACGTAAGCTAACAAATATGAAGGTAACAATTATAAAAGTTAAACCACTGTAATTTAACTCATACCTGTCACCACATCTGCTTGCTTTATGGCCTCCTGCAGACCAAGGTTGTAGACTCTAGGCTGGGCTGGAGCATGATGGGATGCGGTTGAATCCACCGCCTTCCCTTTCTCCTCATAAGTCACTCCAGGTCTCCTCTCGGACTTTGAACCTCCGCTCCAACATTCCCGAGCAAAATGCCCCATCTTCCCATAGTTGTAGCAAGATCCGGGGACTCGACTTGTAGTTTCCCCTAACGCATCAGCCGAAGGGGCTGAGTTCGAAGTCCTCCGCTTCTTGTTCCACCTGCGGAAACTTGACTTGTTATTTGGCACTTTGAACTTGGTCTTCCTTTCTCCTGGGTCCTTCTTCTCTTGAACTTTCTTCGCAACCTTTTCCAACGATCGAGCTGAATTGACCAAGGCTAGGAAGCCCTGCGCCTTAGGCCCAGCAAGGAGTAACTGTAAATCGCCGCGAAGACCCTCATAGAATCGGTTGGTCTTCCTCTCTTCTTCTATAAACATAGCACCAGCATAACGACCCAACCGTGTGAACTCATGCAGATATTCGTCCACGCTTCTAGATCCCTGAGTCAACCCGAGAAATTGATTCTCCATCTCCAACTTATGAGCAGAGGGTACAAATCTGGCTAGGAACAATCTTGAAAATTCCTCCATCGGCACATCCGCAAGTTGCCTTCCCACTAGAAGATGAAACTCCAACTCGTCCCACCACAGCCTCGCTTCACCTTCCAAAAGAAAAGTCGCTATGATGGTCTTCTGCCACTCCTCAGTTATTGTGGCCGTCAAGACCCTCTTTATGGAAGAGAGCCAGTCCTCAGCTTGAGTTGGCGTTCCAACCCCATTAAACCTCGGAGGATTAAAGACCATCACATACTTCAGCTGCCTTTCCGTAGTTCTCCTCGGCTCTACTAACTCAACTGCTGCGCGTTCCAACACTCTCGGCCCTGCCTCCCTAACCGGTTCTTGCTCATTCGCAGGAGGTGTGCGATGCATTTGCCCTGCAGCTTGGGCATTTATCATTGCGAACACGGCCTCAGCCACCATCCTGATGGTTTCCGCTGAAGGAGGTGTAGCAAGCACGTCCCTTGGTGCACTACTTTCCGCTGATTATGGACGCTCTAACTGACCAGCACCGCTCCTAGCTGCCTATATTAGCAAAGACACACGATTAGACGACAAACAAATTGCTAAAAGCAATCAATGGAACACTCAGGTTCCACAAAACAATGGTATTTTCATTCCTAAGTGGACATTCATGGGTTCTTTTGATGTTATAACGATGACGCATACATGTGCTCACCACCCCTTAAAAGAATTCGACCACGGATTCATTTAATCTTGACCGTAACCAGAAGTCTGATACCAAATTGTAACACCCCCATCGGTCGCATGGCATATAACAGAAGGTCCAGCTGGAACCCGACGCCATATACCACAGACAGTCGAAAGGGTTACCAAATGCATACTCAAACCATCCAATTATGACTACTCGTCCTACACAGAGCATTCTAGCGGAAGCTTTTAAAGTTGAAAGAACCCAAACATAAATCCATCAATATGAATGTCCACAGCTACAACAACAGGAATGAAATCCCAAATACACAGAAATGGGTACATGGCCTTATGGCCTTACAAATGTTCACTTAATAAAGAGTGTTTTACATACATCGGCTCGCAGGCCGGCCACACATGATAAATGTAAAAAAACATCTATTCTACGGCCCTCTAGGGCCAGCACAGCATCATGGGCTCCAGCCCGCTATTTGGTGCTCGGCTCCGCAGCACCTGCACGCATATACCACCGCACGGTGGCAAACAAAGCAACGGTCAGCTAAAAGCCGACCAAATTATAACGACCCCGCCCCTTTCGCGGGACGGCGGTGCTCTTTCCCTGCATAACATTAGACCAATAAAATAATATAGCGCAATTATACTTCGCCACAGGTGTAGGCTCGCACGGCCAAACACCCCGTGCACTCAGGGCACATTCATGGTGAACCCTGACCCATCAGTGCATTCACCACCACCCCCAGGATGGCAACAACATGTGAGCATTTAGCTTTCCTGACCACCGTCTAAGGCTCCGACTATGCCAACGGCCAGTCCCCATCTTCGGGTCTCTCGCACTGAACCACATAGCCTAGGTCCAATTCCACTTGCTCGTTGCTCACGCCGCATATACAATTTAAGTCCTATGCGCGGGCCAAGCTTCTCTCACATCCCAAATTTTTCCAAAACAATCTCATAACGTAGTTATGATCGTGGCCGGTTCCCAGAAGGCCAAGTTAGCAGAACACGTTTCCGCTCAGATTTCTGGGTGCGCCTTGAAGCTAACCTCCAAGGATCCCTGCTGCAATCTACCGCATAGAAACCCGAAAAACCCAAAGCACGGAGTCTTCTCCGGCAAAACCACACCAAATGCAACATCACCTATCCAGACGGTACACGTCCGGGTAGGCTTCACACACAATGCCTATGCCCGTACTTACAATTCTGGACTCTATATGCAACACAAGGGGGACTATTCACATCAACCCCAAGGAACACCAAGCACTCACCGCACACTCGCGGGAGCGGGATTCCCTATGCAGAAAGAAAGAGCTTCAAACGCTCAAGTTGAGAATCGTTACCCTTGTAGTTTGTTTTGGCGCCATGGAAAAACTACGCGGTTAGAACTCTTCGCAACGACCTTCCCTCCACGGATCCGCTCTCTGATTTCGAAAAGGTGCTCCGATGCTCCGCCGGCAGCCGGAACCCTCCTTCTTCTTCCTCTTCTCTCTCACTTTGGAAGGAGAATGCTTTGGAGAGAAAATGAGGGATTAACCCCCTATTCCCGGCCTTAATAGAGCAGGGTCTCATCTGAGCCGTCGGATCTAAATTAAAGAAAACGAACGACTCGGATCTGCACAAAATTCTCCAGACCTCGGCCGAACACGGCTTGGCACACAGCCGTGTCCCAGGCCGTGTGCCTCGATCCAGGCACGATCGACGAACTGAGAAACACACACGGGCCAAGACACGCCCGTGTCGGGTTCCTCGACATGCCCGTGTTCGTGGGCGTGTCACGCATAACCTCCACGGCAACGGACACGACCCAACTGGACACGGGTATGGACACGGCTAGCTACATGCCCGTGTCGGATGACACACCCGTGTCCTCTGGCCGTGTTCCTGGCCGTGTCCTTCTCTGGATGAAAATGACCAGAAAATCACCAGCCAGACATGGCCTTGGACACGCCCGTGTCCTAGGCCGTGTACCCCTAAAAGCACCAAAACCCCTTTTTCGCGACCGACTCGCACACAAATTTCGGGGCGTTACAGTTATTGTGACGGACGGGTTGGTCCGGGCAGCTTTAGCTCGGAGCTGATACATAAGGTTGCATGTGCATAAAGGATAAGGCGGTGGGTCTTCAGTGTTGGAGAGTCGATGCACCGACGCCAACACGTTGACTCGGCGAGTGTGGTTTAGCACTTGGACAAATGAAGTCTGGTGCACCTGCCGGCAAGAGTACGCAGGAGCTCCGCTTAGTGCAACAGCATCGAGGCATACGATAGGTCTGACTGGTAGTGCAATTACCGGTTTAGAGGTGGGAGAGGCCCAACCCACCGCTTCTGTTTACCACTATGGAGGTATCCTGGGAGGTTCGGCTCCATAAAGGGGGAACTAATGGTCTGTGTACACAGAGTCGAAGTGGGTGAGTTGCACTTGCATGTACACATCATGGCATAATTGTATTTCATAGCATAATCATTGCATAGAACCCCGACACCTATTGTATAAGTGGTATGGGACGCTTATACAATAGGCCCTGCAAAATGACCCCTTAGTTTATAAGTTCATGCGAGCGTGCTTATAAGTTAAGGTTCTATTTCAGTAAATAAAAATGTAGGTTACTAGATAACCGTCACCCTATCGTATAAATTGGTATGAGACTTTTTATATGATAGGAGCCCTACAAAAGATCTCTTGGCTTATGTGTTTTTCATATAAGTTAAGGTTACTTTCTTATTCAGTTTTTCATATCCTTATTATTGTCTTATATATTATAGAACTACTAGATTAGTTATGTCGCCACCTGCTTGTTTATTATTCTCCACTTTCATGTCCTCTCCTTTCCTTCTCCCCGCTCGGTGCCTAGGAGCCATGGGGGAAGGGGCGGGGGATGATAGGACTTGGTCTTTTAGACTAACGGTTTTCGAACCACATCATTTTAGGGTACCGTGGAGCCCAGCATGGAGGAGCAGCCCCGGAGGTCGGCACACATAGAGATGTGCCAGTCTAGTACCGGAGTTCAGATGACAAGGACTGTGAGTCCTGGTCATTATTAGTTATAGTATTTGCTTCCGCGATGAGAGATTTTAGTGAGGACTTGATGTACCGGGCATGAGCCCAAGATTTAGTATTTTGTCATATTTGTGGATACTCCCTTTGTGGAGAATATTTATATATATGTGATTTCTGTGGACTTGCTTTACCATTAGCTACAGTTGTGATCGATTTGGCTAGAAGGATCGGCGTTTTGTAGTGATGACCTTCCTGGGTGTGAAGGTGTCACCGCAAAGCGGCGGTTCTGGGCCTAAGACCCGGTGTTTTAAAAAGAAAAAAAAAAGGTCTTACAAGTGGTATCAGAGGAAACCTCGATCGACAAGTAGCAGTCCACAACCTATGGGTCACCCCTGCATGGGTTTAGTTTGGGGACAAACTAAGCAGCAGAAGCAGTGGTTTTCCCATATGGGGGATCACATGTAAATCGTCCATTTTTAATCAGGTTAGAGTCGATTACTTACTGGTGGATTTTGTTACGCACCCCCCAGCACAGCCTACGCCACAAGACGGAGTCCAGCAGACTCTGAATGATGCACCACCTCCCCCAGTCCCCACTCCATTCCTACAGTCAGAGATGGGACAGACTCTGACAGCTATCTTGGAGGCATTTAGGGCACAACAGGTTCCAGCTACGCAACCAAACTTGAGGGCTAACTGGTTGAGCATTTTTCGAGGACTTTCTCTCCCATCCTACTTGGGGACAGAGTCGGCCGTTCGGACGGAGGAATGGCTGGACATTATGTATGAGATGCTGACCGGGATCCGGTGCCCGTGGGAGGAGAGGGTGCCCTTAGTAGACTCTTGCTTGGAGTCCCATACCAAGAGATGGTGGAAGACGTTGCTGGACACGACGTTTGCTAACAGAGAGGTTGCAGAGATAGTTTGGGGGAAATTCAGTGCCGCACTATTGGAGCATTTTGTTCCACAGTCGTCCAGAGACGAGCTGGAGGATAGATTCCTACAGTTGAGACAAGGAAGTAAGACAGTGGTGGAGTACCATCGGGAGTTCAACCATCTGGCCCGGTTTGCGGATTCCTAATAGTTGGATGAGGCAGGTTACACCAAGTGGTTTTATAACGACCTGCGAGAGGATCTGCGAGAGGCTCTGTTGTTCGTGTCCGACGGGCTTATTCCTCGGATATTGGAGATGGCAAAAAGAATCGAGGCAGACTAGCATACTGCCTGAGGCCGGAAGCGGCCAACTGAGCATCAGGGCCGGGGAGCCAGGAATGATCAGCGGCGGGGCCGCATCACCGATGTGAGAAGAGTAGAAGACCAGCCTCGGCAGGAGGTGAGACAGGAGCAGAGGGAACCGGTAGTGGTGGCCCCTCTGCCATCCCAGATACGGGAGGTGCAGAGACCCGGGGGTATGGCATATCCCCCGCCAGAATGCTTCAACTGTCATCAGGTTGGGCATATCTGGAGGAACTGCCCTATGAGGGGGGCACCACCACTAGCACCTCCGGCTGCCCCGCCAGCTCAGTATTTTGGAGGTCGAGGACATGGCCGAGGTCGTGGATACCATGGCAGAGACCACAGATAAGAGAGAGAGGAAGTTTATGCACTGGATCTGACTC
The DNA here is from genome assembly GCA_039583875.1 of Platanthera guangdongensis. Lineage (NCBI taxonomy): Eukaryota > Viridiplantae > Streptophyta > Magnoliopsida > Asparagales > Orchidaceae > Platanthera > Platanthera guangdongensis. Next base: position 217,153,017 of record CM077150.1, read on the forward strand.
AGCAACGGAATCCGGAGCAAGTAATCACAGGTACGCCGGTCAATTTCTAGTTTTCTCCTTCCTAAGTAATTAGAGTTATGGTTATAAGACCGATAAACTAGCAAAGAAACCCATAATTAGATTGCTATGACCTTAAATTACCCCAGGCATAGTCTTCATCAGTGGCAAGCCCGCCTATACATTGTTTGATATGGGTGCTTCGCACTCATTCGTGTCAGAAGCCTTCATGGAAGGGCTGGAAGGCATGGAGCGATTCACAGGGCAGATGATGAGGATACGGCTACCAGACGAATCAGAGTTATTCACCACCGCCTGCTGCAACATGAAGGCGGAGATCGGCGGAAAGATATTTGAAGCACCAGCGACGATCATGAAGATGCCAGTCTTTGATTTGATCCTGGGAATAACATGGTTGCACTGGAACCATGCCCAGATTGATTGCATGTCAAAGAGCATTACTGTGAGACATGGGGATTCCTATATTGTCATCGAAGGTATTAGACCTATTCCCTCTCTCTTGCTGTCATCCGTGTAGGCCGTCAAGGCCCACTTTTAGGGGGAGGAAGTCTATGGAGTGTTGTTTGAAATTGCTGAGGCCAAGAGTTCCATCTTGGATATTCCGGTGGTGCGAGATTTGGCCAACGTATTCCCAGAGAAGCAACCAGGGCTACCCCCGCACCGGGAGCAAGATTTCCGGATACAGCTGGTGCCGGGGGCTAAGCAAGCATCTAGAGCGCCTTAACGGATGGCCCCGAAGGAGCTGACAGAGTTTCGAAGCCAGCTGCAAGAGCTAGTGGAGGCCGGATTTGTCCGACCTAGCTCTTCCCCATGGGGGGGCCCAGTGTTGTTCGTCAAAAAGAAGGATGGGACACTTAGATTGTGCATCGACTACCAGGAACTGAACCGACTGACGGTCCAGAATACATATCCACTGCACAGGATAGATGAGCTGTTTGACCAGCTAGAGGGCGCACATTTCTTTTCCAAATTGGATTTGAGGTCGGGCTACTATCAGCTGCGGATCCAGGAGGAGGATATACCGAAGATGGCTTTCAGTAGCAGATATGGGTTGTACCAGTTTACTGTGATGCCCTTTGGGCTCATGAATGCACCGTTGGCATTCATGAGCCTCATGAATCGGGTGTTCGAGGCATATCTGGATGTGTTCTTCATTATATTTATTGACGACATCCTGATCTACTCGAGGACAGAGGAGGAGCACACACGACATCTGACGCTGACCCTGGAGAGACTGCGTGAGCACCAGCTTTATGCGAAGTTCAGCAAATGCCAGTTCTGGCTGAGGGAGGTGGCTTTCCTAGGCCATATCATCAGTGGTGCTGGGTTGGCAGTGGACACAGCCAAGATTCAGGCTGTTCGGGATTGGTTGCAGCTGAAGTCGGCCACAGATGTGCGGAGTTTCCTAGGACTTGCCGGTTACTACCGGAAGTTCGTGGAGGGATTTTCTCGTATTGCCCTTCCACTCACATCCCTGACGAGGAATGATGTGCACTTTGTCTAGACCACGCAGTGCAAGGTAGCTTTCCAGGAGCTCAAGGGTCGACTCACCTCGGCTCCTATACTTGCCCTTCCTTCGGGGAAAGAAGGATTTTAGGTCTACACTGATGCTTCCTACCAGGGCATGGGTGCGGTGTTAATGCAGAATGGGCATGTGATAGCATACGCTTCCCAGCAACTAAAGAAGCATGAACAGAACTACCTAGTTCATGACTTAGAGATGGGAGCGGTCATATTTGCCCTGAAAGTCTGGCGGCACTATCTGTACGGTGTCCACTGCGATATTTACTCTGATCACAAAACTTTAAGGTATGTGGACATGCAAAAGGAGCTAAATATTAGACAGAGACGATGGGTGGAATTTCTAGCAGATTACCAGTACGAGATGTACTACCACCCAGGGAAGGCGAATATGGTAGCAGATGCGCTGAGCCAGAAGGACACAGTCCCTACAGCAGGTCCGCAAATGATGGCTTTGGAGTTGATCCAGACATTAGAAAAGATGCAGATATCCTTTGTGTCTGAGGATCACCCTGAGCTGTACCCGGAGTACCTAGCATCATTGATTGCCCCAGATGACATTAGATACCGAGTTAGAGATGGGCAGAGGCAGGATGCCCAGCTAGAGCCGGTATTCCAGGACTTAGTGGCAGGCACTGCTGGGGATTATACGTTAAGGGATGGTCTAGTGTATTTCAAAGGATGAGTGTACATACAAGATGGAGGCCAGGTCCGGGAGGATATTATGATGGATGCCCACTGCAGTCGGTATTTGGTACACTCGTGGATTACAAAGATGACTGCAGATCTGAAGAAGACTATGTACTGGCCAGGCATGAAGAAGGATATCACCATCTTCGTGACCCATTGCGAGGCATGCCAGTTGGTGAAGGCAGAGTGTAGGAACCCCGCATGTCTATTGTAGCCACTCCTAGTGCCGGAGTGGAAGTTCGACGACAACGCGATGGACTTTATCCATGGGCTTCCCCGATCACGGACGGGGAACGATTAGATCGGGGTGATCATCGACCGGCTGATAAAGGTAGCCAGATTTATCCCGATTAGGAAGGATGACTCGATCGGTGTATTGTTTCGAAAGTTCGTGGAGCAGTTCATCTGTTATCATGGCGTACCCAGGTCAATTGTGTCGGACTGGGATGGACGGTTTACATCCAGAAAGTGGAGATCAGTACAGACTTACTTGGGCACTCGGCTAACATTCAGTACAGCACTTCATCCCCAGACCGATGGGCAGACGAAACGCACCAATCGTACTCTAGAAGATCTGCTGCGACTATGCATATTAGATCGCGGTGAGCCTTTGGAGAAGTTGTTGTCACTGATCGAGTTCTCATATAATAACAGCTACCAGTCCAGCATAAGGATGGATCCTTATGAGGCCCTATACAGACGAAGGTGTAGGACTCCGCTGTCATGGATATAGGACGAGGATCTGAAGGCCTTGGGTTCGGAGTTTGTCGAGGACACCAAGGCTCAGGTGAGATTGATACGGGATAGGATGGTAGAGGCACAGAGCCGATAAGCTAAGTATTATGATGCTCGGCATCGTCGGGTGGAGTTCCAGGTGGGGGATAAGGTATTCTTAAATATCCGACAAATGCATGGGTTTTCACGGGTACGAGGTCGGAAGAAGAAGCTCAGCCCAAGATATATGGGGCCTTATAGGATCCGAGAGCGAATCGGTCCCTTGGCATACAGGCTGGAGCTGCCACCGGATCTGGCGAGTCTAGAAGATGTGTTCCATGTACCCTCTCTTAGGAGGGATCTACTACGCCCAGAGCAGCAGATTACAGCCACTGATGGGCCGATAGCAACTGATCGGTCAGTTCACTTGGAGCCGGTCCTGATTGACGACAAGGGAATACGAGTCTTACGCCGCAAAAAGGTACCATTGGTTAAGGTCCTATGGAGGAATCATGGGCGAGAGGAGCACACATGGGAGCCTCAGGACTTGATGTGATAGAGATACCCAGAGCTTTTCGATCAGGTATTACTCACAACCTCTCGGGATGTTACAATTTGTTTTCCATGTTTGAAACCCCGTAAGCCTCACTAGAATTTCGAGGACGAAATTTTTTTATATATATTTGGATTTGTAACATCCCTCAGACAACTAGACCCCTAAAAGTGGTTTTGTCATGACTAGGTCATGATAAAACCCTAGAAAGCCCAAGAAGATCAAGTGAACTTGGGAATAAAAGTGATTGGGTTGTGTGGTCTGCATATAGTAGATTTCTGAGCCCTTATTTAAGATGACCATGGGGCTTCACCACGACTTCAAGTCCACATCATGGTCTCATCAACCCATTGTAAGATCCATTGGAGCACTAAGGGTCCATTGAAGTCGACCCAAGGTGGCTCAGTTGACCTAGAACCACCATAAGCCTAAAGTGAGCAAGGTGCCATATCTAAGGGCAGTGTACCCTAGTAAAGCCCAACTAACCCAACCAAGGACTTTCTAGACCTAAAGTGGGATCAATGGGTCACTGAGGACCCATGTAGTGTAGTCCAAAGGGTTAGGTTGACTAAAGTCAACTCTAACCCTAAATGGGTCAAACTAACCTACACAAGGGCCAATTGAAGTTCCCTTAACCAAGTGTACCCCACCCAAGCCCTCCTAACCCTAGAGTGAGGCCAATGGGTCACCTAGAACCCATTGGAGTCCACCCAAGGGGCTAGGTTGACCAAAGTCAACTCTAACCCTAAATGGGTCAAACTGACCTACACAAGTGCCAAATGAAGTTCCCTAAGCCAAGTGGACCCCACACATACCTTCATAACCCTAGTGAGAGGCCAATGGGCAACCAAGGACCCATTGGGACCAATTAAAAGGATAAGTTGACCAAAGTCAACTATAGCCCTAAAGTAGTCAAGGTACCGTGCCTAAGGGTCAAGTGACCTCCAAAGGGCCAAGACAACCCTACCTAGGCCTTAGAGTAGTCCAATGGGTCACCAAGGACCCATTAGGGGCAACCTCAAAGACCAAATTGGCCAAGGTTAACCCTAGTCAAAGTTTAGGTCAAGGTAGCCCAAATGGGCTAATTCAAGCTCAAGCCCATTTCACTTGGGCTAACCTTGCCTTGATGGATGAAATGAACATGTGGGCTGCCTTTGAGTTATGTAGGAGTCAAATTCAGCTTGGTGTGTAGGAGAGAGAAAAATCACCAAAGGAAAGAGAGAGAAAATGAAGGAAAGTAAAGGAGGAAGACTTTGGGCTCCTCCTTCCCCTTCCCCAACCTCTTATTCATTGCTCTAGGACAAGGAAGGCAGCCCTAATTCAACCAGCTAATCCTTGACTGGTTGGAGCCAAGCTTCATCCCCTACCAACCATGGACGACATTATTGACTAAGGCCAATAATGGCAAGGTCTCCTACAGCCACCTAATACCGCATTTCATCTTCTTAAAAGCCTCACTGGACTCCAAGGAGTCATTTCCACCACTTACCTGAAGGAGCCAAGCAGTTCCACTATACAGTTGCAAAAATCCGACCACCACCACCACCATGGCTTCCCGGCGATCTTCCCGACTTCAGGCCGCCAGAAAGGTCCTCCTCCTCTCCTTACTTCATGGGTAGATCATAGCATCCCTTAGGGCCAAGGTTCGGGCTCAATTGAGCCCGATCCAAGTTCAAAATTTCATTGATCGTGAATTTTCACCTATCGGGATCGCCGGAATAGGGCTCTCCGGCGGCTGTGCCGCCGCCTGTGCGACAGTCACCACCTCAATGGAGGTGGTGGTGGCAGTGGCCGGCCGGGGAGGTGGTCGGATCGCCGGCGGCAGCGGCAGGAAGACGCTCAAGGAATATCCAATCCAGACTGTTGGCTGGAGGTAGAATATTAAGGGATGTCGTCCACTGTTGCGTCAAGATTCCTGCTATATATGATAATATACTATAGGATATAATTTCTGATTATTTAATTTTGTCACACATTTTGTATTTAATGGTGTTAATTTTTAAAAATACTTAGGCCCCTCTACTGAACAAGTCACCAACAAGAAAGTTGTAGCCTGGAGAGTCTCGTGTACAACAAAATTGATTGGAATCCATTTGGGTGCTAGGTTTGACCAGGGCATCCATTTTGGTGGGACCTATACCTATGGCTATCCTGAGATTAAAAATGGTGCCCACCCTTTATCCCTGGCACAAATGACTTCAAATTTTGGCAGGGAGTCCTCCTAAACTAAATCTAGGTCCTGCCCAAAATGGGAATTTTTGGGGACAATATTTCTATAGTTTTGGAAATTATTTAATTTATCTAGGGTTAATTAATTTAAGGGCCAAAAGACCTCCAAACTCACCCAAATTTTTGTGAGTGGTTCTTGGGGGTATTATAAAGCTCTGGTTAACATTTCATCACATTTGGAGGTGGTTTGAACTGAAATCATGCAAACCCTAGACTTGCCCTAAAAAGGATATTTTGGTAAAAAGTGCACTTTTGGTTTTGAGTGGCCAAATCACCTCAACAGAGGTTGGAATTGGGGACCCTGGCTTGGCATGACTTTTTGCACCTTCCCATGAAAGATGGGGTAGATTGGAAATGATTTGCCCTAAGATCTAAGGCCAAGCCCTAATTAAGGGTTTTTGTTCCTTGTGAAGAGCATGAGGCCAAAACACCTTGAATGGACTTGAGATTTTGTAAGGAGGGTGCTAGAGTAGATAAAACCCTCTGGTAAGAATATTAAGGGATTTTGGAAAGGGTGGGCCCACAAAACCCTAACCCTATCTTAGGGCATAAACATTGTAGTTCTAGGATAGGTTAGTGAAACCCCTTGAAATATAATTAAATTTGGGCAGTGTGGTCATAAGGATATATTGAGCCTCTGGTAATTTATTTGGGAATTTTGGATCACTATTACTAGCACTTCATTTGTAACCAATGGGATTGCCTTAATTAATGAATTGGTCATTATGATACCACTGCCTACTGGAATGTCATGAACATTTGGCAGAGGGAGTTTTAGACCATATTGATCATATATGAATTTTAATAGAACTATTGAATATATAATTAGGGTACCTACTTCACAAGTTCATAAATTTGGGAATTTGCTAAATAATTCTTACAGAGCTCCATAATTGCTGAAAAATTATGAAACTTGATAAGTAGTGTTCCTAATTCATTATGCTCATATGGGAATTTATTTGGAATTTTTAGATGAATATTTGTTATACCTTGTTCATTAACCCATTAACTTGGGATATTATGAGAAAATCAAGTATAGACCTTATTATTCAAAGATAAATTATGAAACTCGATCTAGGGTACCTAAATGACCTTACAATCATCTTTGAAGTTTCTCTGAATTTTTGGAAGTATTAATGATGTACATTCTCTTAAAATGATTTATTATGGGATATATTTGAAATTAAAATTAAGGGCTTAAACCTTGCTGAAAAAGTGGGAGACTTTGGATTTTCAGTTAATTATTCATTTTGTATTTAATATAAATTTAGTGGAATATTATCTTGTCTGAAATTGATACTTCATGTTCAAACTTGGAATTTTTGGCAACTAAAATAATTGAATAAATTATCAGATAAATAGGAAAATGGGGCAACTTGGAATTTTATGAGTCATATAGTTTAAGTGTTCTGCATATAGTAAAAACTACAGAAACTATGTTGGAGTATAACTTGAGCACATGAGTTGGGATTAGTGGTTGGCTGGTTTGGATATAAAAAAATAAGTTTCAGCATTGAAAGTATGATGAGTAAAAGGATTGGATTTGGTAGTGTTAGGCGGTGTTCAGGATCGATGAAAGATCGTCTTTCCCGTAGAGAGGAAAGGTCAAATACACTAAGGTTAGACCCAATGCAACTTTTAATGGACTAGGAGTTGGGTATTAACTAACAAGAATAAGTGCCTTGCGAAAGGGAGCTTTGGGTGTATTCCCATCGTAGTTCCTAGTGCCTTCGAGAGCCCTTCACGGGGTATACCTTGGACAGTCCTGGGCTAAACCTAAATTGTAGGCAAAACTGAAATGCAAGAGTAACTAGTAAATCTAGGGTTTCACCTTCACTCACCTCGACGTCTCGGGGTGGTAGGATGGGTCACTCGGGCTGTAGGCTCAGTGGTTTTGGTGGTGGGCAGGTTGGCCCGGCGAGCTTTCGCTCAGTTGTTGTTTATGATGGACAGGTTTGCCCGATGAGCTTTGGCTCGGTTGTTGTTTATGATGGGCAGGTTGGCCCGACGAGCTTTGGCTCGGTTGTTGTTTGTGATGGGCAGGATGGCCCGGCAAGCTTTGGCTCGGTTGTTGTTGTGACGGACCGGTTGGTCCGTGGAGCTTTAGCTCGGAGCTGATACATAAGGTTGCATGTGCAAAAATTATAAGGTTGTGGGTCTTCCGTGTTGGAGAGTCAATGCATCAACGCCAACTCGTTGACTCGGCGAGTGTGGTTTAGCACTTGGCCAAATGAAGTCCGGTGCGCTAGCCGGCAAGAGTACGCAGGAGCTTTGGTTAGTGCACCAGCGTCAAGGCGTATGATAAGTCTGACTAGTAGTGCAATTAACGGTTTAGAGGTGGGCGAGGCCCAACCCACCGCTTCCTGAAAGTGCAAGTTAGATCTGATATACTCTAGAGGGGGGTGAATAGAGTTTTGTGCTTGCTAAAAACTTTTTACAACAGTTGTTGTATTCCTAGGTGAACAGGGAAGCATATAATATAAAATAAAACTAAACACAGGGCAAACACAGATCAATTACAAAGAACAGCCAGAAAACAAAAGAAAAACAAGCAACCAGAAGACACAAGGAGCTATAGTGGTTCCCCAACCAATCTGGGTACATCCACTCTTCTACCACCCTAGGTAGGACTCCACTGCAGGATGAGTTGATCAGGTGTCTTGTACACCAATGGGTTTTGATCAGGTCCCCAAAAACAAAATCCTCAAGTCTTTTGGAAGGAGACTTGCAACCAGAATAATTTTGAAGGGATTTAAAATCCTGTACAGAAAGTAGAGAGAGGGTGATAGTGTCTTCTCTGTCAACAGTTAGAGAGAAGACTTGTGGATTGATGTAGCAGCTTTTGCTCCCCCTGAGGTCTTGAGTTGGTCAGGAATGCTGGAGCACTACTTCAGGGTGATAGGTCTTCAGATAACTTGATCTCCAGTAAAAGATGATTTCAGCAATAGCTGAAATGTGAGGTGTCTGGAGTCTTGAATGATGATGGCCTTTGAACACTTGAATCAAAAGAGATCTGAAAATTTCAGTTGGTTGATCTCCTTTTGTGATGGTGTTCTTTTATGAATCTTGAGACTGAAAATGTCTACAACTCTCTTTCTTTCTCTTGTGTAACTGTTGTTGTAAGAGTTGTTGCAGAAGTTGTAATAATCTGATTGTTGCAGAGAATGAACATATCTTTTATTCCTTTCATATGAATAGAAATGATCCACTGTCCAAGATAGTCGTTGGCCTGTCATAAATGACTTCCTTAACTATATTTGTCTTCTAGATGAAAGTCCAATAAAACATTCCTTTAAAAATTCCTTGAAACTTGCTCCAGATTAATTAAAAACGGCTACAAGATCTTTGAATTAATTGTTGACAATAATTCCACAACTGTCTGAATTTGAATCTTGAAAAACGTTGAACTCTTCAGAAAAACGTCGAACTGAGCTCCACTATCGTTGAACTGAGCTCAGAGATTGGTCTTAGACAGAAACAGAGATCGTCGATCTGAGCACAACTATCGTCGAACTGAGCTCAGAGATAGAGAATCAAACTGAAGTCAAGATCGTCGATCTGAGCTCAAAGATCATCAAATGGAGTTCGACGACTTGTTGAAGTTGAGCTCAGAGATCGTCGAATGGAGTTCGACGATTTGTCGAAGTGAGCTCAACGATCGTCGAATGGAGTTCGACGATTCGTCGATCTGAGCTCGACGAAATGACTTAGTCTCCAGAACTGAAAAACCTTATCTTGAGGGCAGCTTCCAAACCTAACTAATAACCCTTAGACTCAATTCTAATTGACCTTTAGATCTATACAATGAGGTCAAAACAGGTTTCCTAAGAGATATAGTGATCCTGACCCAAATCAGTAATAGGGTGTTCCAACAATCTCCCCCTATTTGGGTTAGGATTACTATTTACAGATATTGGAAAAGTAAAACATACAAAAACAGAAATACAACAAACAAAACATAGTAGAATCACAGATATTATCTCAGAGAGTTCAGAAAACAGAATATATTGTCATCTTACATAATCGTTCTTTTTCCTTGCTCTTTATAAGCACTATTTCTCTGTTTGGATTGAGAGCTTCCTTCTTGGATCTTTTATCATCAGCTGCACCTAGAGAGGTTTGATATCTTGGCCTTGGCACTACAGCTTCTGGATGCAGCTTCATGTAGCGTTCTGAATCAAAAAATTTACTGGATGAATATCTTTCAAGTTCCTTCTTTCTTTGATCTGATAATGTAGTGATATTTGAAGTATCCTTTCCTTGTTCTCTGGCTTTCTTTATCTGATCCAAAGCAGCCAATTCTTTCATTCTAGCTGTCCATGAAGTGGGATTATTTTCAGGATCCTCATATGGAACTGGAGGCTCATATCTATTTGAAGGATTATCAGAAGGAGCTCTGGAAGAGACTAAATCTTTCAGCTTATAAGGAAAGGGACCAGAAGTTATGTCAGATGGACCTTGTCCTTCCCTTAAATATGGATGTTGCCTTGAATATCCTTTCAAATAAACTTGAAATTCTCTTTGATTTCCTCTATAATTTCCTCTCCTTGACTGATTGCCTCTGGATTGACTTCCTCTGTGTTGAGATCTTCCTTGAGGTTGATATGAGGTTTGGCTTCTAGCAGAGGGTTGAGATGCAGAACTTCCACTTGCACCTGCATCAGGTGAAGGAGGAGGAGGAGGAGGATTGAACTGGGATGACCCTTTGTCATATTTTCTCTTCTTTTTCATAGCTTTCAACTGATTTCTGGAATATTGCATGCAGGGTTCTGTGATAGGGCAGCTATGCAGTATATAGTAAGGAATATCATTTGTATCTTTTACTTTAGCTGGGGGGACTCTCTTCATTGCTTTGCTTCTGGCCTTTCTTTTCCTTGCAATTGTAGTAGAGGAATCATCTGAATCAGTCCTGAACTGATCACTGTCTGAGCTTGGAGGATTATCATACACTGCATCAATCTTTTTGAGATAATTTATCTGTTGCTGAGACTGAGCAGGAGAGACAGCAGAAACAGCAATAGTAGCAGCAGCAACAGCAGGAAGAGGGGTGGAAGCAATACTGGCAGAAGAGATTACATCAGCAGCAGCAGATACAAAACTTTCAGAAGCAACACTTTCAGAAACAGAAGGTACAGCAACAGTAGTATCAGATGAAACTGGAAAGTCAACTGCAGAAGGAGTAACAGCAGTAACAGCAGGCTCAAAAACAAGTGCCTCTGTCATATGTATATACTCAGATACTAAAGCATCAGCAACATCAGAACTATCAGACACATCAACAGTAGCAGTAGAAGCAGCAGCAACAGAAACAGCAGGAGCAGCAGCATAGAGGGAATTTACAAAAGAATAAATTAAGCTGGTATCACAGCTGGAAATAGGCACAATGGCCTTAGAGAGATCTTCAGATGGCTGGACTGCAGTGTGCTCTGGAAGACAGTTGAAATGAACACAATCAAAAATTGATAATAGTGACCTGAGGTCCACTGTGATAACTGCAACTGGAGGTGTTGAGGCTTGAGCTTGAACTGAAGTAACAGCAGTAGCATGCAATATTTCCACTTCATGAGGCATCTCCCCCTGCCTAGATTCAGTCAGGACTGGATCAAGGGACCCAGATGAAGGGATTGCCTGAGGAGGAAGGAGAGAGGAGAGCCTGACAGACAGTTCTTCAACTGATTGTAAAAGTGGAGCCAAGGAGGTCTCCAGCAAGAGTGATAGCCTGGGAGCTATCAGCTCATAGAGTCTGTGTGCAAGAGCTGGAAGATCTACATGCACAATAGGGACTTGAGCAGAGGTAAGAATTGAAGGTGGAGCAGCAGGAAATATTGGAGGAGAGCTGGTAGATGGTGGAAATGAAGGAGGAGATATGGGAATTGTGGAAATTGAAGATACTGGGATGGAAATAAAGGGTGTGAAGGAGGGTTTTACAATGATATCTTGAAGCAATTGTTGATAGGAGGTGGATGAAGAGGGTAGTTCAGGAGGGGATGAAGGGGAATCATCCATAAAGGAATCATCTAAAAGTGTGAAAGATGGAATATGAGAGGATGAATCAATTTCTAGGTGAGGGTATTGATGTAGAGGATGGAAGAGTTCTTCTGTGAGAGGTGGAGTTGGAGAAATTGAAGTTGGATATGGGGTGGAGATTGTGATTGTGAATGAAATTAGGATTGTGGAGGTGACTGGTGAGGATGAAACAAGAGGTGGAGGAGGAGGAGAAGAAACAGGCAAGTCTTCTGCAGGGGCAGAAACTTGAGGGGAAGTGACTGGAGCAGTCCTTGTGCCTAAAGTAGAAACTGTAGAGGGCCTGCTGGGCTTCACAATTTGCCTGTCCCACTTTCCAAATAGGGCACATGTGAGCCTCTTGGAGGCATTGATGTGCATCCTATTTGAAACAAGCAGTACAGGGCATCTGTTCTGAAGAAACAGCCCTAATATCCTTCCAAAGTTAACACAATTCTTGTTGATCTTCTTCTTAATCAAGTCAAAGAAAACTTCTCCCCAGTTCAATTGTTTCTTATCTACAAGTGCACCCATCAAGCAGAGCTGATACCTGGAGATGGTATCATGGGCTGAGTGTTTGGCCAACAATACCTTTCCAACCACATCAGCCAAAAATTTGTACTCAACAGACAGAATTTTCTTCAGCAGTTTGCTAGGGTTTGCATCTGAATGACCCATTCTATCAAGTAAATCAGAAAACTCTTCTACAGAATCTCAGCAGAATCTTCTCCAGAATTTAGCTGAAAAACCTCTATCAAGGTAGTAGGTGTTAGAGGTACCTGGGTTCCTGATATTGTTCCAATCACTGTATTCTGATCCTGATTGTGGGCAGTATATACCCATTCCTTGATTTCATCTGCAGCTAATTTGATTCTGGTAGTCATGATGGTAACTAGCTGTTGTTCCTTGAAAAGTTCCAGAATATCTTTGAAAATCTGATCAATGTTATTGAAAGAGTCCATATCAATATCAAATCCTGCATCAAATTTCATTGCGGCCAGGATTGCAACTGAGACTGCCATTGATTCCTGCAAAAAATGAACAACCAAACGACCAAGTGTAGAGAAGTTTGGGGGGAAAGAGAAAATTTGCAGAGAGAATGAAAGCGCAAAGGGAGAACGACGGCCAAAAAAACAGTTTTATATTAGGGTTCAATGCAAAAAAGGAAAGATCGTTGAACTCCGTTCGACGATCTGGGCTTCTAAAGGAATCTGAAAGATCATCAATATCTTCGATCTCCGTTCGACGATATTGGAGAGCGTCGAGCTCCGTTCGACGATCGCTGACCTGAAGAAAGATAGTCGAGCACTACCTGAGAAACGCTGAACTCAGGTCGACGATGTCAGAAATCGTCAATCTCCATTCGACGATCTGGGGGAAAATCGTCGAGCACAGTTCAAAGACCAGAAACACTCTATGCACTTGAAAAAGCATTTGATTTGCCTAGTCTTGGTCATTTTTTAGAGTTTGAAAATCTTGGATATTATTTTAAACTTCCTCCATCTAACATTTCTAACTAATTAAGGAAGAATGTATGCTTCTTTTCATCCAAGGGTTTGGTGAAAATATCTCCCATTTGCAAATTAGATGGGATATATTGAAGTTCAATTTTATTTTTCTCAACATTATCCCTTAGAAAGTGATGCCTAATTTCTATGTGTTTTGTCCAACTACGGAGGACTGGATTTTGTGCTATGGAAATAGCACTGGTATTATCACAAAGTGTTTTTGACTTCTCTAAGTTGTCACCATAGTCTAGGAGTTGGTTTTGAATCCACAAGATTTGTGAACAACAACTACCTGCAGCCATATATTCAGCTTCAGCAGTTGAAGTTGACACAGATGTTTGTATCTTGCAAAACCAGGAGACAAGTCTGTCACCAAGAAACTGACAAGTTCCACTGGTGCTTTTCCTGTCAATTCTGCATCCAGCATAATCAGTATCTGAAAATCCAGTTAAGTCAAATGCTGAGTCTTTTGGATACCAGAGACCTAGATTTGCATAACTTTTTACATACCTGAGAATTGTTTTTACTAAGGTTAGGTGTGACTCTCTAGGGCTCACTTGGAATCTAGCACATATGCATATAGCAAAGATTATGTCAGGTCAACTAGCTGTAAGGTACAATAAAGAGCCAATCATTGCTCTATATGTTGTCTGATCAACAGGTTTCCCATGTTCATTAGCATCTAGTACAACATTAGTAGGCATAGGTGTTTTCATACAAGATTCTTTAGACATATCAAATTTCTTAACCAATTCTTTTGCATACTTGGTTTGAGAAATAAATATGCCTTCAGCATGTTGTTTGACTTGCAATCCTAGAAAGAAGGATAGCTCACCCATGCTACTCATTTCAAATTTAGAATGCATTAGGTTGGAAAACCTTCTGCACAAATTTGAATCAGTAGAACCAAATATAATATCATCTACATAGATTTGTACTAGTAGGGTATGGGACTTATGGGTTCTAATGAAAAGAGTTTGGTCTACTCTACCCCTTATAAACTCATTTTTCAGAAGAAAGCATGCTAGGGTCTCATACCATGCTCTAGGATCTTGCTTGAGACCATATAATACTTTATGCAATTTGAAAACATAATCAGGATGAGTTGGAGAGATAAAACCTAGAGGTTGTCTGACATAGACTTCTTCTTTGATATCTCCATTGAGAAAAGCACTCTTTACATCCATCTGGTATACTATAAAACCTTTTTGTGCTGCATATGCTAAGAATATTCTTATGGCCTCCAACCTTGCAACTGGTGCAAAGGTCTGGTCATAATATATCCCTTCTTCTTAAGAGTACCCTTGAGCAACTAGCCTTGCCTTGTTCCTTACAATGACTCCTTGATCATCCAATTTATTTCTGAACACCCACTTTGTTCCAACAATGGAGTGATCCTTAGGCCTTGGTAATAGTTCCCAAACTTTGCTTCTTTCAAATTGATGTAACTCTTCTTGCATTGTAATGATCTAGTGTGGATCTTGCTCTGCATCTTGAATGGATTGAGGTTCAATTTGAGAAATAAAGCAAGTGTGCATCAGGTTTTGGTTGACCTGATTTTTAGTTTGCACACCAGCTGAGATGTCTCCAATCACTTGGGAGATTGGATGGTCTCTTGATGTTACTAAATCAACAGGAGGTGTTGATTGTTCTCCAACTTGTGTTGTTGTTTCCTCTTGTGGTACAACAACTGGCTCTTCAAGAAGTTTCTCTTCAAGATGTTGAATGTCTTCTTCATCTTCACTGCTTTCATCTTTTTGAGTGATCTGCAACTTGTCCAAGTCTTCAGCAAGAGAGTGTACCTGCAAAGGTTCTTTGGTAGAACTATTCTTCTCCTTGAAAGACATGTTAGATTCATCAAAAGATATATGAACTGATTCTTCAATTTTAAGAGTAGATTTATTGTATACCCTATAAGCCTTACTGATCATGGAGTATCCCAGAAACACTCCTTCATCAGCTTTAGCTTGAAATTTTGCTAAATATTTCTTGTCATTATTATGTATGTAATAAATACAACTAAAAATTCTAAAATAGTCTACTTTAGGTTTCTTCCCTTTGAGTAATTCATAGGGAGTCTTGCCCTTCAGTTTATGTATTAAACTTCTATTCAATACATAGTTGGAGGTGTTCACTGCCTCTACCCAAAAGGATAGGGGAAGGTGAGCATCTGACAACAATGTAGTGGCAGATTCAATAAGGTTTCTATTTTTCCTTTCAGCTACCCCATTTTGTTGAGGAGTTCTAGGAGCTGAGAAAGTATGCCTGATCCCTTCACTTTGACAGAACTCTTGCATAAGAAGAGAATCAAACTTTGTCCCATGATCACTTCTGATCAGGGCAATGTGAGTATTGAACTCAGTCTGTATACATTTGAGAAACTCTGTCAAACACTTAAAGTTATCAGACTTCTTCCTCAGAAAGAACACCCATGTGAATCTAGAGAAGTCATCTACAATCACTAAAGTGTAAGATTTCTCTCCTAGGCTTTGTACTATAATGGGTCCAAAAAGATGCATGTGTAACAGATACAAAATCCTAGGTGAATCACTCTTATTAAGTGACTTGAAACTATTTTTAGTTTGCTTGCCTAATTGACAAGCCCTGCAGAGTTCTTTCTTCTTGTAGGGGCCAGAAGGTAGTCCTCTAACAAGGTTATCCTTGGATAGCCTAGCAATGGTTCTAAGGTTTATATGCCCTAGTCTCTTATTCCATAATATATTAGGTCTACTAATAGAGTTAAATAGGCAAATATCTACCTTGGTTGAAAGAAAATCTACAAGATAGATGTTACCTTTCCTTTTACCTATCAACACAGTTGTGTTGTCCTCTGATTTGATCTTGTATAAGGATTTGCTGAAAGTCACTTGGTATCCTTCATCAAATAGCTGACTGATACTGATCAAGTTGTGCTTCAGTCCTTCCACATAGGCTACTTTCTTGAATGTGACTGTGCCAATCTGGACTGCACCATATCCTTTTGTTAGTCCAAAGTTTGAATAACCAAATATGACTTTGGGTCCAAGCTTGGCTTTAAAGGATGTGAGATTGTCTTTGATTCCTATTATGTGCTTTGAGCACCCACTATCCAGATATCATTGCTGGTTTGATGTTAGATAGGTCTTCACCTACACATAAAGCAATTTACTTGTTTTTGACCCAGTTTACCTTGGGCCTAGGTTGATAACCTTTAAACTCAGAAATAAATGACATCCTTGGTTGACTCTTATAACCTTCAGGATGATATCTCCTTGGAGGTATTATCCATTCAATATAAGGGTTAAATCTTTGGGATGAAGGACCCCTAGGTTTGGATTTTGATTTACCTTTGAAAAAGTTTTCAAAGCTCTGATCTCTGCTCGACGATCGTTGAGCTGAGTTTAACGATCTGGGGTTAGATCGTCGAGCTCCATTCGACGATCGACTATGGCAGAGTTCAGGGTTTAGACATCGTCGACCTGAGTTTGACGATTTTGCCTGAGATCGTTGATCTCCGTTCGGCGATCGTCTAGCTCCATTCGACGATTTCTGTTGAAATCTTATTTTCTTGGGTAGGTCAGAATTTTTCCTAGCTACCTCTACAACTCCCTTCCTTTATCAGAAATAAACTTAATTGGGGTTATTAGTACTATAGGTTGGCTGGATGAAGCACCCAAGCCCAGTGGACTATTGAATCTAGAGTTCACTGTGCTTGTGATGTCCATTAGCTTGATGTTTCTCCCATTAAGGGATTCTTCAAGCTTTTTGGCCTCTGATAGCTCACTTTTCAGTGAAGCTATCTGCTCCCTACAGCACTCCAACTCCTCAGAGAGTTTGAGGTTTTCTGATTTTAATGTACTGTGTTCAGATAATTGATTTCTGAGAGAAATGATTTCCTTCTCAGATTTTAATAAGTCTAAACATAGTGCTTTAAACTCAGACTTGAAGTCCTCAGAATTAAAATCAAAAGAACTGATTACCTGGTCCTCTTCAAATTGAGTCTCTGAGTCTGACTCTGACTCTTCTGCATCAGAATTGTGTTGAGAGGCATTGATAGCCATCATGCAGAATTCCTTCTCTTCAGCATCATCTTCATCATCACTTGAGCTGGAAGAAGCTTCTGATTCTTCTTCTATCTCACTCCAAGTTTCAGCTACAAACCCCTTCCTTGTATGTTTGTTCTTGCTGGAGGAGGGTTTGCCATTGCTGCTCTTCCTGAAGTCTTTGTCTTTCTTTCTTTCTTTCCTGTCCTTTTTGTCCTTATATTGATTTTCTGGACAATCAGACACCATGTGGCCTGTTTTCCTGCAACCAAAATAGATAATATCTTTGTTATTCAATTTATCATACCTTGGTTTGTCATGCTCTTTGTATGATCTTTTCCTGAAGTCCTTCCTGGCCATTTTGTAAAATCTTTTGGCCATTAGACTTAGCAATTCCTCATTGCATGTGACCTTATCTTCAGGCTGATCTTCAGTGGCTTTGAGAGCTATTGACTTTTCCTTTCTTGTGGCTGGTGAGGCAGCCTTCTGCTCTTCTTCTCTATTTTTAATGAGCAGCTCATAAGACTTGAGCTTGCCTAAGAGAGCTTCTATTATAATCTCATTCAGACTTCTGGCATCCTTGATTGGCCAGATCCTTGAGTCCCAAGTGCTTGGGAAGCACATTAGGATTTTATCATTTAGCTCAGTCAGTGAGATCTCTTTGTCCAAAGTTTTCAGCTCATTGACTATGAGACTGAGTCTATTGTACATGTCTCCTATTGACTCAGCTCCTTTCTTGAAATTCTCATATTAGGTTATGAGGTGAGATCTTCTGTATTTTCTCTCATCAGCAGATCCTAAGACTATTTCAGATAGCTTGTACTAGATGTCCTTAGCTGAATTGCATTCGGCTACCTTTTGGAATATGTCATCAGACATAGTCTGGGCTAAGATATTCATAGCCTTTGCATCTGCTACTTTCCATTTCTTTATCTCAGCATCTGTTCCTGAAGGAGGTGGAACAGCACTTGTACTTGTGTTCTTTGGAGGTCTTGGACACACTGTCAAAATAGAATTGAAAATGTCCTCATCAATAGAGTTCATGTACAGTCTAATCCTTGCCTTCCAAAGTGCAAACTTAGATAGATTGCACACTGGAGGTCTGGTGCTAGCATAATCTTTGTTTTGAGCCATGATTTGTGAAGGAATAAATCTAGAAACAAACTTAAACAAACGAATCTAACTGGAAGGATCTTTGGGTTCAAGTGTTAGCCTGTGCAACCACTTAGATGTGGTATTTTTAACCAACCTCCCTCTGATACCAATTGAAAGTGCAAGTTAGATCTGATATACTCTAGATGGGGGTGAATAGAGCATGGTGCTTGCTAAAAACTTTTTACAACAGTTGTTGTATTCCTAGGTGAACACGGAAGCAAATAATATAAAATAAAACTAAACACAGAGCAAACACAGATCAATCACAAAGCACAGCGAGAAAATAGAAGAAAAACAAGCAACCAGAAGACACAAGGAGCTATAGTGGTTCCCCAACCAATCTGGGTACATCCACTCTTCTACCACCCTAGGTAGGAATCCACTGCAGGATGAGTTGATCAGGTGTCTTGTACACCAATGGGTTTTGATCAGGTCCCCAAAAACCAAATCCTCAAGTCTTTTGGAAGGAGACTTGCAACCAGAATAATTTTGAAGGGATTTCAAACCCTGTACAGAAAGTAGAAAGAGGGTGATAGTGTCTTCTCTGTCAACAGTCAGAGAGAAGACTTGTGGATTGATGTAGCAGCTTTTGCTCCCCCTGAGGTCTTGAGTTGGTCAGGAATGCTGGAGCACTGCTTCAGGGTGATAGGTCTTCAGATAACTTGTTCTCCAGCAAAAGATAATTTCAGCAATAGCTGAAATGTGAGGTGTCTGGAGTCTTGAATGATGATGGCCTTTGAACACTTGAATCAAAAGAGATCTGAAAATTTCAGTTGGTTGATCTCCTTTTGTGATGGTGTTCCTGTATGAATCTTGAGACTGAGAATGTCTGCAACTCTCTTTCTTTCTCTTGTGTAATTGTTGTTGTAAGAGTTGTTGCAGAAGTTGTAATAATCTGATTGTTGCAGAGAATGAACATATCTTTTATTCCTTTCATCTGAATAGAAATGATCCACTGTCCAAGATAGCCGTTGGCCTGTCATAAATGACTTCCTTAACTGTATTTGTCTTCTGGAGGAAAGTCCAATAAAACATTCCTTTGAAAATTCCTTGAAACTTGCTCCAGATTAATTAAAAACGGCTACAAGATCTTTAAATAATTGCTGACAATAATTCCACAACTGTCTGAATTTGAATCTTGAAAAACATTGAACTCTTCAGAAAAATGTCGAACTGAGCTCCACTATCGTTGAACTGAGCTCAGAGACTGGTATTAGACAGAAACAGAGATCGTCAATCTGAGCTCAACTGTCGTTGAACTGAGCTCAGAGATAGAGAATCAAACTGAAGTCAAGATCGTCGATCTGAGCTCGAAGATCGTCAAATGGAGTTTGACGACTTGTTGAAGTTGAGCTCAAAGATCATCGAATGGAGTTCGACGATTCGTCGAAGTGAGCTCAATGATCGTCGAATGGAGTTCGACGATTCGTCGATCTGAGCTCGACGAAATGACTTAGTCTCCAGAACTGAAAAACCTGGTCTTGAGGGCAGCTTCCAAACCTAACTACTAACCCTTAGACTCAATTCTAATTGACCTTTAGATCTATACAATGAGGTTAAAACAGGTTTCCTATGAGGCATAGTGATCCTGACCCAAATCAGTAATAGGGTGTTCCAACACTTCTGTTTGCCACTACGGAGGTATCCTGGGAGGTTCGGCTCCAAAAAGGGGCAACTAAAGGTCTGTGTACACAGAGTCGAAGTGGGTGAGTTGCACTTGCATGTACACATCATGGCATAATTGTATTTCATAGCATAATCATTGCATAGAACCCCGACACCTATTGTATAAGTGGTATGGGACGGTTATACAATAGGCACTGCAAAACGACCCCTTGGTTTATAAGTTCGTGCGAGCGTGCTTATAAGTTAAGGTTCTATTTCAGTAAATAAAAATGTAGGTTGCTAGATAACCGTCACCCTATCGTATAAATTGATATGGGACTTTTTATACGATAGAAGCCGTGCAAAAGATCCCTTGGCTTATGTGTTTTTCATATAAGTTAAGGTTACTTTCTTATTCAGTTTTTCATATCTTTATTACTGTTTTATATATTATAGAACTGCTAGATTAGTTCAGTCGCCACCTGCTTGTTTGTTATTCTCCACCTTCATGTCCTCTCCTTTCCTTCTCCCCGCTCGGTGCCTAGGAGCCATGGGGGAAGGGGAGGGGGATGATAGGACTTAGTCTTTTAGACTAATGGTTTTCGAACCACATCATTTTAGGGGACCGTGGAGCCCAGTATGGAGGAGCAGCCCCGGAGGTCGGCACGCATGGAGATGGGTCAGTCTAGTACCGGAGTTCAGATGACAGGGACTGTAAGTCCTGATCATTATTAGTTATAGTATTTGCTTCCGCGATGAGAGATTTGTAGTGAGGACTTGATGTATCTTGCATGAGCCCAAGATTTAGTATTTTGTCATATCTGTGGATACTCCCTTCGTGGAGAATATTTATATATATATGATTTCTGTGGACTTACTTTACCATTGGATACAGTTGTGATCGATTTGGCCGGCAGGATCGGCATTTTGTATTGATGACCTTCCCGGGTGCGAAGGTGTCACCATAAAGCGGCGGTTCTGGGCCTAAGACCCCGGTCTTTAAAAAAGAAAAAAAGGGGGACTTACAAGTGGTAACAGAGGAAACCTCGATCGACAAGTAGCAGTCTATATCCCCTGGGTAACCCCCTCATGAGTTTAGTTTGGGTACAAACTAAGCAGCGGAAGCAGTGGTGTGCCCATATGGGGTATCACATGTAAATCATCCACTTTTAATCACGTTAGAGTTGATTACTTACTTGTGGCTTTTGTTACGCAGCCCCCAGCACAGCCTACGCCACAAGGCGGAGTCCAGCAAACTCTGAATGATGCACCACCTCCCCGGTCCCCACTCCATTCCTACAGTCAGAGATGGGACAGACTCTGACAGCTATCCTGGAGGCGTTTAGGGCACAATAGGTTCCGGCTCCACAGCCAAACCCGGAGGACAACTAGCTGAGCATTTTTCGAGGACTTTCTCCACCATCCTACTTTGGGATAGAGTCGGTCATTCGGACGGAGGAATGGCTGGACATTATGTATGAGATGTTGACCGGGATCCGGTGCCTATGGGAGGAGAGGGTGCCCTTAATAGTCTCTTGCTTGGAGTCCCATGCCAAGAGATGGTGGAAGACGCCGCTGGATATGACGTTTGCTGACAGAGAGGTTGCTGAGATAGCTTGGGGGGAATTCAGGGTGGCACTGTTGGAGAATTTTGTTCCACAGTCGGCCAGAGACGAGATGGAGGATAGATTCCTACAGTTGAGACAAGGCATCAAGACAATGGTGGAGTACCATCGGGAGTTCAACCATCTGGCCCGATTTGCGGATTCCTACCAGTTGGATGAGGCAGGTTACACCAAGAGGTTTTATAAGGGCCTGCGAGATGATCTGAGGGAGTCTCTGTTGTTCATGTCCGACGGGCCTATTCCTCGGATATTGGAGATGGCAAAAAGAATCGAGACAGAGTGGCATACTACCCGAGGCCGGAAGCGGCCAACTGAGGATCAGGGCCGAGAAGTCAGGAATGATCAGCGGCGGGGCTGCGTCACCAATGTGAGTAGAGTAGAAGACCAGCCTCGGCAGGAGGTGAGACAGGAGCAGAGGGATCTGGTAGTGGTGGCCCCTCAGCCATCCCAAATACGGGAGGTGTAGAGACCCGGGGGTATGGCATATTCCCCGCCAGAATGCTTCAACTGTCATTAGGTGGGGGCATATTCGGAGGAACTGCCCTATGAGGGGGCACCACCACTAGCACCTCCGGCTGCCCGCGCCAGCTTAGTATTTTGGAGGCCGAGGATGTGGTCTAGGTCGTGGATACCATGGTAGAGACCACAGACAGTAGGGGGAGCAAGTTTATGCACTGGATCTGATTCAGCAACGGAATCCGGAGCAAGTGATCACAGGTATGCCATTCAATTTCTTGTTTTCTCCTTCCTAAGTAATTAGAGTTATGGTTATAAAACCGAGAAACTTGGAAAGAAAACCATAATTAGATTTTTAAGACCTTAAATTACCCCAGGAATAGTATTCATCAGCGGCAAGCCCGCCTATACATTGTTTGATACGGGTGCTTCGCACTCGTTCGTGTCAGAAGCCTTCATGGAAGGGCTGGAAAGCGTGGAGCGATTCACAGGCCAGATTATGAGGATACGGCTACCAGACGGATCAGAGTTATTCACCACCGCCCACTGCAACATGAAGGCGGAGATCGGCGGAAAGATATTTGAAGCACCCGCGACGATCATGAAGATGTCAGTCTTTGATTTGATCCTGGGAATGACATGGTTGCACTGGAGCCATGCTCAGATTGACTGCATATCAAAGAGGATTACTGTGAGACATGGGGATTCCCACATTGTCATCGAAGGTATTAGACCTATTCCCTCTCTCTTGTTGTCATCCGTGTAGGCCGTCAAGGCCCACTTACAGGGGAGGAAGTCTATGAAGTGTTGTTTGAAATGGCTGAGGCCAAGAGTTCCATCTCGGATATTCCGGTGGTGCGAGATTTTGCCAACGTATTCCCAGAGAAGCTACCAGGGCTACACCCGCACCGGGAGCAAGATTTTCGGATACAGCTGGTGTCGGGGGCTAAGCCAGCATCTAGAGCGCCTTACTGGATGGCCCCGAAGGAGCTGACAGAGTTTTAAAGCCAGCTGTAAGAGCTAGTGGAGGCCGGATTTATCCGACCTAGCTCTTCACCATGGGGGGACCCAGTGGTTGTTCGTCAAAAAGAAGGATGGGACACTTAGATTGTGCATCGAATACCAGATACTGAACCGACTGACGGTCTGGAATAACTATCCACTGCGAAGGATAGATGAGCTGTTTGACCAGCTGGAGGGCGCGCATTTCTTTTCGAAATTGGATTTGTGGTCGGGCTACTATCAGCTATGGATCCAGGAGGAGGATATACCGAAGACGGCTTTCAGTAGCAGATATAGGTTGTACGAGTTTACTGTGATGCCCTTCGGGCTCACGAATGCACCGTCGGCATTCATGAGCCTCATGAATCGGGGGTTCGAGGCATATCTGGATGTGTTCGTCATTGTATTTATTGACGACATCCTCATCTACTCGAGGATAGAGGAGGAGCACACACGACATCTGATGCTGACCCTGGAGAAACTACGGGAGCACCAGCTTTATGCGAAGTTCAGCAAATGCCAGTTCTGGCTGAGGGAGGTGGCTTTCCTAGGCCATATCATCAGTGGTGCTGGGTTGGCAGTGGACCCGGCCAAGATTCAGGAAGTTCGGGATTGTCCACAGCTAAAGTCGTCCACAGATGTGCGTAGTTTCCTAGGACTTGCCGGTTACAACCGGAAGTTCGTGGAGGGATTTTCTCGCATTGCCCTTCCACTCACATCCCTGACAAGGAAGGATGTGCACTTTGTCTGGACCATGAAGTGCATTCCTAAGACTTGCTGGTTACTACCGGAAGTTCGTGGAGGGATTTTCTCGTATTGCCCTTCCACTTACATCCCTAACGAGGAAGGATGTGCCCTTTGTCTGGACCACGCAGTGCGAGGTGGCTTTCCAGGAGCTGAAGGGTCAACTCACCTCGGCTCCTATACTTGCCCTTCCTTCGGGGAAAGAAGGATTCCAAGTCTACACCGACGCTTCCTACCAGGGCATGGCTGCGGTGTTAATGCAGAATGGGAATGTGATAGCATACGCTTCCCGACAACTAAAAAAGCATGAATAGAACTACACAATTCATGACTTAGAGATGGGAGCAGTCATATTCGCCCTGAAAGTCTGGCGACACTATCTGTACGGTGTCCACTCGACATTTACTCAGATCACAAAAATTTAAGGTATGTGGACACGCAAAAGGAGCTAAATATCAGACAGAGACGATGGGTGGAATTTCTAGTAGATTACCAGTACGAGATGCACTACCATCCAGCGAAGGCGAATGTGGTGGCAGATGCGCTGAGCCGGAAGGCCACAGTCCCTACAGCAGGACCGTAGATGATGGCTTTGGAGTTGATCCAGACATTAGAAAATATGCAGATATCCTTTGTGTCTGAGGATCACCCTGAGATTTACCGGGAGTACCTAGCGTCTTTGATTGCCCCAGATGACATTAGAGACCGAGTCAAACATGGGCAGAGGAATGATGCCCAGCTAGAGCCGGTATTCTAGGCATTATAAGAAGGCACTGCTGCGGATTACACGTTAAGGGATGGTCTAGTATGTTTTAAAGGACGAGTGTACATACCAGAGGGAGGCTAGGTCCGGGAGGATATTATGATGGAGGCCCACTACAGTCGGTATTCGGTACACCCGGGGATTACAAAGATGACTGCGGATCTGAAGAAGAATATGTACTGGCCAGGCATGAAGAAGGATATCACCCACTTCGTGACTCATTGTGAGGCATGCCAGTTGGTGAAGGTAGAGTGTAGGAACCCCGCAGGACTGTTGCAGCCACTCCCAGTGCCGGACTGGAAGTTCGACGACATCGCGATGGACTTTATCCATGGGCTACCCCAATCACGGACGTGGAACGATTCGATCAGGGTGATCATCGACCGGCTGATGAAGGTAGCCAGATTTATCCCGATCAGGAAGGATGACTTGGTTGGTGTATTGGTTCGGAAGTTCGTGGAGCATTTCATCCGTTATCATGGCGTACCCAGGTCAATTGTGCCGGACAGGGATGAACGGTTTACATCCAGAGAGTGGAGATCAGTACAGACTTACTTGGGCACTCGTCTAACATTCAATACAGTGTTTCGTCCCCAGACTGATGGGCAGACGGAATGCACCAACCGGACTCTAGAAGATCTGCTGCGACTATGCATATTGGACGTGGTAGCCTTGGGAGAAGCTATTTCAACTGATCGAGTTCTCATATAATAACAGCTACCAGTCCAGCATAAGGATGTCTCCTTATGAGTCCCTATACGTACGGAGGTGTAGGACTCCACTGTCATGGATACAGGACGAGGATCAGAAGGCCTTGGGTTCGAAGTTTGTCGAGGACACCGAGGCTCAGGTGAGATTGATATGGGACAGGATGTTAGAGGCACAGAGCCGACAGGCTAAGTATTATGACGCTCGGCATCATCGGGTGGAGTTCTAGGTGGGGGACCATGTATTATTAAAGATTCGACCAATGCATGGGGTTTCACTGGTATGAGGTCGGAAGAAGAAGCTCAGCCCAAGATATATGGGGCCTTATAGGATCCGGGAGCGGATCGGTCCGTTGGCATACAGGCTAGAGCTTCCACCGGTGCTGGCGAGTCTACACGATATGTTCCATATATCCTCTCTTAGGAGGGCTCTACTACACCCGGAGCAGCGGATTACGGCCACTGATGGTCCGATAGAAACTGATCGGTCAGTTCACCTGGAGCAGGTCCGGATTGACGATAAGGGAATACGAATCTTACGCAGCAAAGAAGGTACCATTGGTTAAGGTCCTGTGGAGGAATCATGGGCGAAAGGAGCACACATTGGAGCCTCAGGACTTGATGCGACAGAGATACCCAGAGCTTTTCGATCAGGTATTACTCACAACCTCTCGGGATGTTACAATTTTCTTTCCATGTTTGAAACCCCGTAGGCTTAACTAGAATTTCGAGGATGAAATTTTTTGTTTATATATTAGGATTTGTAACATCCCTTAGACAACTAGACCCATGAGAGTGGTTTTGTCATGACTAGGTCATGACAAAACCCTAGAAAGCCCAAGAAGATCAAGTGAACTTGGGAATAAAAGTGATTGGGTTGTGTGGTCTGCATATAGTAGATTTCTGAGCCCTTATTTAAGATGACCATGGGGCTTCACCAAGACTTCAAGACCACATCATGGTCTCATCAACCCATTGTAAGATCCATTGGAGCCCTTAGGGCCCATTGAAGTCGACCCAAGGTGGCTCAGTTGACCTAGAACCACCAAAAGCCTAAAGTGAGCAAGGTGCCCTAACTAAGGGCAGTGTACCCTAGTAAAGCCCAACTAACCCTACCAAGGACTTTCTAGACCTAAAGTGGGATCAATGGGTCACTAATGACCCATGGAGGGCAGTCCAAAGGGTTAAGTTGACCAAAGACAACTCTAACCCTAAATGGGTCAAACTAACATGTATAAGGGCCAATTGAAGTTACGTTAACCAAGTGGACCCCACCAAAGCCATCATAACCCTAGAGTGAGGACAATGGGTCACCTAGGACCCACTAGGGTCCACCCAAGGGGCTATGTTGACCAAAGTCAAC
This sequence comes from Platanthera guangdongensis, assembly GCA_039583875.1. Lineage (NCBI taxonomy): Eukaryota > Viridiplantae > Streptophyta > Magnoliopsida > Asparagales > Orchidaceae > Platanthera > Platanthera guangdongensis. The sequence continues at coordinate 217,179,695 of CM077150.1, forward strand.
TCTAACCATAAATGGGTCAAACTGACCTGCACAAGGTCCAATTGAAGTTCCCTTAGCCAAGTGGACCCCACACATACCTTCATAACCCTAGTGAGAGGCCAATGGGTCACCAAGGACCCATTGGGACCAATGAAAAAGGCTAAGTTGACCAAAGTCAACTCTAGCCCTAAAGTAGTCAAGGTACCCTACCTATGGGTCAAGTGACCTCCAAAGGGCCGAGACAACCCTACCTAGGCCTTAGTGGAGTCCAATGGGTCACCAAGGACCCATTGGGGGCAACCTCAAAGACCAAATTGACCAAGGTTAACCCTAGTCAAGGTTTAGGTCAAGCTAGCCCAAATGGGCTAACTCAAGCTCAAGCCCATTTCACTTGGGCTAACCTTGCCTTGATGGATGAAATGAACACGTGGGCTGCCATTGAGTTAGGTAGGAGTCAAATTCAGCTTGGTGTATAGGAGAGAGAAAGATCACCGAAGTAAAGAGAGAGAAAATGAAGGAAAGTAAAGGAGGAAGACTTTGGGCTCCTCCTTCCCCTTCCCCAACCTCCCATTCATTGCTCTAGGACAAGGAAGGCAACCCCAATTCAACCAGCTAATCCTTGACTGGTTAGAGCCAAGATTCATCCCCTACCAACCATGGCCGACATTATTGACTAAGGCCAATAATGGCAAGGTCTCCTACAGCAACCCAACACCTCATTTCATCTTCTTAAAAGCCTCACTGGACTCCAAGGAGTCATTTCCACCACTTACCTGAAGGAGCCAAGCAGTTCCACTGTACAGTTGCAGAAATCTGACCACCACCACCACCATGGCTTCCCGGCGATCTTCCCGACTTCAGGTTGCCAGAAAGATCCTCCTCCTCTCCTTACTTCATGGGTAGATCATAGCATCCTTTAGGGCCAAGGTTCGGGCTCAATTGAACCCTATTCAAGTTCAAAATTTCATGAATTTTCCATGAATTTCCACCTGTAGGGATCGCTTGAATAGGGCTCTCCGGCGACTGTGCCGCCGCCTGGCGACAGCCCCCACCTCAATGGAGGTGGTGGTTGCGGTGGACGGCCGGGGAGGTTGCGAATTGCTGGCGGCAGCGGCTGGAAGACGCTCCATGAAGATTCAATCCAGACCGTCGGCTGGAGGTAGAATATGAAGGGATGTCATCCACTGTTGCGTCAAGATTCGTGCTATATATGATAATATACTATCGGATATAATTTCTGATTATTTAATTCTGTCATACATTTTGTATTTAATGGTGTTAATTTTTAAAAATACTTAGGCCCCTCTACTGAACAAGTCACCAACATGAAAGTTGTAGCATGGAGAGTCTAGTGTACAGCAAAATTGATTGGAACCCATTTGGGTGCTTGGTTTGACCAGGGACCCATTTTGGTGGGACCTATACCTAGTGCTATCCTGAGATTAAAAAGGGTGCCCACTCTTTATCCCTGGCCCAAATGACTTCAAATTTTGGCAGGGAGTCCTCCTAAACTAAATCTAGGTCCTGCCCAAAATGGGAATTTTTGGGGACAATATTTCTATAGTTTTGGAAATTATTTAATTTATCTAGGGTTAATTAATTTAAGGGCCAAAAGACCTCCAAACTCACCCAAATTTTTGTGAGTGGTTCCTGGGGGTATTATAAAGCTCTGGTTAACATTTCAACACATTTGGAGGTGGTTTGAACTGAAATCATGCAAACCCTAGACTTGCCCTAAAAAGGATATTTTGGTAAAAAGTGCACTTTTGGTTTTGAGTGGCCAAATCACCTCAACAAAGGTTGGAATTGGGGCCCCTGGCTTGGCATGAATTTTTGCACCTTCCTAAGAAAGATGGGATAGATTGGAATTGATTTGCCCAAAGATCTAAGGCCAAGCCCTAAGGAAGGGTTTTTGTGCCTTGTGAAGAGCATGAGGCCAAAACACCTTGAATGGACTTGAGATTTTGTAGGGAGGGTACTAGGGTATATAAAACCCTCTGGTAAGAATATTAATGGATTTTGGAAAGGGTGGGGCCCACAAAACCCTAACCCTAGCTTAGGGCATAAACCTTGTAGTGTTATGATAGGTTAGTGAAACCCCTTGAAATATAATTAAATTTGGGTAGTGTGGTCATAAGGATATATTGAGACTCTAGTAATTTATTTGGGAATTTTGGATCACTATTACTAGCACTTCATTTGTAACCAATGGGATTGCCCTAATTAATGAACTGGTCATTATTATCCCACTTCCCACTGGAATGTCATGAACATTTGGCAGAGGGAGTTTTAGAACATATTGATCAGGTATGAATTTTAATAGAATTTTTGAATACATAATTAGGGTACCTACTTCACAAGTTCATAAATTTGGGAATTTGCTAAATAATTCTTACAGAGCTCCATACTTGTTGAACAATTATGAAACTTGATAAGTATTGTTCCTAGTTCATTATGCTCATATGGGAATTTATTTGGAAGTTTTAGATGAATATTTATTATACCTTGTTCATTAACCCATTAACTTGGGATATTATTAGAAAATCAAGTGTAGAATTTATTATTGAAAGATAAATTGTGAAACTTGATTTAGTGTACTTAAATGACCTTACAATCATCCTTGAAGTTTCTCTGAATTTTTGGAAGTATTAATGTTGTACATTCTCTTAAAATGATTTATTATGGGATATATTTGAAATTAAAATTAAGGGCTTAAACCTTGCTGAAAAAGTGGGAGACTTTGGATTTTTAGTTAATTATTCTTTTTGTATTTAATATAAATTTAGTGGAATATTATCTTGTCTGAAATTGATACTTCATGTTCAAATTAGGGATTTTTGTCAACTAAAATAATTAAATAAATTATCAGATAAATAGGAAAATGGGGAAATTCTGGATTTAGGCCACAAAGGTCATAATAGCCTTCCAATAATTATTATAGTAGCACTGGATGATTATTTGGTATACCACCCATTTTACGAGTCATATAGCTCAAGTGGTCTGCATATGGTAAAAACTGCAGAAACTATGTTGGAGTATAATTTGAGCACATGAGTTGGGATTAGTGGTTGGCTGGTTTGGATAGATAAAAATAAGCTTTACCATTGGAAGTAGGATGAGTAAAGGGGTTGGATTTGCCAGTGTTAGGCGGTGCTCGGGATCGATGAAAGATCGTTTTTCCCGTAGAGAGGAAAGGTCAAATGCACTAAGGTTAGGCCCAATGCAACTTTTAAGGGACTAGGAGTTGGGTATTAACTAACAAGAATAAGTGCCTTGCGAAAGGGAGCTTTGGGTGTAATCCCATCGTAGTTCCTAGTGCCTTCGAGAGCCCTTCACGGGGTATACATTGGGCAGTCCTGGGATAAACCTAAATTGTAGGCCAAACTGAAATACAAGAGTAACTAGTAAATCTAGGGTGTCACCTTCACTCACCTCGATGTCTCGAGGTGGTAGGATGGGTCACTCGGGTTGTAGGCTCAGTGGTTTTGGTGGTGGGTAGGTTGGCCCAGCGAGCTTTGGCTCGGTTGTTGTTTATGATGGGCAGTGAAAGATATTGTACCTAATCACCTAGAGGGGGGGTGAATAGGTGACTTAATTCTTTTTGACTTTTTAGGCAGAATTCAGAATTTATCTCAGAGTTATATCTACTTGTACACAGCAATCACACAGCAATCACTGAATATCACAAGCACACAGTAGACACACAGATTTATAGTGGTTCCCCAAGGTTTCGGTACATCCACTTTCCCCCTTCGCCTATCTAGCAGTGTACTAGATTCGGCCAAACTCCTCCACTATCTCAGATCCTCAGATCATACACTCAGAACCGCAAATCAGGTTCCTACAACTCAGGCCCAAGGCCCTACAACTCAGCTTCTTCACAAAGCCTACACTCAGCCACCAAGGCCTACACTCAGCCACCAAGGCCTACACTCAGCCACAACAGGCCTACACTCAGCCACAACAGGCCTACACTCAGCCACAACAGGCCTACACTCAGAGAAACAACTCTCCTACACTCAGGCACTCAAGCCCTACACTCAGCCTTTATAATTACAGGCTTACAGACTCAGATCCCTAAGGATCCTATAAGAAAATATGAATACAAAAATGTAATCTCTACAACACAGTGAAAAGAGAGAAGAGTTGTGAGTTTCTTGATGAGTTCTTGGAAGAACTCAGTTGAGATCAAACTGACTTGGCTTTCTTCAAAGCTTCTTGAAAGTACAACACAATAAGATTGATCTCTTCTGCAGTTGATCCTTGATCTCTGCAACTTAAGATTCAGAACAAATCTGAACCTTTCTTCTCAGCCTAGTTCCAACAGCTGACTTCTTGGATGGAGCTCTCTCTCTCCAACTTCTTAGATCTTCACTAGATTCTTCAAGGAATAGCTAGATCTTCTTCTTGTTAATGATCACTTGAACTTGTGTTCAATCTTCTAATCTTATCAATCGATTTATGTAGACAGTGTAAGCCTATTTATAGGCCTTCTTCATGGTAACCGGCTGGTCCGGTTCATAACTGATTTCTGACAACTCTGACAGGTGCAGTAGACCGGCTGGAATGGCAGCTGTCAAGTCATCCAGTCAGTTCTTGAAAATTCGGTAACTGTCTGAAGGTGTCGAGACTGTCTGTTTTTAAGTGTCGACACTTATAGACCAAGTGTCGACACAAGTTGACTGAGTGTCGACACTAGCCTACAAGGTGTCGACACAACTCCTTGTGTTGTAGATTTTATATCTTGACACTGCTTCTTCTTCATGTGTCGACACTGATAAGGTGTGTCGACACAAGTACTTGTACTTCAGTATATTGCTGAATTCTTCTAAGTGTCGACACATCTCCTTGTGTCGACACATCTTCATGTGTTGAACTTGTTAAGTGTCGACACTTCTTCTTGGTTTCGACACATGCCTTCAGTGTTGATACTTGCTGAGTGTCGACACAGCTCCTAGTGTCGACACATCCTTCTTCTGTTGAGACTTTTACTGAGTGTCGACACATTTCCTTTGTGTCGACACTTGTACTTAGAATATTCTTGAACTTTGTTAAGTGTCGACACAGCTCCTTGTGTCGACACTTTATTCAAGTGTTGAGTCTTCAGCTGAGTGTCGACACATTCTTCTGGGTGTCGACACTTATACTTAGTCTCTGCTGACTTTTGCTGAGTGTCGACACAGCCTCCAAGTGTCGACACTTTCTAATGTAGACACAGTTTCACTGGGTGTCGACACAACTGCTAAGTGTCGACACTGCTTCACTGCACTTTGCTTCATTGAGTGTCGACACAGCTCCTTGTGTCGACACTTTCTGTCTGGTGTCGACTCTGCATCCCTGGTGTCGACACAATGACTCCAAGTGTCGACACTGCTTGCCTGGGTGTCGACACAAGTCTTCTTAAGTGTCGACACTTTCCCTCTGGGTGTCGACACATGGACTTAGAAACTTTTTCTTCTTTCCTGTAAATACTTAACCTACACAACTAAACTCAAAACACATCAAATACATTTTTGATGTATATCATTGAGTTGGGTGAGGCTTCTTCAAATCAGGTACATTTAGACCAATGTACCCAACAATCTCCCCCTATTTGGAGAAGTCATAACCCTTAGTCAATGATATACACCATACAGAATAAAATCAAGTATGATGTAAAACAGGATTATATAATCAGGAAAGAAACATCACATGTATTAAACAAACATGCATATACAGATATCATCACAGAACGATTATGAAATAAATTTAGCATATAACACATTGTTCTAATATCTTGTCATATTCAATTTTCAAAAGTTTACAAAGTGTTCAACAATCAAAATAATACATAGTAAACTCAAGAAAAATCAATTCTATTTTTGTTCAGTCTCTTTGATCACTATCCCTTTTCCAGATTGTACTTTGGCTTGAACAGAAGCTTCAGCATCTTCAGTTTCAGCAGGCTTTTTCCCTTTTAGCTTTTTCTTCTTTAGCTCTTCAGCTTTGATCTTTTGCCTCTCAAAATAATGATAAGGCTTGGGAAAGTACTTGCTAGGCTCCTAAGCAGTAGGAGGTAGCTTTCCCAGCTTGGCCTTTCTTCTATATTGGACTATGGCTTCTTGCCTTGTCTCATGCTTTCTCCATTCTAATTCAGAAAACCATTTATTCCTGTCTTGTATATTATCTTTTGCAGCTTTCCATGCAGTTAAGATAATGTTTCTTGAAGTGGGGCTCCACTGCTCAAAATCTGGTCTTTGTTAAGCTTGCTCCCTGAACCTCTTTTTAGACAATATGGTTTCTTCTTCTTTCTGCAGAGCTTCTTGCATAGCTTCAGAGACTGGCTGAACAACTTTCTCTATGATGACATTTTCTTTTCCCTCAGGTGGGCTATACATTGAGTGTATATCAGCTTGAACCATATCAAACTCTGGAGGAGGGTAGATTACTTGAGCCACTTCAGGTTGTTCCCCTCCTAGATATGCAGGATGTATTCCAGATTCTGCAACATTGTCATCATCACAAAGAGGAGGATAACCCAGAGTTGCTCTGATAGAATTAGATATCCACTTAGCATGATCAGAGCTAGCTTTGACTAATACCTTCTCCCCCTTTATGACTTCTCTTGCTATATGATCTCTTACATCATCTTTCTGAAATCTGACCTGGTTGTCCAAATAATTGACTCCATCTTTAAAGAAAGGTTTCAACCTTTGGAGTTTGTCAGTAATCAGCTTTTGAGAGTCTTGAATTGCAGTTGTAACAGCAGTTAAGCTCTCTTGTAGTGCCTTATCAAAATCTGCCTTAGCAGTAGCAATAGAAGTTGTCAGTCCAGCAGCTATGTTTTTCATTTCTGTGACAATTGCATTATGAGAAGATGGGAAAGAGGATGAGGCATGAGAGATGAGTGGCGAGCAGCAGGAGCAGCCAGGCTAGCAATATAGGGAAGCGTGAAATGAAAAATTGGGCGAGAATTATCAAAAGACCAGAAAGTCCTCAATTTTGAAAGAAAGGGTCGTTTATTGAGGGCAATTTGGGGAGCGGAATGTTACACCATCCTTATATTTGAGTTTTCTTATCTAATAAAGATTAACAAAGCATAATATAGTGCAACAATTATTCTACATCAAAAACCCTTTGCAGTGCAATTAGTATCCCTGAAGTAACTCGGGCTAAAGTGAAGGAGTTCTCAATACATATAGCAATAAGAGTGTATGCAATAGCTGAATACATAGCTAAAATTGAACTCATAACTAAAATTATAGCTCAGTCTCATCACAACAGCATTTTAAGTTGCTAAAATTGAACTCCTAACTTAAAATGCAATAATATCTTGTAATTAGCTCAACATGACAGAATCTTGATTACATGCATATGATTAACTGCATATGATTAAAACAATGACAAATTTCTACCAGCCTATTAGCTGAAGCCTGAACAAAGAACAATCAACTTTAAGAGCAATAAACCCAAAGTTTACGAACAAGGTCGGCCTTTATAACAACAACAACAACAACAGAATAGCTTTAATAAATTATAACAAAACTCAAATATTTGAATCTGCTGAATGAAAAAACAAAACAAAATATAGCTTTTTCGTGACGGAGGAGTTGTTGAGGTGATGGAGGAGTTGTTGAGGTGCAGTCAGGACTCTATCGAGGGCATCGTAGGGTTATACACGCAGGCGGGACTGTCGAGGGCACGATAGGGTTATGGAGGCTGCTTTCGGCGGGGCGGCTGGCAGTCAAGGAATAGAGGAGGTGATGGTAGCATGCAAGGTAGGAGAAATCAGGAATAAAGTGTGCAAGGGAGGAGAAATTGGGGAGGAGGCGATGGCAGCGTATATGGGCGACAAAAAGCGATTTTCTTTTGCGAGATTTTAGGAATAAAGATATGTTGATGGTGGAGGAGAGAATACGGTGAAAAGACCAAAAAAACCGCAAAAGTCTCTTAGAAATGCTAATGTTATGGGGGCAATTTCGTATTAAAATGTTATACCAAAGTCTCCAAACCTCTTCCCATATATAATAAAGATTTGAAAACTCTGCTTCAGCTGACAGCATTATTTTACAAATTGCTGCTGCAATTTGCAAAGATATAATAATTACATTCACCATACACTGCATTTCCATGCAAAAAATAAGCAAAGATCCTTCCTTGTCATATGATTATAAAATATTAATTACCATTTTCAATTGTGCATGCTCAGACACAATGCAATTGTCACAGAGATGAAGAACATAGCTACTGGACTGACTACTTCTAATGTTACTGCTAAGGCAGAGTTTGATAAAGCCTTGCAAAAGAGTTTGACTGATGTTACTTCTGCAATTCAAGACTCTCAGAAGTTGATAACTGAAAAGCTCCAAAGGTTGAAACCTTTCTTTAAAGATGGAGTCAACTATTTGGATGCCCAAGTAAGATTTCAGAAGGATGATCTAAGAGATCACATAGAAAGAGAAGTCATAAAGGGGGAGAGGGTGTTAGTCAAAGCCAGCTCTGATCATGCCAAGTGGATTTCTAATTCTATCAGAGCTACTCTTGGATATCCTCCTTTATGTGATGATGATAATGTAGCAGAATCTGGAGTTAATCCTGCCTATCTTGGAGGTGAGCAACCTGAAGTAGCTCAAGTGATCTATCCTCCACCAGATTTTGATATGGTACAAGCTGGGATCCAGACTATGTATAGCCCACCTGAGGGCAAGCAAAATATCATCATAGAGAAGGTGGTTCAGCCAGTATCTGAGGATTTACAGGAAGCTATACTGAAGGAACAAGCTGAACAAGAAGCTAGATTGTCCAAGAAGAGGTTCAGAGAGCAAGCTGAACAAAGACCAGACTTTGAGCAGTGGAGCCCCACTTCAAGAAACATTATTCTAACTGCATGGAAGGCTGCCAAAGATAATGTGCAAGACAGAAACAAGTGGTTTTCTGAACTAGAATGGAGGAAGCATGAGAAAAGGCAAGAAGCCATAGTGCAATATAGAAGGAAGGCCAAGATGGGAAAGCTACCTCCTACTGCTCAGGAGCATAGCAAGTACTTTCCCAAGCCTTATCATTATTTTGAGAGTCAAAAGATTAAAGCTGAAGAGCTAAAGAAGAAGGATTTGAAAGGGAAAAGCATGCTGTTGCTGAAGACACTGAAGCCTCTGTGCAAGCAAAGATACAATCAGGAAAAGGAATTGTGATCAAGGAGGCTGAACAAAAATAGAATTGCATTATCTTAAATTTACTATGTAATCACTTGTATTAAAACACTTTGTAAACTTTTGTATAATGAATATGACAAGTATTAGAACAATGTGATGTGTTATAAATCTGTTTCATATTTGTTCTGAGATGATTATCTATGTATACGTGTTTTGTTTGATACATGTTTATGTTTGCCCTGTTATATAATCCTTCTTTACATCATGCTATGATTCTATTCTGTATGGTGTATATAATTGACTAAGGGTTATGCCTTCTCCAAATAGGGGGAGATTGTTGGGTACATTAGTTTAAATGTACCTGATTTGAAGAAGCCTCACCCTACTCAATGATATACATCAAAATGTATTTGATGTATTTTGAGTTGCCTTGTGCAGGTTAAGTATTTGCAAGAAAGATGAAAAAGTTTCTAAGTCCATGTGTCGACACCGAGAGGGAAAGTGTCGACACTTAAGAAGACTTATGTCGACACCCAGGCAAGCAGTGTCGACACTTGGAGTACTTGTGTCGACACCAGGGATGCAGAGTCGACACCAGACAGAAAGTGTCGACACAAGGAGCTGTGTCGACACTCAATGAAGAAAAGTGCAGTGAAGTAGTGTCGACACTTAGCAGTTGTGTCGACACCCAGTGAAACTGTGTCTACATCAGAAAGTGTCGACACTTGGAGGCTATGTCGACACTCATCAAAAGTCAGCAGAGTCTAAGTATAAGTGTCGACATAATAAAGAATGTGTCGACACTCAACAAAAGACTCAACACTTGAAGAAAGTGTCGACACTAGGATGCTGTGTCGACACTCAGCAAAGTTCAACAAAATTCTAAGTACAAGTGTCGACACAAAGGAGATGTGTCGACACTCAGCCAGAGTCTCAACAGATGAAGAATGTATCGACACAAGGAGCAGTGTCGACACTCAGAAAGTATCAACACAGAAGGCATGTGTCGACACCAAGAAGATGTGTCGACACTGAACAAGTTCAACACATGAAGATGTGTCGACACAAAGGAGTTGTGTCGACACTTACAAGAATTCAGCAAAATACTAAAGAACAAGGACTTGTGTCGACACACAATATCAGTGTCGACACATGATGAAGAAGGTGTGTCGAGAAGTGAATTCTACAACACAAGGAGTTGTGTCAACACCTTGAAGGATAGTGTCGACACTTTGTCAACTTGTGTCGACACTTAGTCTATAAGTGTCGACACTTAAAGACAGACAGTCTCGACACTTTCAGACAGTTACAGTTGTTTCAAGAACTGACTGGATGACTTGACAGTTGCCATTCCAGCCGGTCTACTGCACCTGTCAGAGTTGTCAGAAATCAGTTAGGAACCGGACCAGCCGGTTACCATGAAGAAGGCCTATAAATAGGCTTATACTGTCTACAAACAAAATAGGATTAGAGATTCAACAAAGATCAACACATCAAGTAATACAAAGAAGATCTAGCTATCCATTGAAGAATCCAGTGAATATCTAAGTAGTTGGAGAGAGAGAGCTCCATCCAAGAAGACAGCCGTTGGAACCAGGCTGAGAAGAAGGGTTCAGATTTTGTTCTGAATCTTAAGTAGCAGAGATCAAGGATCAACTGCAGAGGAGATCAATCTTATTGTGTTCTACATTCAAGAAGCTTTAAAGAAAGCCAAGTCAGGTTGATCTCAGCTGAGTTCTTCCAAGAACTCATCAAGAAACTCACAACTCTTCTCTCTTTCCTCAGAGATGTAGGGTTTACATTTTGTATTCATAATATCTTGTAGGATCCTTTGGAATCTGAGTTTGTAAGCCTGTAATTATAAAGGCTGAGTGTAGGGCTTGTGTGCCTGAGTGTAGGAGATTCTTATCTCTGAGTGTAGGCATGTTGTGGCTGAGTGTAGGCCTACTGTGGCTGAGTGTATGCTTTGTGAAGAAGCTGAGTGTAGGTCTTTGAAGAATACTGAGTTGTAGGGCCTTGGGCCTGAGCTGTAGGAACCTATTTTGGGGTTCTGAGTGTAAGATCTGAGGATCTGAGATAGTGGAGGAGTTTGGCCGAATCTAGTACACTACTAGATAGGCGAAGGGGGAAAGTGGATGTACCCAAACCTTGGGGAACCACTATAAATCTGTGTGTCTACTGTGTGCTTATGTTTTGCTGTGATTGCTGATTGATTGCTGTGCAAAAATAGTTATAATTCTGTGATATAATCTGAATTCTGCCTAAAACATTAAAAAGATTTAAGTCACCTATTCATCCCCCCCCCTTTAGGTGATTAGGTACAATATCTTTCAAAGAAGAAGGAGGATTCCAGCCGCCGGCGGAGCGTCGGACCACCGTTTCGAGATCTGAGAGAGGATCCGTGGAGGAAAGTTCATTGCGAAGACTTCCATCCGTGTAGTTTTTCCATGGCGCCAAAATGGACTACAAGGGTAACGATTCTCTACTTGAGCATGTGAAGCTCTTTCTTTCTGCATAGGGAATCCCGCTCCTGCGAGTGTGCGGTGAGTGTGTGGTGTTCCTTGGGGTCGATGAGAATAGTCCCCCTTATGTTGCATATAGAGTCCGGAATCATAAGTACGGACATAGGCATTGTGTGTGAAGCCTACCCGGACATGTTGGTCTGGATCGGTGATGTTGCAATTGTATGGTTGCCGGAGAATACTCCGTGCTTTGGATTTTCGGGTTTCTACGTGGTAGATTGCAGCCGGGATCCTTGGAGGTTAGCTTCAAAGCGCACCCGGAAAACTGGGCGGAATCGTTGTTCTGCTAACTTGGCTGTCACAACCCGCATTTCCTCAACGAGCACGTCGTATCAGAGTGAGTGGAACTACGTGTTATGATGCCACGTTGTGCAGGGGATAACTGCACACGCTTAGGCAAAACCTCGACGCTTACTTTAGTAGTTGAAAATCATCAGTTATATGCAAGAAAACCGTTTAGTTTGATGGCCGTATCCCTCGGCCTTATGGATCAAAATGTGTGTTTGCACGCGGCGGAAAATACTTTAGTTTACTTATGACGATCTCCTATATGCATTCTAGATTTATAATAATATAAGAAATCATCCTTTTTACGTTGTTTGGAAAATACTTGATTAGTTTGCCAAAACATGTTATGGATGCGATACAATATTAAAGTTTTTAGCTTTGGAAAATATCTAATGCAACCTACCATAAAACCTTCCTAAGAGCAAGTAGACATCATTTCATCCAATGATTCCTAATAGCAGTATATCATTCATATGTAGCCACTAAAGAAAACCACCAATGGGCGCCAACAAGCTGACACGAACCCATTGGGGCATATGTATGTCTGTACAATATAGTAAAGAACTACCTCGCTAAGCAAGCTCGGCTAGCTCCGAAGAGACTCTACCCAAGCACTAGCCGCTCAACCGGCTACAACCTGCACCTGAGGCATTCAAGAAAGAACACCTCAGCAAACATCAAAGCTACAAAATAGAGCATTAAGTTCATAAAATATGACGAAGGGGCTTACCGACCCCGTAGCAATTTTTCATATAAAACGAGTGAAAAGAACAGGGTGGAAAACAAGTGTTAAACACTGCCAACCCAAAGTTTAAAACGCACCAAGTGCGTGAAATTCTCATCAAGTCCTGCTCAACCCGCAGGTGCAAAAAGGCAACCTATTTTCCTATTCCATCATCTTTATAACAAGAAACAACGATACTAGTGAAACATAAGCAGCGGTTAAGTTCGATTCCGCAAGCGTATATTGGTCGCGGCCCTAAAGTGGAACGCACCAATAAAAGCCAGCCCAAATCGGGGCCAAAATGGTACTTTATACCACAAAACAAAATCTGGTGGCTACCAAGGCTGAAACCACACCACCCCTTACAGAATCCTCACACAAACGCTCCTGCCATGGTTCACAATTCGCCTCGCAAAACTCACCATAACCCAAGCTAAACACGTTTCATTTTATTGTCCTCACTCATGACCACAAATTGCCCAAGTTATGTCAAACTTGATAGAGTTTGGGTCTCTACTTCACCATAAGCGAACCCCACAAGTAACAACGGCGACTAAACACAACAAGATCTCTAATCGCATGAACAAGAAAGGTAAATACTAGAGAAATACAAGGTAAAACATGGCAAAAATTAGATGAACAATAAGTAAGCATATAGGTTGGGAAATTCTTGTGGGAAATTATTGAAAGACAAGATTATTCATGGGTGCATAATAGCCAAAAGGTGAGATTCAAGACAAGATGAACAAAGCTAACAAGATTATTCATGGATGCAATTTAATCAAGAAGAGTAAAGCTAACAAACTTGAAAGGGGAAACTAGCTACACTTGCAAGAATCAAAGAACAAAAATAAGATTGGCAAGGATGGAGAACACCGCTTGCCTGAACTGATACAACACCGCGACTGCTGCTCCTCTCTTTCCTTCCCTTGCCTAGCTTTGCAACCTTGATTGCCCTTTGGAATGAGGAAGAAGATGAAGAAGAGGGTGGAGAAAGATGAAGTGAGGAGAAAATAAACTCTCTTCTCTGCTTTACTTCTTCCAGGACAGAGCTGGACCGCTTGATCTAGAATCAAAGAAACGAACGGCACAAAAAAACTGAAAAAGTCGATTTTCGGCCCTGTCACGCCCTGTGACACGCCCGTGTCACAGGGCGTGTACCTTAAGCGGCGCAGAATCCGACAATTTCAAGTTTATACACAAGGTACACGGCCGGGTACACGCCCGTGATGGGTCGGTCACGCCCGTGACCTAGGGCGTGTAACCCGTATCTCGACATTTCATCGACCAAAAGTGTCGACACTTCGACATAGCGGGACATGCCCTGTGACACGCCCGTGTCACAGGCCGTGTACCCCTCTCTCGACACTCGACACTCGACAGTCGTCGAGCGAAACCCGTCGACCCAGCAGGACACGGCCCGTGACACGCCCGTGTCACAGGGCGTGTACCCCATTCATCGAGCTCAACTCGACGCAAGAAAATTCGTCGAGTCAAGGATGTCACGCCCCAGGTCACGCCCTGGGTCACGCCTCGACACGCCCGTGTCGGGGGGCGTGTTCCTCCCGTAACTTCGTCGAACGAAGTTCGACGACCACAAAGCCAAAACGCATCCCGAGCCTGACACGCCCTGGGACACGCCCGTGTCCCAGGCCGTGTCACTCAAAAAAATGACCATTTTCACTGTTTTGAAAAGTGTTTCTTTTTCGTCCTAGACCATTTCTTCCTTAAGGACTTTTTACCCTTTGTTTTCCTTTACACCACGCATCTTCCATACAATCAATCCGTTTTGAGCAACATGACCCGGGCTCGAAAAAGTGCAAGCATTCCCTAAGAAGCCTCACCGAGTCCCCAAATTGGACGCCGGCTTGCTGGGGAATCGTGCAACTAGGCTACCAAAACAGCCACTCAAAAGCCCGCGTGAAAACCATGCTCGAACAACGGTCAGAGCCAACGTAATGCCCATCAAGCGTATGCAATCACTCAATGAAAAATCCGGGGCATTACAATCACTCCCCCTAACAAAAAGTTTCGCCTCGAAACTTTTCAATAATTTTTATATAAATCAAAGTAGTAATCAAACAAAAACACCAATTCACATACAAGCTTATTTACGGGAACAAATGAGGGTGAGCCGCCCTCATCGTTGACTCGAGCTCCCACGTCGCGCTTTTCACATTCTGATTTTTCCATAGCACCTTGACAATAGGAATCTTCGTTTTCCGCAACACGCGATCTTGGGAGTCCAAAATACGGATGGGCATCTCCACATAAGAATGGTTCGGCTCCAACCGCGGCACAATATCCAAAACATGCTTATCATTCCGCACACACTTGCGAAGTTGGCTGACATGAAACACGTCGTGAACACCAGGAAAGTTCACGGGTAATTCTACTTTGTAAGCGGATGCACCAACTCGCGCAAGAATCTTGAAGGGACTCACAAATCTTGGGTCTAATTTGCGTTCTTTTCCAAAACTCTTGATTCCAACCATTGGGGAGACTTTCAAGAAGACGAAATCCCCCACAACAAACTCTAATTCCGATCTTCACCGATTGGCGTACTTTTCATATCGCTCTTGGGCGATCTGAAGATTCTCCCGAATAAGTCGTACAGTAACTTCCATGTCCTCAAGCGCCTCTGGGCCCAACAAAGGTCGCTCGCCAATCTCAGCCCAAAATAAGGGAGTCCGACAACGTCGCCCATATAAAGCTTCGAACGGAGCCATTTGCAAGCTTTCTTGATAGCTGTTGTTATATGTGATTTCCATAAGCCGCAAACGCTCATCCCATGCTCCGCCATATTTAAGAATGTAGCATCGAATCATGTCTTCCACGATTTGGTTTACCCGTTCCGTTTGGCCATTCGTCTGAGGGTGGTAAGCAGTGGAATACCTCAAATCCGTTCCCAAACCCTCTTGTACACTCTTCCAGAAACGACAAGTAAATCGGGAATCCCGGTCTGAAATAATACTTACTGGCACACCATGCAGTCGGATGATCTCGTTCAAATATAGCTCCGCTATTGTCTTCATCGGGTAGTTAACCTTAAATGGTATAAAGTGAGCACACTTGGTCAACCTATCCACGATCACCCACACGGAGTCATGTCCTCGTGGAGATCTTGGTAAGCCTATAATAAAATCCATTGAAATGCTTTCCCACTTCCATGTTGGAATCTCCAAGGGCGTCAACTTGCCACCAGGCCTCCCATGATCAGCTTTCACCCGCTTGCAGGTATGACATTCAGATACAAATTGCGCTATATCTCTTTTCATTCCATACCACCAGACAATTTGCTTCAAATCACGGTACATTTTTGTTGAGCCTGGATGGTAGGCCATACTTGAGCCATGTGCTTCCCTGCACACCATATCTCGGATGTCTCCAATGGCGGGGATACAAAATCGACCGCGGTATTTTAACGTGCCCTCATCATCAATAGCAAAATCCGGTAATTCACCCTTTTCAGTCCGAAGAAATAAATGTAAAAGATTAGGATCCTCCTTTTGATGTTGTCTTGCAAGTACCATCCATGAAGGTTCTTCTACTGCCGAATAACTTTGCGGTTCATATCTTCCCACGGAAATATCCATCAATAGAAATTCCTCCACTAGACGGTTGGCCGAAAGATTAAATAATTTACCTGTCTTCCGACTCAAAGCATCGGCCACAACATTAGCTTTCCCGGGATGATACTGAATCTCCACATCATAATCAGCTACATATTCAAGACATCGCCGTTGGCGCAGATTGAGTTCCTTTTGCGTGAAGACGTACTTCAAACATTTATGGTCCGTAAAGATTTTACATTGCACTCCATAAAGTAACTGTCTCCACAACTTCAATGCAAATATCACCGCTGCGAACTCCAAATCATGCGTCGGGTAGTTCTTTTCATGACTTTTCAACTGTCGAGACCCATACGCAATCACCTTTTTGTCTTGCATTAAAACACATCCAAGTCCAATGTGCGATGCATCCACAAAAACATCATAATCTATCCCTTCTGTCGGCAATATCAACACAGGAGCGGTACATAACCTGTTCTTGAGTTCAAGGAATGATGCTTCACACTTGTCATTCCAATCGAATGCCACATTATTCTGGGTTAAGCGAGTCAAAGGTGCAGCTAAGGTCGCAAACCCTTCGACAAATCTACGATAATAGCCGGCCAATCCCAAGAAGCTCCGAATCTCCTTGGGTGTCTCCGGTCTCCTCCACTCCATGATTGCAGCAATATTTTCGGGATCCACCGAAATTCCATGTTGATTAATAACATGACCCAGAAATGCAACCTGAGGCAACCAAAACACTCATTTGCTTAGCTTGGCAAACAACCTTTGGTCTCACAAAGTAGTCAACACCAATCGCAGATGCTGTTCATGCTCCTCAGCACTGCGGGAGTAGACGAGAACGTCGTCAATAAAAACCACCACAAACCTATCCAAGAAGTCCTTGAACACTCGGTTCATCATATCCATGAAGGCTGATGGTACGTTGGTCAAACCAAACGACATCACAAGAAATTCAAAATGGCCATGTCTTGATCGAAAAGCAGCCCACGGAATATCAGACTCCTGGACCTTTTGCTGATGATAGCCAGAACGAAGATCAATCTTCGAAAATACTGAACAGCCACGCAGTTGATCAAACAAATCGTTAATTCTTGGCAGTAGGTACTTGTTCTTAATCGTCACCTTGTTTAATTCCCGGTAATCGATGCAAAGCCGCATCGACCCATCTTTCTTCTTCACAAATAACATAGGTGCACCCCAAGGTGATGAACTTGGCCTGATAAACCCCTTTGCCAATAAGTCATCCAGCTGGGTACGCAAACTCTGCCAGATCCCGTGGGGCCATTCGGTACGGCGCTTTCGCAATAGGCCGCGTACCCGGCTCCAAATCAATGACAAACTCAACATCACGATCAGGTGGAAATTCACGCACAATAGGAAGCTCCTCCAAACACGGCAAAACAGCACTAGTCCCCACAACTGAGACTAGACAAGCAAAGCAGTCGGAAATAAACAACGTCTGAACACATACCGCTAAAATCCCTGGAGAGTCCACGCATGAATCACCATAAACACTTCCCGGCTGGCCATTGGTCTTGATGAAGTCCATGCGCTTGCCTTTGCACTGGATAATAGCATCATAATGGGATAACCAGTCCATGCCCAAAATAACATCAAAATCTTCCAAATCAATCACCTTCAAATCAGCCTTCGCTATGAAATCCCCCAACAAAATGGGACAATCAGGAAGACCCCAGTCTGCAACCACAGAAGCACCGGAAGGAAACTTCACCAAAAAGGCATTCCCCACTCGATCTGGTGTCAAATGATACCGATCCACAAAGTTTCGAGCCACAAATGAATGGGTCGCGCCAGAATCGAAGAGAACACGCGCCCAATGGTTCTTTACCTTAAATTTTCCTATAAGGGTACATATGTATCTAAGAACTACGCTTCAGAGTCTTAAACAAAACGTGGACAAAAGGACGAAATCGAACCTGAGATAACCTGAGGTGACGTCTGAGCTTCCTCTGAAGAGATCACATGTAACTTTCCCTTTCCTTTGTCCACCGGCTGCGGTGGAGGCAAGTCCTGGAGTGGAACGGGGTGCAAAACAGGTTGGATCTGCGGGCACCTTGCTCTGAGATGTCCTTGTCTGCCACACTGAAAGCACACCTTGTCTTTGACCCAGCAGCGGCCCACATCATGACCTCTTCCCCACATCTTGTACACTCCAAGTCTCTGATCGGCGCACCCTGAATTGCGTGCATGTGCTCCTTCTTCTGCATTCCCAACCACTTGAAACATTTCTCAAATGGGTGGCCTGACCGGCCACAGAAGCTACACGCCTCCTAATTCTTCTTCCTTACGTCTGATTCTTGGGAGCTTTTCTCTCCCACCAGCTTTCTCTTGTCCTTCCTCATCAGCTGCCCTCTTTATTTTACATTTTCTATAGCTTCAACCTTCAAATCAGCCTCAACCACAGTGGTGTAACTCGTCGCTCCATAAGCGCTTGCGAACTGCTGAACATCACTCCAGAGTCCGCCAAGAAATCTCTTTACTCGGTCAGCTTCCGTAGTCACCAGGCCCGGAGCGAACCGAATTAGCTTGCTAAACTCAATTTCATACTCACTAACTGTGAGTTTCCTCTGTTTCAGGTACAAGAAGTCATTCATCAGGCGGTCCCTTTCGACCAATGGCAGAAACTTACGTCGTAGCATTTCTTTGAAGACTTCCCATGAACATCCCGCCACTAAGCTTTCCTTTTCTCCAAACCACCAACTTATTGCCAGTCCTTTTAGTTAATAGGCGGCAATAATCACCTTCTGGTCCTCGGTAATGCCAGAATAAACAAACTTATCTTCCAACGTGATCACCCAATCATCCAAGATCACAAAGTCCGCTTTTCCATCATAGGTAGGTGGTCCAAGTCGCTGAAACTGCGAGACAAAAGTCATCGCAGGAGGAACCACAACTGGGGGTATCAACGCCACGGAAGGAGTAGAAATCACTGGAGCCACGGCAGGCTCCTGCACTCTGGGTGCCAACCCGGACATCATTGATGACATTGTTTGGAGATGGGACTGCACATCCTGCACCTGCCTCGTCAAAGCCTCATTACTTTATCGTAGGCTATCCATCAGGGCATTGTTTTGCGCGCCCGAAGACTCGCCCTCGGATTGGGGAGTATGCCTTGTCACTGGACGCTTCGACATCCTATAAACAAGTTCACCCTCATGAAGCTCAAACCCAACAAAAACACACAACTACTATGTACAGACAATACATATATAAATATGAACATCAACTGCTAACTTGCTCTGAGAGTTTGTGAATGATGTTATGCCTATCCTAAGATGACTCACCGTCATCCCTCTAACTTGTGCCTAAACCATGAATGCATGAATTTATTTGACCCAAAACCATGTGTGTACAGGTGTCATCATGAAAATCTTTAGCTTGGCACGTTGTGCTCATGCAATGTTATGTTATGCGTGCTGTGCTATGCATTCTAAAAAAAGCCTTAATGCATGCCATGAGCGATCGTACGCATCACAATTCTATGCATCTCATACTACATAACATTGCATGCAACGAATAAAAGAAAACATTCTAGTCGCATCCATGTGGTGAGGTTATGCATCTCATACTACATAACCCTCACATATTGCCCCTATGGTGGATCCATATACAACCACATATTATGCATCTCATACTACATAATATGCCCCGTATACTTCTGTTCATGCCATGAGTGTAGTGTTCATGCTTAAGCCAAGACGTACTGATGGCACCTCGGTGTGTGTATGATATGATGATTAATACTTATGACTAAAAGAAAAGTTTGCCGACCAAATGGCAAGCAAACCTCCCTCTGATACCAACTGTCACAACTCGTATTTCCTCAACGAGCACGTCGTATCAGAGTGATAGGAACTATGTGTTATGATGCCACGTCGTGCAGGGGATAACTGCACACGCTTAGGCAAAACCTCGACGCTTACTTTAGTAGTTGAAAATAATCAGTTATATGCAAGAAAACCGTTTAGTTTGATGGCCGTATCCCTCGGCCTTATGGGTCAAAACGTGTGTTTGCACGCGGCGGAAAATACTTTAGTTTACTTATGACGATCTCCTATATGCATTCTAGATTTATAATAATATAAGAAATCATCCTTTTTACGTTGTTTGGAAAATACTTGATTAGTTGGCCAAAACATGTTATGGATGCAACCTACCATAAAACCTTCCCAAGAGCAAGTAGACATCATTTCATCCAATGATTCCTAATAGCAGTATATCATTCATATGTAGCCACTAAAGAAAACCACCAATGGGCGCCAACAAGCTGACACGAACCCATTGGGGCATATGTATGTTTGTACAATATAGTAAAGAACTACCTCGCTAAGCAAGCTCGGCTAGCTCCAAAGAGACTATACCCAAGCACTAGCCGCTCAGCCGGCTACAACCTGCACCTGAGGCATTCAAGAAATAACACCTCAGCAATCATCAAAGCTACAAAATAGAGCATTAAGTTCATAAAATATGACGAAGGGGCTTACCGACCCCGTAGCAATTTTTCATATAAAACGAGTGAAAAGAACAGGGTGGAAAACAAGTGTTAAACACTGACAACCCAAAGTGTAAAACGCACCAAGTGCGTGAAATTCTCATCAAGTCCTGCTCAACCCGCAGGTGCAAAAAGGCAACCTATTTGCCTATTCCATCATCTTTATAACAAGAAACAACGATACTAGTGAAACATAAGCAGCGGTTAAGTTCGATTCCGCAAGGGTCTTTTCGTGGCGGCCCTAAAGTGGAACGCACCAATAAAAGCCAGCCCAAATCGGGGCCAAAATGGTACTCTATACCACAAAACAAAATCCGTTGGCCACCAAGGCTGAAACCACACCACCCCTTACAGAATCCTCACACAAACGCTCCTGCCATGGTTCACAATTCGCCTCGCAAAACTCACCATAACCCAAGCTAAACACGTTTCATTTCATCGTCCTCACTCATGACCACAAATTTCCCAAATTATGTCAAACTTGATAGAGTTTGGGTCTCTACTTCACCATAAGCGAACCCCACAAGTAACAACGGCGACTAAACACAACAAGATCTCTAATCGCATGAACAAGAAAGGTAAATACTAGAGAAATACAAGGTAAAACATGGCAAAAATTAGATGAACAATTAGTAAGCATATAGGTTGGGAAATTCTTGTGGGAAATTCTTGAAAGACAAGATTATTCATGGGTGCATAATAGCCAAAAGATGAGATTCAAGACAAGATGAACAAAGCTAACAAGATTATTCATGGATGCAATTTAATCAAGAAGAGTAAAGATAACAAACTTGAAAGGGGAAACTTGCTACACTTGCAAGAATCAAAGAACAAAAACAAGATTGGCAAGGGTGGAGAACATCGCTTGCCTGAACCGATACAACACCGCGACGGTTGCTCCTCTCTTTCCTTCCCTTGCCTAGCTTTGCTCCCTTGATTGCCCTTTGGAATGAGGAAGAAGATGAAGAAGAGGGTGGAGAAAGATGAAGTGAGGAGAAAATAAACTCTCTTCTCGGCTTTACTTCTTCCAGGACAGAGCTGGACCGCTTGATCCAGAATCAGAGAAACGAACGGCACAAAAAAACTGAAAAAGTCGATTTTTGGCCCTGTCACGCCCTGTGACACGCCCGTGTCACAGAGCGTGTACCTTAAGCGGCGCGGAATCCGACAATTTCAAGTTTATCCACAAGGTACACGGCCGAGTACACGCACGTGACGGGTGGGTCACGCCCGTGACCTAGGGCGTGTAACCCGTGTCTCGACATTTCGTCGACCAAAAGTGTCGACACTTCGACATAGCGGGACACGCCCTGTGACACGCCCGTGTCACAGGCCGTGTACCCCTCTCTCGACACTCGACACTCGACACTCGACAGTCATCGAGCGAAACTCGTCGACCCAGCGGGACACGGCCCGTGACACGCCCTTGTCATGGGGCGTGTACCCCATTCGTCAAGCTCAACTCGACGCAAGAAAATTCGTCGAGTCAAGGAGGTCACGCCCCAGGTCACGCCCTGGGTCACGCCCCGACACGCCCGTGTCGGGGGGCGTGTTCCTCCCGTAACTTCGTCGAACGAAGTTCGACAACCACAAAGCCAAAACGCATCCCGAGCCTGACACGCCCTGGGACACGCCCGTGTCCCAGGCCGTGTCACTCAAAAAAATGACCATTTTTCACTATTTTGAAAAGAGTTTCTTTTTCGTCCTAGACCATTTCTTCCTTAAGGACTTTTTACCCCGTTTTTTTTCCTTTACACCACGCATCTTCCATACAATCAACCCGTTTTGAGCAACATGACCCGGGCTCGAAAAAGTGCAAGCATTCCCTAAGAGGCCTCACCGAGTCCCCAAATTGGACGTCGGCTTGTTGGGGAATCGTGTAACTAGGCTACCAAAACAGCCACTCGAAAGCCCGCGTGAAAACCATGCTCGAACAACGGTCAGAGCCAACGTAACGCCCATCAAGCGTATGCAATCACTCAACGAAAAATCCGGGGCGTTACATTGGCGGTCTGGGAACCGGCCTTGAACATAACAGGGTTATGTGATTGTTTGGAAAATTTTGGGATCCGAGAGAAGCTTGGCCCACGCGTAGGACTTAAATTGTATATGCGGCGTGAGCAACGGGAAAGTGGAATTGGACCTACGCTATGTGGTTCGGTGCGATTGACCCGAAAAGGGGACTGGCCGTTGGCAGAGTTAGGAGCCTTAGACGATGGTCAGAAAGGCTAAATGCTCACATGTTGTTGCCATCCTGGGGGTGGTGGTGGAGACACTGAAATGTTAGGACTCACCGTTAATGTGCCCTGAGTGGACGGGGTATTTGGTCGTGCGAGCCTACACCTGTGGCGAAATATATAATTGCACTTTATTGTTTAGCTGGGCTAATGAAATGCAGGGATGGAGCACCGTCGTCCCAAGTAAGGGTCGGGGTCGTTATAATTTGGTCGACTTTTGGCTGACTGTTGCTTTATTTGCCACCGTGCGGTGGAATGTGCTTGCAGGTGCTGCAGAGCCGAGTTCCAATTAGCGGTCTGGAGCCCATGTTGCTGTGCTGGCCCTAGAAGGCCAAAGAGAATAGTTGTACCTTACTTTTGTCATGTGTGGCCAGCCTGTGAGCCGATGTATGGAAAACACTATTTATTAAGTGAACTATTGTAAGGCCATAAGGCCATATACCCTATCAGTGTATTTGGGTTTCATTCCAGTAGTGTGGTTGTGGACATTCATGTTTATTGGATTTGAGTTTTGGGTTCTTTCAACTTTAAAAGCTTCCGCTAGAATGCTCTGTGTAGGACGGGTAGTCTTAATTGGATAGTTTGAATATTCTTATGTAACCCTTCCGACTGTCTGTGGTATATGGCGTCGGGTTCCAGCTGGACCTTCTGTTATATGCCAAGTGACGGATGGGGGTGTTACAATTTGGTATCAGAGGGAGGTTTATACCGAATATTACGTCGAACTCCACTAACGGTAGAACCAACGCCCGCAAAACAAACTCCTGGTCTCCAATCCGAATCTTCACAACGCAGACCCTATCCGCACGCATTGAGCACCCATTGGACAACAACACATCCAACCTATCTTTTGCCATCGAAGACGGAACCCCGATGCACGATATGAATTTTTCGGACAAGAAGGAATGCGATGCTCCCGTATCAAACAGGGCTCTCGCCGGAAACTTAAAGATCAACATAAATCCTAGCACCAGCAAAAATAAGCTAACAAATACCAAAGTAACAACTATGAAAGTTAAACCACTGAAATTTAACTCATACCTGTCACCACGTCCTCTTGCTTTATGGCCTCTTGCAGACCAAGGTTGTAGACTCTAGGCTGGGCTGGAGCATGGTGGGACGCGGTTCACTCCACCGCCTTCCCCTTCTCCTCATAAGTCGCTCCAGTCTTCCTCTTGGGCCTTGAACGTCCGCTCCAACACTCACGAGCAAAATGCCCCGTCTACCCTTAGTTGTAGCAAGCTCCTGGGACTTGACTTGTAGTTTCCCACGACGCACCAGCCGAAGGGGCTGAGTTCGAAGTCTTCTGCTTCTTATTCCATCTGCGGAATCCTAACTTGTTATTTGGCACCTTGAACTCGGACTTCTTTTCTCCTGGGTCCTTCTTCTCTTGAACTTTCTTCATAACTTTTTCCAACGATCGGGCCGAATTGACCAAGGCTAGGAAGCCTTGTGCCTTAGGCCCAGCAAGTAGTAGCTGTAGATCACCGCGAAGACCCTCATAAAATCAGTTGGTCTTCCTCTCCTCTTCCATAAACACAGCCCCAGCATACCGACCCAACCGTGTAAACTCATTGAGGTACTCGTCCACGCTTCTGGCTCCCTGAGTTAGCCCAAGATACTGATTCTTCATCTCCAACTTCTGAGTAGAGGGTACAAATCTGGCTAGGAACAATCTTGAAAATTCCTCCATAGGCACATCAGCAAGCTGCCTTTCCACTAAGAGATGAAACTCCAACTCATCCCACCACAGCCTCGCTTCACCCACCAAAAGAAAAGTCATTATGGTGGTCTTCTGCCACTCCTCAGTTAATGTGGCTATCAAGACCCTCTTTATCGAAGAGAGCCACTCCTCAGCCTGAGCTGGCGTTCCAACCCCATCGAACCTCGGAGGATTAAAGCCCATGACATGCTTAAGTTGCTTCTCCGTAGCTCTCCTCGGCACTACCAGATCAACTACTACGCGCTCCACCACTCTCGGCTCTGCCGCCCTAACCGGTTCTTGCTCATTCGCAGGAGGTGTGTGATGCATTTGCCCTGCAGGTTGGGCATTTATCATCGCAAATACGGCTTCAGCCACCATGCTGATGGTTTCCTCTAAAGGAGGTGTAGTAGGCATGTCTCTCGGTGCACTACTTTCCGCCAATTGCGGACGCTCTGACTGACCTGCACCGCTCCTAGCTGTCTATAGTAGAAAAGACACACAATTAGATGACAAACAAATTGCTAAAAGCAATCATTAGAACACTCAGATTCCACAAAACAAGTGTATTTTTCATTCCTAAGTGGACATTCATGGGTTCTTTTTGATGTTATAACGATGACGCACACATGTGCTCACCACCCCTTAAAAGAATTCGCCCACGAATTCATTTAAGCCTGACCGTAACCAGAAGTTTGATACCAAATTGTAATACCCCCATCCGTCACATGACATAAAACAGAAGGTCCAGCTAGAACCCAACGCCATATACCACATACAGTCGGAAGGGTTACATAAGAATATTCAAACTATCCAATTAAGAGTACTCGTACTACACAGAGCATTCTAGCGGAAGCTTTTAAAGTTGAAAGTACCCAACACGGGCGTGTCAGGTGGGACACAGGCATGTCTGAGCCCGTGTGAGTCTCTGTGTTTGACGATCGTGCCTGGATCGAGGCACACGGCCTGGGACACGGCCGTGTGCCAAGCCGTGTTCGGCCCAAGTTTGGAGATTTTTGAGCGGATCTACGCTGTTCGTTTTCTTTAAATAAGATCCAACGGCCCAGATGATTTCCTGCTCTGTTTAGGCCGGGAATAGGGGGTTAATCCTTCATTTCTCTCCAAGGCTTTCTCTTTCCAAGGTGTTAGAGAGAGGAGGAAGAAGAAGGAGAATTTCGGCCGCCGGCGGAGCGTCGGAGCACCGTTTCGAGATCTAAGAGTGGATCCGTGGAGGAAAGTTCATTGCGAAGACTTCCATCCATGTAGTTTTTCCATGGAGCCAAAACGGACTACAAGGGTAACGATTCTCTACTTGAGCATGTGAAGCTCTTTCTTTCTGCATGGGGAATCCCGCTCCCGCGAGTGTGCGGTGAGTGTGTGGTGTTCCTTGGGGTTGATGTGAATAGTCCCCCTTGTGTTGCATATAGAGTCCGGAATTATAAGTACGGACATAGGAATTGTGTGTGAAGCCTACCCGGACATGTTGGTCTTGATCAGTGATGTTGCATTTGTATGGTTGCCGGAGAAGACTTCGTGCTTTGGATTTTCGGGTTTCTACGTGGTAGATTGCAGCAGGGATCCTTGGAGGTTAGCTTCAAGGCGCACCCGGAAAACTGGGCGGAATCGTTGTTCTGCTAACTTGGCAGTTTGGGAACCGGCCTTGAACATAACTGGGTTATGTGATGTTTGGAAATTTTGGGATCCGAGAGAAGTTTGGCCAGCACGTAGGACTTAAATTGTATATGCGGCGTGAGTAACGGGCAAGTGGAATTAGACCTAGGTTATGTGGTTCGGTGCGAGAGACCCGAAAAGGGGACTGGCCATTGGCATAGTTGGGAGCCTTAGACGGTGGTCAGAAAGGCTAAATGCTCACATGTTGTTGCCATCCTAGGGATGGTGGTGAAGACGCTGATATGTTAGGATTCACTGTTAATGTGCCCTGAGTGCACGGGGTGTTTGGCCGTGCGAGCCTACACCTATGGCGAAATATATATATAATTACACTTTATTGTTTAGCTGGGATAATGAAATGCAGGGAGGGAGCACCGCCGTCCCGAGTTAGGGGCGTGGTCGTTATAATTTGGTCGCCTTTTGGCTGACCATTGCTTTGTTTGCCACCGTGCGATGGAATGTGCTTGCAGGTGCTGCGGAGCCGAGTACCAAATAGCGGGCTGGAGCCCATGTTGCTGTGCTGGCCCTAGAAGGCCGTAAATAATAGTTGTACCTTACTTTTGTCATGTGTGGCCGGCCTGCGAGCCAATGTATGGAAAACACTATTTATTAAGTGAACAATTGCAAGGCCATAAGGCCATGTACCCCTTTCAGTGTATTTTGGGTTTCATTCCAGTAGTGTGGTTGTGGACATTCATGTTTATTGGATTTGAGTTTTGGGTTCTTTCAACTTTAAAAGCTTTCGCTAAAATGCAATGTGTAGGACGAGTAGTCTTAATTGGATAGTTTGAATATTCTTATGTAACCCTTCCGAATGTCTGTGGTATATGGCGTAGGGTTCCAGCTGGACCTTCTGTTATATGCCATGTGACGGATGAGGGTGTTACAACACGAGCTTTTGAGGATTTAAAGTGTCGGTTGACCACTACGCCGGTTCTTAGTTCGCCGAGTGGGACCGAAGGCTTTGAAATCAACGGCGATGCTTTTGGCAGTTGCTTGGGTTGTGTACTACTGCAGCATGGAAGTGTGATAGCGTATGGCTCGAGACAGCTGAAAGTGCACGAGAGGAATTATCTGGCCCATGACTTCGAGTTAGCGGCCGTGAAAGATGTGGAGGCACTACTTGTATGGGGTGAAGGTCGATATCTATACCGACCACAAGAGCCTAAAATACTTTGTTGGAACACCCTATTACTAATTTGGGTCAGGATCACTATGTATCTAGGAAACAAATGTTTGACCTCCTGTATAGCTCAAAAGGTCAATTAGAATTGAGTCTAAGGGTTAGAAGTCTAGGTTGGAAGCTGCCCTCAGACCCAGAATCTTTCAGTTTGAGACTAAGTCATATCGTCGAGCTCAGCACGACGATTCGTGGAACTCCGATCGACGATCGTCTAGGTCAACTTCGACAGATCGTCGAACTCCATTCGACGATCGCTGAGCTCAACTTCCACATATCGTCGAACTCCATTCGACGATCGGTGAGCTCAGTTTGACGATCTTGACTCAGCTTTGGATTTCTATCTCTGAGCTCAGTTCGACGATCTTTGAGCTCAGATCGACGATATTTTGTTGCAGTATAAGTCCATATCGCTGAGCTCAGTTCAACGATAGTAGAGCTCAATTCGACGATTTTCTGATGACTTCAAGGATTTATCAAGATTCAAATTCAGATCAGTTAAGGAGTTATTATGCAATTAATTCAGAAGATTTTATAGCCGTTTTCATTTATTTCTGGACCAAGTTTCAAGGGATTTTCAAGGAATATTTCTGTGGACTTTCCTCCAGAAGACATATTGCAATTAAGGATGCAATTAATGCAGGCCAACGACTATTCTTGACAGAGGATGTTATTCTATTCAGTACCAGAGAATAAAAGACAAGAATTTTTGAATCTCAAAAATAGATAGACAGACAGACATCAGTAATCTTCAGAACAAGAACAAAATATTCTTTGTCTCAAAGAATTCTCAAGAACACACATCCAAGGAGATCAAATTTTCTGAAATCCTCAAATCTCTCTTGTCTCAAGTGTTCAAGGCCAACATCTTTCAAGACTCCAGACATCCAACATTTCAGTTATTGCTGAAATCAGCTTTTGCTGGAGATCAACCTTTGAAGGCCTATCACCCTACAGCAAAGCTTCTTTTCCTGATCATCTCAAGGACTCAGGGGGAGCTTTGACACCATCAAATCCACATAGTCTTCTCAGCTGTTTGAGAAAGAGAAGACTTCCATCACTCTCTCACCCCCATCTCTGTAAAGGGTTTCTCAAACTCCCTTCAAAAGTTTGAACTTGGTTTTTGAGCACCTTGTCAAAAGCTCATTGGTGGCAAGACACCTGATCAAAAAATCTGATTTGGTTTTTGAGCACCTTATCAAAAGCTCATTGGTGCCCAGGACACCTGATCAACTCATCCTGTAGTGGATTCCTACCTAGGGTGGTAGAAGAGTGGATGTACCCAAGTTTAGGGGAACCACTATATTTCCTTGTGTCATCTGGCTTGCTTGTCTTTATTTTGTTTCTGGCTGTGATTGTTCTGTGATTAGCTTATGATTAGTTTAGTTCTGTGATTAGATTTCTTAACTGCTTCCCTGCTCACTCAGATTACAACAATTGTTGTAAAAGTTTCAAGCACCATATACTCTATTCACCCCCCTCTAGAGTATATCACATCTAGTTGCACTTTCAATTGGTATCAGAGCGAGGTTGGTTAAACATACCACACCTTGGTGGTTGCACAGGCTAACACCTGAACCCAAAGATCCCTAGTTAGATCTGTTTTCTTTTGAGTTTAGTATTAGATTTTGTTTTCACAAATAATGGCCCAAAACAAAGATTATGCTAGCACCAGACCTCCAGTGTGCAATCTATCCAAGTTTGCACTTTGGAAAGCAAGGATCAGATTATACATGAATTCTATTGACGAGGATATTTTTAACTCTGTTTTGACAGTGTGTCCAAGACCTCCAGAGAACTCAAGTACAAATGTTGTTCCACCTCCATCAGGAACAGATGCTGACATCAAGAAATGGAAGGTAGCTGATGCCAAGGCTATGAACATCTTAGCCCAGACAATGTCTGATGACATATTTCAAAAGGTCGCTGAATGCAATTCAGCAAAGGAAATTTGGGACAAACTCTCTGAAATAGTCTCAGGCTCAGTTGATGAGAGAAAGGATAGGAGATCTCACCTCATATCTCAATATGACAATTTCAAAAAGGGAGAAACTGAGTCAGTGGGAGATATGTACAACAGGCTCAGTCTAATAGTCAGTGAACTCAGGACATTGGATAAAGAGATCTCACTAACTGAACTCAATGACAAAATTCTAATGTGCTTCCCTAGCACTTGGGATTCAAGAATCTGGTCAATCAAGGATGCCAGAAGTTTGAATGAGATCACCACAGAAGCTCTATTGGGTAAGCTCAAATCTTATGAGCTACTCATCAAGAATAGAGAAGAAGAACAAAAGGCTGCCTCACCAGCCACAAGAAAAGAGAAAACAATAGCCTTCAAGGCAACTGAAGATCTGCCTGAAGACAAAGTCACAGGCAATGATGAACTGCTCAGTCTGTTGGCCAAAAGATTTTACAAGATGGCCAGAAAGGACTTCAGAAGGAGATCATACAAGGAGCATGATAAGCCAAGGTATGACAAGTCAATTAATAATAAAAAAATTATTTGCTTTGGTTGCAGGAAACCAGGGCACATAGTTCCTGAATGTCCAGAAAACAAAAACAAAGACAGAAGGGACAAGAAAGAAAGAAGAAAGGAGAAAGACTCCAAAAGGAATGGCAATGGCAAACCCTCATCAAGCAAAAACAAACATACAAGAAAGGGGTTTGTTGCTGAATCCTGGAGTGAGACTGAAGAGGAGTCAGAAGCCTCATCTAGCTCTAGTGATGATGAAGATAATGCAGAAGAGAAAGAGTTCTGCATGATGGCAATCAATGCCTCACAACACAATTCAGATGAAGAGGAGTCAGAGTCAGATTCAGAGACTCAACCTAAAGAAGATCAGGTAATTAGTTCATTTGATTTTAATTCAGAGGACTTTAAATCTGAGTTTAAAGCATTATGTTTAGACCTGCTAAAATCTGAGAAAGAAATTATCTCTCTCAGAAATCATTTATCTGAACATAATACCTTAAAGTCAGAAAACCTCAAACTCTCTCAGGAGTTAGAGTGTTGTAGGGAGCAGATAGCTTCACTGAAAAGTGAGCTATCTGAGGCCAAGAAGTTTGAAGAATCCCTTAATGGGAGAAGTATCAAGCTGATGGACATCACAAGCACAGTGAACTCTAGATTTAATAGTACACTGGTCTTAGGTGCTTCATCCAGCCAACCCATAGTTCTAACAACTCCAATCAAATTCATTTCTGATAAAGGAAAGGGAGTTGTAGAGGTAGCTAGGAAAAATTCTGATCTGCCCAAGAAAACTAAGTCCTAGCAGAAATCGTCGAACGGAGATCGACGATTGTCGAACGCAGATTGATGATCTCAGGCAAAATCATCGAACTCAGGTCGACGATCTCAACTTCCTGAACTCTGCCATAGTCGACCGTCGAACGAAGCTCGACGATCTGACCCAAGATCGTCGAACGCACCTCCACGATCGTCGAACAGAGGTCAGAGCTCTGGAAAGTCTCTCAAGGGCAAATCAAAATTCAATCCTAAGGGTCCTTCATCCCAAATCTTTAACCCTTATACTGAATGGATTATACCTCCAAGGAGATATTAGCCTGAAGGATATAAGAGTCAACCTGGGATGTCTTTTATTTCAGAATTTAAAGGTTATCAACCTAGGCCCAAGGTAAACTGGGTCAAAAACAAATGAATTATTTTATGTGCAGGTGAAGACCTATCCAACATCTAACCAGCAATGGTACTTGGATAATGGGTGCTCTAAGCACATGACAGGGAACAAGGACAACCTCACATCCTTTAGAGCCAAGCTTGGACCCAAAGTTATCTTTGGTGATTCAAACTTTGGACAAATTAAAGGATATGGTGCAGTCCAGATTGGATCAGTAACATTCAAGAAGGTAGCTTATGTGGAAGGACTGAAGCACAACTTAATAAGCATCAGTCAGCTGTGTGATGAAGGCTACCAGGTGACCTTCAACAAAGTATTATGCAAAATCAAGTCAGAGGACAACACAACTGTGTTGACAGGTAAAAGGAAAGGTAACATCTATCTAGTAGATTTTCTTTCAACTGATGTAGATATTTGCCTGTTCAATTCTATTTGTAGACCAAAAATTTTATGGCATAAGAGACTAGGACACCTAAACCTTAGAACTATTGCTAGGCTATCCAAGGACAACCTTGTTAGAGGACTACCTTCTGGCCCCTACAAGAAGGAAGGACTCAAAAACAGCTTTAAGTCACTTAATAAGAGTGATTCACCTAGGATATTGTATCTATTACACATGGATCTTTTTGGACCCATCACAGTACAAAGCCTAGGAGGGAAATCTTACACTTTACTAGTTGTAGATGACTTATCTAGATTCACTTGGGTGTTCTTTTTAAGGAAGAAGTCTGATAACTTTAAGTGTCTAACAGAGTTTCTCAAATGTATACAGATTGAGTTCAATACTCACATTGCCCTGATCAGAAGTGATCATGGGACAGAGTTTGATTCTCTTCTTATGCAAGAGTTCTGTCAGAGTGAAGGGATTAGGCATACTTTCTCAGCTCCTAGAACTCCTCAACAAAATGGGGTAGCTGAAAGGAAAAATAGAACCCTTATTGAATCTGCACTACACTGTTGTCAGATGCTCACCTTCCTCTATCCTTTTGGGCAGAGGCAGTGAACACCTCCAACTATGTGCTGAATAGAAGTTTGATACATAAACTAAAGGGAAAGACTCCCTATGAATTACTCAAAGGGAAGAAACCTAAAGTTGATTATTTTAGAGTTTTTGGTTGTATTTGCTACATACATAATAATGACAAGAAATATTTAGCAAAATTTCAAGCTAAAGCTGATGAAGGAATATTTCTGGGATACTCCATGATCAGCAAGGCTTATAGGGTTTATAATAAATCATCTCTAAAAATTGATTAATCTGTTCATATATCATTTGATGAATCTAACATATCTTTCAAGGAGAAGATCCCTTCTACCATAGAACCTTTGCAGGAACATTCACTTGTTGAAGACTTGAACAAGTTACAGGTTACCCAAAGGGATGAAAGCAGTGAAGATGAAGAAAGTATTCAACATATTGAAGAACAACTTGAAGAGCCAGTTGTTGTACCACAAGAGGAAACAACAACACAGGTTGGTGAACAATCAACACCTCCTATTGATTTAGTAACATCAAGAGATCATCCAATTTCCCAAATAATTGGAGACATCTCAGCTGGTGTGCAAACCAGAAATCAGGTCAACCAAAACCTGTTGCACACCTGCTTCCTATCTCAAATTGAACCTCAGTCCATTCAAGATGCAGAGCAAGATCCACACTGGATCATTGCAATGCAAGAAGAGTTGCATCAATTTGAAAGGAACAAAGTGTGGGAACTAGTGCCAAAGCCTAAGAATCACTCCATTGTTGGAACAAAGTGGGTGTTCAGAAACAAACTGGATGATCAAGGAGTAATTGTAAGAAACAAGGCAAGGCTAGTTGCTCAGGGATATTCTCAAGAAGAAGGAATAGACTATGACCAGACTTTTGCACATGTTGCAAGATTGGAAGCCATCAGAATATTTTTAGCTTATGAAGCACATAAAGGCTTCAAGGTTTATCAGATGGATGTCAAAAGTGCATTTCTAAATGGAGACATCAAAGAGGAAGTATATGTCAGACAACCTCTAGGTTTTATCTCTCCAACCTATCCCGATTATGTTTTTAAATTGAACAAAGCATTATATGGTCTCAAGCAAGCTCCTAGAGCATGGTATGAGGCCCTAGCATGCTTTCTTTTGGAAAATGGATTTATAAGGGGTAGAGTAGACCAAACTCTTTTCATTAGAACTCATAAGTTCCATACCCTACTAGTGCAGATTTATGTAGATGATATTATTTTTGGTTCTACTGACTCCAAATTGTGCAGAAGGTTTTCCAACCTAATGCATTCTAAATTTGAAATGAGTAGCATGGGTGAGCTATCCTTCTTCCTAGGATTGCAAGTAAAACAGCATGCTGAAGGCATCTTTATTTCTCAAACCAAGTATGCAAATGAATTGGTTAAGAAATTTGGCATGTCTGAAGCATCTTGCATGAAAATACCTATGCCTACTAATGCTGTATTGGATGCTGATGAACATGGGAAACCTGTTGATCAGACAACATATAGAGCAATGATTGGCTCTTTATTGTACCTTACAGCTAGTAGACCAGATATAATGTTTGCTACATGTATATGTGCTAGGTTCCAAGTAAGCCCTAGAGAGTCACACCTCACACTAGAAAAGAGGATTCTCAGGTATGTTAAAAGTTGTCCAAATCTAGGTCTCTAAGATCCAAAAGATTCAGCATTTGATTTAACTGGATTTTCTGATCCTGATTATGCTGGATGCAGAATTGACAGGAAAAGCACCAATGGAACTTGTCAGTTCCTTAGTGACAGACTTGTCTCTTGGTTTTGTAAGAAACAAACCTCTGTGTCAACTTCAACTGCTGAAGCTGAATATATGGCTGCAGGTAGTTGTTGTTCACAAATCTTGTGGATTCAAAACCAACTCCTAGACTATGGCTACAACTTAGAGAAGTCTAAAATCTTTTGTGATAACACCGGTGCTATTTCTATAGCTCAAAATCCAGTCCTCCATAGTAGGACAAAACACATAGAGATTAGGCATCATTTCTTAAGGGATAATGTTGAAAAGAATAAAATTGAACTGCAATATATCCCAACTGATTTACAAAGGGGAGATATTTTCACCAAGCCCCTGGATGAAAAGAAACACACCTTCTTCCTAAGTCAGTTAGGAATGTTAGATGGAGGAAGTCTAAAATAATATCCAAGATTTTAAAAGTTTAAAAAATGACCAAGACTAGGAAAAGATCTTGATTTTTCTTAGTGTCTAGAGTTTTTCTGGTCTCTGAACTGCGCTCGATGATTTTCCCCCAGATCGTCGAACGGAGATCGACGATTTCCTAAATCGTCGACCTGAGTTCAGCATTTCTCAGATAGTATGAACTATCTCTTCCGGTCAACGATCGTCGAACGGCGCTCGACGATTTTGTTCTCTGAACGATCGTCGAACAGAGCTCGACGCTCTCCAATATCGTCGAACGGAGATCGACGATGTTGAAGACTCTTCAGATTCCTTTAGAAGCCCCGATCGTCGAACTGAGTTCAACGATCTTTCCATTTCTGCGTCGAACCCTAATATAAAATTCATTTTTCGTCGTCGTTCTCCTTTGCGCTTTCGATTTCTCTGCAAAAACTTTCTTTACCTCCAAACACTTCTGCACTTGGTCGTTTTGTTTGTTGAATCTTTGCAGGTAACTATGGCTGTTTCTGTTGTTGTTCTCGCCGCCATGAAATTTGATGCCGACTTTGACATAGACATGGAATCCTTCAGCACGACAGACCAGGTTTTTCAGGATATCTTAGAGCTATTCAAAGAACAGAAACTGGCTGCAATCATGACTACAAGGATTAAGCTTGCTTCTGATGAAATCAAAGAGTGGGTCTACACTGCCCACAATCAGGACCACAACACCATTGTTGGATCAATCTCTGGCACTCAGGTACCTTTGACCCCAGCAATTCTGACAGAAGTTTTTGAATTAAGAACTGGTGGAGATTCTACTGATTTGTCTGGAGAAGAATCTGCTGACTTGCTTGCCAGAATGGGTCACTCTGAGGCTAACCCTAGCAAGCTGTTGAAAAAGAATCTTTCTGTGGAATACAGATTTCTGGTTGATATAGTTGGAAAGGTCCTACTGGCTAAGCACTCTGCTCATGATACAATTTCCAGGTATCAGCTCTGCCTAATGGGAGCCCTAGTAGACAGGAAGAACCTGAATTGGGGAGAGGTCTTCTTTGACCTCATTAAGAAGAAAATTAATAAAAGTTTTATAAATTTTGGAAGGATATTAGGCATCTTTCTGCAGAATAGGTGCCCTGCTTTGCTGGTATCCTCTGGGATACACATAAATGCATCCAAGAGACTGTCTTGTGCCCATTTTGGTAAATGGGACAGGCAGATCATCAAGCCCAGCAGGCCCTCTTCCAGCACTCCTTTAGGCACCAGGACTGTCAGAGTCACTTCTCCACAGGTCTCTGCCCCTGCAGCTGACTTGCCTGCTGCTGCCTCTCCTCCTCCTCCTCCAATTCCATCTCTTCCACTTCCATCTACCATTCAAACTCCATCCACCACCATCATCTCCAGCCCCTCTCCAACATCCACACCATCTCCAATCCCTACTCTTCCAACCACAGAAGACCAATTTCATCCATTATTCTCCTACCCTCCAACAGACATTATCACTTCATCACCCTCCAATCCATCCTTCAACCTCATTGATGATTCCTTCATGGATGACTCACCATCCTCTCCTCCTGAGCTGCCCTCATCCTCAACATCTTATCAAGATCTTCTGCAAGAAATCATTGACCAACCCTCCTTCACACCATCTATCTCCATCCCTCTGTCCTCCATCACCACTTTACCAACACCTCAACCATCCCTTCCCCACTATACTAGCTCTCCACTACCCTCATCAACAGCTACACCTCCATCCTCTACCTCTGCTCTAGTCACTACTGAGCAAGTAGATATTCCAGCCCTTGCTGACAGGCTTTATGAATTGCTAGCCCCCAGGCTATCTCTTCTTTTGGAGACCTCCTTGGCTCCATTACTCCTGTCAGTGGCAGCCCTTTCTGCCAGGCTCTCCTCTCTATTCCCTCAGGCAGCCCCTTCAGCAGTGTGCCTTGATCCAGCCATGTCTGAATCTAGGCAGGGGGAGATGCCCTATGAAGTGAACCTGCCTGCTACTGCTATTGTTATTTCTTCAGCTCCTCTTACTGCTGCTGCTCCTGCTGCTGTGTCTCAAGATCCAGTTTCCCCTCCTGCTGCAGTCTTTGCAATAGACCTCAGGTCTTTGCTCTCAGCATTTGATTCTATATATTTCAGATGTCTGCCATAGGAAGCTTGTCTTCCAGAGAGAGTTGCTATCCAGCCCCCAGAGGATCTGTCCAAGTCCCTTGTACCTTTCTCTTGCTGTGACCCCAACATCATCACTTTATTTGTTAACTCAGTTTATGCTGCTGCTACTTCTGCTGAAAGCAGTATGGTTGTTTCTGATGTTGCTACCCTTCCTACTGAACATTCTGTTGATACTATTGCTGATACTGCTGTTGAGCCAATTTCTAAGGAGATCCTTATGACAGAGGCACATGAGTTTGAGCCTTCTATATTTTCTGATGATATTTCTGCTACTGATAATGTTGTTTCTTTCAGTGAAACTGTTGCTGTCCCAACTGCTGTCATTACTGCTGTAACAACTTCTGTATCTGTTGTTGTCACTACTGCTACTGCCTCAACTTCTGCTACTACAACCTCTGCTTCCTCATCTGCTTCAATCCAGCTCAAGAAAGATTTGATGAAGAAGATTGATGCCCTTTATGATGATCAAAGTTCTGAAAGTGATGAGTTCAGAACAGATTCTGATGATTCTTCTGCTACCATTGCCAGGAAGAGAAAGGCAAGGAGCAAAGCCATGAAGAGAGTACCTCCTGCCAAGGTCAAGTATAACAATGATATACCATACTATATTCTTCATGATTGCCCCATAACTGAACACTGGATGCAGTACTCAAAGAATCAACTCAAAGCAATGAAGAAGAAAATGAAATATGAAAAGGGCTCTTCTCAATACCAACATCCTCATCCTCCTCCACCACCTCCTCCTGATGCAGGTGCAGGTGGAAGTTCAGCTGCTCAACCCCCTGCTAGAAATCGAACACCCTATCAGCCACATGCTAGATCCTATCATAGGGGAAGCCAGTCCAAGGGTTCTCAATCCAGAAGAGGAGGATATAGAGGCAATCAAAGAGAATTCCAAGTTTACTCTAAAGGATACTCAAGGCAACATCCCTACTCCAGGGAAGGATAAATTTCATCTGACACAACCTCTGGTCCTTTTCCCTATAAATTGAAGGAAATAGTTCCATCCAGGCCTTCTCAAGATAATCCTTCTAATAGATATGAGCCACCAGTACCATTTGAAGACCCTGAGAACAATCCAGCTGCTTGGACTGCAAGGATGAAAGAGCTTGCTGACCTGGATCAGATCAAGAAAGCTAAAGAGCAAGGAAGAGACTTCTCCAACATCTCTACAATGTCTGAACAGAGAAAGAAAGAGTTGGAAAAATATGGGTCAAGCAAATTTTTTGATTCTGACAGGTACATGGAATTGCATCCTGAAGCTGTAGTTCTCAGACCCAAACAGCAAACCACTTTAGGTGCAGCAGATGATACAAGATCAAAGAAAGAAGCCCTCAACCCCAACAGAGAAATAAAACTCATTAAGGGCAAGGAAAAGAAATGATTATGTAAGGTGACAATCATCTTAACTTCTGGTTATTATCTGGGATGATATATATAGATATATATATATATATATGTGGTTCTGCAATGTCCAGTTTTTTGTTTTTCTGTATTGCTGCTTGTATGTTGTTATTTAAATTTTTCCAAACTCTGTAAATAGTAATCCTAACCCAAATAGGGGGAGATTGTTGGAACACCCTATTACTAATTTGGGTCAGGATCACTATGTATCTAGGAAACCAATGTTTGACCTCCTGTATAGCTCAAAAGGTCAATTAGAATTGAGTCTAATGGTTAGAAGTCTAGGTTGGAAGCTTCCCTCAGACCCAGAATCTTTCAGTTTGAGACTAAGTCATATCGTCGAGCTCAGCACGACGATTCGTCGAACTCCGATCAATGATCGTCTAGCTCAACTTCGACAGATCGTCGAACTCCAATCGACGATCGCTGAGCTCAACTTCCACATATTATTGAAATCCATTCGACGATCGGTGAGCTTAGTTCGACGATCTTGACTCAGCTTTGGATTTCTATCTCTGAGCTCAGTTCGACGATCTTTGAGCTCAGATCGACGATATTTTGTTGCAGTATAGGTCCATATCGCTGAGCTCAGTTCAACGATAGCAGAGCTCAGTTCGACGATTTTCTGATGACTTCAAGGATTTATCAAGATTCAAATTCAGATCAGTTAAGGAGTTATTCTGCAATTAATTCAGATGATTTTCTAGCCGTTTTCATTTATTTCTGGACCAAGTTTCAAGGGATTTTCAAGGAATATTTCTGTGGACTTTCCTCCAGAAGACATATTGCAATTAAGGATGCAATTAATGCAGGCCAACGGCTATTCTTGACAGAGGATGTTATTCTATTCAGTACCAGAGAATAAAAGACAAGAATTTTTGAATCTCAAAAACAGATAGATAGACAGACATCAGTAATCTTCAGAACAAGAACAAAATATTTTGCCTCAAAGAATTCTCAAGAACACACATCCAAGGAGATCAAATTTTCTGAAATCCTCAGATCTCTCTTGTCTTAAGTGTTCAAGGCCAACATCTTTCAAGACTCCAGACATCCAACATTTCAGTTGTTGCTGAAATCATCATTTGCTGGAGATCAACCTTTGAAGGCCTATCACCCTACAGCAAAGCTTCTTTTCCTGATCATCTCAAGGACTCAGGGGGAGCTTTGACACCATCAAATCCACATAGTCTTCTCAGCTGTTTGAGAAAGAGAAGACTTCCATCACTCTCTCACCCCCATCTCTGTAAAGGGTTTCTCAAACTCCCTTCAAAAGTTTGAACTTGGTTTTTGAGCACCTTGTCAAAAGCTCATTGGTGGCAAGACACCTGATCAAAAAATCTGATTTGGTTTTTGAGCACCTTATCAAAAGCTCATTGGTGCCCAGGACACCTGATCAACTCATCCTGCAGTGGATTCCTACCTAGGGTGGTAGAAGAGTGGATGTACCCAAGTTTAGGGGAACCACTATATTTCCTTGTGTCATCTGGCTTGCTTGTCTTTATTTTTGTTTCTGGATGTGATTGTTCTGTGATTAGCTTATGATTAGTTTAGTTCTATGATTAGATTTTTTAACTGCTTCCCTGCTCACTCAGATTACAACAATTGTTGTAAAAAGTTTTCAAGCACCATATACTTTATTCACCCCCATCTAGAGTATATCAGATCTAGCTGCACTTTCATACTTGTTGGATCAGAAAGATCTAAACATGCGACAGAGGAGATGGATGGAGTTCTTGGGGGACTACACATTCAATATTCAATATGTGCCTGGGAAAGGCAATGCGTTTGCGGACGTGTTGTGTCGCAGGGCCCCAGCTCAAGCCAATTGGCTGTCGGTCCATGACAAGCGGTTGGTTTGGGAGTTGGTGGCGTTGGAGATCTCTTGCTTAGACAAGCAATCAAGTGCAGAAGCGCTATTGAACTGGACGGAAGTTCAGTGTGACCTGGCTGATCGAATTTGGCAGGCTTTGGATTTGGATGGCTGCATGAAGCAACTCATGATAGAGGCTTTGGTTGGGTCAAATTCCCAATTTGTTGTTGAGGATGGATTGCTTTGGAAAGACGGTCGTCTGTGCGTCCCAAGCGTGGGTAATTTGCGGGTGTAATTGTTGTACGAGGCGCATCATACCAAGTACTTGATTCACCAGGGGAGCACAAAGATGTACCGCGATGTGAAGAAACTGTTCTGGTGGCCAGGACTTAAGAAGGATGTGGCACTGTAAGTGGCGAAGTGTCAAACATGTGCCTTAGTGAAGGTGGAGGGCCAAAAGCTGGGAGAATTATTAAAGTCCTTGCATATTCCGGAGTGGAAGTTCGACAACATTACTATGGACTTTGTGCATGGTTTGCCAAGGTCGCAGAAGGGTAACGATGCCATCTGGGTGGTCGTAGATCGTTTGACGAAGGTGTCGCACTTCATTCCGCATAGGAAGGACAATTCTGTGGAAAAATTGGCAAAGTTGTATATGGATAACAAAGTACGGCTTCACAGTGTGCCCCACAGCATCGTGAGTGACCGAGATGGGCAGTTCACGTCTAATGATTGGAGGTTGGTGCAGCAGATGTTGGGAACAAAACTGAGTTTCAGCACAGCCTTTCATCCGCAGATGGATGGGCAGACCGAGAGAGTCAATAGGACAATGGAAGACATGCTTCGCATATGCGTCCTGGATTTCGGGAAGCAGTGGGAAGATCACCAATACTTGGTGGAGTTTGCTTATAACAATAGCTACCAGGCGAGCATACAAATGGTGCCCTTTGAGGCCCTTTATTGTAGAAGATGTTGCACGTCGTTGTCTTGGTTGGAAATGGGTGAGTCAAACTTGCACAAGATCCAAGAGGTGGAAGATGCAATGTCGTTGGTTCGAACGATTCGAGAGAGATTGCTAATCGCCCAGGACCGCCAAGTTAAGTACTATAACGCCAAGCATAGGAATGTGGAGTTCGCTCTCGGCGACTGGGCGTACTTGAATATCAAGCCGTTCAAGGGTGTCTCGCGGGTGCGGCGCTTGAAGAAGATAAGCCCAAGATACCTTGGACCGTTTGAGGTTCTGGAGCGGATCGGCGAAGCAGCTTATCGATTGAGGCTATCAATAGAGCTAAGTGGTCTACACGATGTGTTCCATATATCGGTATTGCGGAAGGCGGTGCAAGAGCCTTCGCAAGTGATTGCGGTCGAACAAGTGTCGGTCGATAATGGGTTGACGACGAACGTCAAGCCTATACGCATTGAGGAATCGGAAGTCAAGCGGCTACACAACAAAGAGATCAGGATTTTCAAGGTCCATTTGGACAACTGTGGTCGGGAGGAGCTCTCGTGGGAGCGAGAGCAGACCATACTTGAGGAGTACCCGGAGTTATTCCACTCAGGTACCATTTAAGTTTTATTTTTATCTTTCCTTTATAATTTCGGGATGAAATTCTTTTAAGAGGGAGATAGTTGTAACACCCCAAAACACAAAAGAGCGACGGGAGGCATTTTGAGCCAAGTTTGGAACTTGGTATGGGGCACACGGCCTAGGAAACGGGTGTGTCCCATGGGCAAGTCGTGCTCGGGTCGACGATCTAGCCGAGAGGTCGACGAATTTTAGATTCGACGATCGTCAAGCAGTGAACACGGCCTGAGACACGGGCGTGTCCCAGTCCGTGTCCTTCACGATGTGAAGTCGGGCCATGGCGAGGGTGATACACAGGGTTAGCACACGGGCCGTGTCGGGTAGACACTGGCGTGTCAAAATGCGACACGGGCATGTCGGGTACCCGTGTCCCTTCGGGCGTTTTTGGTCCTGTGTCGATGGAGTGACAGGGCATACTACACAGTCGTGTACTATATGACACGGGCGTGTCGGGTGCCAGTGTTCTTTTCGGGGCGCGTCGGTTTCGACGGCGAATGGCGAATATGGACCTGGATACGGGCGTGTCGCAGGCTGCGTTCGGCCCAGATTTTGGAATTCAAGTTTGGATCGTGGCCGTCCGTTTCCTTATTTTGGGATCCGACAGCTGGGGGTTGTTCCTGCTGGATTATAACCGGGAATAGGTTTCAAAGCCCTCATTTCTCTTACTCAATCTCTTTCTAAAGTTCTATAGAGAGGGGAGAGCAAGGAATAAGAATGAGGCTAGATCCCGTCACGGACGGAGCTTCGAAGCTTCAAATCGCAAGCCAACTTCGAATCTACAGAGGCGAGGAGATTGTGGTGCTTTTCATCCGCATACATTTCCATGGCACCAAGGAAAAATGCTATGGTAAAGATTCTCATCCTAGGACATGTGAAGTCCTCTTTTCTTTGCATAGGAAGCCCGCTCTTGCGAGTTTGCGGTGAGTTTGACGCGTTCCTTCGGGTAGACATGAATAGTCCCCGTTGTGTACATATAGAGTCCGTAATCGAGAATAAGAAATAGGCATGATGTGTGAAGCCTACCCAGACAAGTTGGTCGGGATCGGTGATGTTGCATTGCAAGAATAGCCGGAGAAGACTTTGTTCGATTGTTTGTTTTTCGGGTTTTCTACGTGGTAGATTGCAACAGGGAGTCTTGGGGACTAACCGCAAGGTGCACCCAAAAACCTGGGCAGATGCGTGATTCTGCCAACATGGTGGTCTGGGAGCCAACTTACACATAACCGGGTTATGTGACGCGTGTGATCGAATCGGGACTCGGGGAAGCTTGACCCGTGCAGACGGCTTAGGTTGACGTTGCGGTGTGAGCAAGGGGTTAGGAGGAACTGTACCCGCTCTATGTGGTTCGGTTAGAGAGACCTAAGGTACGTGGTACTCATCATTTTCATAGATAGAGGGTCTTAGGTAGTGGCCAGAAAGACCAAATGCTCACGAGATATTGCCATCCAAGGGACGGTGGTGAGTAAGCATACTTTGACCGTGTTCACCAAAAATGAGCCCTGAGAGCACGGGGTGTGTGGCCATGCGTTCCCACGCCTGTGATGAAGTGTTTATTCACTTTACTGCTTGG
Source organism: Platanthera guangdongensis (assembly GCA_039583875.1). Classification (NCBI taxonomy): domain Eukaryota; kingdom Viridiplantae; phylum Streptophyta; class Magnoliopsida; order Asparagales; family Orchidaceae; genus Platanthera; species Platanthera guangdongensis. The sequence continues at coordinate 217,222,549 of CM077150.1, forward strand.
TTATGCTAACAAAGTGCAGGGAAAGGAGCATTGCTGCCCCGAGTTTGGGGGCGGGATCATTGTAATTTGGTCAGAATAGCTGACCGTTGCTTTCTTTGCCACCATTGCGGTGGATTGTTGCTTGCAAGTGATGCGGAGCCGAGCGTTAAAAAGCAGGCAAAATCCCAAGTTGCTGAGCCGTCCCTCGAAGGCCTAATTTGAGTGTTTCCTTTTTTTCTAATGTATGACCAGCATGCGTGCCGAGCTTTGGAAGACACTTATATTTGAGCAAACTATTGTAAGGCCATAAGGTCATCGTACTTGTGTATTTGTACATTCATTCCTATTGGGTTTTGTAGTGGTCATTCTGGCTGGGTTCTATATTTGTAACTATTAAATTGCTTCCGTTAGAATGCACTCTGTGTAGGACGTTGATTCTTAGTTGGATATTTTCCATTGAGTAACCACCTGGTCTGTCTGTGGTATATGGCGTCGGATCCCGGCCGGACCTACTGCTATATGCTATGTAATGGATAGAGGGTGTTACAGGAAAGATGACCTCTTTGAATAAGGTCTGATCTTGAGGAACTTTCCCTTTCTCCTTGGCCAAAGCCTTCTTGCCCGCCTTATTCTTCCTTTGAGCCTTATTTCTCCTAGAGGATTTACTAGGAGCATAAACATGGCCTAAGCCAGCACCTTTGGCCTGAGCTGAGAATTCAACAACAAAAGTAAGGACAGTCTTGGGCTTGGAGAAGCTTTCAACAAGTTTCTTTTCCGTGACAAGTTATTCTTCAAATTATTTGATGATCTTCTCCTTCAGATCTTGGTGCTCAAGAGGCTTATTATACTCTTCGATAGCAGCATTGAAATTCTCTCTGAGTGAGTCCATCTTGGCGACTTCCTCTCTCAGAGTGCTCTCTTCAGCCTTGAGAGATTTAATCTCCTTGGCCTGAGTTTTCACGACTTTTCGACAATTGTCGTAAGCCTTGATTAACTCTTTATATTGAGCCATGAGTTCAAACTCATCATCAGAAGAGCAGTCCTCATGATCATGATCAGAAGCATCTAATTCAGAAAGAGGAGTGTGAGAGTTTACCTTCCTAGTCTACTGGTGTTCTTCTTCATCATCTGTTTGTGTCATTAGCCCAAAGTAGGCTTCCTCTTCTTCACTTGACTCAGATGAGTCAGAGTCGCTGAGAGTCTTTGTAACAACCTGCATTTTTCACCACCAAATAAGTAAATCAGAGTAAGGGAAAAACGCGCGTCGTGATGCAACGTCAGTAGGGGACAACTGTGGACGCTCAGGCAAAATTCCTACTTGGCTGTGAAGAAAGATTCTTTAAGTTATTTAGAGTTAAAAATCAATTTGTGTATAGTAGTTGGCCGCATCCCTCGGCTCAGTGGCTCAACAAGTCCATGAGGAAAGTATTTATACGCTTCGGAAAAATACTTCTTTTATGAGATTAAACTTCCTACATGAGCTTAGAGGTTCTCAAGGGACACCTCAAGGTATTCGAGTTCTAAATTTATAATAGCAATAAAAGTAGATTTTTACGGTCGCTAAATATAGTGATTTAACATTTTGAAAATGTGCAATGCATGAGTTAATAGTTGTAGTTTTTATACTTGAAAATAACTATCATACAATCCTAACATAAAACGTCCCAGAAAGCAAGTAAACCGCATCCACAGAAAGAAATCTAAGAAGCTATCAAGTACCCAGAAAAAATAACAGTCCTGTGGGTGTTAACAAACTGACATGAACCCACATAAACCCAAGTATGTCTGAACTAGTAATGCAAAAATAACCGACAAACTACCTCGCTAAGGCAAGGCAACAATGACAGCCAACACTGCCACTCAAGCACTCCAAAACCAGCACCGAACTCAGCTATCGCTCTGAACCCGAGGCATTCTAAAGACAGAACACCTCAGTAAGAAGGTATAAGTGATGGAAGAAAGTAAGCCAAAAGTGATCAAAGTCATGGGGTACCAACCCAAGATCAATGGAAAAATACTGAAATAAGATACAACAATAAGGTACAAAAGTAAAAATAAAGAAAAGGAAAACACTTACATGGGATGCCACGCAAAATAACAGCACCCCAAAAGGCACAAAACCATAGGGGAAAAGTCAGGATTTATTCATCAAAAAGAGGGACAAACCCTTACTAGCAACCTATGGTCAACTCCACCGAAAACCAAAACGGGCGGGGTGGCCAAGCCCAAAGACAATTCATCCGTCTAAAAGCGGGGGAGACTGGATACTCCACCATGCACCGCAAATGCCCAAAAACCCGGTAGAGCCCCACAAAGTGCTAATAAGGAGATCAAACATTGCGGTGGTGGATTCACCCACTAAAAACACCCGCAATAAAGAAAAATGTCGAAGGAAAACCCATGAAGATCCGGGTTTAGAGCTCAGAGACACAACACAATCCAATCGGGGCCCGACGACTTGTCTTGCCCTATGGTATTGCCACGAAGAAGAAAATCCTGATAGAAATCTCAAGTCACCAAGGCACATCGGATTCTAATACACGATTCCAGGATGAAATGGTCGATCAACCTTTAGGAAGAGTTTTCCTAAACAAATTCTAATGCACCCTACACGAAAATACGGATCAGTAATAAAGGTGGAATTTAATTAATTCATCAAAACGTATAATCTTCACCCAATTTAAACAGCAAAAATTCAAGAACGTGATGATTATAATTGAAATTAGTCAAGAGTTCATATCGACATAATACATCAGTACATGAACTCAATGAATCATGAACACATGCAGTAAGAAATTTCTGCAAGAAATTAGGGTAAAAAGGGGGAAAATGTGAAAAAAGATGAACCACCACTTGCCTTGATTTTACGGGAGAAAGACGTCCAAGATCACTCCTTGACGTAGATCGGGGCTAGAGAAGACAAAAGAAGCCGAAATCTAACAAAAACGGCCAAAAATCGGGTTTAGGGACGAAAACCCTAGCAAGAAAATCTCAATAAAAGGGGAAGATATTACCACGATGACAAAGCTCTCGCTAAGAACTTTCCAGATCTACGATCGGTTGAAGGATTCAAGCACCGGAGCACCGCTGGCGGCCACCGGAAGAATCACGGAAAAACTATCTCTCTTGCCCACGCCAATCTGGTTCGAGAAGAAGAACAATAAGTCGGTCCAAGATGAAGGAGGAAATAAGTAGGTATTTATATACCTAGGGTAATATCTGAATAACTGCACTCAAGAAAGAACCGGGTTTGACCGAACCGGTCATGTTGAGAAGAAGGGCAGAGTACTCGAGAATAATAGGAATGCCTCTCGAGTACAGGGAAAGTCTTCTCGAGAACAGAAAGGTTGTTCTCGAGTACAAAAATGACCTTCTCGAGAACAGAAGAGTTGTTGTCAAGTACAAAGAATTCTTCTCGAGAACAAGGGGGATCTGCTCTCGAGTACAAGGAAAAGTCTTCTCGAGAACAGAACGGTTGTTCTCGAGTACAGAAAAATGGCCTTCTCGAGAATATAAAGGTTGCTCTCGAGTACAAGAAGGTCTTCTCGAGAAGAGAAGGGCTGTTCTTGAGTACAGGTAAAACCTTCTTGAGAACAAGGAGGTCTGTTCTCGAGTACGGAAAATCTTCTCAAGAACAACGGAGGTCTGTTCTCGAGATCAGCAAAGGCCTCTCGAGAACAAAGGTAGTTCTTGAGAATAGAAGAACACCACCCGGCGTAGAAAAGACTGTTCTTGAGAACAACAAGAGATTTCTCGAGAACTCCAGATCTTCTCGAGAACAGAATAGGGTAATTTCGATAAATTTCAGATTGCCATATTTTTCGGGATAAAATGTTGACCCTACGAATTAGCAATGAAGACGACCGTAGAATCCGACCTACCATTTTTGAGACACTATCATCAATAGCTTACCCAAGCAAAGAAAGTCCTCACAAGGATCCAAAACCCATGCCGAGACCCCAAAAATGCTCGGTACACAACAAAACCGGACAAGTCTAAGTCCTCAAAGCCTCAACCTTAATTCAAGGAAAAAACTTTTAATCCCAACAGAACCCTAAATCACTGGTCAAACAGACCCAACAGATGCCAAAAATACACAAACGGTGCTGTGCCGACCTCAATACGGAGAAGGGTAACACCCTAATGACATAATTATGATGACGACAACCCAAATAATAACATTGAAGAAATCGGGCGCGTTACAGTCTTGCCCTTCTTGGCTACTAGGCTTCTTTCAGTTCTCTTCTTATTATAAGAAGATTTATTCTCCTCTCTTTTTCCACCCTCCTTCTTCTTGTGAGGACAATCAGCAATGACGTGTCCTGGCTTATTACAACAATAATAAACAATGTCAGAAGAAATATGTTTGTTCTGTTTAGAATGATACCTGTCTTAGCTACTTGAGCCTTTCTTGTGTCGATCACCATCATGAAGTGATCTTCTGTACGAGGTATCTTTGCCTCTCCATTGTTTCTTCTTGTTCAAGAATTTCTTGAACTGCCTTGACAGAAGAGAAAACTCTCCTTCAGATAACTCTGAGCATGAGGTGCTTGGATCTGAAACTTCATCTTCACTATCTTCCTGTGCAGGAGCAGGTGATGCAGCTTTGGCTTTCCTTGAGATGTCTGCCTTTAGTACAACAGACTTCTCCTTGGATGACCACTGGCTCTTCTCTTCTTCAGTTTTTCTTGAATTGATTTGTAGCTCATAGGACATAAGCTTTCTGAAGAGATTTTGAGGGTCAGTCTCTGCCAGCTAACCAAACTCTCGGATAACATAGACTTTGTTGTCTCATTCCTTAGTTAGGGACCACAGAAACTTATCATTCAACTCTCCATTAGCGAAGACCCGACAATATACTCTTAGGCCGTTAACAATCTTGAAGAAGCTTTCAAAAGTATCCGCAATAGGGAGCATACTGAGGGGTTTTGCACCACCTATCTCTCTAGAGTAGATATTCTCACTGTGACTGAATCTATTTCAGCTGTTGGGCTGGCTCCCCCTCAACAGTTGACCACTATCTTCATAATCTGAAGGAAGAGTATGTTCTACCTGCAAAATAAACAGTGTAGCATAAGGTAAAAGAGAGAATTGAAGCTACAAAAGATTCAACATACCCAATTCAAATTTGAATGTGTTGAACTTGGCTTCATCTAATGGCTTAGTGAAGATATCAGCCACTTGCTTGTCTGTGGAGACAAATTCAATGGAGATGTCTTCCCTTTCCACATGTTCTCTAATAAAATGATACCTAATTTCTATATGCTTAGTCCTGCAATGGGAGACAGGATTGCTAGTTATAGAAATTGCACTAGTAGAATCACAAAAAAGTGGAGTTCTACTTATCTGAATATTGAAGTCATGAAGTTGGTGTTGGATCGACATTAACTGAGCACAGTAGCTTCCAACTGAAATATACTCTGACTCTGCTGTTGAAATTGCAACACTTGTTTGTTTCTTGGTGTTCCAAGAGACAAGCGTTCCACCTAGAAAATGACAGGAACCTGAAGTGCTCTTTTTGTCCTCCTTACAAGCAACAAAATCTGCATCTGAATAGCCTGTTAGTTCAAATTCCCCATTCCTGGGGTACCATAGGCCAAGATCTGAGGTGTCCTTAAGATATCTCAAGATTCATTTCACAGCAGTGTAGTGAGACTCTTTAGGGAAGGCCTAATACCTAGCATAGACACATGTTGCATACATAATGTCAGGGCTACTTGTAGTGAGGTAGAGAAGGGAGCCAACTATACTTCTATATAGAGTTTGATCAACAGGCTTCCCTGGATCATCTTTGCCTAGAGGCATACATGAGCTCATGGGATTTCTTATGGTGGAAGCATTCTCCATGCCATATTTCTTGATTATCTCCCTGGTGAACTTTGACTGGGATATGGATAGACCATCATCAGTCTGTTTTACTTGGAGTCCCAAGAAAAATTTCAGTTCACTCATACTACTCATCTCAAACTTCTCATGCATAAGTTTAGCAAACTTCCTGCAGAGGTTGTCATTAGTAGAGCCAAATATTATATCATCAAAATAAATCTGGACTACGATGATCTTGCACTTAGATTCCCTTAGGAATAGGGTCTTGTCCATCTTCCCCCTTGAGAATTTGTTCTCAATGAGGAAGGTAGGTAATGTCTCATACCATGATCTTAGGGCTTGCTTGAGCCCATAAAGATCTTTCCTCAGTCTATATACAATAGTAGGAGAGTTAGAATCTACAAAACCTGCAGGTTGCACTACATAAACCTCTTCCTTCAAGTCTCCATTCAGGAAGGCAGACTTGACATCCATCTAGAATACTTTGAATCCCTGGAAGGCCGCATATGCAAGGAATAGTCTAATTGCTTTCAACCTTGCAATTGGGGCAAATGTCTAGTCATAATCAATCTCCTCTTCTTATCTATAGCCTTTGGCCACCAGTCTATCTTTATTCTTTATTATAATGTCATTTTCATCAAGTTTATTTCTATAAATCTACTTGACTCCAATGACATTGTGTCCATCTGGTCTAGGAACAGCTTCCAGACCTTGTACCTTTTGAATTGATTCAGTTCTTCTTGCATTGCACCAATCCAGAATTGGTCTTGATTGGCTTCTTCAAAATTCTTGGGCTCTTCTTCTGATAGGAAGCTGGAATAGAGAGCTGTGTTGATACTCCTGCTTCTGGTCTGTACACCTTGGCTATCCTCACCTATTATCTGATTTGGAGGATGATCTCTCAGATATCTGACTATAGGGGGCAGCCTAACAGCTTCCTGCTAATTATTATTTTCTTCGGCATGTTGGTCTTCATTTCCAACTTGACTGGCCTGTTCTTCCTCTAGAGAGCATCCTTCTTCACATTCTTCTTGCATATCTGGGTCATTATCTTTGATGGAGAGATTTTCCATCATGACTTCTGTACATGTATAGCTAGGCAAAGAGCTTGATAGCTCACTGTCAATCATGTATGACTCATCAAACACTATATGGACAGATTCTTCTACAACTTGATTTGTCAAGTTATAGACTCTATATGCCCTACTATTACTATTGTACCCAACAAAGATCCCCTCATGGGATTTGGCAGCAAACTTAATCACTTTTGACTTACCATTGTTCAGGATGAAACACTTGCAACCAAAGATCCTTAAATAGGATATGTTTGGTTTTATGCCCTTCAAGATCTCATAGGGTGTCTTCTTGTGGCCTTTGGTGATAGAAGCCCTATTAAGTACATGACATGCAGCATTAACTACCTCAGCCCAGAAATATTCAGGGAGAGAAGTGTCACTTAATAAAGTTCTCCCAGCATCTATGAGAGTCCTATTTTTCGTCTCTGCTAACCCATTTTATTGGGGTGTTCTTGGAGAGGAGAATTCTTGATGAATCTCTTGCTCTTCACAGAATATAGTTATAGCAGCAGACTGAAACTCAGTTTCATGGTCACTTCTCATTTTGACCACAGAGCATGCAAGCTCATTATGAATTTGCCTGACAAATTTCATGAAGATTTCAAGGGTTTCATCCTTTCTTCTAAGGAAGAACACCCAAGTAAACCTGGAATAGTCACCAACCACCACAAGGGTGCATACTTTCCTACCTAGACTATGAACAAGCATAGGACCAAACAAGTCCATATGTCGGAGATACAAGCATCTAACTGAGTCCTTGGCATCAATGCTCTTGAAAGAGGTCTTAATCTGCTTACCCTTTTGGCAAGCAGCACAGATACCCTCCTTGGAGCATTTTATTTTGGGACCATTCCTAACAAGCTCATCACTAAAGAGCTGACCAATGGTCTTATAGTTCAAATGAGCTAGTCTTTTATTCCATCGGACACAATATGAGACTAAGTCATTTGCAACAAGGCATATAGGGGAACAATTATCTAAGCAAGAAAAATTTAAGCAATAGACATTCCCACTCCTAGTACCTGTTAAGATGACACGTTGGTCACTTAACCTCTTAAGGTGGCACTTATCCTTGTGGAAGGAAATGTCATAACCAAGATCACATAATTGGCTTATGCTTATGAGGTTGTGTTGCAACCCTTCCACACAAGCCACCTTTGTGATGGTGATTATGAAATTTGAGATATTATCATAGCGTCTGGATATCCCCTTGTCAGAGCCTTCAAAGATGACTTTGGGTCCATTCTTTACTTGAGTGAACTCCTTCAATAGCTCCTTTGTTCCAGTCATGTGCCAGGAACATCCACTGTCCAAGTACCATTTAGGGGAACTGGTACCTGAACTAACCTGAAATGAACACAAATCACATTACCTTAGGACCCCAATTTCTGTTGGGTCCTAGGTTCACATTAGTCTGAAAATAACCATACCTTCCTGCAGAATTTTTGATGGGTTGGAAACTTCTAGACACATAAGGATTGTGCCAGCAATCTACAGCATAGTGGCCCACTTTGCCACAACACCATCACTCATAGATATTGTATCTCCTTTTCTGTTTGGGACCAACATTAGGCTGTACAGCTTCCTGAACAGTGGGTAGATGTGCTGCTCTATACTTTTATCTTATTTCAGCAGCCGTTTGACTGAACGACAGTCTTTCAGCAGGCTGTTTTGGACTTTTCTGAGAACCACCAGCTGCAAATCTCTTTTCAGAAAACATACATCTGATAGCATCTGAGATTACCATTCCAGCCATGCCAGAAGACTCTCCTTGAGTCACTACTTTTGCTGGATGATTTAGATTCACAGCAGTAGCATTATCTTTGAGTTTTGGGGCTGGGGAACCAAAAACAAATGGTCCAGGATGGGCCATTTGAATTTCCTCATGGGCAGCCTTAAAGGCTCTCACCTGGTTGTATCTTCCACCATGGTTGGGACCACATTGGTCCATACTTATGGATCTGCCATTCTCCCAGTGACCATAACAACTTTCATGGCCAAACCTGTTAGAAGGAAACAACACTCTCTGAATAGGAATATGATGCAATGAGGCTAGAGGCACAACTTGTGTCTTCCCTTTTCCCTTTCCTTTTAGATTGGAAGGTCTAGCAGGCCTCTTAAATCCCAATCCTTTTTTACCTGCTTGGGTAAGGTGGGTATCAATTAAGGGCAGGACAGTGTTTGTCTTAAAAAATTTGATCACAAACAATTTCTCATTTAAAAGATCATTTTCAAGTTTCTGGATAAGTTTCTCATTTGAGACTCTTACCACAGACTTACTGTCAATGATCTCCTTGAGCTGAGCTGCTTGAGCAACCATGTTAGTGAGGGCCTTTTCTTGGTCTTTAAACTTGCTTTTAAGACTTAGAAGCTTTTTGCCTGCCTCTTGGAAAGTAGCTTGCACTTCTTGAATGCCTTAAGAAGTTCTCCAATCTTGGTAATTATGGAGTTGACATCATCTTCAGAGTCAGAATCCCCTTCATCTCTTCTGAGCCCTCTATGAACACAACTAAGGTGTCCCACATCTCCTTGGAGGTTTGTAGTGCACAAGATTCTGGAATGTTGAATCATCTACTGCACTGGCAATAAGTTTTTGAGCTCTCTTGTCCATGGAGGTAAGAAGGAGCTCATCTTTGTTCATTTCTTCATAAGACTTGGGTGTCTGGATGTTGGCATCCAGAACTGAGACTTTCATAGGGATGAAAGGTCCCGCTTTGACTGTAATATATATCCTAGGGTCAGCAGCTTCCATGAATAGACTGACCATTTCCTTCCAGAGCACAAACCCTTCCTTTCCAGAGCCCAAACCCTTCATTTATATGGACATTCATATAAGTTAAGATACTCTTGTGATGGTAGCGTAGTTGTAGATGTTTACCTTTTGTGTAGCTCTTACTTTTACTTTACTCTTCTCTGTTACTGCTGCTTCTTTCATTACTGTTAATTATACTATTTACAACTGAAAGTCTTTTGTTTCAAGGATAGTTAAACCCCTAGATGGGGGTGAATAGGTTTTTGGTCTCTTTATTAATCTTTATCCTCTTTAGATGTGTTGTGTGTTAGTTATTTGTATGATTTCAAGAAATCACAAAGCACACACAAGATTGATAGTTGTTCCCCAGACTATGGCTACATCCTCTATCCCTCCCACCATTCTAACAGTGCGTTAGATAAAGAACTTCTCCAAAACTCAGCTCCTAAGAGCTTATAACATAGATCACTCAGGATCTCCCAGTCTGCTCTAAGACTTACCTCAGGCACAAAGCCCTACCTTAGAGCAAGCTTGCTCTTACAACTCAGTGATCCAAAGATCACCTACCTCAGAATAAATAAATAGTCCTACGACATAGGCTAGGAGTGTTGGGTACATTGGAATGAATGTACCTGATTTGAAGAAGTCTCGCCCTACTCAATGATATACATCAAAATGTATTTGATGTGTTTTGAGTTTAGTTGTGCAGGTCAAGTATTTACAGGGAAAGCTGAAAAGTTTCTAAGTCCATGTGTCGACACCCAGAAGGAAAGTGTCGACACTTAAGAAGACTTGTGTCGACACCCAGAAAAGCAGTGTCGACACTTGGAGTAATTGTGTCGACACCAGGGATGTAGAATCGACACCAGACAGAAAGTGTCGACACATACAGTTTGTGTCGACACTCAATGAAGAGAAGTCCAGAGAAGCAGTGTCGACACTTAGAAGCAATGTCGACACCCAGAGGAACTGTGTCTACATCAGAAAGTGTCGACACTTGGAGGCTGTGTCGACACTCAGCAAATTTCAACAGAGTCTAAGTATAAGTGTCGATATAATGAAGTATGTGTCGACACACAGCAGAAGACTCAGCATATGAAGAAAGTGTCGACATAATAAAAAATGTGTCGACACTCAGCAGAAGACTCAATACATGAAGAAAGTGACGACACTTGGAGGCTGTGTCGACACTCAGCAAAGTTCAACAAATTCTAAGTACAAGTGTCGACACAAAGGAGAAGTGTCGACACTGAGCCAAAGTCTCAACAGAAGAAGAATGTGTCGACACAAGGAGCAGTGTCGACACTCAGCAAAGTATCAACACAGAAGGCATGTGTCGACACCAAGAAGATGTGTCGACACTGAACAAGTTCAACACAAGAAGATGTGTCGACACAAAGGAGTTGTGTCGACACTTACAAGAATTCAACTAAGTACTGAAGAACAAGGACTTGTGTCGACACACAATATCAGTGTCGACACATGTTGAAGAAGCAGTGTCGAGAAGAAATTTCTACAACACAAGGAGTTGTGTCGACACCTTGAAGGCTAGTGTCGACACTTAGTCTATAAGTGTCGACACTTAAAGACAGACTGTCTCGACACTTTCAGACAGTTATAGATATTTCAAGAAGTGACTGGATGACATGACAGCTGCCATTCCAGCCGGTCTACTGCAACTGTCAGAGATGTCAGAAAGCCTTTAGAAACTGGATCAGCCGGTCACCATGAAGAAGGCCTATAAATAGGCTTATTCTGTCTACAGAAGAACATGATTAACAACAGAGATTGAAAAAGAGAAGAAGATCTAGCTATTCATTGAAGAATCATTTTCAAGAGAAGATCTAAGTAGTTGGAGAGAGAGAGCTCCTTCCAAGAAGACAGCCGTTGGAACCAGGCTGTGAAGAAAGTTTCAGACCTAGTTCTGATTCTTAAGTTGCAGTGATTGAAGATCAGCTGCAGAGGAGATCAACCATATTGTGTTCTACATTCAAGAAGCTTTGAAGAAAGCCAAGTGAGGTTGATCTCAGCAGAGTTCATTCAAGAACTCATCAAGAACCTGTCAACTCATCTCTCCTTTTCTAAGTTGTAGGTATATACTTTGTATTTTAAATTTCTTGTAGGATCCTTAGGGATCTGAGTTGTAAGCCAGTAATTATAAAGGCTGAGTGGTAGGGCCTGTGTGCCTGAGTGTAGGAGATCCATATCTCTGAGTGTAGGCCTTGTGGCTGAGTGTAGGCCTTGTGGCTGAGTGTAGGCCTTGTGGCTGAGTGTAGGTCTTTGGAGAAGACTGAGTTGTAGGGCCTTGGGCCTGAGCTGTAGGAACTATTTGGGGTTCTGAGTGTAAGATCTGAGGATCTGAGGTATAGTGGAGGAGTTTGGCCGAATCTAGTACACTACTAGATAGGCGAAGGGGGAAAGTGGATGTACCCAAACCTTGGGGAACCACTATAAATATGTGTGTTCACTGTGTGCATGTTTATTCTGTGATTGCTGATTGATTGTTGTGAAGAAGTAATTATAAATCTGTGTTTTAATCTGCCTAAAAGTTTAAAAAGATTTAGTCACCTATTCACCCCCCCCCTCTAGGTGATTAGGTACAATTTCTTTCAAGTGGTATCAGAGGGAGGTTACTCAAAAAGGACATAACTGTCTTAGTAGATCCTGTTGGCAGATTCAGTGAAATCAAGGACAGAGTTAGCAGAATCAAGAAAATCAAGAAAATGGGTTCAACAGAGAATCATAAGGAACTTGGATCCATGAAGTTGCCCATTTGCAGAAAAGAGATTTTTGGCATCTGGAAAGAAAGGGTGAGACTGTTTATGGAAGTTTCAGACCCTAGAATCTATATCATAGTTAAAGAAGGGTCATATGTGCCTATGAAGGTTTCAGTCCTGGATGTAAATCAGAGAACACCTAAGGACTTTTCTGAAATGACAAAAGATGAGATTATTCTGGCCACCATGGACAAGAGGGCTCAGAATATCATTGTAAGTGTCATAGATGATGCTAGATTTCAGAACTTGATACACTGTAAGACATCTAAGGAGATGTGGGATACTCTGATAGTGTATATGGAGGGTTCAGAAGAAGTGAGACAGGACAGAAAGTCTTTGTTAAACCAAGAATATAAAAGTTTCAGACGAGGAAGGTCTGATAGCATAACAGAATGCTATAAGAAATTCTATAGGATTGTCAATGAGTTGATGTCCTATGGAAGAGAATTCAGCAATTATGAGCTGAATGATAAGTTCTTGAGGTCCCTAACAAAGGACTGGGATACCAAGATCTGTGCCATTAGGGAAATGGCCAAGTTAGCAGATATTCCTCCTCCAACTTTGTTTGGAAAATTGCTATCCTATGAAATACAGTTGATGGTAAGGAAAGAAGAGGAGAAGACTACCAGAATTGAGAATAAAGAAAGAGCAGTGGCATTCAAGACAGAAGCCACCAGAAAATACAAAAGTAAGTCTCCATCTCCACCTCCAAGGGTTGCTGGATCTGAGTCAGATGAGACAGAATGCAGGAATTCTGAAAGCAGTGAGAGTGATGAGGATTTTACATCTTTCACAAGACACTTTCAGAAGTTTCTAAAGAAGAAACAGTGGAGGTCAAAGCCATCCACTTCACAGGGAAAAGATGACTATTATCAGAACAAGAAGTCATCAAAGAAAGACAGGAGAAAGCCCAAGTCAAGCAAAGCAACTTTATCAAAAATTGTTTGCTATTGCTGTAACAGACAAGGACATGTTGTTGCAGACTGTCCAGAGAAAAGGAAAGAGTCAACTGATAAGAAAAAGACTCAATTCAAGGGCAAGAAGGAAAGGTCCTTTGTTGCCAAGAAGGACAAAAGCCTGTCAGACATATCTTCTTCAGAAACTGAGTCAGAAGCTGAAGCATACATAGGACTGTTTGCTAAAGAAGAGGAAGAGGAGTTCATCCAGCTAATGAACTTTATATATGAGCAAGAGGACAATCAGTGCCAAGGACTGATGGCATTGTCAGAAGGTGACAAAATCCAGGATCAGCCTGGACCTAGTCAGGTACAAAATTGTTCTTTAAGTTCAATTTCTAGTGCTAGTTCAGATTCAGTTACATCAGCATCAATTGATGTCAGTGGATCTGAATCTGAAGGAGATATTCATCAGTTGATTGATGAATATAGAGTTCTGTTGCAAGCTTTTAAGAAAAGCAAATCCTTGGCCAAGAGTCAGGCAAAGGAGATTGCTAGTCTCAAAGAGGCTGCAACTGATTTTGATAAGTTAGTTGATCAGAAATTAAATGAAATAGCCAGGCTGAAAAACATAACTGTTATTCAGATGGGGACTATAGCATTTAAGAATGATCAAATCAGAAATCTGGAGATTAGTCTTCAAAAGGAGAGAGACATAGTTGCAAGGTTTTCTAAACCTAAGTCTGTTCTACCTTTGATTGATGAATTTGTACATCAAAAGGGTAAAACTGGATTAGGGTTTACAAAACCTGCTAGGACTGTTCAGTCCAAGTCTAAGGGCAAAGCCCCAGTACTCAACAAGCCTGCTGAAGATAGAACAGCTAGGGTTGTACCTAAGCAAAGGTACAGTATATTTGAGTGCTGGTGCTGTGGCAAGGTAGGCCACTTTGCCATAGACTGTTGGCACAATTCTAGTGCCAAGATGAGTATAAAACTGCCTGTTGAAAGATCTACAGGTAGCTTTGTTAAGAGGCAAACTAACCAGCACCAAGGACCCAAGAATTCTTTGGGTTCTAAGGTCAACTAATCTATTTTGTAGGTGAGTCCAAGTGGCCATGCCCTAATATGGTACTTGGACAGTGGATGTTCCAGACACATGATTGGAACTAGGGGATTGCTAAAGGACTTCACACCAATCAAGGATTGTCCTAAAGTCACCTTTGGTTGTTCTGAAAAAGGAATCATCAAGGGTTTTGGTAACATTTCTAGCAATCTTATAACTATTACTCAAGTGGCTTATGTTAAAGGTTTGAAACATAACCTTATTAGTATAAGTCAACTGAGTGATTTAGGATATGACATCTCATTTGTCAAAGATGGTTGTCGTATCAGGAGATCAAATGATCAAGAGATCATTTTGACTGGTTATAGAAAGAGAAATATTTATTGCCTAGACATTATGTGTGAGAACAATGTTTCTCCAGTATGTCTTGTAGCTGATGAGAAAGTCTCTCATTGTGTCAAATGGCACAAGAGGCTAGCCCATCTTAACTACAAGACAATTAGCCAACTCTATAGTAAAGAGTTAGTGAGGAATGGTCCTCAAGTTAAGTGTATTAAAGATGGGATATGTTCAGCTTGTCAAAAGGGCAAGCAGACTAGATCCACCTTTAATAGCATTGAAAACAAAGATGATGTGAGGTGTTTATACCTCTTGTATATGGATCTCTTTGGTCCTATGCCAGTTCACAACCTAGGTAGAAAGGTCTACACATTTGTGGTTGTAGATGACTACTCAAGGTTTTCCTGGGTGTTCTTCCTTAGACAGAAATCTGAAACACCTAGTATCTTCTATAGTTTTGTCAAACAAATTCAGAATGAGTTAGACAGTACAGTGGTCAAAATAAGAAGTGACCATGGTACTGAATTCCAGTCTGATAGCATGACAAAGCTATGTGAAGAGTTTGGGATATTTCAGGAATTTTCTTCACCAAGAACACCTCAGCAAAATGGCATTGCTGAAAGGAAAAATAGAACCTTGATTGAGGCTGGTAGAACCCTATTAAGTGACACATCTCTCCCAGAATATTTCTGGGCTGAGGCAGTTAATATTGCATGCCATGTAATTAATAGGGCTACCATTACTAAAAGCCACAATAAGACCCCCTATGAGGTTGTGAAAGGCAGAAAACCAAACCTATCCTATTTCAGGATCTTTGGTTGTAAATGCTATATACTTAACAATGGTAAGTCTTACATAACTAAGTTTGCTGCCAAATCCCAAGAGGGGATTTTTGTTGGGTACAGCAACAATAGTAAGGCTTATAGAGTCTACAACTTGTCTACTCAAGTTATAGAGGAGTCAGTACATGTAGTATTTAATGAAGCTAGACTTATTAACAATGAATTGTCTAGAAGTATTTGCAGCTCCACAGGTGTGACTAAGAAGATGGACAAGCTCACTATTGAAGAAAGATCTACTGCAAGTCAGCATGTAGATGATAGTGGTTGTTGTCCAGGGGGAGTACTACATGCACCTGATGCAGAAGAAGACCAAGGAGTGCAGTAAGTTGAAGAAGCTGAAGGAGTTCAACCTGAGATCAGGCTGCCTCTAGCTAATAGACATCTAAGAAATCATCCAGCAAATCAAATTATTGGTGATCTAAGTCAAGGGGTACAAACAAGGAGCAGAAATCTGAGTGCAGTACTCTACTCCAGTTTTCTATCCCAAGTAGAGCCAAAGAAATTTGAAGAAGCCATCCTAGACCCTCATTGGATCGAGACAATGCAAGAGGAGCTGAATCAGTTCAAGAGATGCAAAGTCTGGGAGCTTGTTCCTAAACCAAAAGACCACAACATAATTGGAACCAAGTGGATCTTTAGGAACAAGATGGATGAACATGGAGTGATTGTCAAGAACAAAGCAAGACTGGTTGCTAAGGGATATAGGCAGGAAGAAGGTATTGACTTTGATCAAACCTTTGCTCCAGTAGCCAGACTGGAAGCCATAAGGATGTTCCTGGCCTATGCAACCTATCAAGGATTTAAAGTATACCAAATGGATGTTAAGTCAGCTTTTCTTAATGGAAATCTGAAAGAAGAGGTCTATGTGGAACAGCCATCAGGTTTTGTTGATTCAACTCAACCTAATTATGTCTATAGACTTAGGAAGGCGTTGTATGGGTTAAAACAAGCCCCTAGAGCTTGGTATGAAACCCTGTCTAGTTTCCTCATTGAAAATAAATTCACAAGGGGGAAAATAGACAAGACTCTATTCCTTAGGGAATCCAGAGGCAAGATCATACTAGTCCAAATATATGTAGATGATATCATATTTGGGTCTACTGAAAATAGTCTTTGCAGAAAGTTTGTAAAACTAATACAAGGACAATTTGAGATGAGCAGTATGGGGGAGCTTAAGTTCTTCTTGGGTCTCCAAGTTAGACAGACTGAGAATGGTTTATCCATATGATAGTCTAAGTTCACCCTAGAATTAATAAGGAAGTATGGTATGGAATCTTCCAGTACCATGAAAACTCCTATGAGGTCAAGTATGTCTCTTAGCAAAGATGATGCAGGGAAACCTATAGATGAGACTTTGTATAGAGGGATAGTTGGATCCTTATTGTATTTGACTGCAAGTAGACCGGATATCATGTATGCTACATGTGTCTGTGCTAGGTACCAAGCATGCCCTAAAGAGTCTCATTTGACAGCAGTCAAAAGGATTCTGAGATATCTTAAGGGCACTCCTTATCTAGGCCTTTGGTACCCTATGAATGGAGACTTTGAACTGACAAGTTATTCAGATGCTGATTTTGCAGGCTGCAAGGAAGATAGGAAAAGTACAACTGGAACCTGTCAATTCCTAGGTGGAAGACTGATATCATGGAGTAGCAAGAAGCAAACAAGTGTGCCTATCTCTACAGCAGAATCAGAGTATGTGGCTGCAGGAAGTTGCTGTGCTCAACTTCTATGGATACAACATCAGCTTGAAGATTATGGTATTCAAGTAAGTAGAACTCCACTATTTTGTGATTCTACTAGTGTTATATCTATTGCAAACAATCATGTTTCCCATAGTAGAACTAAACACATTGAAATAAAATATCATTTTCTAAGGGAACATGTGGAAAAAGAAGATATTTCACTAGAGTATGTTAATACAGATAATCAACTAGCTGACATGTATACTAAGCCTTTAGAAGAAACCAAGTTCAATAGGTTTAAAATTGAATTAGGTATGATAAACTTAGAATAAGTTTACAGAAATGGCTAAGTAAAATAGTGTCGACACACAGAGTTGTCTGTGTCGAGATAGAGAATTGGTGTCGACACTTCAGAGAAAAGGTGTCGACACATCTAGGAAGTTGGTATCGACAACTCAGAGAATTAGTGTCGACACATTCAGGGTCGGTGTCGACACAACCAAGGTTGTGTCGACACTTAGAATTTACACAGAATTAAACATGTAAAGTCTCGACTAAGTGTCGAGCTAAGTAGTGTCGACACATAAACAAGTGTCGACACATCTATTCTGTCGACTATACTTGTGTTGACACATAGTTGTCGAGACATTATAAGTCTGTGTCAACACTTTTCAACAGTGTCGACACAATTTAAGTTTGTTGACACGCCCTTTCATCTTCAATCCTAGAAAGGTATAAATAGGATTTCGCCATTGTCTGTCGACACGCTCACCAAAGTTTCGAGACCAAACTTGTGTGTCGACACCTATCTTCTCTAAGTTCAAATTTCTTCAAACCCTAATGGCGCCCAAGCTCGAAGAGAACGTGAATGAAGTATATGAACTGGTGCGGCATGCATTTGATGACGCAGAACCAGAGATCAAGGATGTGGTAACCCTAGTTGCAAACTCAGGGTTAGATTTTCTTGTTTCAGAGCCGACCAAGATATGGAAGAAAGAAGTTCTGGAATTGCTGAATGGAGCTACAATAGATGAATCTGGACTCAAGATTAAGTCTATAGTTCATGGGACTAAGGTGAAGGTCTCACCTAAGAGTTTGAGAAAGGTACTAAATCTACCAAGGACTAAGGAAGAAGATGAAGTTTCTGCTTCTAAAACTAGGGAAGCATTAACATGCTGTGGACTGAATTCCAACATGAAAATTGGATCAGTGTTCAATAGAAAGGGGATGAACAGCCAAGGCAAATTTCTCTCTGAAATTGTTGGCAAGGTGATCCTGTGCAAGTCTGGAGGACATGACAGGATTTCAGCATATATGTTCAGTCTAATGACAAGGTTAATCTTCCAACTAAATACTGATTGGTCTGCAGTATTGTTTGATAAGATTAAAGAGAGTATGAAGAAGCCCAATTTGGGTAGGATACTAAGTCTTTACTTGGCTGGTAGTATACCAGAAGTAATGAGTCAAGCTGCAGGATCAAAGATCAATCACATGAGGAAGATGGACATGAGAATCTTCTCTAGATGGGATAGGGTCTTGACCAAGGAATTGCCAACTCCTGAGAAGGTAACACCCCAAAAGAAGAAGAAGAAGATAGCCCCAGTGGCTCAAGATTCCTCTAGTAGCTCTGAAGAGCAAGTTGTGTTTTCCCCAGATGATGAACAAGAAATTGGAACTGCTGGAAAGTCTCCAGATAGACAAGAAGCTGCAGACAGGCAGGGGGAGCTACCTCAAGCTAGCCCAATACACCAGGATTCTATCCAGGGGGACCCTCTACTAGTGGAAGAGCCAACTCCACTAGAAAGTGAACAAGCAACTCACACCATACTTGAGGTAATCACTGACATCAATAAATTAAACTTCCCTATTGAGGATGATGTTTTGTCTGATTCATTACATAATGTTAATCAGCAAACACAAACACATAGCCAACCCCAAGATGTTGTCATGGAGGACACATCTGTTGCAGATCAAGTGGAACCTAATCAAGTGGTTGATGAAATCAGGGAATCTCCACCCCATCCTCAACAGGAATTTACCCTAGAAGAGCTATTCCCAGATCTTCTACAAACAGACTTTGAGAAAGAAAGTGTTGCTGCTGAGGGGGAGAATGCTCATGTTGAGGGGGAGTAAGTAGTTATTGTTGAGGACACTGCAAGGAAGGAACCTGAAGTGCAGAAGGAGTTACCTCTAAGCCCTAAGGACAGGGTTAATATTGCAAGCACATCTGCTTCTGAAGATGAGGAGGCTGCCAGAGCTAAAAAGAGAAAGTTTCAAGTCTTCAAGAGGAGGAGCCAGAATTATAAGAAAGCCCTGCAAACCATTGCACCACACCCTACACCACAGCCAGCACCATCTGTAGATTACAGTTCTCTGATGATTGCAATGCAGATAAAGCTTGATGAGCAAAGGAAAGCAATAGAAACGTATATGGATGAGGGGCATAAGTCTCTACAGTTTGATCTGGCTCAAGACATAAAGTCCATCAGATTTGAAATGAATCTGAATAAGAAGGAGATAACTGACTGCTTCCATAAGGGAGGGAATGCAGTAGTCTATCTAGCCACTCATCAAGAGAAGATAAAAGCTCAAGTGGATGATATTGCACTGAAGCAAGGCTATGTTCTGTAGAATCAAATAAGAATGAATGATAATTTGACAGCTTCCCACAATGCTATTGTAATTGAGTTAAAGAATATCACAACTGCATAGAATGCATCCCTGACCCCTGGCAAAGCGGAATTTGACAAAGCACTGCAAGAGAGCCTAACTGCTGTTACTTCTGCAATTCAAGATTCTCAGAAGCTGATCACTGAAAAACTCCAAAGGTTGAAACCTTTCTACAGGGATGGAGTTAATTACCTAAATGCACAAATCAGATTTCAAAAGGATGATCTAAGAGATCACATTGAAAGAGAAGTCATAAAGTGGGAGAGGGTGTTAGTCAAAGCCAGCTCTGATCATGCAAAATGGATTTCCAATTCCATCAGATCTACCCTTGGATATCCTCCATTGTGTGATGATGACAATGTAGCAGAGTCTGGGATTAATCCTGCTTATCATGGAGGGGAGCAAGCTGAAGTGGCTCAAGTAATATACCCTCCACCAGACTTTGATATGATACAAGCAGATATACAGTCAATGTATAGCCCACCTGAGGGAAAGCAAAATGTCATCATAGAAAAAGTGGTTCAGCTAGTGCTAGAGGCTATACTGAAAGAATAAGAAGCTTTGTTGCTGAAAGAACAAGAGACTCAGTTGTCTAAGAAGAGGTTAAGAGAGCAAGCTGAACAAAGGCCTGATTTTGAACAGTGGAGCCCCACTTCAAGGAATATTATCTTAACTGCATGGAAGACTGCCAAGGATAATATCCAAGATAGAAACAAGTGGTATTCTGAACTTGAGTGGAGGAAGCATGAGTCCAGGCAAGAAGCCATTGTGCAGTATAGAAGAAAGGCAAAGATGGGAAAGCTACCTCCTAATGCCCAGGAGCCTAGCAAGTACTTTCCAAAGCCATATCATTACTTTGAAAGACAAAAGATCAAGACTGAAGAGAAGAAGAAGAAGGATCTTAAAGGCAAGAAGCCTGTTGCTGCTGAAGATGTTGAAGCCCCTGTTCAAGCAAAGATACAATCAGGAAAAGGCATGGTTATCAAGGAAGCTGAGCAGCAATAGGATATAATTTATCTTTAGTTTACATGTGTAATCACTTGTATTAAACCCTTCTGTAAACTTTTGGATAATGAATATGATAAAGTTCTTAGAACTATCTGATGTATGTTAATTCTATTACAAAATTATTCTGAGATATTGGTATGTACATGTTTTGTTTAATACATGTTTATGTACTTTTCCTGATAATATAATCCTGTTTTACATCATACTGTAATTTTGTTATGTATGGTGTATATCATTGACTAAGGGTTATGACTTCTCCAAATAGGGGGAGATTGTTGGGTACATTGGAATGAATGTACCTAATTTGAAGAAGCCTCACCCTACTCAATGATATACATCAAAATGTATTTGATGTGTTTTGAGTTTAGTTGTGCAGGTCAAGTATTTACAGGGAAAGCTGAAAAGTTTCTAAGTCCATGTGTCGACACCCAGAAGGAAAGTGTCGACACTTAAGAAGACTTGTGTCGACACCCAGAGAAGCAGTGTCGACACTTGGAGTAATTGTGTCGACACCAGGGATGCAGAGTCGACACCAGACAGAAAGTGTCGACACATACAGTTTGTGTCGACACTCAATGAAGAGAAGTCCAGAGAAGCAGTGTCGACACTTAAAAGCAGTGTCGACACCCAGAGGAACTGTGTCTACATCAGAAAGTGTCGACACTTGGAGGCTGTGTCGACACTCAACAAATTTCAACAGAGTCTAAGTATAAGTGTCGACATAATGAAGTATGTGTCAACACACAGTAGAAGACTAAGCATATGAAGAAAGTGTTGACATAATAAAGAATGTGTCGACACTCAGCAGAAGACTCAATACATGAAGAAAGTGTCGACACTTGGAGGCTGTGTCAACACTCAGCAAAGTTCAACAAATTCTAAGTACAAGTGTCGACACAAAGGAGAAGTGTCGACACTCAGCCAAAGTCTCAACAGAAGAAGAATGTGTCGACACAAGGAGCAGTGTCGACACTCAGCAAAGTATCAACACAGAAGGCATGTGTCGACGCCAAGAAGATGTGTCGACACTGAACAAGTTCAACACAAGAAGATGTGTCGACACAAAGGAGTTGTGTGGACACTTACAAGAATTCAACTAAGTACTGAAGAACAAGGACTTGTGTCGACACACAATATCAGTGTCGACACATGTTGAAGAAGCAGTGTCGAGAAGAAATTTCTACAACACAAGGAGTTGTGTCGACACCTTGAAGGCTAGTGTCGACACTTAGTCTACTTGTGTCGACACTTAGTCTATAAGTGTCGACACTTAAAGACAGACTGTCTCGACACTTTCAGACAGTTACAGATATTTTAAGAAGTGACTGGATGACATGACAGCTGCCATTCCAGCCAGTCTACTGTAACTGTCAGAGATTTCAGAAAGCCGTTAGAAACCGGATCAGCCGGTCACCATGAAGAAGGCCTATAAATAGGCTTATTCTGTCTACAGAAGAACATGATTAACAACAGAGATTGAAAAAGAGAAGAAGATCTAGCTATTCATTAAAGAATCATTTTCAAGTGAAGATCTAAGTAGTTGGAGAGAGAGAGCTCCTTCCAAGAAGACAGCCGTTGGAACCAGGCTGTGAAGAAAGTTTCAGACCTAGTTCTGATTCTTAAGTTGCAGTGATTGAAGATCAGCTGCAGAGGAGATCAACCCTATTGTGTTCTACATTCAAGAAGCTTTGAAGAAAGCCAAGTGAGGTTGATCTCAGCAGAGTTCATTCAAGAACTCATCAAGAACCTGTCAACTCATCTCTCCTTTTCTGAGTTGTAGGTATATACTTTGTATTCTAAATTTCTTGTAGGATCCTTAGGGATCTGAGTTGTAAGCCTGCAATTATAAAGGCTGAGTGGTAGGGCCTGTGTGCCTGAGTGTAGGAGATCCATATCTCTGAGTGTAGGCCTTGTGGCTGAGTATAGGCCTTGTGGCTGAGTATGGGCCTTGTGGCTGAGTGTAGGTCTTTGGAGAATACTGAGTTGTAGGGTCTTGGGCCTGAGCTGTAGGAACCATTTGGGGTTCTGAGTGTAAGATCTGAGGATCTGAGCTATAGTGGAGGAGTTTGGCCGAATCTAGTACATTACTAGATAGGCGAAGGGGGAAAATGGATGTACCCAAACCTTGGGGAACCACTATAAATCTGTGTGTTCACTGTGTGCATGTTTATTCTGTGATTGCTGATTGATTGCTGTGAAGAAGTAATTATAAATCTGTGTTTTAATCTGCCTAAAAGTTTAAAAAGATTTAGTCACCTATTCACCCCCCCCCCCCTCTAGGTGATTAGGTACAATTTCTTTCTAGGAGGTTATCCCAATAACTCAGAGATGATGACTCTCCTACAGCTCAGTCACAAGGTCCTACCTCAGATCCAAAGCTGGATCCTACAACTAAGGCACAAAGGCCCTACCTCAGAGAGAATGACTCTCCTACCTCATACAAACAGCCCTACCGCAGGCACACAGGACCTACACTCAGATCAACAAATGATCCTACCTCAGCCTTTATAAAATAGGCCCACGACTCAGATCCAAAGGATCCTACAGGAATGAAAGTGGTTGTTGACGATTTGACTCCAGAGAGATTTCTCTGAGTCTACTGTTTCCTGAGCTGAGAAAATCTCAGCCCTAACTTCTTCACAATAACAAGAATAAGTTCTTCAGAAAGTTGTTGCTTGTGTTGGAAGAAACTTAGAAACCAAGTTCCTGATCTTGCTGATGAAGACAATGATTTGACAGTTATGTATACTCTTCAATCAGCTAGCCTTGACTGTAGAAATTAGAACTCTGCTTCTTCTTCTTATTTCTCAGAAATCACTTCTAAACTTATTGTAGCAGGTGTAGATCGCTACAGCTATCTGTGTGAGCTTTTAAATCAGCAGGTTTGAACTTCAGCTTTAAGCTATGCAACAATGGCGAGGAAGATGACGATGAAGTTCTGCCCCTTTTCGAAATGTTAGACACTAAAAGTTGTCTTTACTTCCACCGATCTTAAGCCTTTTATCATTCGTCGTCCAATGGCTCTTTAACCCGTGGGCCCACCTTAAGTTGTTGGCTGCAACTTTGCTTTTATAGGAAAAGTCATATAGTAGGCATGCAACTCCATTTGTTGTGTATTGTAACCTTCCCGCAGCAGTTTAAACTTTGCTGGCATTTTGCTGACGTCAGCATCTGTGGACTTAGCCAAATTCTCAGTTTCATCCCGACGTTGAGTGTGTTGAGTGACTAGCGTCACTCAACGAATCTGGACTTAGCAAATTTCTCCTACACAACCAGGCATTGACTGCGTTGAGTGAATGGATTTCACTCAGCGCAAAAACCCTTAGCCAAAATAACTGCACTTCCAGGCATTGAGTGCGTTGATTGAACCTTTATCACTCAATGCTTCTGGATTTAGTCGCTGCACTGACCGCCTGCTTTCATGCTGAGGCATTGAGTGAACTGGCTTCACTCAACGCTTCTGTACTTGGACGCATCTCTCTTTATGAATGCATTAAGTGAGCCTTCATCACTCAAAGCTTCTGCCTTTGTCTGTCTTCTTGTTAATGAGGCGTTGAGTGAACTGCCTTCACTCAACACTTCTGTACTTAGCCAATCTTCTTGTTGAGCTTGTGTTGATTGAGATGTCTTCACTCAACACATCTAGACTTAGATTGATTTTTATGTCTACCTCTTCTTAAGCTTTGATTGATCATTGCCCAGTTGATGCCATCTTCTTTGGGCATTGAGTGAGCTATCCTCACTCAACGATTATGGACTTAGCCAAAATTCTTGATAAAATCTTCAAAAGCTTTGACTGCTTGAGCTTGACTCAACGTTTCTTTCTTCAGGTGTTGAGTGAGTTGTCCTCAATCAATGATTCTGGACTTAGTAGAATTTCTACCTTGCCAAAGCTGAAGCTTTGAAAGAATCAGCTATACTCGATGCCTCTTGCTATATGGCTTTAAGTGAACTACCTTCACTCAATGCCTGTGGACTTACCGCAATTCTTCCTTGTGAATTGTTGGGCTTTGACTGTCAATCCTTTACTCAGAACTTTTTGGTATCTGGTATTGAGTGAACTGGCTTTACTCAATGCTTGTGGACTTAGATTATTTTCAGGCTTCCGAGTATCTTCCTTGGCCTCCGGCATTGAGTGAACTGGCTTTACTCAACGCATGTGGACTTAGATAGATTTCTGTCTCACCACCTTCCTACCTTATGACCAGCTATCACAAACACTTAAACAACTTGTCTATACTTATTCCATGGAACATCTTGCATATGATGAACTTGAACAATATCAAATTCAAATATGCTCTTAGTGTTGATGGTGATGCCTCTCCAAATCTAGGGAACATTGAGGGCAATATTCCCAACAATCTCGCCCTATTTGAAGAAAGCAGAACACACAACAATACTAAGAAGTATTTTCACATAAAGAATATAGATTCAAATTAATTAGTTTTAAGCTTTCTCATGCCACTTGAAATTTCAAAGCAGATGTGTACTTTCTCATGTTACTTGAATTTCAAGCATAACAAATCAATGCATTTTCCTTATACCACTTAACACTTAAATGGAGGACTTTCCCCAAACCACATGAGGGTGGAAACATTGCAATAGCTCAACATTGAACTCTTCATATTACTTTAATGTTTCCAAGTATCATGCACTTACTCAACATGACCGGATCATGTCAAATGTTGCTTCCACATCTCCCCCTTTCTAGTAAGTATTGCTCTACTCAGTATTACTCTACTCCTCCACCTTTTTGGCTTCTTAAAATAAACAGTTATCTAATGAGGGAGGTGGTAGGATCATGCACTAGAGAATATATCTACTGATCCTAGCCAATATCTTATGTTGATACCACTTGAGAAATTTTCCTAGTGACTAACCTACTTGATTAGATATCTTACCTCTTGTGTTGATACCACTGAAACAACACATCACTATAGCCACTTGACACTTGAGTGCTCCATTAATTCACTTGAGCTGGCTGCTACTAGTTATCCATATGAGCTAATGCCAATCCTCATACCCCTGGAAACTTCTACAGAAGGCAATTGTAGTAAGGGAGGTGCTGGCTTTTCCTCTTCTCCTGCAGCAGTAGTGACTTTACAGTAGCAGCCATCCATTAGGGTTAATCTCCCCCTCAGTCTGAACATTATACAGAAGCTGAACTTGTTCCTACAACTGCTAGATTTGCTCCCCCTCAATAGGAGCATCTGTTTTCCTCCTCTTTACTGGACACTTGAGTCCATCTAAGTCTTGATAAAATTTGAAAGACTTATCTACCTGCAAGAAAAGTGAGTCCTACAATAAAAGAAAATTAGGAGCAACTGAAGATATTCCAAGTTCAACATACCCAACTCAAATTTGAAGGTGTTGAACTTGACTTCATCTAGTGGCTTAGTAAAGATGTCTGACACTTGCTTGTCTGTGGGGACAAACTCAAGATAGATTCCTTCCTTTTCCACAAGCTCACTAATACAATGATACTTAATCTAAATATACTTAGTCCTGCTATGAGAGGCAGGATTCCTAGCAATTGAGATTGCACTAGTTGAATCACAATACATGGGAGTGTTACTTATCTTGAGGTTATAGTCCTGGAGCTGATGTTGGATCCACAGCAACTGTGCATAGTAGCTACCTACAGAGATATACTCTAACTCAGCTGTTGAGATTGCAATACTAGTCAGCTTCTTGCTACTCTAAGATACTAGTCTTCCTCTCAAGAACTAATAGGTGTCTGATGTGCTCTTCATATCCTCTCTGTAGCCTGCAAAATATGCATTTGAATAGCATGTTAGTTCAAAATCCCTATTTCTAGGGTACCATAGTCCCAGATCTGGTGTGCCCTTAAGATTCCTTAAAATCCTCTTAGCAGCAGAGTATTGAGATACTTTAAGGCTAACCTGATACCTAGCACAAACACTTGTAGCATACATGATGTCTGACCTACTTGCAGTAAGATATAGAAGGGAGCCAATTATCCCTCTTTATAAAGTTTCATCAACAGGATTCTCTGCCTCATCTTTGACTATAGGTATACTTGACCCCATGAGAGTTTTCATGGTGGAGGCTTTCTTCATTCCAAACTTTTTTAATCAACTCCCTGATGAACTTAGACTAAGAAATGGACAATCCATCTTCAGTATGCCTTACTTGGAGGCCCAAGAAGAACTTAAGGTCACCCATATTTCTTATCTCAATCTTCTCTTACATAAGTTTAGCAAACTTTCTACAAAGGTTGTCATCAGTAGACCCAAAAATTATGTCATCTACATAAATTTGGACTAGGTTGATCTTGCCCTTAGAATCCATTAGGAATAGGGTTTTGTCTATCTTCCCCCTTAAGAATTTGTTCTCAATGTGGAAGCTAGAAAATATCTCATACCATGCTCTAGGGGCTTGCTTCAACCCATATAGAGTTTTCATAGTTCTATAAGCAAACTTGAAGGTTGTTCTATATAGACTTCTTCTTTTAAGTCACCATTCAGGAAGGCTGACTTCACATCCATCTTGTAGACTTTAAATCCTTCCTATACAGCATATGCAAGGAACAGTCTAATGCCTTCCAATCTTGTTATAGGGGCAAAGGTTTAACAAGTTAATACCTTCTTCTTGTATGTACCCCTTAGTTAATAGTCAAGCCATGTTATTGATTATAATGCCATTTTCATCAAGTTTATTCTTGTAAATTCACTTAACTCCAATGACATTATGTCTTTGTGGTCTAGGAACTAGCTTCCAAACCTTACATCTCTTAAACTGGTTCAGTTTTTCTTACATAGCTACAATCCAGAACTGATGTATATTGGCCTCTTCAAATCTCTTAGGCTCAACCTGTGACAGGAAACTTAAGTACATTGTTGTATTGAGACTTATGCTCCTTATCATCAGTCCTTAGCAAGCATCACTAATTATTTGGTGTCTTGGATGAACTCTTAGATGCTTGACAGCTGGAGGAAATCTTTCTTCAACATCAGCTTGAGTGGTTTCATCTTGTTGATCCTCATCCACTTCAAGTGTGTCTTACCCTTCTTCAGGAATATCCACTCCATCTTGGACTACTACAGCGGCTTTCACTATGGTTAGCTTATCTAACATCAGCTCAGTACCTACAAAACTAGATGAAGAGCATGGCAGATCACTGTTAATCATAGTTGACTAATCAAAAACTACATTAACAAACTCTTCTATAACTTGACTTTCCAAGCTGTAGATCCTAAAGGCCTTACTATGATTGTTGTACCCAATAAAAATCTCATCATAGGACTTGGCAACACACTTAGTTAAATAGGACTTCTCATTATTCAGCGCATAGCACTTGCAACCAAAGATCCTGAGATATGACAGGTTTAGTTTTCTGCCCTTCATAATCTCATAGGGAGTCTTTTTGTGGATTTTGGTGATAGAGGATCTATTAAGAACTTGACATGCAGTATTTACTAGCTCAACTCAGAAATATTACAGGAGTGATGTGTCATTTAGCAAGGTCCTACCAGCCTCTATGAGAGTTTTATTTTTCCTCTCAACAATCCCATTTTACTGGGGTGTTCTTGGAGAAAACAAATCTTGATGAATCCCTTGCTCTTCACAGAACCTAGTCATGCTTTCAGACTGGAATTCAGTCTCATGGCCACTTCTGATTTTGACCACAGTGCTGTCTAGCTAATTTTGAATTGCTTAACAAATTTTTTGAAGATATCAAGGGTTTCAGACATCTTCTTAAGAAAGAAAACTCAAGCAAACCTAGAATAGTCATCAACCATCATAAGGATGTAGACTTTCCTACCTAGACTATGAACTGGCATAGGAACAAACAAGTCTATATACAGGAGGTATAAACACCTCACAGAGTCTTTGGTCCCAATGCCCTTGAAGGAAGTTTTGGTCTGCTTGCCCATTTAGCATGCTAAGAAAATGTCTTCCTTAGTGCATCTCTATAACGCTTAGAAACACAAAAGAGGGACGGGTGGAATTTTGAACCAAGTTTTGGACTTGGTATAGGTCACACGGCC
Organism: Platanthera guangdongensis; assembly: GCA_039583875.1. Lineage (NCBI taxonomy): Eukaryota > Viridiplantae > Streptophyta > Magnoliopsida > Asparagales > Orchidaceae > Platanthera > Platanthera guangdongensis. Next base: position 217,251,474 of record CM077150.1, read on the forward strand.
TGGGACATGGGACACGGGCGTGTCCCAAGGCCGTGTCGTGATCAGTTTCGATGAGCTACTCGAGTGGTCGACGAAAGACACTCGAGACAGCGAACATGGCCTGAGATACGGGCGTGTCCAAGGCTGTGTCGTGCTCGGGTTCGATGATCGTCTTGAGTATTCGACGAAAGGTACTCGATATATTGAACACGGCCTGAGACACAGGCGTGTCCCAGGCCGTGTCCTACTCGGGTAGTTGGTCGAGTTATGTCGAGGGAGAAACACAGCCTGGAGCCCAGGCATGTTCGGGTTTGACACGGGAGTGTCAAATGGGACACGGGTGTGTCGAATGGGACACGGGCATGTTGAATACCCATGTTCTCCTCGGGTTGGTGTTGGTCCTGTGTCGATGGAGGAACACGCCCAGCTACACGGGCGTGTAATGGATGACACGGGGGTGTCAATCCTGACACGGGAGTGTCAAGAGCCCGTGTACTTTTCGGGATGCGACATATTCAGCGTCGAATGGGCATATGGCATTGGACATAGACATGACACAAGCCATGTTCGGCCCAGGAATCTGATTTTAAGTACGAATCGTGGTCGTCTGTTTCCTTATTTTGGGATCCAACGGCTCAAGGCTGTTCTTACTGGGTTATACCCAGGAATAGGGTTTGGATGCCTTCATTTCATTTAAACCTTCTCTTTCTAAAGTTCTAGGGAGAGGGGAGAGCAAGGAAGAAGAAGGAAGAGAGATCCTGCCATCGGTGGAGCTTCGGAGCCCCAAATCACAAGCCGAGTTCGGATCTACGGAGGCGAGGACATTGCGGTGTTTTTCATCCGCATAGATCTTCATGCCACCAAAGAGGAATGTTAGGGTAACGATTCTCATCTTAGGCATTTGAATTCCTCTTTTCCCTTGCATAGGAAGCCCGCTCTCCCGAGTATGCGGTGAGTGTGAGGTGTTCCTTTGGGTAGACTTGAATTGTCCCCGTTATTTTGCATGTAAAGTCCGTAATCGAGAAATGGACATAGGCATGATGTGTGAAGCATACTCGGATAAGTTGGTCTGAATCGGTGTTGTTGCATTGCATGAATGGCCGGAGAAGACTCCGCGCTGATGGTTGTTTTTGGGTTTTCTACGCGGTATATTGCAACAGGGATCCTTGGGGACTAATCTCAAGGTACACCCGGAAAACTGGGCAGAAGCGTGATTCTGCCATCTTGGTGGCCTGGGAGCCAACTTGTACATAACTGGGTTATGTAATATTGTGTGTTCGATACTCGGGCTTCGGGGAAGCTTGGCCCATGCCGATGACTTAAATTATCATGGCGAGGTGAGCAATGGGTTAAGTGGAACCGTACCCGCTCTATGTGGTTCGGTGTTAGAGGCATACCGATGGCATAGAGGGTGGGTCTTAAGGTGTCGATGTCTTCAATTGATGTGACTTCTGCCGAAAAGACTCAAATGCTCACGAGATTTGCCATCCGTGGGGCAGTTGTGATCTATAGCGGACTTTGACCTAGTTTACCGAGAATGTGCCCTGAGAGCACGGGGTGTGTGGCCGTGCGAGCCTATGCTTGTGATGATGTGGAATTTCTCTATTATATGGCAATGCTAATAAAGTGCAGGGAAGGAGCATCGCTGCCCCGAGTTTATGGGCGGGATCGTTATAATTTGGTCAGCATAGCTGACCGTTGCTTTTGTTTGCCACCGCTTGGTGGATTGTTGCTTGCAGGTGCTGCGGAGCCAAGTGGCAAATAGCGGGCAAAAGACCTTGTTGCTGAGCAGGCCCTCGAAGGCCTAATTTTTGAGTGTTTTCTTTTATACTCATGTATGACCGGCCTGCGTGCTGAGGTTTGGAAGACACTTAAATTTAAGAAAACTATTGTATGACCATATGACCATGTACTTGTGAATTTGTACGTTCATTCTTGTTGGGTTTCTGTATTAGACATTCATGCTGTTGGCTGGGTTCTTATTATTGCAACTTTTAAATTGCTTCCGCTAGAATGTACTCTGTGTAGGACGTTGGTTTTCGGCAGGATGGTTTCCATTGCATAACCTTCCGGTCTGTCAATGGTATATGGCGTCGGGCTTCGACCGGACCTACTGCTATATGTTATGTGAATGATAGGGGGCTTTACAATTTCATCTTGGGACCATTCCTAACTAGCACTTCACTAAAGAGCTTTCCAATGGTCTTATAGTTAAAATGAGCTAGATATATAGGAGAGTCTTTATTAAAACAAAGAAAGTTTAAGCAATAAACATCACAACTCTTAGTGTCTATCAATATGATCTCTTGGTCACTTGACCTCTTAATCTGGAACTGATCCTTGTGGAATGTAATGACATAGCCAAGATCACATAGTTGGCTTATGCTTATGAGGTTGTGTTGCAACCCTTCAATATAAGCCACTTTTGAGATAGTGACTATGCCATCGGTAATCTTACCATAGCCTCTAGTCACTCCTCTATCTGAACCACCAAAGATAACTTTGGGTCCATCCTGCACTGGAGTGTACTCATTTAGATTGCTCCTTGTTCCAGTCATGTTTCTGGAACAACCGCCATCTAAGTACCATATAGGAGTATTGGAACTTGGACCACCTGTAGTACATAATGTATCTTACCATAGGACCACAATTATTATTAGGTTCTAGGTTCTGATTAGCTTGAAAAATACCTTGTCTTCCTGTAGATTTTCTGACAGGCACACTAACACTTGATCTGGGCACAGTAGGATTGTGTAAGCAATCTAAGGCAAAATGCCCCACCTTACCATAAAACCAACACTCGTGAATGTTATACCTTCTTTTCTGAGTAGTTCCTGCAGTTTGGTTAACTGCTTACTGTACAGAAGGAAGAGGAGCAACAGCCTTCTTAAAGTTCCTTTTAGTAAGGATCTGACTGAAGGTGAGTCTTTCAGCAGGCTTTCTTTGCTTGCTCTGACTGTCATTAACAACAGTCCTCTTTGCAAAGGACAGGCTCTTGATAGCTTCAGAGAGAGCCAAGTCAAACTTATTGATAGACTTACCCTTGGTCTGAGTCTTTGCTAGATGGCCTTGAGAGTTGGCCACTGCCACTTTCTTGAGTGAAGAGGCTGGTGCACCAAGCAGAAATGGTCCATGATGGGCCATTTGGATTTCCTTATGGGGAGCCTTAAAGGCACTCATTCCCTGACTATACCTTCCACCATAGCTATGAGCATATTTGTTCACAGTAGTGGATCTGCCATTCATCCAGTGACCATAGATGCTTTCTTGGTCATACTTGTTTGAAGGCAACTGAACTTTACTAAAAGGAATGGGAGGCATGGTTGTTAGAGGTTGACCTGGATCTTTGTCTTTCTGTAAAAACCGAACAAAAAACCGAACAAAACACAAACTGGAAGGATTTAACTGAAACTTTATTATCTAAAAAAGGTATCTATTACAAAGGTATGACCTCCCTTATATAGAATGGAGGAGAGAAGAGAGAATACAAATAAGAGATATGAGACTAAAAATTTACAGGACACAAGCGGACTGTACAGACACAAACCGCACAAGCCACGCGGTTAGACAGAAGGGCTAACCGCTCGGCTACTACCAGAGAGAGAGAGATCGCCATGGGAGACTGCTAGACCGCCCGGTCTCCAAGTCGCCAGAGACAAACAGCTAGACCGCTTGGACCTCATACAGCAACACACAATAATCAAACCGCTGAAGGGAACATCAAAGCCGCGCGGTCATCAACCCGCCAAGCCAGACCTCCAGACCGCCCGGTCACAAACGTCAACACTCCTCCTCATGCTGGAGCATATATATCGATCATGTCCAGCTTGTCACAAATGTGAAGAAACGAGGCAGATACTGGTTTGGTGAAGATGTCAGCCAGCTCTTTATCAGAAGTGACGAAGGGAGTGCAAATTTGTTCTTTCAAAATCTCTTCACAAATGAAATGACAGTCGACCTCAATGTGCTTAGTTCTTTCATGAAAGACCGGATTTTTGGAGATGTATATGGCAACCTTGTTGTCACAGAACATAGGTAGAGGATGGTTGTAGACCTCTCCTAAATCCAGCATGAGAGCCCGTAGCCATTTTAACTCATAAGTGGTCGATGCCATACTCCGATACTCTGGTTCAGCACAGGACCTGGAAACCACAGACTTCTTCTTGCTCTTCCATCTTACCAGATTTCCCCCAACAAAGGTGCAAAAACCGGAGGTAGACTTGCGATCCCCTTTGTCATCAGCGTAACTCGCATCTGAGTATGCTTCAACCCTCAGATGACCATTCTTCTGAAAGAGTAATCCTTTCCCAGGTGTTGCTTTGACATACTCCAAGATCCGCAAAGCGGACTGTAGATGGCACTCCATAGGTGCTTGCATGAATTGACTCACCTTGCCCACATCATAGGAAATGTCGTGTCTGGTCACTGTGAGGTATATGAGCTTACCAAGTAGACGCCCGTACCGCGTAGTATCTGAAAGAAGAGGCGAATCATCTGTCCAGGTTTTGTCTTCTCCAATTGCCATGGGGCATCAGGCAGGTTTGGCTCCAGTCAATCCTGCTTCTTTTAAAAGATCAAGGGCATACTTACACTAGGAGAGGACTAAGGAGTTGGGCTTCCGAGAGATTTTGATCCCCAAAAAGTACTTCAGAGAGCCCATATCTTTCGTGACCAGATGTTGACGAAGATGCTGCTTTATCAAGTCTACCCATTCCTGATCATCGCCAGTGAGAAGAATATCATCGACGTACACAGCAAGAACCACCAGGCCCGAGGAGGTTTTGCGAATAAATAGGGAGTGATCGGCAGAGCTGCGCGCAAAACCAACGGCCGCCACGATGCTGCTAAACTTGTCAAACCAAGCTTGACGGCTCTGCTTGAGGCCATAGATAGCCTTCTTCAGCCGGCATACTCGGGTCTCCCCTGAGCAATATAACCAGGAGGTTGCTCCATATAGACGGCCTCCTGAAAATCACCATAAAGGAAGGCATTCTTGACATCCAACTGGGAAATCAACCACTCTCGATTGACCGCCACAGAGAGAAGGACACGGATGGTGCTAAGATGAGCCACGGGAGAGAAAGTGTCAAAGTAATCAACCCCATATGTCTGAGTAAAGCCCTTAGCAACAAGGCGAGCTTTATAACGGTCCACCGTACCGTCTGGGCCAAATTTGACCACAAAGACCCAGCGACAGCCAACAACATCAGTACCGAAGGGAGGAGGAACAAGAGTCCAGGTACCCCGCTCCGTGAGGGTCGCCATTTCCTCATCCATGGCCATCTTCTAGTGGGGAATAACAAGGGCCTCCTGGTAGGAACGAGGTGTGGCAGTGGAGGAGATAGCCAGCGCAAAGGCCCTGCGAGAAGGAGTAAGACGATCATAGGAAACAACAGCAGCAAGAGGGTGAAGGGTACACGTCTGCACCCCTTTGCGAAGAGCTACAGGAAGATCCAGGTCGGTGGCACCCTCGGCATCCGGAGCATCCGTGGCAGAGAGAGCTGGCCCGGGAGGAGAGAGCGACGGCGGTGGAGAGGAAGGATACGGTGGCGGAGAAGTGGGAAAGAAAGGTGGAGGGAGAGGGGTGGACAGAGACGGTGTAGGGGTGGATAACGCGGTAGGAGACGAGGGAACGAATGGAATAGCAGGAGAATCAGAAGCGGGGGGAAGAGGAGAGGAAGTTGGGGGAAGAGAAGAGGAGTCATCCGAGAAGTAGGAGGCATTCTCGAAGAAGGTAACGTCAGCGGAGACGAACTGCTGACGAAGAATGGGGTTAAAGCAACAGTAGCCTTTCTGAGTTGTGGAGTACCTCAGAAAGACACATTTGGTGGAGCGAGGGGATAGCTTATCATGTGTGGTAGATGGGGCATGCACAAATGCAGTGCACCCAAAGATTCGGAGAGGGAGAGGAAAAGGCTCCTTGCCCGGAAACAAAATGGAGAATGGGGTTTTCCCGTGGAGAACTGTGGAGGGAATGCGATTGATGAGGTAGCATGTAAGGAGAACAGCATAGCCTCAATATGAGCGAGGAACATACATCTGGGTCATCAATGTTAAAATTCAACAAACCGCAGACGCCCCCTTGGATACCCTGTTGAAAACTCAACAAACCGAAGGAGAATACGCCCACTTATAATGTTGAAAGTCTTCCCGGATCGTGGAGTTAGCAGGGGTTATCTCAATAAAGCAGTAACAACCAGCAACACATGCAGCACAAGCTTCTTTATTGATCAAGAGCAAACTTCTTTACAAGGCGAGACATACATGGCGAGACATGCTTCACCAAAACCCAACACCGGGAGAGCAGAGACAGTTACAAAGACAAGAACAAAAAACAAGCCGCGCGGACTCAAACAATCAAGCCGCCGACCTACTGCTGTGGAGTCCGCTCAGTCCGCCAGGTCGCCAGACCGCAACCCAAGCCGCGCGGACTCACCCTTACTCCAATGCTTAGCTCTTCACTGCCGGTCTGCACGCCGCCAGACCGCACAAGCTGCGACACCGAATGGAACAGTCCGCCTGAAGCAGGCGACTTCCTGAACCCCGAACCAAGTCGCCAAAGAGAAGACCGCCTGGTCGCTATCCGCGACCTGCTGTTTACCGCCTGTTGCTTAACCGCAGAGTCCGCACTGTCCCTGACTGCAATCAGGGCCAAGTCCTGGCTTTCCAGCGCTATCCGCACAACCTGCACAGCACAACCGGGTCAACTCTCTATCCGCGCGGACACAAAGTCCAGACCGCAGCAACTTACGCGAGCTCAATTACTGTTCACTTACTTCGGTCCAGGTTCCATTACATCCTGATGTGACATGGGTCCTATTTATAGGCACGACGATGAGTATGGTCACCGCCCTTCCCGATAGGATCACCGCCACAACCCGCAGCAAGAACTAATGTGTCCGCCAGCCCGCGGACACACATTCCAGTTCGCCGCTCCTGTGCAGATAGCCAGTCCGCCCCAGCTTCTCCAAGGCCGGACTCCAATATCCAGTCCGCCTTGCCGCCAGAGGCCAAGCCAGGACAACAGCCGGACTCCACAACAGCCGTGTCCGCCATTCTGCGGACAAGGCATCAGCCCGCAAAACCCGAGCCCGCAGCCTCGCCATCAAGGCACCTGCCGGACTCAGCGGACACCCGGCTTCCGTCCGCATATCCCAAGTCCATTGCCTAATCACCAAGGCATTGCCGGACTCAGCGGACATGTCGATCCAGTCCGCGTACACAGCGAACTCCAGTCCGCTTCCCTGAGTCCATAACCTCATCACAAGGCTCAACCGGACTCAGCGGACTCTGGCTCCAGTCCGCACGCTCCTGCACAAGCAATTCTCCAGTCCGCATTTCCCCAAGCTAGCAAACAAGGCAACTGCACTTCTACTACGCTTGGCGGACTGAGAAACCAGCCCGCGCTCCACTGCGCGATCTCCCCGGACTGAGCCTCCTGGACTTGGTTCAGTTCCCACCAAGTCCAGCCCACTGGCCGCAAGGGCCAGTCCGCACTTACAGGCGGACACTGGATCTAGCCCGCCATACCGGGCGACCTCCAGTTCCTGTCCGCGCTGACCGGCGGTCTCCGCGGCTTCCACTTGCCGCTTCACTAGAGCAAGACCAAGGCATCTGCCAAACCGGTCTGCCGAGCTCCAGTTCTTCAGTCCGCTTCAAGCCGGACCCCGCGGATAACAGTCCTATCCGCCCGGTTACTTCCTGGGAGTAAACCGCCTGCTGAGCATACACTGGCCTGTCAGACCGCCGCTTCTGTCCGCGCAGTCCGCGCGAACAGACCGCCCAGGCCGCCACAGAGCAAACCGCCTGCAACATCCCTGCCGACCTAGCAGTCCGCCAACCCAGTCCGCGTAGTCCGCGCGGATAGGTTTCCCAAGCCTTCCATTCACCCACTTTCACTTCACAGAATTCAACACTCCCCCTTGAAGTGAGAAGTGGTGAATAACTCCAGCAGCTCCCGTAACCTTGCACCTGGTCCTTCCGATAGCATTTACGAAGAGATGTCTAAGACATAGTCCTCGCCCCGCATATCATGGACCATGAGGGAGCCCTCCAGCATCTCCCAAAAGGAGCCATGCTTCCCTCTGCCTTCTTCAGCTTCAACCTCCACTCATGCATCATAGGAGTATCTCCAACTTCCTTGGACCCAAAAGCCCAAGCCTCGTTGCCTCTGAGAGAAGTCACCTCTTCAGACTTGGTGTCAACCACCTCCTTGATTCTAGTGGGGTCATCACAGCCAGAAGTCCCTTGCTCGACCTGAGGGCTAACAAGGAAACACGGGACCAAGTCCGCCGTGTTCCCTTCACTATATCGAGCTGGTGGCTTACTGATCCTCTTCGATCTCCGAAGAACCTGATCATGGCTAACCACCTCCGCTGCTTTTGAACCAGCTCCGTTCCCGGGCAAACCCGGAACAATGCTCCCTTTGCTCCCTGAACAAGACGCCTCCTTACTGGAACCAAAAGCATTTGGAGCAACGCTCCCCCTGCTACCTGAACCAGAAGACTCCCCTCTTGAACAAGAACTGCCTGGAACATCGCTCCCCTTGCTTCCTGAACCGGAAGCCTCCGCCTTCGAGCCAGAAGGTCCTGGAGCATCGCTCCCCCTTCTTCCCGACTCTGACGCCTTTGCCCCGGAGCTAGAACAACCTGGAGCACCTGGTGACTCAGGCAACTCCACTTCCTTAGCAGCAGCCTCCTTCAGCCCACCATCTGACCTGCTTATCTCTAGCTCCACATAAGAGCTACCCCAATACGGCGTCAACTCATCAAAAACAATGTCTCTCGACACTATGAGTTTCTTCGTCGCAGGATCCATACACCTCCATCTTCTTCTCTGCTCATCATACCCAACAAAGACTAGCTCTGTCTTGAGAGCACCCGGAGAATGTAAATAGCAGGTAGATCCAAACACCCGAAGGTGCTTCACTGAGGGCTTCACTCCGAACATCAGCTCATAAGGAGTCTTCACTATGATCGGACTAAGAGGCATCCGGTTGATGACATGAGCAGCACAGGCTATTCCCTCCGCCCAAATAGCCTTCGGAACGCCTTTACTCCGAAGCCAACACTTGCAGGTCTCCGTTAACCAACGGATCATCCGAGCTGCAATACTACCCTGCTGTGAAGTATGTCCACAAGAAAGCTCCATCCGGATCCCTTGCTTCCTGCAAAAGCGTGAGAACTCGGTTGAGGCAAACTCACCACCGAAACTTGTCCTCAACACCTTGATCCTCCGGCCAAGCTGGCGTTCGACAAGCTTCTTGAACTCCACAAACAAGCGTACCATGTTGGACTTCGTCTTCATAAAGTATACCCAAGTATACCCAGAATAGTCATCAACTAATATCAGCATGAACCTGCTGCCTCCAAGACTGGCCGTGACGGTCGGTCCCACCAGAGCACAATGGACAACCGCCAATGGTGCATTACTCCTGGATTGTGCTTTGTCGACCATGAAGCGATAGGCTCCACTTTCCTGACATCCCGCACACCCCCGACCATCGCCATAGGATGACAATCTAGGCAAGCCTCTTACGAGTCTTCTTTCCGCCATTGCTTTCAGCTTGTCCATCCCACATGCCCCAGTCTTTCATGTCAGATAGCAGCACTATCCTTGGCATCCAGCCGATCAGATCCAGAATTAGTTGAAGTCCCAACTACGTTCTTCTCCTTCCTCCCTACCTGAGCAACGTTCGCCGAGAGCAAGGTAACCTTGCACTCCTTCCGAAGATGACCTTGCTGCTTGCATTTATAGCACCTTGGTCCTTCCTTCCTCTTCCTATCACGCCTAGGAGAATCACTCCTTTCTTCCTGATATGAAGTAGAGGGACCAACATCAGCAGCAACCTCCTTCACCTTCTTCCTGAACAACCCAACAAGGGAAGTCCAGACCTCCGCAGCTGACCGACATCCACTGATGTGGTCCAAGAGCTCCGATGAGATCACCTGCTTGAGAATAGACTCCGCTTTCGCATTTGCCTCCTTCCAAGCTCTCATCGCCTCAGCATTGCCAGCAGTATCCTCTTGTCTTCCTGCTCCGCATACAACCTCCCAAAGGTCCTCGCCAAGAAAAAAGCTCTTCATACAGGACTTCCACCGTTCACAGTTCGCCTCTGTAAGAAGATCAATACCAAGACAACTTGCATCCTCCACTGCCATGGTTCTACCACTGGTTTCCTCGACAGACGAGCAACTACTTCCATTGAGCACTGCTTGACCACTCCAACAACCTCCCTCTGATACCATGTTAAAATTCAACAAACCGCAGACGCCCCCTTGGATACCCTGTTGAAAACTCAACAAACCGAAGGAGAATACGCCCACTTATAATGTTGAAAGTCTTCCCGGATCGTGGAGTTAGCAGGGGTTATCTCAATAAAGCAGTAACAACCAGCAACACATGCAGCACAAGCTTCTTTATTGATCAAGAGCAAACTTCTTTACAAGGCGAGACATACATGGCGAGACATGCTTCACCAAAACCCAACACCGGGAGAGCAGAGACAGTTACAAAGACAAGAACAAAAAACAAGCCGCGCGGACTCAAACAATCAAGCCGCCGACCTACTGCTGTGGAGTCCGCTCAGTCCGCCAGGTCGCCAGACCGCAACCCAAGCCGCGCGGACTCACCCTTACTCCAATGCTTAGCTCTTCACCGCCGGTCTGCACGCCGCCAGACCGCACAAGCTGCGACACCGAATGGAACAGTCCGCCTGAAGCAGGCGACTTCCTGAACCCCGAACCAAGTCGCCAAAGAGAAGACCGCCTGGTCGCTATCCGCGACCTGCTGTTTACCGCCTGTTGCTTAACCGCAGAGTCCGCACTGTCCCTGACCGCAATCAGCGCCAAGTCCTGGCTTTCCAGCGCTATCCGCACAACCTGCACAGCACAACCGGGTCAACTCTCTATCCGCGCGGACACAAAGTCCAGACCGCAGCAACTTACGCGAGCTCAATTACTGTTCACTTACTTCGGTCCAGGTTCCATTACATCCTGATGTGACATGGGTCCTATTTATAGGCACGACGATGAGTATGGTCACCGCCCTTCCCGATAGGATCACCGCCACAACCCGCAGCAAGAACTAATGTGTCCGCCAGCCCGCGGACACACATTCCAGTTCGCCGCTCCTGTGCAGATAGCCAGTCCGCCCCAGCTTCTCCAAGGCCGGACTCCAATATCCAGTCCGCCTTGCCGCCAGAGGCCAAGCCAGGACAACAGCCGGACTCCACAACAGCCGTGTCCGCCATTCTGCGGACAAGGCATCAGCCCGCAAAACCCGAGCCCGCAGCCTCGCCATCAAGGCACCTGCCGGACTCAGCGGACACCCGGCTTCCGTCCGCATATCCCAAGTCCATTGCCTAATCACCAAGGCATTGCCGGACTCAGCGGACATGTCGATCCAGTCCGCGTACACAGCGAACTCCAGTCCGCTTCCCTGAGTCCATAACCTCATCACAAGGCTCAACCGGACTCAGCGGACTCTGGCTCCAGTCCGCACGCTCCTGCACAAGCAATTCTCCAGTCCGCATTTCCCCAAGCTAGCAAACAAGGCAACTGCACTTCTACTACGCTTGGCGGACTGAGAAACCAGCCCGCGCTCCACTGCGCGATCTCCCCGGACTGAGCCTCCTGGACTTGGTTCAGTTCCCACCAAGTCCAGCCCACTGGCCGCAAGGGCCAGTCCGCACTTACAGGCGGACACTGGATCTAGCCCGCCATACCGGGCGACCTCCAGTTCCTGTCCGCGCTGACCGGCGGTCTCCGCGGCTTCCACTTGCCGCTTCACTAGAGCAAGACCAAGGCATCTGCCAAACCGGTCTGCCGAGCTCCAGTTCTTCAGTCCGCTTCAAGCCGGACCCCGCGGATAACAGTCCTATCCGCCCGGTTACTTCCTGGGAGTAAACCGCCTGCTGAGCATACACTGGCCTGTCAGACCGCCGCTTCTGTCCGCGCAGTCCGCGCGAACAGACCGCCCAGGCCGCCACAGAGCAAACCGCCTGCAACATCCCTGCCGACCTAGCAGTCCGCCAACCCAGTCCGCGTAGTCCGCGCGGATAGGTTTCCCAAGCCTTCCATTCACCCACTTTCACTTCACAGAATTCAACAATCAATGTGCGAGCGACATCGAGGAGGTGACAGTTTTTGCGTTCCGCCACCCCATTTTGTTGGGAGGTATACACATAGCTAGTCTGATGAATAATGTCATGTTGCACACAAAAAGAGGTAAAAGCATGACTCATATACTCTTTAGCATTGTCAGAGCGAAAGGTTTTAATACAAACATCAAACTGAATTTTAATTAACTGATAAAAAAAGAGCCATATATCGAAAAGTTCAAAGCGATCCCATAAGAGATACACCCAAGTACATCTAGAAAAATCATCAATAAAAGTTACAAAATAAGAACTACCCCAGCCAATGGTGAGAGTAGGAGCAGGTCCCCAGACATCGGAGTGGACATGATCAAACGGACGAGTAGAGCCCCGACCTTGCTTCGGTGCGAAGGAGGAACGGTGATGCTTGCCTAGTTGACAAGCGTCACAGTAGAGAGGAGTACTGGAGGGAGGGAGGTGGGGCAGAAGCTGATGTAGAAGTCGTGGTGGAGGATGCCCGAGGCGGAGATGCCAATGGAGAAGATCCGTACAAGAAGATGAGAAGGCGGACAAGGCGGAAACGTTGTCGAGGAAGTAGAGGCCGCCTCTCTCAGTCCCAGTAGCAATCGTCCGTTGGGAGCTCGGATCTTGAAAAGAACAAGAAGTCGGAGTAAACGTCATAGAACAATGAAGCTGCTTGCATAAAGAGGTAACAGACAATAGATTACACGGAAACTTGGGCACATAGAGAGTGTGCGCTAGTCGTAGTGACGGAGCAACATGAACCACTCTTGTCCCATGAATCGGGGAGGGAGAACCGTCCGCCACGAGGACCGGGGGAAACTGATCATGCTGTTCGAGTAAAGAGAAGCACTGAAGATTGTCCGTCATGTGATTAGTTGCACCAGAGTCGATGAGCCATTTACCTTGAGTCACCACGTGGGCACTACCTGAGGATGTGACAGCAGAGGCAGACGGCTTGGAAGAGTCACCGGAGGGGCGAAGATGGGGATGCTTCGTCTAGCAACATTCGAAAGTATGGCCAGTGCGGCCACAGTGAGAGCAGAGGTAGCAGGAAGAAGTACGTCCGCCGGACTGGTGAATGCGGCTACTAGAGCCACTCCGCTGAGTTTGATGAGCATAGTTGTCTGGTGGAGGAGGAGCGGGCAGAAGTGGGCACTGAAGGAGAGAGGTGACAGCGGCGATGCGGTCAGCAGTGGCATCTAAGGTAGGAGATTCTGCCTCACCCAGAATTTGCTGGCGGATCATGTCATAAGTATCAGGAAGCCGGAGAAGATAACACACAACCAGAAGCTCCTGGAAGTGCTTTTGTTTTTGAGCCAAATCTGCAGAAAAGGGGCGATTCTGAAGAATTTCAGCCCCAAGAGCCTGAACCTGTTGGTAGGCAGCAGCAGGAGAAAGGTAGGGCGGGCAAAGAGGTCCGCATACAACGTATAGATGTGGGACGTCTGAGCTCCCTTGGAGTACAGAGCGGCAAGATGAAGCCAAGCGGCCTTGACCGTCTCATCATGACGGATGACGGGAAGGCACTCATCGGATAGGCTGTTAGCGAGCCAAGTACGCACAAGCGCGTCACTCGCATCTCAATCATCAAAGAGAGGTGAAGTGGTAGGAGGAGGGTCATCAACGAGATGGTGGCATTTGCGTTGCGGGCGTAGTAGAAAGGTGAAAGAGACGCTCCAATCCGGGTAGTTGGAGCCGACAAGCTTGGAAACTGTGCCAAGGTTCCCGGAAGGAGTAGGAGGAAGTGGCGGAGCCGGATTGGCGACAGGGGTGTTGGCAGTAGAAGAATCAAAAAGAGCCATAGGAGTAACTAACGGGAAGCCGTGCGGTTAGGAAGAAGAAGAGCTGCAGCGGTCACGAGGGCAGACACCAGCAGCCAGAAAAGCCACAACCAAGCCGCAGACCCACATAGAGGGGAAGAAGTCGAACGGCTAGATGACAGGCCGCTCGAACAGAAGCAAGACCAAACAGGTCACGGCGACAGGATGCGACGACTTAGTACAGGTAACAAAGAGGTCGTGCACACAGAGGGCAACGACAAGGAGAGGAAGAAGTCGCGCGGACAGGGCGCAAACAAGCGAAGCAATCCCCGCGGATAGGGAAGGCACACAGAATCAGGAGGAGTAGATCGAGTCCTCTGATACCATGTAAAAACCGAACAAAAAACAAACCGGAAGGGTTTAACTGAAACTTTATTATCTGAAAAAGGTATCTATTACAAAGGTATGACCTCGCTTATATAGAATGGAGGAGAGAAGAGAGAATAGAAAATAAGAGATATGAGACTAAAAATTTACATGACATAAGCGGACTGTACAGACACAAACCGCACAAGCCGCGCGGTTAGACATAAGGGCTAACCGCTCGGCTACTACCAGAGAGAGAGATCGCCAGGGGAGATTGCTGTTGGGTACATTGGTTTGAATGTACCTGATTTGAAGAAGCCTCACCCTACTCAATGATATACATCAAAATGTATTTGATGTGTTTTGAGTATACTTGTGCAGGTTAAGTATTTGCAGGACTGAAGCAAAAAGTTTCTAAGTACATGTGTCGACACCCAGAGGGAAAGTGTCGACACTTAAGAAGACTTGTGTCGACACCCAGACAAGCAGTGTCGACACTTGGAGTCATTGTGTCGACACCAGGGATGCTGAGTCGACACCAGACAGAAAGTGTCGACACAAGGAGCTGTGTCGACACTCAGTGAAGAAAAGTGCAGTGAAGAAGTGTCGACACATAGCAGTTGTGTCAACACCCAATGAAGTTGTGTCTACATCAGAAAGTGTCGACACTTGGAGGCTGTGTCGACACTCAGCAAAAGTTGGCAGAGACTAAGTATAAGTGTCGACACCCAGAACAATGTGTCGACACACAACAGAAGAGTCAACACTTGAAGAAAGTGTCGACACCCAGAATAATGTGTCGACACTCAGCTGAAGACTCAACACTTGAAGAAAGTGTCGACACATGGAGCTGTGTCGACACTTAGCAAAGAACAGCAAGTTCAACAAAATATTCTAAGTACAAGTGTCGACACTATGAAGATGTGTCGACACTCAGCTGAAGTCTCGACAGAAGAAGAATGTGTCGACACAAGGAGCTGTGTCGACACTCAGCAAGTATCAACACTAAAGACTAGTGTCGACACAAAGAAGAAGTGTCGACACTTAACAGATTCAACACATGAAGATGTGTCGACACAAAGGCGATGTGTCGACACTTAGAAGAATTCAGCAAAATACTGAAGAACAAGTACTTGTGTCGACACTCAATTTCAGTGTCGACACCTGAAGAAGAAGCAGTGTCGAGATATAAAATCTACAACACAAGGAGTTGTGTCGACACCTTGTAGACTAGTGTCGACACTTAGACAACTTGTGTCGACACTTGGTCTATAAGTGTCGACACTTAAAGACAGAAAGTCTCGACACTTTCAGACAGTTAGAGAATTTTCAAGAACTGACTGGATGACTTGACAGCTGCCATTCCAGCCGGTCTACAGCACCTGTCAGAGTTGTCAGAATTCAGTTATGGACCGGACCAGACGGTTACCATGAAGAAGGCCAATAAATAGGCTTACACTGTCTACAGAGATTGTTGTTGAAGTTGGGATTGATAAAGTTCTAGCTTTCAAGTGAAGATCTAAGAAGTTGGAGAGAGAGAGCTCCTTCCAAGAAGTCAGTCTTTGGAACCAGACTGAGAAGAAGGGTTCAGATTTATTCTAAATCTTAAGAAGCAGAGATCAAGGATCAACTGTAGAAGAAGTCAATCTTATTGAGTTCTACATTCAAGAAGCTTTGAAGAAAGCCAAGTCAGATTGATTTCAGTTGAGTTCTTCCAAGAACTCATCAAGAATCTCACAACTTATCTCTCTTTCATCTGAGTTGTTGAGTTTATACTTTTGTATTCATTATAACTTGTAGGATCCTTAGGGATCTGAGATTGTAAGCCTGCAATTATAAAGGCTGAGGGTAGGAGAGTTAAATCTCTGAGTGTAGGCCTTGGTGGCTGAGTGTAGGCCTTGGTGGCTGAGTGTAGGCCTTGGTGGCTGAGTGTAGGCCTTAGTGGCTGAGTGTAGGCTTTGTGGAAAAGCTGAGTTGTAGCGCCTTGGGCCTGAGGTGTAGGAACCTGTTTTGGGGTTCTGAGATAGTGGAGAAGTTTGGCCGAATCTAGTACACTGCTAGATAGGTGAAGGGGGAAAGTGGATGTACCCAAAGCTTGGGGAACCACTATAAAACTCTGTGTCTACTGTGTGATTGTGGTTTGCTGTGATTGCTGAATGTGTGCTGTGATAAAGTAGAATAGAATTCTGTGATATTATCTAATTGCTGCCTAAAAAGTTAAAAAGATTCAAGTCACCTATTAACCCCCCCCCCCCCCTCTAGGTGTTTAGGTACAATATCTTTCAAGTGGTATCAGAGGGAGGTTACTCAAAAAGGACTAAATGTATGAGTAGATCATGTTGGCAGATTCAGTCTAAGTAAATTACAGAATCAAGAAAATCAAGAACCATGGGTTCCACTGAGAATCACAAGGAATTGGGATCCATGAAGTTACCCATATGTAGGAAAGAGATATTTGGGATATGGAAGGAAAGGGTGAGACTTTTTATGGAAGCCTCAGGCCCTAGGATTTATATCACAGTAAAAGAAGGGTCATATGTGCCCATGAAGGTATCAGTCTTAGATGCAAATCAGAGAACACCAAAAGATTTCTCTGAAATGACAATGGATGAAATTGTTCTAGCTACTATGGATAAGAGGGCTCAGAACATAATAGTGAGTGTCATAGATGATGCAACTTTTCAGAATCTGATACACTGTAAGATAGCTAAAGAGATGTGGGAAACTCTTATTGTGTACATGGAGGGTTCTGAAGAAGTAAGGCAAGACAGAAAATCCTTGCTAAACCAAGAATATGAAAGTTTTAGACAAGGAAAAGCTGATAGCATAACTGAGTGCTATAAGAAGTTTTACAGGATTGTGAATGAGATCATGTCCTATGGCAGAGAGTTCAGTAATTATGAACTCAATGACAAGTTTCTAAGGTCCCTAACTAAAGATTGGGACACCAAGATCTGTGCCATTAGAGAAATGGCTAAGTTGGCAGAAATTCCTCCACCTACACTGTTTGGCAAACTGTTGTCTTATGAAATGCAGTTGACAGTGAGGAAAGAAGAGGAGAAATCAACAAGAAGTGAACATAAGGAAAGGACAGTGGCCTTCAAAACAGAAGCCCCCAGAAAGTACAGAGGTAAGTCACCAACTCCACCTCCAAAGGTTGCTGAAACTGAGTCAGATGAGTCAGCAAGTACAAAGTCTGAAAGCAGTGAAAGTGATGAGGACTTTGCTGCCTTCACTAGACATTTTCAGAAGTTCTTAAAGAAAAACAGTGGAGAACAAGGCCTTCTACTTCACATGGAAAAGAAGACTTTTATCAGAATAGAAAGTTTTCAAAGAAAGACAGGAAAAAGACTAAGTCTAGCAAGGCAACTCTTTCAAAAATAGTTTGCTATTGCTGTAATAGACAAGGTCATGTTGTTGCTGATTGTCCAGAAAAAAGAAAGGAGTCTAGTGACAAGAATAAGACTCATTTCAAAGGCAAGAAAGAAAAGTCATTTGTTGCCAAAAAGGAGAAGACCCTGTCAGATATTTCTTCATCAGAAACTGAGTCAGATGCTGAGGCATATATAGGGTTGTTTGCTGAAGAAGAAGAAGAAGAGTTCATGCAGATTATGAATTCTATATATGAACAAGAAGGCAGTCAATGCCAAGGGCTAATGGCATTGACAGAAAGTGACAAAATCCTGGAGCAGCCAGGACCTAGTAAGGTACAACATTGTTCTTCCAGTTCAGTTTCTTGTGCCAGTACAGAATCAGATTCATCATCATCAAGTGATGAGAGTGTATCTGAGTCTGAAGAAGATATTCATCAGTTGATAGATGAATATAAAGTTTTATTGCAAGCTTATAAGAAGAGCAAGTCCCTAGCCAAAAGTCAGGCAAAGGAAATTGCTAATCTCAAAGCTATGGCAACTGATTCTGAGAAGTTATTTGATCAAAAACTAAATGAGATAGCCAGACTGAAGCACATAACTGTGATTCAGATGGGGACTATCACATATAAGAATGATCAAATCAAGAGTCTGGAGATTAATCTTCAGAAGGAGAGAGATCTAGTTGCTAGGTTTTCTAAACCTAAGTCAGTTCTACCTTTAATTGATGAATTTGTTCATCACAAAGGCAAGGCTGGACCGGGTTTTATTAAACCTGCAAGGACTGTCCAGTCCAAGTCCAAGGGCAAAGCCCCAACACTCAACAAGCTAGCTGTGGATAAAACAACTAAGACTGTACCTAAGCAAAGGTACAATAAGTTTGAGTGTTGGTGTTGTGGCAAGGTAGGCCACTTTACAATGGACTGTTGGCACAATGCTAGTGCCAAAGTAAGTAGCAAACTGCCTATTGGAAAACCAGTAGGTAGCTTTGTCAGGATGCAAACTAATAAGTACTAAGGACCCAAGAATTCTTTGGGTTCTAAGGTTCACTAATCTGTTTTGCAGGTGAGTCCAAGTGGCCATGCCCCAATATGGTACTTGGACAGTGGATGTTCCAGACATATGACTGGAACAAGGAGTTTACTAAAGGACTACATACCCATCAAGGATGGTCCAAAAGTCACCTTTGGTGGTTCTGAAAAAGGAATCATCAAAGGATTTGGTAACATATCTAACTCCTTTATTACCATTACTCAAGTGGCCTATGTTAAAGGTTTGAAACATAACCTTATTAGTATAAGTCAATTGAGTGATGTAGGATATGACATCTCATTTGTGAAAGATGGTTGTCATATCAGGAGGTCAACTGATCAAGAGATCATTTTGACTGGTTATAGGAAAAGGAATGTCTACT
The DNA here is from genome assembly GCA_039583875.1 of Platanthera guangdongensis. Taxonomy (NCBI): domain Eukaryota; kingdom Viridiplantae; phylum Streptophyta; class Magnoliopsida; order Asparagales; family Orchidaceae; genus Platanthera; species Platanthera guangdongensis. Next base: position 217,270,485 of record CM077150.1, read on the forward strand.
GCTTAGACATTATGGTGGAGAACAATGGTTCTCCAGTGTGTCTTGTAGCTGATGAGACAGTCTCTCAGTGTGTCAAATGGCACAAGAGGCTTGCCCATCTTAACTACAAGACAATTGGCAAACTCTTTAGTAAAGAGTTAGTGAGGAATGGTCCTCAAGTTAAGTGTGTTAAAGTTGGTATTTGCTCAGCTTGTCAAAAAGACAAGCAGACTAGATCCACCTTTAGAAGCACAGAAAACAAAGATGTTGTGAGGTGTTTATACCTCTTGCATATGGATCTCTTTGGTCCAATGCCAGTTCACAGCCTAGGTAGGAAGGTCTATACCTTTGTAGTTGTAGATGACTACTCAAGGTTTTCCTGGGTGTTCTTCTTAAGACAGAAATCTGAAACACCTAGTGTCTTCCATAGCTTTGTCAAGCAAATTCAGAATGAACTAGACAGTACAGTGGTCAAGATTAGAAGTGACCATGGTACTGAATTTCAGTCTGATAGCATGACAAAACTATGTGAAGAATTTAGGATATTTCAAGAGTTTTCTTCACCTAGAACACCTCAGCAAAATGGCATTGCTGAGAGGAAGAATAGAATCTTGATTGAGGCTGGTAGGACCCTATTAAGTGATACATCACTACCAGAATATTTCTGGGCTGAAGTAGTTAACACTGCATGCCATGTTATTAATTGGGCTACCATAATTAAAGGTCTCAATAAGACCCCCTATGAGGTTGTGAAAGGCAGGAAACCCAACCTATCCTACATCAGGATCTTTGGTTGTAAGTGCTTCATACTTAACAATGGAAAGTCTTACTTGACTAAGTTTGCTGCCAAGTCCCAAGAGGGAATTTTTGTTGGGTACAGCAACAACAGTAAGGCTTATAGAGTCTACAACTTGTCTACACAAGTTGTAGAAGAATCTGTACATGTAGTATTTGATGAGACTAAACTTATTAACAATGAGTTGTCTAGTAGTGTATGCAGCTCCATAGGTTTAACAAAGAAGATGGACAAGCTCACTATAGAAGAAGGATCTGCTGCAAGACAGCAAGTAAAAGATAGTGGCTGCTGTCCAGGGGGAGTACTACATGTACCTTATGCAGAAGAAGTACAAGGAGTGCAGCAAGATGAAGGAACTGAAGAGGTTCAACCAGAAGTCAGGATGCCTCCAGCCAATAGGCATCTTAGAGATCATCCAGTTGAGTAGATCATTGGTGATCCAAGACAAGGGGTACAAACAAGGAGCAGAAATCTGAATGCAGCAATCTACTCCAGTTTTCTATCTCAAGTTGAACCAAAGAAGTTTGAAGAAGCAATTCTAGATCCACAATGGACTGAAGCAATGCAAGAAGAGCTGAATCAGTTCAAGAGGTGCAAGGTCTGGGAACTTGTTCCTAAACCCAAAGACCACAATATAATAGGAACCAAGTGGATCTACAGGAATATGTTGGATGAACAAGGTGTCATCATTAAGAACAAAGCAAGATTGGTTGCTAAAGGATATAGGCAGGAAGAAGGTATTGACTTTGATCAAACATTTGCTCCAGTAGCCAGACTGGAAGCCATAAGGATGTTCCTGGCCTATGCAACCTTTCAAGGATTCAAAGTTTACCAAATGTATGTCAAGTCAGCATTTCTGAATGGTAATCTTAAAGAGGAAGTCTATGTAGAACAGCCATCAGGTTTTGTTGATTCAACTCTACCTAATCATGTCTATAGACTTAGGAAAGCTTTATATGGGTTAAAGCAAGCCCCTAGGGCTTGGTATGAAACCCTATCTAGTTTCCTCATTGAGAACAAGTTCTCAAGGGGGAAAATAGATAAGACTCTATTCCTTAGGGAATCTAGAGGCAAAGTTATACTAGTCCAAATATATGTAGATGACATTATATTTGGGTCTACTGAAAGCAGCCTTTGCAAAAAGTTTGCAAAACTAATGCAAGGTCAATTTGAGATGAGTAGTATGGGAGAGCTAAAGTTCTTCTTGGGTCTCCAAGTAAGACAGACTGAGAATGGATTATCCATATGCCAGTCCAAGTTCACCCTAGAACTCATAAGGAAGTATGGTATGGATTCATCCAGTACCATGAAGACTCCTATGGGGTCAAGTATGTCTTTTAGCAAGGATGATGCAAGGAAACCTATAGATGAAACCTTGTATAGAGGGACAGTTGGCTCCCTATTATACTTGACTGCAAGTAGACCAGATATCATGTATGCTACATGTGTCTGTGCAAGGTATCAAGCCTGCCCTAAAGAGTCTCATTTGACAGCAGTCAAAAGAATATTGAGATATCTAAAGGTCACTCCCTATCTTGGCCTCTGGTACCCTAGGAATGGGGATTTTGAAATAACAGGTTATTCAGATGCAGACTTTGCAGGATGCAAAGAAGATAGAAAAAGCACTACTGGAACCTGTCAATTCCTAGGAGGAAGACTAATTTCATGGAGTAGCAAAAAGCAAACAAGTGTGCCTATCTCCACTGTAGAGTCAGAATATGTGGCTGCTGGAAGTTGTTGTGCTCAACTTCTATGGATACAACATCAGCTCGAGGACTATGGAATTCAGGTAAGTAGAACTCCACTCTTTTGTGATTCTACTAGTACTATTTCAATAGCCAATAATCCTGTATCCCATAGTAGAACAAAACATATTGAAATTAAATATCATTTTCTTAGGGAGCATGTAGAAAGAGAAGATATTTTACTGGAATATGTTAGAACAGATAATCAACTAGCTGATATGTATACTAAGCCCCTAGAAGAAGCTAAGTTTAATAAGTTTAAAATTGAACTAGGAATGATAAACTTAGAATAAGTTTATAGTATTGGCTAAGTAAAATAGTATCGACACACAGAGTTGTCTGTGTCGAGACAGAATAGTGGTGTCGACACTTCAGGGAAAAGGTGTCGACACATCTAGGAAGTTGGTGTCGACACTTCAGAAAATTAATGTCGACACATGACAAGTAGGTGTCGACACATCCAAGGTGGTGTCGACACTTAGGTTTTACTCAGAATTCTCTAAGTAAAGTCTCGACTATGTGTCGAGTTAAGTGGTGTCGACACATAAACAAGTGTCGACACATGTATATGTTGACTAAAACTTGTGTCGACACATATGTGTCGAGACATTATAAGTCAGTGTCGACACTTATCGCCAGTGTCGACACAATTTAAGTTAGCTGCCTGCCTTTTCATCTTCAAACCTAGAAAGGTATAAATAGAATTTTGCCTTAGTCTGTCGACACACTTTCAAAAGTTTCGAGACTAAACTTGTGTGTCGACACCTCTCTTCTCTCAAGTCAAATTCTTTAAACCCTAATGGCGCCAAAGCTTGAGGAGAACGTCAACGAAGGATACGAACTGGTGCGCGATGCATTTGGGGATGCTGACCAGGAAATCAAGAACGTAATAACCCTAGTTGCAGACTCAGGGTTGGAATATCTTGTTTCAGAGCCCACTAAAATCTGGAAGAAGGAAGTCTTGGAATTCCTCAATGGAGCTAAGGTAGACGAAACTGGATTCAAGATCAAATTCAGTGTTCATGGTGAGAAGGTTAAGGTTTCACCGAAAAGCTTGAGGAAGATTCTACAGCTACCAAGATCTAAGGAAGAGGATGAAGTTACTGTTTCCAGGACCAGGGATGCATTGGCATGGTGTGGTCTGGATTCTAAGATGAAGATTGGATTAGTGTTTCTTAGAAAGGGCATGAACAGCCAAGGGAAATTCATGTCTGAGATTGTTGGAAAAGTAATATTAAGTAAGCCAGGAGGGCATGATAGGGTATCTGCCTCTATGTTCAGCATTATGACCAGGATTATCTTCAATCTGAAAACAGACTGGTCTCTAGTGGTTCTTGAGAAGATAAAGGAAAGCTTGAAGAAGCCCAACTTGGGCAGAATCTTAAGCTTATACCTAGCTGGAAGCATACCAGAAGTTATGGGTCAGACTGCTGGCACAAAAATAAACCATATGAGAAAGATGGATATGAGGATCTTCTCTAGATGGGGCACGGTGTTGTCTAAGGAGATGACAACCCCTGAGAAAGTAATTCCTGAGAAAGTATCTCCTCAAAAGAAGAAGAAAAAAACTGCCCCAGTGGCTCAAGTGTCCACTAGCAGCTCTGATAGTGAAGAACAAGTGGTCTTCACACCTGATGAAGAAGACACAGGAACTGCTGTGAAGGCTCCAGCACAACAAGTAGATGCTGAAAGGCAGGGGGAGCTACCTCAAGCTAGCCCCATACATCAGGATCAAGTCCAGGGGGAGCCTCTAGTTGTAGAAGATCCAACTACCCTGGAAAGTGAGCAAGCAACCAACATCATCCTAGAGGTAATCTCTGAGCTTAATGCTTTAGATTCCCTTAAAGTGGATACTGTTTTATCTGATCCATTGGTTAATGTTAATCAGCAAACTCAGCTGGATAGCCAACTCCCAGATATTGTCATGGAAGACACATTTGTTGTAGATCCAATTGTATCTGATCAAGTGGTAGATGAGCACAGAATTTCTCCTGCCCATTCTCCACAAGAATACACAATGGAAGATCTGTTCCTTAACCTGGATCAAACTGATTTTGACATAGAAACAGCTGTTGAAGGAGAGAATACTCCACTTGAGGGGGAGCAAGTAGTAAATATTGAAGAGCCTGCTAGGCAAGAGACTGAAAAGCCCCAAGCTGTTGAGGAACTACCAAAGGAAAGGGTAGATATAGACAGCTCCTCAGCATCTGAAGATGAGGAGGCTACAAGGGCTAAGCAAAAGAAATTTCAAGTGTTCAGAAGAAGAAGCCAAAGTTATAAGAAGGCTTTGCAAACTGTTGCTCCACAGCCAATATCACTTCCAGCACCAACTATTGATTATAGTGCTTTAATGGTTGCAATGCAGCTAAAGCTTGATGAGCACAGGCAGGCCATAGAGAAGTATGTGGATGAAGGGCAGAAATCATTGCAGTTTGATCTGGCCCAGGATATAAAGTCAATAAGATTTGAAATGAATCTTAATAAGAAGGAAATGACTGACTGCTTCCACAAGGGTGGGAATGCAGTAGTGTACTTGGCAACTCATCAAGAGAAAATTAAGGCTCAAGTAGATGACATAGCACTGAAGCAGGGGTATGTTCTTGAAAATCAGATCAGGATGAATGACAATTTGACAGAATCACATAATGCAATTGTCACAGAAATAAAGAACATAGCTGCTGGACCTTCAACCTTTACTGCTACTGTTAAAGCTGAATTTGACAAAGTATTCCAAGAAGAAATCACTGCTGTTAAGACTGCCATTCAAGAATCTCAAAAGATCATAACTGACAAACTCCAAAGGTTAAAACCTTTCTTTAAAGCTGGAGTTAATTATTTGGATAATCAAGTCAGATTTCAAAAAGATGATGTCAGAGATCATATAGAAAGAGAAGTCATAAAGGGGGAGAGAGTTTTAGTCAAAGCCAGCTCTGATCATGCCAAGTGGATATCTAATTCTATCAGAGCTACACTGGGATATCCTCCTCTTTGTGATGATGACAATGTTGCTGAATCTGGCATTCATCCTGCATATCTAGGAGGGGAGCAACCAGAAGTGGCTCAAGTTATCTACCCTCCTCCAGATTTTGACATGATTCATGCTGATATACAGTCCATGTATAGCCCACCTGGGGGTAAGGACAATGTCATTATTGAGAAAGTTGTTCAGCCAATATCTGAAGCCATGCAAGAGGCACTGCAGAAAGAAGAAGAGACTAGATTGTCTAAGAAGAGGTTCAGGGAGCAAGCTGAACAAAGACCTGACTTTGAGCAGTGGAGCCCCACCTCAAGAAACATTATTTTGACTGCATGGAAAGCTGCAAAAGATAACATTCAAGACAGGAACAAGTGGTTTTCTGAAACTGAATGGAGAAAGCATGAGTCAAAGCAGGAGGCTATAGTCCAATACAGAAGAAAGGCCAAGATGGGAAAGCTACCTCCTACTGCTCAGGAGCCTAGCAAGTACTTTCCAAAGCCATATCATTATTTTGAGAGGCAGAAGATTAAAGCAGAAGAGCTAAAGAAGAAAGATTTGAAAGGCAAGAAGCCTGCTGATGCTGAAGTTGCTGTAGCTCCTGTTCAAGCCAAAGTACAAGCTAGAAAAGGAATAGTGATCAAGGAGCCTGAACAGAAATAGAATTAGAATTTTCTTAAAGTTTACTATGTAATCTTTTTGATGTAAAACATTCTGTAAACTTTATAAAATAAATATGACAGATATTAGAACAATGTGTTATATGTTAAATCTATTTCATATTTGTTCTGTGATGATGTCTATGTATACATGTTTGATTGATACATGTTTATGTTTGCCCTGCTATATATAATCCTGCTTTACATCATTTTGTAATTTTATTATGAATGGTGTATATCATTGACTAAGGGTTATGACTTCTCCAAATAGGGGGAGATTGTTGGGTACATTGGTTTGAATGTACCTGATTTGAAGAAGCCTCACCCTACTCAATGATATACATCAAAATGTATTTGATGTGTTTTGAGTATACTTGTGCAGGTTAAGTATTTGCAGGACTGAAGCAAAAAGTTTCTAAGTACATGTGTCGACACCCAGAGGGAAAGTGTCGACACTTAAGAAGACTTGTGTCGACACCCAGACAAGCAGTGTCGACACTTGGAGTCATTGTGTCGACACTAGGGATGCTGAATCGACACCAAACAGAAAGTGTCGACACAAGGAGCTGTGTCAACACTCAGTGAAGAAAAGTGCAGTGAAGCAGTGTCGACACATAGCAGTTGTGTCAACACCTAGTGAAGCTTTGTCTACATCAGAAAGTGTCGACACATGGAGGCTGTGTCGACACTCAGCAAAAGATGGCAGAGACTAAGTATAAGTGTCGACACCCAGAACAATGTGTCGACACACAACAGAAGAGTCAACACTTGAAGAAAGTGTCGACACCCAGAACAATGTGTCGACACTCAGCTGAAGACTCAACACTTGAAGAAAGTGTCGACACATGGAGCTGTGTCGACACTTAGCAAAGAACAGCAAGTTCAACAAAATATTCTAAGTACAAGTGTCGACACTATGAAGATGTGTCGACACTCAGCTGAAGTCTCAACAGAAGAAGAATGTGTCAACACAAGGAGCTGTGTCGACACTCAGCAAGTATCAACACTAAAGACTAGTGTCGACACCAAGAAGAAGTGTCGACACTTAACAGATTCAACACATAAAGATGTGTCGACACAAAGGAGATGTGTCGACACTTAGAAGAATTCAACAAAATACTGAAGAACAAGTACTTGTGTCGACACTCAATTTCAGTGTCGACACTTGAAGAAGAAGCAGTGTAGACATATAAAATCTACAACACAAGGAGTTGTGTCGACACCTTGGAGACTAGTGTCGACACTTAGACAACTTGTGTCGACACTTGGTCTATAAGTGTCGACACTTAAAGACAGAAAGTCTCGACACTTTCAGACAGTTAGAGAATTTTCAAGAACTGACTGGATGACTTGACAGCTGCCATTCCAGCCGGTCTACAGCACCTGTCAGAGTTGTCAGAATTCAGTTATGGACCGGACCAGCCGGTTACCATGAAGAAGGCCTATAAATAGGCTTACACTGTCTACAGAGATTGTTGTTGAAGTTGGGATTGATAAAGTTCTAGCTTTCAAGTGAATATCTAAGAAGTTGGAGAGAGAGAGCTCCTTCCAAGAAGTCAGTCTTTGGAACCAGACTGAGAAGTGTTGAATTTTCTCAACGTGGTCAGCAAGATAGCCCAAACGCCAAATTAATATCTTCGGAACTACCCAGTTCGCACGCTGAACCTGCGGAAACCCAAGGACTAGAGGTTGCACCCAACAAAACAATGGAAGCACAAGAAGATCTTATTATGCATTCACTTCATTACAATCCGAGGCATACATAGCGAGACATGATTTCGCTAGTATTACAGCTGTAAACAGAAAGGAACAAAACACAAGCCGGGCGGACAGCACTCCAGTCCGCCGAGACCGCGAGGTCGCCGAGACCGCCGAGACCGCTGAGCTTGCCCAAGCTATGCTGCAAACCGCCGAATACCACGGAGTCCGCCGAGACCGCGAGGCCGCGCGGACAGACCGTTATTCGCCTCCTGCTGAACCCGAACTGAGGAACTCCCCTACCCGCCTGAAGCCGGCGGACAGGTTATTGAAGCTGGGAAAGTTGAAACAGAACTGACAAGCCGCAGAGCGACCTCCTGCTGAGTCCGCAGAGACCGCACACTTCCAAGCACTGACCGAAGTCACAGCCAAACTCCTGGCTCCTTGAAGTTATCCGCGCGACCTGCACACAGCAAACCGTCAGCCTGAAACAATCCGCGCGGACTGAAAAACACAGACCGCAGCACTCGCCCAACCCAAATTACTGTTCACTCACGTTACTTAGGTTACTGTAGATGTGCCAGGGGGGTCCTATTTATAGGCCAGGTGAGGAGTGTGGTCACCGCCCATGAGATAGCGACACCGCCCCAGCCCGCGCGAACACAAAACGACTGTCCGCTCAGTCCGCGAGGACTTAGCCAGTCACCAAGGGAAACCGCCAGGAGCAAGGCAACCAATGACGAACCCTCTCCAGTCCGCCCAAGCTAAGCGGACAAGGCACCAGTCCGCAAAGCTCCAACTGCTTCAGGACAGCACCCTCTTCAATGGCAGTCCGCACCAACCCGAGGCAGTCCGCAAGACTCACACCTCAATCCGCCACAAGTCCACGACCAAAGGCAAACAGCAACAGTCCGCCCGGTCACAGCGGACTTGGCGGATACGGCGGACACCATGAACTTGACACCAGGTGTGACCAAGTCCAAAACCATCAAGGGCCAGTGCGAGCATGGCGGACACAAAGTCCCGTCCGCCAAACACCCTAGCACAGACCGCAACCAGTCCGCGAGCTCCTCGCACTTGTCCAACGCAGTAGCACCAAGCCGGACTCCAAACATCAGTCCGCCAACCGGTCTCCACAGCAAGACCTGCTGTAACACCTGAGCTCGGCAAGGCCTCAGCCAAGCTCAAGGTCCAGTCCGCAACAGCCCCAACCGCGGACACACCAGTCCGCAAGGCTTCCCGCGAACTCGAACCAACCCGCCAACAGCACAACTTGCACCCGCGACCACTGAGCAATGCACCAGTCCGCAAGCCTCTCTATCCGCAGATACCAGGCCGCACCAAACCGCGGACACCATGCAACAACCCGCTCAGAACACAGCCGGCTTCCACCAGACTTTTCACCAGGCCGCAACCTCAGTCCGCCCAGTCCGCCCAGTCCGCCAAAGCTGTCCGCACAGGCCGCGCGGCCTGTCCCGTCACCCACTTCCACTTCACAAATTTCAACACTCCCCCTTGAAGTGAGAAGTGGTGACCAAGCCCAGCAAGCTGCGCAAGCGTTCAAAGGGCCCCTTCGACAGCGGCTTCGTGAAGATGTCAGCAAGATTATCTTCACTCCGAACATGCCCGACCAGCAGAGACCCCTCCAACACCTTCTCCCGGATGAAGTGGTGATCAATCTCTATATGCTTGGTCCTGGCGTGACACACTGGATTGTTTACCAGTTTGAGAGCACTCTCATTGTCACCCCGGAGTAAAGTAGGCCCTTGCACTTCTTCATGAACATCCTCTATGAGCCTCCTCAACCAAACGGCTTCCCGAGCAGCCAAGGCCGAAGCCTTATACTCCGCCTCCGTGGTTGAAACCGACACCGAGTCCTGCTTCTTGCTACACCACGAGATGCTAGCTGAACCGCAAGTGAACACATAACCTGAAGTAGACCTTCGATCATCCGAATCACCGCCATAGTCAGCATCCGTGTACCCGAGCAATGCAAACTCCGCATCCCTTCCATAGAGGAGTCCCATCTCAGAAGTCACCTTGACATACTTCAGAATTCCCTTCGCCGCCACTAGATGAGATTGCCTTGGTTCAGCCATATACCGACTTACTCGGCCAACAGCATAAGCTATATCCGGCCTTGTAATCGTCAGATAAATCAAGCTCCCAACAAGAGCCCTGAACACCAAGGGATCATTAAGCACCCTTCCCTCATCTCGTCGAAGCTTTAGCCCAGGTTCCAGTGGAGTAGAGCACTTCTTCCCTTCGCCCATGCCAAACCGCTTCACAATGCGATCAGCATACCCTTTCTGGCTAATGAGAATCCCGCACTCCTTCCTCTCCACTTCCAGACCAAGAAAGTGATGCAACTCTCCCAAGTCTTTCATCTCGAAGCGTATAGCAAGCTCTCCCCTGAGCTTTGCTACTTCCTCCTCCGAGTTCCCTGTGATGATCATATCATCCACATACAGCAGGACCAAGACTCTTAGCTCTCCCTTCTTCTTGACGAACAAGCTTGAATCCGAGTTAGAAGCCAGGTATCCACAGAACTGCAGGTACTCTGCAATCTTCCCATACCATGCTCGAGGAGCTTGCTTCAACCCATAGAGAGCCTTCCTGAGTTTGCAGACATAGTCCGGATGCTTCTCAGAGACGAAACCAAGCGGCTGATCCATGAAGATGTCCTTGTCAATCTCTCCGTAAAGAAAGGCATTCTTCACATCGAGTTGCCACAACCTCCATCCCTTGCTAGCAGCCAAGGCGATCACCACTCTTACAGACGTCATCTTCGCAACTGGACTGAATGTCTCCTCATAGTCTTCTCCATACTGCTGTGAGAATCCTCTAGCGACCAGGCGAGCCTTGAACCGATCAATGCTCCCATCAGCCTTCTTCTTCAACTTATACACCCACTTGCAAGTAACCGGAGTAATGCCATCAACCTTGGGCACAAGGTCCCAGGTTTCATTCTTCTTCAGAGCATCAATCTCTTCCTTCATGGCACCTTCCCACTCCTTCACTCCAGTGGCCTCGTTGAAGTTTGCAGGCTCTCGCTCATCCAGAGGACCAGCAAAGAAACAGGAGACAAAGCTCACTGCATTCCCATCACAGTACCGAGCCGGTGGCTTAACCACCCTCTTCGATCTCCGAAGACACGGCTCCTTGCTCACGGCTTCCGTTGCTTCTTCAGGCTCCACTCCTACCTGGGGCAAGCATTGAGCAGTGCTCCCCCTGCTTCCTGAGCCAGAAGGCTCAGCCTCGGAGTTCGAAGCAACAGGAGCTGCTGGTGAAACAATAAGCTCCTCTTCCAAGCCTTCAGCAACCTCCACCGGTGCTTCCTCAACCTTGCTACTTCCGGTAGGCTCCACCGAGCCACCTCCATATGACGTCAGCTCGTCAAAGACAACGTCTCTTGACACCACGAACTTCTTCGTCACAGGGTCCATGCACTTCCATCCCTTCTTCCGCTCATCATAGCCAACAAAGACAAGTTTCTTTGCCTTCGCATCCAGCTTTGTCCGTGAAGCATCCGGGACATGCACGTAGCAAGTTGAACCGAACACCCGAAGGTGTCCAACACTCGGCTTCTCCTTCAGCAACAGCTCAATGGGCGTCTTCATGTTGATAGGGCTGAGTGGCATCCGGTTGATAACATATGCAGCACAAGACATTCCCTCCGCCCAAAAGGACCTCGGGATATCTTTCGCATGCAACCAGCATTTGCAGGTTTCCGTCAAATGACGGATCTTCCGCTCCGCTACCCCATTTTGTTGTGGAGTGTGAGCACATGTAAGCTCCCGTTGGATCCCGTGCTTCCTGCAGAAGTTAGAAAACTCGAAAGAGACAAACTCTCCCCCGTTATCAGTTCGAAACTTCTTAATCCGCAAGCCAAGCCGGCCTTCTACCAACTCCTTGAACTCCACGAACAAACGGAAGGCATCCGACTTCTCCTTTAAGAAGTACACCCAAGTATACCTTGAGTAGTCATCAACCAAGACAAGCATGTATTTGCTTCCACCAAGGCTGGCAGTAACAGTCGGTCCCATCAGGTCGCCATGAATACACTCCAATGGTTTCTTGCTCCTTGTTTGGGATTTATCAAACGGAAGGCGATGTGCCTTACCGTATTGACAGCCCGCACAAACATGCCCATCACCAAAGGAAGACAACATCGGCAACCCCCTCACCAGACTTCTACTCGCCATTGCCTTTAGCTTGTCCATGCCAACATGCCCCAGCCTCTCATGCCAGATAGTCGCACTATCATTGGCCCTCATCTTATCAACATAGGCACTGGTGGAAAGAACAAACAAGTTCTTCACCCTCCTCCCAACATGAGCAACATCAGCCTTTACCGCTGATACGTTGCGAAGGAACCTCACGTCTGTTGGCCCAAACAGAACGTGATACCCAGCGTCCACCGCGTTGGTCACCGAGAAGAGGTTCTTCTTCATGCCCGGCACGTGATACACACTCCTTAACGTGAGTGGCCCCTGATCACTACCCAAAGACACGACCCCCTCCTTCTCTACTGCATAAACAGTATTATCAGCAGTGATAATAGCTTCATTACCTGAGTAAGCCTGCATGGAGGTGAACTTCGACTTGTCTCCGGTGAGGTGATGACCACACCCGGAGTCGATGATCCACTCGCTGTTGAAGTCCTCAGCAGATAAGGCCCGGACACAAGTGCCCGTCATGAAAGCTCCTCCCCATTCTGCTTCTTCACTTCGCGAGCAAGCTTCCTCCTTTCCCGCAGCATGCCCAGGCTGCAGTTTGACCTTGCAGTCCCGCTTGAAGTGCCCTCGCTGATGACATCGGTAGCACTTCAGATTCTTCTTCCAGTCCTTAGGAGCATTGCTCCTCTCCGGCGGATATGAAGTTGAAGTCTCCTTCTCAACAGCGGCCTGCACCTTCTTCTTCTTCTTCCCTTCCCATCCCTTCTTCTTGCCTGAGAAGAGAGCCTCGCTGCCTTCCTGATTCAGATTCACTCCAGCCATCTGCCTTGCTAAGCTCTCCTGCGAGGCAAGCAGATTCTCCAGCTCCAGCAGAGACGGTTGAGTAGCCCACCCTTGAACAGACGTAACAAAGGCCACATACTCCTTCCGCAAGCCGCGGAAAATGTGCCTTTTCATCTTTGCCTCAGAGATAGGCTCATCAGGATCCAGCGCCGACAGCTCAGCACACAAGCTCTTCATCTTTAAGAAGTACCTGGAGATGGAAAGGTCTCCCTGAGTTGCCCTGGCCAACTCATTCTCCAGGAACTGAAGCCGCGCCACATTCTTCCTATTGAACAACTCATCAATGGTCGTCCAAATATCAGCAGCCGACTCACATCCAATGATGTGATCAAACAGTTCCGGAGAGACAGCTCTTTTCAGAACGAACTCTGCCTTAGCATTAGTTCTTCTCCAGAGCCTCACCTGTTCAGCAGTACCGAAAGCAGCAGTTACTTCCTGTCTGTCGTCTCCACCGACAACTTCCCACAGCTCCTCGCCCAGAAGATAACTCTTCATGCACGACTTCCACTTTTTATAGTTAGTCGGCGTTAAGAGTTCAATGCCCAGACCTCTTGCTAAGCTTCCTTCCATTGCAATCACCTGTTGGTACCCTTCAGCAGCTCCGAGCAACAACACAGGTTGATCACCACTCAATCACTGAGTAACAACACTGGCTGACCTCCGCTCACGCAACTGAACCTCCGCAACCTCAGAAACCTCCCTCTGATACCATGTTGAATTTTCTCAACGTGGTCAGCAAGATAGCCTAAACGCCAAATTAATATCTTCGGAACTACCCAGTTCGCACGCTGAACCTGCGGAAACCCAAGGACTAGAGGTTGCACCCAACAAAACAATGGAAGCACAAGAAGATCTTATTATGCATTCACTTCATTACAATCTGAGGCATACATAGCGAGACATGATTTCGCTAGTATTACAGCTGTAAACAGAAAGGAACAAAACACAAGCCGGGCGGACAGCACTCCAGTCCGCCGAGACCGCGAGGTCGCCGAGACCGCCGAGACCGCTGAGCTTGCCCAAGCTATGCTGCAAACCGCCGAATACCACGGAGTCCGCCGAGACCGCGAGGCCGCGCGGACAGACCGTTATTCGCCTCCTGCTGAACCCGAACTGAGGAACTCCCCTACCCGCCTGAAGCCGGCGGACAGGTTATTGAAGCTGGGAAAGTTGAAACAGAACTGACAAGCCGCAGAGCGACCTCCTGCTGAGTCCGCAGAGACCGCACACTTCCAAGCACTGACCGAAGTCACAGCCAAACTCCTGGCTCCTTGAAGTTATCCGCGCGACCTGCACACAGCAAACCGTCAGCCTGAAACAATTCGCGCGGACTGAAAAACACAGACCGCAGCACTCGCCCAACCCAAATTACTGTTCACTCACGTTACTTAGGTTACTGTAGATGTGCCAGGGGGGTCCTATTTATAGGCCAGGTGAGGAGTGTGGTCACCGCCCATGAGATAGCGACACCGCCCCAGCCCGCGCGAACACAAAACGACTGTCCGCTCAGTCCGCGAGGACTTAGCCAGTCACCAAGGGAAACCGCCAGGAGCAAGGCAACCAATGACGAACCCTCTCCAGTCCGCCCAAGCTAAGCGGACAAGGCACCAGTCCGCAAAGCTCCAACTGCTTCAGGACAGCACCCTCTTCAATGGCAGTCCGCACCAACCCGAGGCAGTCCGCAAGACTCACACCTCAATCCGCCACAAGTCCACGACCAAAGGCAAACAGCAACAGTCCGCCCGGTCACAGCGGACTTGGCGGATACGGCGGACACCATGAACTTGACACCAGGTGTGACCAAGTCCAAAACCATCAAGGGCCAGTGCGAGCATGGCGGACACAAAGTCCCGTCCGCCAAACACCCTAGCACAGACCGCAACCAGTCCGCGAGCTCCTCGCACTTGTCCAACGCAGTAGCACCAAGCCGGACTCCAAACATCAGTCCGCCAACCGGTCTCCACAGCAAGACCTGCTGTAACACCTGAGCTCGGCAAGGCCTCAGCCAAGCTCAAGGTCCAGTCCGCAACAGCCCCAACCGCGGACACACCAGTCCGCAAGGCTTCCCGCGAACTCGAACCAACCCGCCAACAGCACAACTTGCACCCGCGACCACTGAGCAATGCACCAGTCCGCAAGCCTCTCTATCCGCAGATACCAGGCCGCACCAAACCGCGGACACCATGCAACAACCCGCTCAGAACACAGCCGGCTTCCACCAGACTTTTCACCAGGCCGCAACCTCAGTCCGCCCAGTCCGCCCTGTCCGCCAAAGCTGTCCGCACAGGCCGCGCGGCCTGTCCCGTCACCCACTTCCACTTCACAAATTTCAACAAGAAGAAGGGTTCAGATTTATTCTAAATCTTAAGAAGCAGAGATCAAGGATCAACTGTAGAAGAAGTCAATCTTATTGAGTTCTACATTCAAGAAGCTTTGAAGAAAGCCAAGTCAGATTGATTTCAGTTGAGTTCTTCCAAGAACTCATCAAGAATCTCACAACTTATCTCTCTTTCATCTGAGTTATTGAGTTTATACTTTTTGTATTCATTATAACTTGTAGGATCCTTAGAGATCTGAGATTGTAAGCCTACTATTATAAAGGCTGAGGGTAGGAGAGTTAAAACTCTGAGTGTAGGCCTTGATGGCTGAGTGTAGGCCTTGGTGGCTGAGTGTAGGCCTTGGTGGCTGAGTGTAGGCCTTAGTGGCTGAGTGTAGGCTTTGTGGAAAAGCTGAGTTGTAGGGCCTTGGGCCTGAGGTGTAGGAACCTGTTTTGGGGTTCTGAGATAGTGGAGAAGTTTGGCCGAATCTAGTACACTGCTAGATAGGCGAAGGGGGAAAGTGGATGTACCCAAAGCTTGGGGAACCACTATAAAACTCTGTGTCTACTGTGTGATTGTGGTTTGCTGTGATTGTTGAATGTGTGCTGTGATAAAGTAGAATAGAATTCTGTGATATTATCTGATTGCTGCCTAAAAAGTTAAAAAGATTCAAGTCACCTATTCACCCCCCCCCCCCCTCTAGGTGTTTAGGTACAATATCTTTCAATTGCTAGACCGCCCGGTCTCCAAGTCGCCAGAGACAAATCGCTAGACCGCTTGGACCTCAGACAGCAACACACAGCAACCAAACCGCTGAAGGGAACAGCAAAACCGCGCAGTCATCAACCCGCCAAGCCAGACCGCCAGACCGCCCGGTCACAAATGTCAACACTTTCCCTTTAGAATAGGCATCTCTTGTGCTTCCCTTGAATCTCAACCCCTTCTTACCCTTTTGAGGGGAGGAGGAGTCTTTTAGGGGCAATACAGTACTTATCTTAGAGTAACTAACCACTATCCTTTTCTCCCTCTAGAGTTTATCTTCAAGATCTCTAATGAGACTATTTTTGAACTTGATGGTGCCAATCTGAATGAGTGAAATGGTTTTTAGTTGGTTGACTTCCCTATCCTTCTGATCCAGCAAGGATGATATCTCAGCTTGTTGGGAAGCAACTAGCTGAAGGGAGGTGATCTCCTCAGCTTTCTTCTTGGCCAACTTCTTGCTTCTCTTGAAAGCATCCAGAAGGGCATCATACTTGTTAATCAATTGATTGACATCTTCTTCAGATTCTGACCCACCTTCATCACTGGATGATGATGCCTCGGAATTTGGACTAGTCTCATAATTTGAGTCAGACGATGAGCTGGATAGAGAGAATACCTTTTCTAGACCAAGCTGACCTTGGTAGGATTCTTCATCAGACCGGGACATTAGCCCATAATAGTTATTGTCTTCTTCTTCATCTTCATCCTCCTCTAAGTCACTATCCTAGTATAACAGAGGGGCCCTAATCCCTATCATGGCAGCAGATAGACTTCTGCTTCTTCTCCAACCTCTTCTTCAGCACCAAAAAGTCTATGTAGGCTTCCTTTTCTTCAAACTCAGAAGATGTTGAGTCAGACTGACTCCAGCTCTTATCTTTCCCTTGTGGTGGTGTACCTTTTTCTCACCAGCCTCTCTTCTCTTGACTGGGCATTCAGTAATAACATGCCCTGGCTTGCTGTAATAATAGCTGATAACTTTAGATGTAATATGTTTACTAGGTTTTGAGTCATACTTGTCTCCTTTGGAGTGGCTCTTCCTATGATGAGAGGAGGAGGAGGATCTAATCCTCCATTGCTTCCTCTTCATTATTTTCTAAAACTGTCTGGTGAAGAATGCAAATTCTTCATCAGAGCTACTTTAGTCTGATAAACTTAGCCCTGTGCTGTCTGAATCAACAGGCCTCCAAGGAGGAGAGTCAATCCTCTCATTTCTCTTCTTGGTGCTGTCAGCTCTGAATGCCAAAGACTTTTCCTTGGCCTGGGATTTGCTGATGGTCTCCTCCTACTTCCTTGCAGATATTTGCATCTCATAGGAGAGAAGCTTTCCAAATAGAGTGTGAGGGGGAGTATCAGCCAACTTTTCCACCTCACTGATGGCACAAATCTTGGTGTCCCAATCTCTAGTTAAAGACCTAAGGAACTTGTCATTAAGCTCATAATGACTGAAAATCCTCCCATGGGTCCTCAGCTCATTCATTATTCTGAAGAATCTTTCATAGCAAACAACTATGCTCTCTCCCTTTGACTTCCCGAAAGCCTCATACTCCTGGTTGAGCATGGACTTCTTGTCATCTCTGGTCTCTTCAGTTCCCTCCATATAGACCGCCAAAGTGTCCCACAACTCGTTGGAGGTCTGGCAGTGAACCAGACTCTGAAATGTTGAGTCATCTATGACACTGACAATGATGTATTGTGCTCTCTTCTCTATAGTGGCTAATATGACTTCATTATTGCTGATCTTTGAATATTTCTTTGGTGTCTGGATTGTTGCATCAAGAACTAAGACTTTCATAGGGATGAAAGGTCCCTCTTTAACTGTAATAATTGGGTCAGATGATTCCATGAACAGTCTGACCCTCTCCTTCTAGATTTCAAAACTCTCCTTCCTACAGATAGGAAGCTTCATGGAACCCAGCTCCTTATGGTTCTCTCCAGAACCCATAAGTATACTTCTTTTGGCTACCCTTTGAGATCTACTCGGACTATTAAGTCCTCTTTGAGCAACCTCCCTCTGATACCACTTGAAATTCTTTAGTTTCAAGGATAGCTAAACACCTAGAGTGGGGTGAATAGCTTTTTGGTCTCTTTATTAATCCTTATCTTCTTTAGGTGTGTTGTGTGGTAGTTATATGTTAGATTTCAAGAAATCACAAAGCATACACCAGATTTATAGTGGTTCCCAAGATTATGGGTACATCCACTGTCCCTCCCACCTTTCTAACAATATGTTAGATAAGGCACTTCTCCAAAACTCAACTCCTACGAGCTTATAACACAGATCCCTCAGGATCATCCAAGACTTACCTCAGGAACAAAGCCCTACCTCAAAACAAGCTTACTCCTACAACTCAGTGATCCAAAGATCACCTACCTCCGACTAAATTAATAGTGCTAAAACCTTATAACTCAGAGAGGATGACTCTCCTACAGCTCAGGCACAAGGCCATACCTCAGATCCAAAGCTGGATCCTACAACTTAAGCACAAATGCCCTACCTCAGAGAGAATTACTCTCCTACCTCAGGCAAATAGCCCTACCTTGGGCACAAAGGCCCTGCACTCAGATCAACAAATGATCCTACCTCAACTTTTATAAAATAGGCCTTAAATTCAGATCCAAAGGATCCTACAAAAAAGAAAGTAGTTGTTGATGATTTGACTCCAGAGAGATTTCTCTGAGTCTACTGCTTCCTGAGCTAAGCAAATCTCAACCCTAACTTATTCATAGCAATAAGAATAAAGATCTTCAGAAAGCTGCTACTTGTGCTGGAAGAAACTCAAAAACAAAGTTCTTTATCTTACTGATGAAGAAAATGATTTGACAGCTCTTTATACTCTTCAATCAGCTAACCTTGACTGTAAAAATTATAACTCTGCTTCTTCTTCTTTCTTAGAAATCATTTTTGAACTTGCTGTAGCAGGTGAATATTATTACAGCTATCTGTTTGAACTTTTAGATCAGCAGGTTTGAAATTCAACTTCAAGCTCTGCAATAATGTCGAGGAAGAAGACGATGAAGTTCTGCCTCTTTTGGAAATGTTAAACCCTAAAAGTTGGCTTTGCTTCCGCCGATCTTAAGCCTTTTATCATCTGTCATCAACCGGTTCTTTGACCCATATATGGGCTCACCTGAAGTTGTTGGCTGCAACTTTGCTTTTACAGGAAAAGAAATATTGTATGCATGCGGCACCATTTGTCGTGTACTATAACCTTTCCACAATAATTTGAACTTTTCTGATGTTTTGCTGACGTTAGCATCTGTGGACTTAGCCAAATTCTCAGTTTCATCCCAAGGTTTGAGTGCGCTGAGTGAACTGGCTTCACTCAACAAATCTAGACTTAGCCAATTTCTTCTGCACTAAAAGACGTTGAGTGTATTGAGTGAATGTCCTTCACACAGCGCAAAAACCCTTAGCCAGAATAACTGCACTTCCAGGCATTGAGTGTGTTGAGTGAACCTTCATCACTCAATGCTTCTGGACTTAGCCGCTGCACTGACTGCATGCCTTCATGCTGAGGCATTTAGTGAACTAGCTTCACTCAATTATTTTGTACTTAGCCGCATCTCTCTATATAAATGCGTTGAGTGAGATTTCATCACCCAATGCTTTTGCCTTGTCCAGACTTCTTGTTGATGAGGCGTTGAGTGAACTTCCTTCACTCAACGCTTCTATACTTAGATAATCTTCATGATGAGATGTCTTCACTCAACGCATCTGCACTTAGACCGATTTTTCTGTCTATCTCTTATTTAGCTTTGACTGATCATTGCCCTGTCGTTGTCTTCTTCTTTAGGCGTTGAGTGAGCTGTCTTCACTCAACGATTCTGGACTTATCCATAATTCTTGACATAATCTTCAAAAGCTTTGACTGCTTGAGCTTTACTCAACGCTGCTTTCTTCAGGCGTTGAGTGAGTTGTCCTCACTCGACGAATTTGTACTTAGTCGAATTTCTCCCTTGCCATTGCTGAAGCTTTGACAGACTCAGCTATGCTTGACGCCTCTTGTTATATGGTGTTGAGTGAACTGCCTTCACTCAACGCATGTGAACTTAGCCGCAATTCTGTCTTGCAAACTGCTGGGCTTTGATTGTCCATGCTTTACTCAACGCTCTTTGGAATCTTGCATTGAGTTAACTGGCTTCACTTAACGCTTGTGGACTTAGATTATTTTCAGTCTTCCTAGCATCCTTCCTTAGCTTCTAGCGTTGAGTGAACTGGCTTCACTCAATGCATGTGGACTTAGACAAATTTTTATCTCTCCACCTTTCTTCCTTGTGACCACCTGTCACAAACACTTACACAACTTGTCTATACTTGTTCCATGGAACATCCTGCACATGATGAACTTGAACAACATCAAATACAAATATGCTATTAGTGTTAATTGTGATGCCTCTACAAATCTAGGGAACATTGAGGACAATATTCCCAACAACACCTGATAATATAGTGATATAAATGTTAGATATTTACTCATGATAAAATATTTTCATTGTCGCCTGCTTTTGATTCTACCCTTGTTGTCCTCCATTTTCGTCCTCTCGCACGGTGCCTAGGAGTTGCGGGGGTGTGACGAGGACAAAATGGCTTAATCTTTATGACTAACGATCAGTTGTGACCGTATCATTTTAGGAGCTCGAGGAGATGGAGTAGCAGCATGGCCATCAGAACGAGGTGGCAGGACTTGAGATGCTGATACCGCACACTACTATTATGGTTCAGCTTCAGGTGATGATTAGTGTTAGTTTAGCTTCCACTTAGAGTTGTGAGAGAGAGTTTTTTATTTCATTTTGGCATGTACCAGACATAAGCCCTTTACTCTGTTATTTGCACTTATTGTGGACTATTTTTCATTATTGTTATGATATATCTGTGATGGTGGACTTGTTATATATTTGTGGGTTTGCTTCTATTCTCAATTTAGCCTACAGGTTGAAATGATCATACTAGCCGACAGGATCGGCGTCGTGCGGTGGCGGCTAATCCGTGAGTTAGTATCACCGTAAGGCAGCGGTTCTGGGCCTAAGACCGGGTAATCTACTTAATAAGAGGGAGCGGCCTCACACATTAACCCCCCCCCCCCCCCCCCCCGCCCCAGTTCCCAATTGCTCTCAGTGCCTCCCTTGTGCCGAGCACAACTCTGATTAAGGTGGGGGAAGAACCTATATACTTTCATCATTTTCATGAAAGGTTTTCCAACACATTTCGAGTTCCCTCCATTCTTGATTTTGAGCTTTTCCAACAAAGATAAAGTGCTCAAACGCCATACATTATGCAAGCTACAATAAAATATTATGAAAGAATGTTTTAATTTAAAATTCTAATAAGATGCTCATGTGTGCGTATAATACAATTCACTAGCGAGCAGCGTGAGTGCAGGATATGGTTGTTTGCACTTTGCACTCACATCAAGATCCGTGAGTGTTCTTCCTTGTGCTTAATCTACTTTCGGTATAGTTAAAATATTTGTTCTAATGTTATTTTGTTCAGTAACTTTGAGGCCTTAGCCCAGGTGCATGTTTCTTTTGATCCAGTAGAGTTGATTGTTTTTTTTATATTCTAAAGATTCAAATTTTTTACTCAGATGAATCATTTGTTTTTTCCTCATTACTCTCCTAGCTAGGCTTCTCTTAATTGAAAAGTTAAGTTGCTAGGCCTTTGATACATAATAAACTTAATTTGCTGGCATATATATATGAACTTAATCAAATTATATATACTTGGATGTTACACTTTAGTTCACTTCACATGACTTATTTTTTTCAATCAGGTACACTTACATTTTCATTCACAAGTTGTGAAGACCTGACAGCTAATGTTACTTGCCCTTGATCATATGCAGGGTATTGAAGATGTCCCAAATGTTGTTAATATTTGCATAAACAAAAGATTTAGCGTGGGTGGTGCTCTGGCACGAAAGATGTTATTTGCTAGAAGAACCTAAGATTCAACAGATGTTCACGAAGATATTTTTGTTTTTTCATTATAGTGTTTTCACTTGCATTGAGTTTAGTTAGATATGAAAGCTTCATTGGTCTATTGGACTGCCACATCATCTTAAATCATTAAAAAAATAATAAAAATTAGTGAAGAGACCTATTTTTAGGACAAATATGAAAAAAATATTAATTCAGCAGCCTATTTCAAACTAGCCGAAAGTTAATGGATTCCGGTGAGTTAAAGTGCACTCGCCGCACATTACCGTAAAGTGCGGGCATTCAATGATCCGCGTTGGATGTCTGCACACATCTCAAAGCAAACTGAGATGTACTCACTTTGAGATGTGTGTGGGTATCCACACGGGTCATTGGATGCCCGCATTTTACCGTAAATTGCAGGGGTGCACTTCACTCCCCCGAGTCAGTTTATAAGTAGCTTCATAAAGTCGTCATCTACTTCCATCTTTCTGAATTTTATATTCTTTAAGGGCTCAAACACAAAAAAGACATTTTTTTCTAAAATGCATTTCAAACATGCTAACATTTCTAATTTATTTAACAGAGGAACAACAATTAAAAGCCTCTTATCTTTGGACTGCAACACACAAGACGAAGAGATAAATGAGAGAAAAAGAGAGGATCTGGTAATTCCACAAGACTTTTTGTTGGTGTCATGAGTGAAGATTGAATTAATACCTCTCAATTTTAAAACATTTGCAAGGGTGGTCGGTAGAATGTGTGAATAGAAAGCTTATAGTGGACCATTAGTGGTTATGGCTAAGTTCTTGCTTATTAGACATGGAAAAATATATATAGATAAATTAAATACGATGTTACTGTTAAGTATTTGGTTTTAAATAAGTTAAAAAGTAACATGCTTTAACTATTAATTTAATTTGTTTGCAACTTTAAAATTTAATTAAACAATTAAAATGCAAAGGAAACGAAAATAACCGGATATGAAGCATAATATTTATATATGAAATAAAGTATAACAATCAGCGAAGCAAATAACATAAGCAACTATTGCTCAGTGCTGAAATTAGTCTGCAAATAATAGCCCCCTAGAAAAAAAAAACAGTAAGTCTGCTCAGATTTGAAAGTTTCCATGTAACCCTGTGGCAAAGACTTACGGCTCCGTTAGGCACGGTGGTGGCGGTCGTAAATACGGGGTTAAACCGTCATTCGTTAAGGAACACCTAACAAACATCATTCATTTGAACATAAAAGTAAATGTAATTTTTTAGATGGACCTTAACGAATGACAATTTAACTCTCATGTTCATAACTGCCACCACCGCGCCAAACTGAACTTTAACATGACAAGTCAAGCAGTTATTCATTACATAATCATTTTCATAGGTGAGCTCAAGGAGGAGCAACTAGTAACTTCTAAATCCTAAATCCTAAAGCAAAGCGCTAGGCAGCCAGCCTTACAAGCTTTCCGCCAGCCGCCGGTGAGACAAAAAGCCTACATGGCGGAGCAGTGGACCATAGATCTGACCAAACAGCTCGAAAACCCGCTGTCGTCCACGTTAGGAAGGTACGGAGGGGGGGGGGGGCTAGCGTCAGCGGCGGTGGCGGGCTCAGCGACGGTGTGCTCAGCTGTGGCTAGCACGGGCCAGGTGGGGTTTCTGAGGAAACCTTGCTATTATCTTTCATTATGATAATATCCGGTAAGTTTCTACTCAGCCGGAACATAATCACGAGACTCCAGCTCCAAGAGGCCGTGCGTCGTATCCAAATGCGACCTAAATCAAAGGTACATACGATATCCCCTCTTGACTCCGGTGGAGTAGGCACCGCCTCCCTCTCTTGCTCGGGAGGTTTCTGGTCTAGAACGTGCCCCATCGGCGGCGGAGGCTCTTGTGGAGGAGCGGTTCAGCAGAGCGGTGGTGGGCAGTGCTTTGGCCAGGACAGGGGAGAAGCCTCGACTGTAAGTTTGTACTCCGCTGCTGGCCGGACTCATTTAAGCTTTTTTTATTTCTAAATGTAGTTTGCAATTCAATTTTTTTAAATTTTTATTTTGCATTTTATTTGGGTAATAGAAAATGACATTTTGTAAGTTAAGCACGTACTATTTGTTGGAACTTATTTTGCTTTATTGAAGTTAAGCGCATGGACTATGGAGGGGTTTCTGAATTGGAGCTTATTATGAGGAGAATGGTGGTGCGAATTCCTTCTCCCTGCTCTTGAGGATATAGTGTGATTTTTTAACACATTATTTTATTGCGACTCTTGTACTTGGAGGCTATTTTTGTTGGTAATTTAGAAAAAATACTTGATACAGAAAAGAAACTGTATTGAGTCAGGTTGGGGATGACCCCTATTTTATAAGGGTTGGGTGTGCAAATAATCACACACTCATGATCTCCACCTGCAAAGAGGTGGGATCATGAGACTGACCGCGCGCGCGATCAGTCTCATGATCTCACCTCTTTGCAGGTGGAGATCATGAATGTGTGAATATGTGCACACCCAACCATTTTATAAGTGTTGGGTGTGCACATAATCACACATTCATGATCTCCACCTGCAAAAAGGTGGGATCATGAGATTTACCGCGCGCGCGATCACCGCGCCCGATCCCCCGCGCACCGATCTCATTACACGTAATGGGCAAACCACCGCGAGAACCAGCTCGCCGGCGGCAGGCAGCCGACCTCCTGCCCGGACGCCGGCCACCCGCCCTATATCGCCACGCCGGCCCCGGCCGCGGTCGAGGAAGCGGTCGCCCGGGCCGTGCCTCCCTTGGCCGTCGTCGCGACCAAGGGGGGGCTCCGCCCGGGCTGCCCACGCGCTCTCCTACCGACGTGGACAAGGGGGACGGCCGCCCGGGCGGCCCCCTCCCTCGGCCGCGCGGTGCGGCCGAGGGGGTGGCCGCCCCCTCCCTCCGCCGCGGCGCGCGGCCCAAGGGATTGTTGGGGGCTCTCCCCGGCCGCTGTCGGCCGTCGTCCCCTCGTCGGCTAATTTGGCGGCGAGTTCTCCACCGCCTGTAGAGTCCCGCTCCCGTCGTCCGATCGATGGGGGGGCGCTCCCGGCCGTCCGATACATGTGTAACCACCCACTAACCACCAAATTAGTGGGGGGATTTAATTAATATTTTGTAATTTATTTAAATGGTATCCAAATAACGAAATACGAGCATTTAAACTATACCAAAAATAATCATGAGGGTGGTTATGGTGTGTGGATAGTCATGTAACCACCATAACCATCACCTGATACTTATAAAAGAAGTCTCAGGCCTCCTCATTTCTTACCTTTTCCCCTCCGAGACTTCTTCTTCCTCAGTTCGGAGCTCTGCTGAATTTCTCTTACGAGCAGCAATCGAGCCGCACCCAAGTCAAGTCAAGGCCACCTGACGAAGCCAAATCTCCCAAATCTCAAGTGGCCCCTGCATACGCAAGTTCTGGTGCTCCGCCCCACATCCAAAATCAGCAAGCCGCTATCTGAATACCACTAGCGCAAAGCGCAATTTGTAACAACATGCGATGCGACGGCCTGTCGTCTATCGTGTTCCAAGTGTTCTCTCATCCCAAAGTTGTAACGAGAGGCGATCGTTCACCCTCGACTTCACAAACAAGCTATAATAACCAGAGAATAGTGGACTTTGACTAGCACAGACCTGGTCACGTGGTTTTTTACCAAGTTGATGGGTGTTTTCACGTTAAAACGGTTTGTGTACAATCGACCTACTCTACTGACTATATGCGTGCTCGGCCGTTCCGAGAGCTAAGACGGTCCAGGTTATTCTGTTCCGACCGGGATGTTGAGTTAGACCGCAACAGTTTGGCGCCGTCTGTGGAAAACGAGTTCCCAACATCCTCAGAGAACTGCAACCCCAGCACAGCGATACTCAAGATAGAACTCTCAACCCTACAGTTTCAAAGAGACAACTTCAATGGCAAAGAGAAGTGCCCGTATAGCTGAAGCATCCGTCCTTGGAGGGAGCACTGAGCCAGCCCACTCCCATTTACCTGTAGACGTGCCCCTCGAAGCAAAAACTATTCTCTCCCGAGTAACAACATTGGAGGGATGAGTTCGACAGATGGAGGAGCAGCAAACCGAGATGCTCGCTCTCCTCAGGAATATGGGAGCGCCTCCGGCTCAGCCGCCTTCACCCGCCAATCCCCAGCCTCCACTAAGCCATAGCCTACAAAGAGAAGCTCCGCAAAGATAAGCGTCAGAAGAATTCTTCGATGTCGCTAGTTCCACTCACCCGATCCACAGAGCGGCCAGAGCCGAGCATTGTGACCAAATCCTGGAAGAAGAACCCTGCTTACCGTCACGCGAAAGATTCACTCGGGAAGAGATACAAGAAGTGATCGTCGAGGAATACCAACAGGTTGGCCGACGATATATTCTACCCCGACGACTACTTCACCAAGGCTCCCCGCTTGTACCCCCGATTTTGGCTCACCTAGTCTCGCATGGCTTTAAACAACCTGTTGAAGTATTAGACCGGACGGCCTTGCGGTCTTGTCTGGCGGTTTGTTGACCGAGGTGTCTGGCGGTCTCACTCAGGAGCTTGGAGACCGGGCGGTCTATCGGTCTCTCATTGCGGCTTGTTCTTATCCTGTTGGATTTGTCGAGCGTTTAACCCATCTGTCTAACCGCGCGGCCTGTGCGGTCTCCTTTATTTCTAGCCGCTCAGCCCTGTACATGTTTAGTCCCAAATTGTTTGTTTATACTCTCTCATATCTCCTCCATTCTATAAAAGGGAGGTCATACCTTTGTAAATGATATCTTTTTTGGATAATAAAATTTCAATTATTCAAAATTCTATCTGTTTGTTGTTGTATGTTCACTACTTTTAACTTGGTATCAGAGGACACGGTCTTTTCCTCCTGATTGTGTGCGCTCTCTGATTCTCACGGCTTGTTGCTGCTTCACGCGACCTGTCTTCGCGGCTTGCCTTCTCTTTTGCCCGCTGCCCTGTTCGTGCGGCTTGTTGCTTCTCTTCTCTAGCTGTTTTTCGTTGCCGCGACCTGTTTAGTTGTCGCAGCGACCTGTTTCCTTCTAGCCGCCTGTTTTCCCCTAGCTGTGCGGCCTGAATCTGTTCGCCCGGCTTGCGACTTGTTGTTGTCGCCGCTGCTTCTTGCTTCCTCTTCTCTTCTGTTCGCTCGGACTTTTGAGTACGCGCGACCTCTTCCCCGCCGTGCCTTGGTCTGCTTCCTGGCCGCTAGTGTTCGCGCGGCTTCTTCCCTTTAAACCGCTGCGGTTTCGCGCGGGTTGCTCTCCTTTTTTCCTCTACCCGCGGCTTCTCTTCTTCTCGCGCGGTTTCCTATGACTACTTCCGGTCTCTCCACCCTCGTTATCTCCACCACTCCCGCAGCTCCTCCTCCACCTACTCCTTCGGGCAACCTTGGCACGCTTTCTAAGCTTGATGGCTCCAACTATCCCGACTGGAGCGTTTATTTCACCTTTCTTCTTCGCTCTCAGCGCAAGCGTCATCACCTCACTGATGACCCTCCTCCTCGTACCTCGCCTGAATTTGATGACTGGGATGCGAGTGATGCCCTTATCCGCACTTGGCTTGCCAACAGCCTCTATGATGAATGCCTTCCGTCATTCGCCATGATGAGACGGTCAAGGCCGCCTGGCTTCACCTCGCTGTTCTCTATTCCAAGGGGGGCCAGACGTCCCGCATTTATACTCTTTATGCGGACCTCTTTGCCCGCCCCTCCATGTCTCCTGCTGCAGCTTACCAGCAAGTTCAGGCTCTTGGCGCCGAGATCCTACAGAATCGTCCCTTCTCCGCGGACTTGTCTGACCAGCACAAACACTTCCAGGAACTCTTGGTTGTTTGTTATCTTCTCCGTCTTCCCGATTCCTATGATATGATCTGCTAACAGATCTTGGGTGAGGCAGAATCTCCTACTTTGGATGCCACTGCGGCTCGCATTCCCGCTGTTACTTCGCTGCTCCAATGGCCTCTGTTGGCCTCCCCCCTTCTCAGGACTCCTATGCGGGGGAGGGCCTAGTGGCTGCAGCCACTCCGGCGGGCGTGGTTCGTCCAAGTTCCTCTGCTCTTACTATGGTCGTACCGGCCACTCTATTGACCGCTGCTGGCAGAAAAATCCTCGTCTTCGCCCTTCTGGTGATGCTCCTTCCTCGACCTCTGCCTCCTCTCGGTCATCTGTCTCTGTGGCCACGACTTCAGGTAGTGTCCACGTTGTTACCCAAGATAAATGACTGATTTACTCGGGTGCAACAAATCATATGACTGGCAACCCTCATTGCTTCTCTCTCCTTGAAACACATGACCGCCTACCCCCAGTTCGTGTGGCGGATGGTTCACCGTCCCCGGTGCTCGGGACGAGCATGGTTCAAGTCACCCCGTCGCTTCGCTTGGAGGACACTCTCTATGTCCCGAAGTTCCCGTGCAATTTATTATCTGTTACCACTTTATGCCGGCAACTACAATGCTCGGTCTTATTCACTCCCACTTCTTGTTCTTTTCAGGACCCGAGGACCCAGTGGACGATTGCTACTGGGACTTAGAGCGGCGGCCTCTATTTCCTCGACGACGTTTCTGCTCTGTCCGCCTACTCCTCCTCTACAGATCTGCATCAATGGCATGTTCTCCTTGTACATCCTCCTCATCGGATTCTTCGACAGCTTCTGCCCCACTTACCTCCGACCAGTCCTCCGCTCAACTGTGATGCGTGTCAGCTTGGCAAACATCATCGCTCATCCTTCCCACCAAAGCAAGGCCGTGGCTCCTCTCTCTTGTTTGATCTCATTCATTCTGATGTCTGGGGTCCTGCTTCTACCCTAACTGTTGGTCGGGGTAGTTCCTATTTTGTCACTTTTATAGATGATTTTTCAAGATGTACCTGGGTGTATCTATTAAAAGATCGCTCTGAAATCTTTTCTGTTTGGCAATCATTTTATTTTATGATTAAGAATCAGTTTGACATTTCTATTAAAGTTTTACGCTCTGATAATGCTAAGAAATATCTTAATCATGAGTTCTACTCTTTTTTTAACCAACATGGTCTTCTTCATCAAACTACTTGTGTTTACACCTGCCAATAGAATGGGGTGGCGGAGCGTAAAAAACTTCACCTCCTTGATGTTGCTCGTACTCTCATGACGCAGATGCAAGTCCCTCGCTCCTACTGGGGCTACGTCGTGCTCCTCGCCTGTTATCTCATCAATCGACTTCCCTCCACGGTTCTTCACGTCCAGACCCCCTTCTCCATTCTCTACCCCCACAAGGAACCTTTTCCTCTGCCTCTCCGTGTCTTTGGATGTACAGCTTTTTTCATGCTCCCTCCGCTACCCGCGACAAGCTTCCCCCCGTTCCACCAAGTGCGTCTTTTTGGGGTACTCTACCACTCAAAAAGTCTATTGCTGTTTTGACCCCCTACTACGCAAGCAATTTGTCTCCGCGGATGTGACCTTTTTCGAGAATGCTTCCTACTTCTCTCCTACCTCCTCTCTTCCTCCTGATGTCTCTACTTCTCCACCATCTCTCTCCGTTCCCTCCACACCTCTCGACATCTCCCCCCTTCCGTCCTCTCCTCCACCGTCTCCTTCCCTGTCTGTCTCCCCACCCACCCCTAGTCCCTCTTCTCCGGCGCCGACTCTCTCTAGTCCTGGGCCAGCCTTCTCCGCCACGGACGCTCCGGTCGCTGACGCACCCGTCGACCTGGATCTTCCCATTGCCCTTCGCAAAGGGGTGTGGGCGTGTACTCAACACCCGCTTGCGGCAGTTGTTTCCTATGATCGGCTTTCTCCTTCTCGCAGGTGTTTTGCCTTGGCTATCTCCGCTACTTCTACTCCCAGCACCTACCAGGAGGCTCTTGCTATCCCTCATTGGAAATCTGCCATGCATGAAGAGATGGTTACTCTTACTAAAAGGGGTACCTGGACCCTTGTTCCTCCTCCCATGGGCACTGATGTGGTTGGCTGTCGCTGGGTCTTTGTTGTGAAATTTCGCCCCGATGGCACTATGGATCGCTACAAGTCCCAGCTGGTGGCCAAAGGCTTCACTCAGACTTACGACGTTGATTACTTTGACACTTTTTCTCCGGTTGCTCGCCTCAGCACCATCCGGGTTCTTCTCTCTGTGGCTGTTAACCGGGATTGGGATATTTCTCAGCTTGATGTGAAGAATGTCTTTCTCTATGGCGATCTTCAAGAGGACGTCTACATGGAGCAACCTCCTGGGTATGTTGCTCAGGGGGAGACACGCGTATGCCGTTTGAAGAAGGCCATTTATGGCCTAAAGTAGAGCCCTTGGGCGTGGTTCGACAAATTCAGTGGCATTGTGGCTATCATCGGCTTTACAAGGAGTTTAGCCGATCACTCCTTTTTCATTTGCAAAACGGCCTCGGGACTGGTAGTTTTGACAGTATATGTGGATGATATTTTTCTTACAGGCAATGACCAATATGGGGTGAACTTGACGAAGAAGCACCTCCGTCAACACTTGGTCACGAAGGATATGGGCTCCTCGAAATACTTTTTGGGGATAGAAATCTCTCGGAAACTTGACTCGTTGGTTCTCTCCCAATGGAAGTATTCCCTTGATATTCTACAAGAAGCAGGATTGACAGGTGCCAAACCGGCTCGGTTTCCTATGGCTATTGGAGAAGACAAAACGTGGACGGATGACTCGCCTCTTCTATCTGATGTCACAAGGTACAGACGTTTGGTAGGCAAGCTCATCTATCTCACAGTGACTAGACACGACATCTCCTATGTTATAGGCAAGGTCAGTCAGTTTATGCAAGCTCCCAGGGAGTGCCATCTTCAGTCTGCCTTGAGGATTTTAGAGTATGTCAAAGCAGCACTAGACAAAGGGCTAATCTTTCAGAAGAATGGTCATCTGAGGGTTGAGGCCTACTCAGATTCAAGATATGCGGATGATAAAGGCGATCGTAAGTCCACATCAGGTTTCTGTACTTTTGTTGGAGGAAATCTTGTGAGTTGGAAGAGCAAGAAACAGTCTGTTGTCTCCAGATCCAGTGCAGAAGCCGAATACCAGAGTATGGCGTCAACCACGTGTGAGTTAAAGTGGTTGCGGGCTCTCATGCTTGACCTAGGAGAGGTCTATGACTATCCTCTTCCTATGTTCTGTGATAACAAGACCGCTATATACATATCCAGAAATCCGGTCTTCCATGAGAGAACAAAGCATATAGAGGTTGACTGCCACTTCATTCGGGAAGAGATTTTGAAGAAACAGATTTGTGCTTCGTTTGTCACCACTGACAAGGAATTTGCAGATATCTTCACAAAGCCGGTCTCTACTTCCTTCTTCCACATTTGTGACAAGCTGGCATGATTGATATCTATGCTCCAGCTTGAGGGGGAGTGTTGAAGTATTAGACCGGGCGGCCTTGCGGTCTTGTCTGGCGGTTTGTTGACCGAGCGGTCTGGCGGTCTCACTCAAGAGCTTGGAGACCGGGCGGTCTATCGGTCTCCCAGTGCGGTTTGTTCTTATCCTGCTGGAGTTGACGAGCGGTTAACCCATCTATCTAACCACGCGGCCTGTGCGGTCTCCTTTATTTCTAGCCGCTCAGCCCTGTACATGTTTAGTCCCACATTGTTTGTTTATACTCTCTCATATCTCCTCCATTCTATAAAAGGGAGGTCATACCATTGTAAATGATATCTTTTTTGGATAATAAAATTTCAATTATTCAAAATTCTATTTGTTTGTTGTTGCATGTTCGCTACTTTTAACTCAACCGAATATCGAATCTTACGACGGGACAGACGGCCCATTAGAACATGTCAACCACTTTACCACCATCATGAGGATCTACAATACGCCAGACCAACTACTCTGTCAAGTCTTCCCAACCACTCTTAAAGGCCAAGCTCGGACCTGGTTCCGCTCTCTGAGAAAAGGAACTATCACAAACTTTATAGAAATTGACAAGATAATTCGCTGACCAGTTTATCTCCAACCGAAGAATCGTCTGAGACCCTTCACATTTGTCAGGGATTCAAGAAAACGAAGGAGAATCCTTGAAGGAGTTCTTCCGTAGGTTTACCACAGAAGCTCGCCAGATTTCGGGAGTTGACCCAAAACGTTTGAGAGGAGTATTTCTCGGAGGACTTCACCCCTGTGTTTTCTACTCAGCTCTGATGAGAGAAACTGTCGCTAGCTACCCAGACCTTGTAAACCGCATGGTAGCGTAGATAGCAGCAGACAAAGTCATCGAAGCACATCATCAGCAGTTTGATGGAGACCAGAAACGCAAGAGGGATAAGGAACAATCCTCAAAATTCAAGGAAGGAAGATTCCAGGAAGAGTGCCGAAATGGCCAGCAACTGTGTGACTTTTAGAGGGACCAGCCGCCCCGAGAATACACTCCATTAATTACCACCGACACGAATGTGCTTCATGCCATCCAGAATGAGCCGGCTCTGCTCCGTCCGAAGTGGCCTGCCCTAAATCGCAGAAGTGACCAGTCAAAGTATTGTGAATTGAATCGAAACAGCCAGCGACGGTATGACTTTTAGAGGGACCAGCCGCCCCGAGACGACCAGTGACGGTGTGACTTTTAGAGGGACCAGCCGCACCGAGAATACACACCATTAATTACCACCGACACGAATGTGCTTCATGCCATCCAGAACGAGCCGGCTCTGCTCCGTCCGAAGCGGCCTGCCCTAAATCGCAGAAGTGACTAGTCAAAGTATTGCGAATTGAGAGAAACTATCGCTAGCTACCCAAACCTTGTAAACTGCATGGTAGCATAGATAGCAGCAGACGAAGTCATCGAAGCACATCATCAGCAGTTTGATGGAGACCAGAAATGCAAGAGGGATAAGGAACAATCCTCAAAAGTCAAGGAAGGAAGATTCCAGGAAGAGTGCTGAAATGGCCAGCGACGGTGTGACTTTTAGAGGGACCATCCACCCCGAGAATACACTCCATTAATTACCACCGACACGAATGTGCTTCATGCCATCCAGAACGAGCCGGCTCTGCTCCGTCCGAAGCGGCCTGCCCTAAATCGCAGAAGTGACCAGTCAAAGTATTGTGAATTGAATCGGGCAACCGGGCAAACAACGAAGGAGTGTGCAAGACTGAAGGACGAGATCGAGCATCTAGTTCTCCAAGGAATCCTTAGAAAGTTATTACAAGGACATATGCAGAATCAACAAGCTCCTCCCCGGCAGCCGAGGGATCAGCAAAACCCCTAGCAAGGAGGAGTCGATGACAGGCAGATGGTTGGAAATATTGAAACTATCGACAGGTCACCGATCCTCTCTACCCAGATACTTTCAGTAAGCACCCAGGGAGGTACAAGAAGCAAGCAAAACTTCACC
This sequence comes from Platanthera guangdongensis, assembly GCA_039583875.1. Taxonomy (NCBI): domain Eukaryota; kingdom Viridiplantae; phylum Streptophyta; class Magnoliopsida; order Asparagales; family Orchidaceae; genus Platanthera; species Platanthera guangdongensis. The sequence goes on from CM077150.1 coordinate 217,303,678, forward strand.
ATAGCCTTTGGGGATGAAGATCTTGAGTGAATCAAGACACCCCACCAAGACCCTCTCGTGAACAGCGTAGGAATCAGAGATCTCTACTACAAGGTTGAAAGGATACTCGTCGACAACGGAAGTTCGGTCGATGTCTTATTCTTCTCCACTCTTCAAAGCATAAAGCTTACCATTCAACATATCACGCCGGCAGCCGGACCTGTGTATGGCTTCGACAACCATCCAGTCCGAGTACAAGGGATGATAACTCTATCAGTCACCATGGGGGAGTTTCCAAGGCAAGCTATGCACGAAATCCAGTTCATCGTGGTGGATTCAAGCTCAGCCTACAATGCGATCTTCAGGAGACCCATTCAGTCAATTTTCAAAGTCATTCCTTCGATCCCACACCTCGCCATGAAATTCCCCACTACTGGAGGGAAATACATCGTACAAGGAAACCAAGAAGCTGACAAGATTTGTAACACCAAGAAAGCCCAATCAGTAGAAGTTGTAGCCCTGAATATCAGTGACTCCTTTTTTTGAACTTCATAAAAGTATTTTTATCATATTTGAACTCTATGACAAGTAAGAACCGCAATCCAAGAGACGTATAAATAATCAGTTATTCAAACATTATGTTTCCTCTTCAATAGTGTCCGACTAATTTCAGGTAAAACTAAGTCGCGACCGATCCTCGTGCAAACTAATCCGAGAGCGTTCCTCGTGCGAACTAATCCCCGAGCGACCCTCGTGCGAACTAAACCGAGAGCGATCCTCGTGCGAACTGATACACCCAAAACAGGTTATGCGTACTCTCGCAAGTGCACGTGCCGTAACAAGTAATAAAGTGTGAGTGAGATCGTTCCCTCGGAGAAGTGATCAACCTAAAGCTTGCAAGTACTAGCTACACCGTTCTTTAAATCCAAACCGAATGATTAAGGTGATTTTTCAAAGTAATGAAAATTCTTAATAAAAATTGAATCTAACTTAACTACGAAAATCTTTAGCAATTCTTAAACCACTTGGAGAAATTAGCCTTGTATTTCGGATTTCCTATGTGCGTCTGAATGGTGTGTAATAAATAATATTAGTTAAGAGTGTTGAAGGAATTATCATACAACGATTTTTATAGAAGAAATCCTGCTCTCTCGAATCTCGGAAATCCCAACGTCCTAAATTCTCCTAGTTATTTCTAAGTTAGGAGGAATGAAAGATATTGATTATCATAAAAATCGGACTGATAGCAAAAGGAGGGAGTCTCCTCCACCCCTCTAAACTACGGTGAACTAATGAGCGAATGCACTTCTCCTCTCTCGACTCTCGAAGTACAACGCAAAAGAGGAGATTTTTGGTTAAACGTTTTACACCACTCGTCTCTCGATTCTTGCGGTGCAATAAAATGACCTTCAACCTTATATTACGCCACTCATCTCTCGATTCTCGTAACGCATCACAAGATGAAGATCAAAGCCAAAAATCTCATAAATAAATTCAAAAGTTCACTAGATAAAAAATCATTCAACAAATCTCAACAACCAAGAACATACACCATAAAAAACACACATAGTACTCTCCTCATACAAGACTTGGAGATTTTAGTTCATGGCGAGAAAAGGAAAACACAAAACTATAACGATCTTACAGTTCATGGCTTCAAAAGTTCAGATCTAACCTTTCTCGTGGCCGGATTCTGCTTCTCCACCATCAAGAACCCTAAACTTGGTCTCCTTCTCTCCAAAATGACAAAAGATGTGAAAAGATTTTCAAAATTCCTTTTTATATTTCAAGGGCCTCAAAGGATCTCCAGCATTTATGAAAGGAAGGCTCCTTTCATTTTTAAAACTGCCATTTTTGAATTATTTCCTGTAATTTCCTGCAACTTTTCCTGAATGCTCTTCATGCTTATCATCAGCCGCACAAGTTACTTTCTTCATATTTTCCTATCATAAACATAAATATAAATATTATTGATACATGAATTTTCGCACAATTGAGAATTTACTCGTTTACACACACTTTTGATCAGTATTTTGAGGATAAATTAGTCAAAATGTGGTAGATTAACGCACAAGATAACTTCCTTTTGTGAAGTTATCACACCCTCACACCTAAACCATTTCTAGTCCCTAGCAAAGATGAAACATTACATAACATTGAGTGAGCGAATATCTACCACAATCAAGTTCCAAATAACCTTACTCTTGAACAAAACCTTTTTAGATTGGTGAAAATATCAATCATCTAAAATTTCAAACGTGCAGAGATTCATTAGTTCGATAAAGAATAAAGCTCCATGATAATTTCCTAGTGTTGTGTGTGATATTCCTTAAAGCTATCTATTCCCAAACAACTTAATTTATTAAATTTTTACATAGATAGGGGATGATGGAAAATAGACTAAGCCTTGCGTCAACTTCCACAAGAGTTTAGTAGTGGAGGGAAGATCATAAGGGCATGCAATGCGGTGAGTGAGGACTTGACAAAGAAATCTTTAACTTCAATGGTAGAAAGACACCTCCCTAGTAACCATTCTTAATTCTTCTCCCTACCATGGGTGTACCTTTCAAGCACCAATATAATTTTCTATGCCCATAGTTGGGATCATTCCGAGTAGGTGTACACACACTTAGGCCGCATGTCGCTATGACCTTAATACATACACATTTTTTTAGTATGCTCATAGTTGGGATCATTCCAGATATGTATGCATATCTAGGCCGCATGTCACTATGGCAATTTTTTTAACCAAAATGTTTTTCACTTATGGTCACAGTTGGGATCATTCCAAGTAGGTGTACACATACTCGGGCCACATATCACTATGACATCTTTACTCAATCATTTTTTTTAAACACCCAAAGAAGGAAGAATCATTAAGAAGTAACTAAGGACTATGGATTAGGACATAAAGTAACTACGTAGACTCAATGCGTTAGCATACAACATCGGCTCAGTTATTGTTCATCCCTCACCTACTATGTTTGGAAGTTAATAAGGTTCTTTTGTAGGACACAAATACTTTAAGGAATATAGTGCATAGGGGAAATCAAAAGTGGAGTTCTAATATATCTTACTAACTTCCAAAGCAAGATCAAAATATTTAGGTGTTGATAAATCTATCAATCATATAAAATTGCATTGTTTGAACTAAGAGCAAGTATTGTTTTGCAGTGAAAATTTTCTAAGTTATTCGCCACTCATTGGTGAGAGTTAAGGCACAGATTCACCCTCACACCTGAACGTTTGCTAGCCCCTAGCAAATGAGTGTCATTTAGAATTAAAATGCGATGTACAAGGTGAACAGATAGGACCACGAGTGGTGCAAATATATGAAATTAATATCAGGAAATACGATACTCCCCTTAAATATGTTGACTGATGGATCGAACCCATATGAGCCTTGTCAACGAATTATATCACTGTAGGGAACAGTTGAAAAGCTTATTGCGGCGATGAATCCACAAGTGATCTGCATAACACAGTACACCACTCCAAAACCAACTAGTTGCATAGTGTAGATCAGTCAACAAAATTAAATCATAAACAAACAATAATCATCAGAGCAACTAGTTAATGAACGAATTAATCTCCAAAACAGACAACCATCACCTCCAAAATCACACAGGTCATTAACCATGTATATAATGAGCGTAAAACAAAACATATTGTGTCTCAATGCATCTAGTCATGAATTAAGCATACAGTTCATAAGTCATTGGGCCACTGATAATCATCCAAGTCCAAATATCAAAACATCTAGTCATAGCAAATTAATTAACATGTGTAGACAAAAGCATAGCTAATCATAAATCCAGCCATAAAGCAGAAAACTAAATATCCAAACAACGCACAGGGTGTATTAAATTAAACTAACAGTAGCAGATTGTTCGCATTTGTAACACCCTCTATCAGTCGCATAGCATATAGCAGTAGGTCCGGCCGGGGCCCGACGCCATATACCACAGACAGACCGGGTGGGTACTTATGGAAACCATCCAACCAATCTCAACGTCCTACACAGAGCATTCTAGCGGAAGCAGTTTATAAAAGTTGTAACAAAGAATCCAGCATTAGAGCCCGAATGTCCACTAGTACAAATTAGGAATGTTATACAAAAATACCCAAAACAAGCCTTAAGGCCTTACAAAATGTTTTACTTTAAATTACATGTTTTACAAACCACGACACGCAGGCCGGTCACACATGAATAAAGCAGTAAACACTTCCACTTGGGCCTTCGAGGGCCGGCTTTGCAAAAAGGGCTTTAGCCCGCTATTGACCGCTTGGTCCAGCTGCACTTGCAAGCAACAAACCACCGCACGGTGGCAAAACAAGGCAACGGTCAGCAATGCTGACCAAATTATAATGATCCCGCCCCCAACTCGGGGCGGCGATGCTCCTTCCCTGCATTTCATTAGCATAAGCGAGCAATTTAAATATAGCCATTTCATCACAGACGTTGGGTCGCTCGGCCACACGCCCCGTGCACTCAGGGCACATTCTCGGTGAACCGGTCGATGTCACGTCAGTTAAAGCCATTAACATTCCGGACTCACCACCGCCACTTAGACGGCCAAACATATGAGCAATTGTCTTCCCGGCATGGGTCACGTCAATTAAAGCCATTGACCGCCGAAGACTCGCATCTATGCCAACGGCAAGTGCCACGTAACCTTAGGTCTCTTTAACCTGAACGACATAGATATGGGTACGGTTCCATCTAACCCGTGCTCACGTCGCAACGACAATTTAAGCCATTTGCGCAGGTCAAACTTCTCCCGAGTCTCATTTTCGTCACATAATTTCACATAACTCGGTTATGTTCAAGTTGGCTCTCAGGCCTCCATGTTGGCAAGATCTCGTATCCGCCCAGTTTTCCGGGTGCACCTTTGGGTTAGTCCCCAAGGCTCCCTGCTGCAACCTACCGCGTAGAAAACCCGAAAACAAACCATAGCACATAGTCTTCTCCGGCATTTATGCTATGCAACATCACCGATCCAGACCAACATGTCCGGGTAGGCTTCACACATCATGCCTATGTCCGTTCTCGCTTACGGACTCTAAACAACGGGGACTTCACATATCTACCCGAAGGAACGCCTCCAACTCTCCGCAAACTCGCGAGAGCGGGCTTCCTATGCAAAGAAAGAGAGCTACTCATGCTCAAGATGAGGATCATTACCCTTGCGTTCCTCTTTGGCGCCATTGAAAAGTAATCGGATGAAAACCACTGCACTAGCGTTGCCTCCGTGGATCCAGAGTCAGCTCGCGATTTGGAGCTTCGAAGCTCCTCCAATGGCGGGATCTAGCTCCTTCTTCCACCCTTGGCTCTCCTCTCTCTCTAAGGTTTTAGAAAGATGAAACTTAAGAAAAGTGAGGGTTTTCCAAGTCCAATCACGGGTATATCCCTTCAGGAACATCCCCCAGCCGTTGGATCTCAAAACAAGGAAACAAACGGCTTTGATTCGGGGCTGAAATGCCCAATCTGGACCGAACACGGTCTGGCACACGCCCGTGTCCAGGGCCGTGTGCCTCATTCGCCGTCAAAATCGAATCACCTGGAACCTCACACGGGTATCGAACATGCCCGTGTTCGAGCTGACACGCCCGTGTTCCACCTGACACGGCCGTGTGGCCGGCCATGTACCCCATGATTTTTCCCCAAAATCAACCCGAGCACTGCACGGGTTCTAGGACACGCCCGTGTCCCTACCCGTGTCACCTCAACACGCCTGGACCCCAGGCCGTGTACACGGTCTCGACACATCGTCGAGCGAAGATCTTCGACCTGATAACACGACCTTGGACATGCCCGTGTCCTAGGCCGTGTGCCTTGTCTCGACACCGTGTCGAGACCAAAGTGTCGACTTCGCGGGATGAGTGTCGACACGGGTTGACACGCCCTGCGACACGCCCGTGTCGCAGGCCGTGTGCCATGTCTCGACACATTGTCGACACCAAAGTGTCGACTTCGCGGGATGAGTGTCGACACGGGTTGACACGCCCTGCGACACGCCCGTGTCGCAGGCCGTGTGCCATGTCTCGACACATTGTCGACACCAAAGTGTCGACTTCCCGTCTCAGTGTCGACACAGGCTGGACACGCCCTGGGACACGCCCGTGTCCCAGGCCGTGTGCCTGCAGCCAGAACCCAAACTGGCCCAAAACGTCCCCCTTTGCTCCCTTTAAGTTTCGGGGCGTTACAACTCTACCCCTCTTAAAAGAATTTCGTCCACGAAATTACATAAAGGAAGGACATGCACAAAACCAAAATTTGTACCTGAGCGGAACAACCCCGGCTACTCGTCAAGCATAGTCTGCTCTCGCTCCCAAGAGAGCTCCTCACGACCGCAATTGTCCCACCGGACCTTGACCATCCTGATCTCTTTATTGCGTAGCCGCTTGACCTCCGAGTCCTCAATCCGCACGGTCTTGACCTTTGTCGTTAGCCCACTATCCACCGGCACTTGATCAACCGCTATCACTTGTATAGGCTCTTGCACCGCCTTCCAAAGCACCGAAATGTGGAATACATCATGTAAACCACTAAGCTCCACTGAAAGCTTCAATCAATAGGCCGCTTCACCAACTCGCTCGGGAACCTCGAACGGTCCAAGGTACCTCGGGCTTAGCTTTTCAATCGTCGCACCCGCGAGACACCCTTGAACGGCTTGATCTTTAAGTATACATAATCGCCCACAGCGAACTCCACGTTCCTGTGCTTGGCATTATAGTACTTTGCTTGCCAGTCCTGAGCGATAAACAACCTCTCCCGAATGGTTCTCACCAAAGAAGTAGCACCCTCCACTTCCGATCGCTTATACAACTTTGACTCACCCGTTTCCAACCAAGACAACGGCGTGCGATATTTTCTACCATATAAGGCCTCTAAAGGCGCCATCTGAATACTCGCTTGGTAGCTATTGTTGTATGCGGACTCCACCAAATAAAGGTGGTCTACCCATTGCTTTCCAACATCCAAGACACACATGCGAATCATGTCTTCCATGGTTCTATTGACCCTCTCGGTCTGCCCATCCATTTGTGGATGGAAGGCTGTGCTGAATTTCAGCCTTGTTCCCAACCTTTGCTGCACAAGCCTCCAATCATTGGACGTGAACCGCCAATCACGGTCACTCACGATGCTGCGGGGCACACCATGAAGCCGTACTATGTTATCCACATAAAGCTTTGCCAGCTTCTCCATCGGATCATCCTTCCTATGCGGAATAAAATGCGACACCTTCGTTAATCGATCAACAACCACCCAAATGGCGTCGTTCCCCTTTTGCGACCTTGGCAAACCGTGCACAAAGTCCATAGAGATGTCGTCAAATTTCCACTCCGGAATAGGCAAGGACTTAAAAAATCCTCCCGGCTTTTGGCACTCCGCCTTTACCAAGGCGCACGTTTGGCACTTCGCTACGTATAGCGCCACATCCTTCTTCAAGCCCGGCCACCAAAACAGTTTCTTCACATCTCGGTACATCTTCATGCTCCCCGGGTTAATCGAGTACTTGGTATGGTGTGCCTCGTACAACAACTCCACCCGTAACTTACCCACACCTGGGACGCACAGACGACCGTCTTTCCAAAGTAATCCGTCCTCCACGACGAATTGGGAATTTGACCCATCTAGAGCCTCTACCATGACCTGCTTCATATGATCATCCATATCCAAAGCCTGCCGAATACGATCAGCCAGGTCATATTGGACTTCAGTCCAATTCAGAACTGCTTCAGTTCTTGATTGTCTGTCAACACCAACAATCTCCAACGCCTCCAACTCTCGCGTCAACCGCTCATCCTGCCCCGATAGTCAATTGGCTTTAGCTGGGGCTTGGTGACTCAACGCAGCTACGACCGCACTCCCTTTACCAGGCACATAGTGGATCTTGAATGTATAGTCACCCAAGAACTCCATCCATCTATGCTACCGCATTTTCAGCTCCTTCTGATTAATCAGACACTTCGCGCTCTTACGACCGATGCAGAGATCCATTTTCCCCATCGTACAAAATTATGCCTCCACAACTTCAAGGCAAATCTCACTGCCACTACCAACAAGTCATGGACCGGATAGTTCCTCTCGTGCACTTTTGGCTGTCTTATGCCATAAGCTATTACACTTCCGTGTTGTAGTAGCACGCAACCCGAACCGCTGCCCGAAGCATTGTTATTAACTCCCATAGCCTCTGGGTCCACTCGGCGAAGTCAGCGCAAGCGGCATGGTCAACCGACATTACAACTCCTCAAAAGCTCGCGCGCACTTCGGTGTCCAAAAGAACTTCTGCTCCTTCCTCGTCAAAGTAGTGAGGGGTAACGCTATCCGTGAGAAGTTCTCTACGAAGCGCCTGTGATAGCCGGCAAGCCCCAGAGAGCTCTGGACTCCCGCTATCGTAGAAAGTTCAGGCCACTCCCATATCGCAACAATCTTCGCCGGATCCACTGCAATACCATCCTCACTCTGCAAGTTCACCAAAACGTCGTTGATGAAGACGTTCACAAAATGGTCCAAGTACTCACTGAAGGTCCTGTTCATCGCATCCATGAACACCGACGGCGCATTGGTCAGCCCAAACGGCATGACCGTAAACTCATAACGCCCGTATCTTGTACTAAACACTGTCTTCGGGATATCACCCTCCCTTATTCGCAGCTGATAGTACCCAGCCTTGAGATCCAACTTCGAGTACACTGTCGACCCGACTAACTGATCAAAGAGATCATCAATCCGGGGATCAGGTACTTGTTCTTCTCTGTCAGCTTGTTTAACTCTCGACAATCAATACATAGCCTCAAGCTTCCGTCCTTCTTCTTAACAAAGAGGACCGGTGCGCTCCAAGGCGAGGAACTTGGGCGCACATACCCTTGCTCCACCAACCCTAGCAGTTGAACTTTCAGCTCCGCCATTTCCTTAGGCGCTAGCCGATAAGGAGATCGTGACATAGGCTTTGCACCTGGCACTAGCTCGATCGTAAAATCTATCTCTCGCTGAGGCGGGGCTCCAGGAAGATCTGCGGGGAACACATCAGGGTATTCCGATACCACTGAAATGCAATCCAACGCGGGCTTCGGCTTTGCAACCTCCACTAGTGTAAAGAACAGTTCTGCAACAGCACGAACCGCCTTCACCACCTGAAGAGCGGCCATCAACGTCTTGCTCGACCTCTTTGAGCTCGTAAGGGTCGTCTCACGACTTGCTCCCAAGTTGACTTCCTTGCTACCGCAGCCTATGTAGGCTTGCTGCTCCGAGAGCCAGTCCATGCCAAATATAACGTCAAACTCCACCAACGGAATTAACGACGCTTGCAGATCGTACTCCTAATTCCCAAACCACAAACTAAGAGCAACGAATTCTACCCTCGCAGATTGAGCACCATTGGACTATAACACATCCAATTTATCTCTTTCCACCGAAGGAGGTACTCCAAGGCACAAACAAATTCCTAATAAAGGAATGCGAAGCTCCCTAAACGAACGGGGCTCTCGCAAATAAAATATAGTCATAACAAGGCTTAGCACCAGTAGTTCTAAGCTAACACGCACAAGGGCGGCAAGTGTTTACGACAAAACTATCTTTAAACCATACCTGTCGTCGCAACGACGTGCTTCCTCCGGGGTTTTAGGCACTCACGGGCATAATGCCCCGGCTCCCCACAGTTGTAACATGCTCCCGGGGTTTGGCTTATAGTTGCCCCCGAAGCTCTGAAAGGAGGGACTAGACCCAAAGTCCTAGCCTTCTTGCACCACTTTCGATATACAGACTTTGAGGTGTTCGGCACTTTGAATGCCGCTTTCTTTGCACTAACGTCCTTGACTGCTCCTGAGCTAGCTTTCTTACCCTTCTGAGCACCATTCCAACAGTCTCGGGCAAAGTTCCCTTTCTTTCCACAGGTAAAACATGTGTAAGTAGCTTTGCTAGTCGATGTTATAGCCCCTTTGTCCAGCACTCCAATGGATGCAACTCTTATGGGGCTTGCATAGTTCGATACCATGGGCGCTGGCATCGGGAGGGTCTTCCTCAAATCTGCCTCCAAAGATCTAGCTGATTCCACCAAGGCTCGGAATCCCAATAACTTTGGTCCTAGCAGTAGGACTCGTAACTCGGCGCGTAGGCCATTATAGAATCTATCGACTGTAGCTTGCTCATTATCCAACTCAAAGCATGGGTAGCGACTTATCATAAGAAATGCTTGCAAATATTCCTCAACTATGTGCGCTCCCTGCACTAAATGCATATTCAGCTGCTGCCCCAATGGTCTACCAAAGGTCGTCTGCTGCATCACGCCCACCGGCGTTGCAGTCACAACAGGGGCGCAGGGTTGTACATTTACTCCAAGCTGTGCACCCGTCACAGCGAACACCGCTTCTACGATCCTTCTAACGGTTTCATACGAAGGAGGAGGCTCAAACACCTCACCGGGTGCACTATGCTCCTCAGAAACCGGACAGTTTAGCGGTCCAACACCACTTCTGGTCAGCTATAATGGTACAAAGCACCGTTAAGCGACCAATAAAATTGCAAACAGCAATTATAGGAACACGCAGGTTCCCCAAACACGAGTATTTTCATTCCTAAGTGGACATTCATGGGTTCTTTTGACTGTTATTACGATGACGCACACAATGTGCTCACCACCGCTTTAAAAGAATTCGGCCACGAATTCACTCTAAGCCCGACCAAAACCAGTAGTCTGATACCAAATTGTAACACCCCCTATCCGTCGCATAGCATATAGCAGTAGGTCCGGCCGGGGCCCGACGCCATATACCACAGACAGACCGGGTGGGTACTTATGGAAACCATCCAACCAATCTCAACGTCCTACACAGAGCATTCTAGCGGAAGCAGTTTATAAAAGTTGTAACAAAGAACCCAGCATTAGAGCCCGAATGTCCACTAGTACAAATTAGGAATGTTATACAAAAATACCCAAAACAAGCCTTAAGGCCTTACAAAATGTTTTACTTTAAATTACATGTTTTACAAACCACGGCACGCAGGCCGGTCACACATGAATAAAGCAGTAAACACTTCCACTTGGGCCTTCGAGGGCCGGCTTTGCAAAAAGGGCTTTAGCCCGCTATTGACTGCTTGGTCCTGCTGCACCTGCAAGCAACAAACCACCGCACGGTGGCAAAACAAGGCAACGGTCAGCAATGCTGACCAAATTATAACAATCCCGCCCCCAACTCGGGGCGGCGATGCTCCTTCCCTGCATTTCATTAGCATAAGCGAGCAATTTAAATATAGCCATTTCATCACAGACGTTGGCTCGCTCGGCCACACGCCCCGTGCACTCAGGGCACATTCTCGGTGAACCGGTCGATGTCACGTCAGTTAAATCCATTAACATTCCGGACTCACCACCGCCACTTAGACGGCCAAACATATGAGCAATTGTCTTCCTGGCATGGGTCACGTCAATTAAAGCCATTGACCGCCGAAGACTCACATCTATGCCAACGGCAAGTGCCACGTAACCTTAGGTCTCTTTAACCCGAACGACATAGATATGGGTACGGTTCCATCTAACCCGTGCTCACATCGCAACGACAATTTATGTCATTTGCGCATGTCAAACTTCTCCCGAGTCCCATTTTCGTCACACAATTTCACATAACTCGGTTATGTTCAAGTTGGCTCTCAGGCCTCCATGTTGGCAAGATCTCGTATCCGCCCAGTTTTCCGGGTGCACCTTTGGGTTAGTCCCCAAGGCTCCCTACTGCAACCTACCGCGTAGAAAACCGGAAAACAAACCATAGCACGGAGTCTTCTCCGGCATTTATGCAATGCAACATCACCGATCCAGACCAACATGTCCGGGTAGGATTCACACATCATGCCTATGTCTGTTCTCGCTTACGGACTCTAAACAACGTGGACTTCACATATCTACCCGAAGGAACGCCTCCAACTCTCTGCAAACTCGCGAGAGCGGGCTTCCTATGCAAAGAAAGAGAGCTACTCATGCTCAAGATGAGGATCGTTACCCTTGCGTTCCTCTTTGGCGCCATTGAAAAGTAATCGGATGAAAACCACCGCACTAGCGTTGCCTCCGTGGATCCGGAGTCGGCTCGCGATTTGGAGCTTCGAAGCTCCTCCAATGGCGGGATCTAGCTCCTTCTTCCACCCTTGGCTCTCCTCTCTCTCTAAGGTTTTAGAAAGATGAAACTTAAGAAAAGTGAGGGTTTTCCAAGTCCATTCACGGGTATATCCCTTCAGGTACATCCCCCAGCCGTTGGATCTCAAAACAAGGAAACGAACGGCTTTGATTCGGGGCTGAAATGCCCAATCTGGACCGAACACGGCCTAGCACACGCCCGTGTCCAGGGCCGTGTGCCTCATTCGCCGTCAAAATCGAATCACATGGAACCTCACACAGGTATCGAACACGCCCGTGTTCGAGCTGACACGCCCGTGTTCCACCTGACACGATCGTGTGGCCGGCCGTGTACCCCATGATTTTTCCCCAAAATCAACCCGAGCACTGCACGGGTTCTAGGACATGCCCGTGTCCCTAACCGTGTCACCTCAACACGCCTGGACCCCAGGCCGTGTACATGGTCTCGTCACTTCGTCGAGCGAAGATCGTCGACCTGATGACACGGCCTTGGACACGCCCGTGTCCTAGGCCGTGTGCCTTGTCTCGACACCGTGTCGAGACCAAAGTGTCGACTTCGCGGGATGAGTGTCGACACGGGTTGACACGCCCTGCGACACGCCCGTGTCGCAGGCCGTGTGCCATGTCTCGACACATTGTCGACACCAAAGTGTCGACTTCGCGGGACGAGTGTCGACACGGGTTGACACGCCCTGTGACACGCCCGTGTCGCAGGCCGTGTGCCATGTCTCGACACATTGTCGACACCAAAGTGTTGACTTCCCGTCTCAGTGTCGACATAGGCTGGACACGCCCTGGGACACGCCCGTGTCCCAGGCCGTATGCCTGCAGCCAGAACCCAAACTGGCCCAAAATGTCCCCCTTTGCTCCCTTTAAGTTTCGGGGCGTTACAGCATTGCAGGCCATCCATAAGTAAAGTAGTAGCAAAATATGAGCAGCTTAAGCATAAGTTAAACCAATGCGCATAATTGTCCAAAATCATAATAAAGTACTGGCAGATCTACGAAGGCAAAATGGCAACGCAAAACATGAAATCAGACCATCCACGCAGCTGAATTTCCTCACTCGGCACCGTCATCGTCCTCTTCCTCATCACTCTCGTCTTCATCGTCTTCATCATCTTCATCACTTGCTTCTTCGTCGACTAAGGATTGTCGGCCCCAGTAATCATCCCCACTAACATCCTCATCATCCCCCGGTTGCTTGGCTGGGTTTGTAAATGCAGGGTTTCCATGCTTGGTGCGTGCGCTCCGCAAGTAGCCATCATCATCAAAGGGGTCGAGAAAGGGTATGTTTTGATCTGAGAGCGGAAGCTGTGCATGCATCATTAGCTGACGTTGATTTTTCTTCAGCACGGCCAATTGAGCAGTAACGACGTTATGATGACATCTTTGATACTCCGTGAGATGTGTCAAACACTCCATAATCTTCGTTGTGTCTGGCTGAGCATCAACTGAATGTTGTGTAGATCGTTTCGGTTTAGTTGTAGAGGTAGAAGGCTGCAGTCCAGATGCTTCTTTGCCCAAATTACGCTCTGAAGATATTTTGATATTTGTGGAAATGACAGTGTGAGTAATGTGATGTCGCACTGGTGTAATGGTGGTTTCCTTCTCGCTCACACCGGCATTTCGACAAAGGGCTGTTATAAGAGTCGGAAACCACAACTGCCGGCCGACCTTTCCCTTCCCCTTTTCACGTATTTGATCCGCAATCAGTCGACCAACGCTTATCTTAATTCCCCGCAAAATGCAGTAAATTAGGAGTGCACGATGGAAGGATACCAAATTGAGATTCTTCGTTGGCATGATGCTGGCATTGACGAACAATAACCAAACCTTGGCTTCCCTTTTGCAGTCGTTAGCTCGCAGGATAGTATTAACCTTATTAGCCCAGTCAATGTGTGTTGGGATGGTCAAGGCTGAGGCAACATCAAGTGGAGAAACTGTTTTCTTCATAATTTCAAATATATCTTCCTCCAAGTGTGGAAGATCAAAGTATCTGTTAATGGCTTCAGCGGAGCAGTCGACCTCCTTGCCCCTCACCAACACCTTGTCATTGTTCTGGAATGGAGCATTAGCGTAAAACTCATGGACCCAGGGTAGAATGGCTTCACACCTAGGATGGCAGAAGGTTTCCCATCCTTGAGTACGAAGTTGTTCGATGTAGGTTAGGCTCCATCCACGAATTTCTATTTGGAAACCTCGCTCTAGAATGGAAGGCAGTGACCTAAGAGTCTCATAGCGCTCCAAGGCTTGATCATTAACAAATCGGACATCCTTAGTGGCCACCGACTTCCCTTTTCTCTTCGGAGCCATAGCCTAAAACAGTAGCATCTATGCTAAACGAAATCCTAAACAAAGAAGGAGGAAGTAAAAGCAAGGAGAAATCAACCACTTACCGTGCTCAGGAAGAATTGGTGAAGGACGAGATTGATCTTGCCATATCGTGCAGGAAGAGCGTGAAGGAGGAGTTCCCAGGCGCCGCCGATGTGTAGAGGAGTTGTCGGCGAGCTCGCGATGCGTCGCGCCGCGCCAGAAACCCCGCTCGCGTTGCTCCTTTCCGGAATCGCCGCGTGCTGGAAGCGCCGCTCCCGAAGCGTCGACTAGGGTTTATGAGAGAATCGGGGTTGAGAATGACGATCAGGAGGCAAAAACGGTTTTAATTTAAATTGTAAATACGGAACTGGCGTTGGTTCAGTTGAACCGGGGATTACGCGTGAAGTGAAGACAGGGGGCAGAAAAAATTATGTTGCAACATCATTTCGATGTGTTGCAACAATTTTTTCCTGCCCAACAACACGCGGGATCCTAGTTTTTTTTTGTTTTCCTTTTTTTTATGTTAACTAATTCGTATATATTTTATATATATATTGTTTTTGAACAGATTTTTTTTTCAAAACTCAATAATAATAATAAAAAACGCGACTGAAATCTCTTAAAGCACTTGAATAAGAACATGAAGGCTAATTAAAATACGACTAAAAATTGGGTTGCCTCCCAAGCAGCGCCTGATTTCAAGTCCCGGCAGGACTTTGCCGACTAAATGATTTGCGTCATTTCAGATGAATGAACGACACCAGTCGTTCATTATCGCTACATCGAAAGATTTTCAATCGTTCTCCACTAACTTTAAATTCAGAATTATCTTGTTCATTCGCGATGGTGACTGCGCCGTACGGATGGACTTCCTTTACTCGGAATGGTCCCGACCAACGACTCTTAAGTTTTCCGGGAAAAATTTTTAGACGGGAGTTGAATAGTAATACCAATTGCCCGGGTTCGAATTGTTTTCCGCTCAAACGTTGGTCATGCAATTTCTTTGTCCGTTCCTTATAAATTCTAGCACTCTCATACGCATCCATTCTTAATTCTTCTAACTCATTGAGTTGAAGGAGTCTTTTTTCACCTGCATTTTGAAAATCATAATTTAACTTCTTAATAGCCCAAAACGCACGATGTTCTAGTTCAAGGGGTAGATGACAGGCTTTCCCATATACTAGCCTATAAGGGGTTAGACCAATCGGAGTCTTATATGCAGTCCGGTAAGCCCATAAGGCATCATTAAGCTTTTGGGATCAATCCTTACAATTAAAGCTAACCGTCTTTGCAAGAATTATTTTTATCTCCCGGTTAGACACTTCCGCTAGACCATTTGTTTTAGGATGATACGTTAATGCTACTTTGTGTGTGACGCCATATTTCCTTAATAACGTAGCGAATGAATGGTTACAGAAGTGACTACCTCTGTCACTAATGATAGCCCTAGGTGTGCCGAAACGATTGAATATATAATTCTTTAGAAAGTGTAAAACCACCTTAGCATCATTCTTAGCGGTGGCTATGGCTTCGACCCATTTAGAAACGTAGTCTACGGCAAGAAGGATAAACATATTACCGTTCGAGTTCACGAAAGGTCCCATGAAGTCTAATCCCCAAATATCAAAAAGCTCAACTTCTAAGATTGTGTTCAATGGCATCTGTTAGAAAGTAGCGAAAAGAAGCGAAAAGTAGAGAACAAGCGAATAAACTTTTGAATAATTGAAATTTTATTATCCAAAAAAGATATCATTTACAAAGATATGACCTCCCTTATATAGAATGGAGGAGATAAGAAAGAGAGTATACAAATAATGTGGGACTAAACATTTACAGTACTGAGCGGCTAGAATAAGGGTGACCGCACAGGCCGCGCGGTTTAATACTTCAACACTCCCCCTCAATCTGGAGCATAGATATCAATCATGCCCAGCTTGTCACAAATGCGGAAGAAGGAAGTAGAAACCGGCTTGGTGAAGATATCTGCCAACTCCTTGTCAGAGGTGACAAAAGGAGTACAAATCTGTTTCTTCAAAATCTCTTCCCGAATGAAGTGACAGTCAACCTCTATATGCTTTGTTCGCTCATGGAAGACCGGATTTCTGGATATGTGTATAGCGGCCTTGTTGTCACAGAACATAGGGAGAGGACAGTCATATACCTCGCCCAGGTCAAGCATGAGAGCCCGCAACCACTTTAACTCACACGTGGTTGACGCCATACTCCGGTATTCTGCTTCGGCACTGGATCTGGAAACAACAGACTGTTTCTTGCTCTTCCAACTCACGAGATTACCTCCAACAAAGGTACAAAAACCTGATGTGGATTTACGATCGCCTTTGTCATCCGCGTAACTTGAATCTGAGTAGGCCTCAACCCTCAGATGACCATTCTTCTGAAAGAGTAACCCTCTGCCCGGTGCTGCTTTGATATACTCTAAAATCTTCAGGGCGGACTGAAGATGGCACTCCCTGGGAGCTTGCATAAACTGACTGACCTTGCCTACAGCATAGGCGATGTCGGGTCTAGTCACCGTGAGATAGATGAGTTTGCCTACCAAACGTCTGTACCTTGTGACATCAGATAGAAGAGGCGAGTCATCCGTCCACGTTTTGTCTTCTCCAACAGCCATGGGAAAACGAGCTGGTTTGGCACCTGTCAATCCTGCTTCTCGTTGAAGATCAAGGGCATACTTCCGTTGAGAGAGAACCAAGGAGTCAAGTTTCCGAGAGATTTCTATCCCCAAAAAGTATTTTGGGGAGACCATATCCTTTGTGACCAAGTGCTGACGGAGGTGCTTCTTCGTCAAGTCCACCCCATCTCGGTCATCGCCAGTAAGGAGAATATCATCCACATATACGGCCAAAACCACCAGTCCCGAGGCCGTTTTGCGAATGAATAAGGAGTGATCGGCCGAACTCCTTTGAAAGCCGATGGTAGCCACAATACCACTGAATTTGTCGAACCATGCCCGAGGGCTCTGCTTTAGGCCATAAATGGCCTTCTTCAAATGACATACACGTGTCTCCCCCTGAGCAACATACCCAGGAGGTTGCTCCATATAGACGTCCTCCTGAAGATCTCCATAGAGAAAGGCATTCTTCACATCAAGCTGGGAAATAGCCCAAGCCCGGTTAACAGCCACAGAAAAGAGAACCCGGATGGTGCTGAGGCGAGCAACCGGAGAGAAGGTATCAAAGTAATCAACGCCGTAAGTCTGAGTGAAGCCCTTGGCCACCAGCCGGGCTTTGTAGCGATCCACAGTGCCGTCGGGGCGAAACTTCATAACGAAGACCCAGCGACAGCCAACCACATCAGTGCCCACGGGAGGAGGAACCAGGGTCCAGGTACCCCGTTCAGTAAGAGTAGCCATCTCCTCATCCATGGCAGACTTCCAATGAGGGAGAGCAAGAGCCTCCTGGTAGGTACGGGGAGTAGAAGTAGCAGAGATAGCCAAGGCAAAACACCTGCGAGAAGGAGAAAGCTGATCATAGGAAACAACAGCCGTGAGCGGGTGTTGAGTACACTCCCGCACCCCTTTGCGAAGGGCAATGGGAACATCCAGGTCAACGGGAGCGTCGGCGACGGGAGCGTCAGCGACCGGAGCGTCCGTGGCGGAGAAGGCTGGCCCGGGACTAGAGAGAGACGGCAGCGGAGAGGAGGGTGGAGGGGTGGGTGGGGAGACGGACTGGGAAGGAGTGGGTGGAGGAGGAGACGGAGGTGGGAAAACGTGGAGAGGTGTGGAAGGAACGGAGATATCAGAAGGAAGAGAAGAGGGAGGAGAGAAATAGGAAGCATTTTCGAAAAAAGTCACATCTGTGGAGACAAACTGCTTGCGGAGAAGAGGGTCAAAGCAGCAATAGCCTTTTTGAGTGGTAGAGTACCCCAAAAAGACACACTTGGTGGAACAGGGGGAAAGCTTGTCGCGGGTAGAGGAGGGAGCGTGAACAAAGGTCGTACAGCCAAAGACACGGAGAGGAAGAGGAAAAGGTTCCTGGTGGGGGTAGAGAAGGGAGAAGGGAGTCTGGCCGTGGAGAACCGCGGAGGGAAGACGATTGATGAGATAGCAGGCGAGGAGCACAGCGTAGCCCCAGTAGGAGCGAGGGACGTGCATCTGCGTCATGAGAGTACGCGCAACATAGAGTAGGTGACGGTTTTTACGCTCTGCCACCCCATTCTGCTGGGAGGTGTAAACACAAGTCGTTTGATGAAGGAGGCCATGTTGGTGAAAGAACGCGGAGAACTCATGAGTCAGATACTCCTTGGCATTATCAGAACGTAAGACTTTAATAGAAATAGCAAATTGAGTCTTGATCATAAAGTAAAATGATTGCCAAACAGAAAATAGTTCAGAGCGATCTTTTAACAGATACACCCAGGTACATCGAGTAAAATCATCGATAAAAGTGACAAAATAGGAACTGCCCCGACCAACTGTGAGGGTAGGAGCAGGACCCCATACATCAGAATGAATAAGATCAAAAATGCGAGAGGAGCCACGGCCTTGCTTCGGTGGGAAGGAGGAGCGATGATGTTTGCCAAGCTGACATGCATCACAGTTGAGCGGAGAACTGGTAGGAGGTAAGTGGGGCAGAAGCTGGCGAATATGCCGAGGAGGAGGATGTCCAAGACGAAGATGCCACTGAAGGAGATCGGTGGAGGAGGAGTAGGCAGATAGAGCGGAAACATCGTCGAGGAAGTAGAGGCCGCCGCTCTCAGTCCCAGTAGCAATCGTCCGCTGGGTCCTCGGGTCCTGAAAAGAACAAGTAGTGGGAGTGAACAAGACGGAGCACTGAAGTTACCGGCATAAAGTAGTAACTGATAACAAATTGCACGGGAACTTCGGGACATAGAGGGTATCCTCCAAGCAAAGCGATGGAGTGAGTTGAACCATGCCCGTCCCATGAACCGGGGACGGGGAACCATCCGCCACACGAACTGGGGGTAAGCGGTCATGGGTCTCAAGACGGGAGAAGCAATGAGGGTTGCCCGTCATATGATTTGTGGCACCGGAGTCAATCAGCCATTTACCTTGGGTAACGACGTGGGCACTACCTGACGTCGTGGCCACAGAGGCAGACGACCTAGAAGAGGCGGAGGCCGAAGAAGGAGCATCACCGGAAGGGCGAAGATGAGGATGTTTCTGCCAGCAGCGGTCAACAGTATGGCCAGTACGACCACAGTGAGAGCAGAGGAACCGGGATGAACCCCGTCCGCCAGAGGAGCCGCGGCTACTAGGGCCCCCCCCCCTCTGAGCTTGGTGAGCAAAGGAGTCCTGGGAAGGGGGAGAGGCCAACAGAGGTCGCTGGAGGAGCGAAGTAACAGCTGCAATACGAGCCGCAGTGGCATCCAAAGTAGGAGATTCCGCCTCACCCAAGATCTGCTGGCAGATCATATCATAAGAGTCGGGAAGACGAAGAAGATAACAAACAACCAGGAGTTCCTGGAAGTGTTTGTGCTGGTCGGCCAAGTCCGCGGAGAAGGGGCGATTCTGGAGGATTTCAGCACCAAGAGCCTGAACCTGCTGATAAGCCGCAACCGGCGACATGGAAGGGCGGGCGAAGAGGTCCGCATAGAGAGTATAAATGCGGGACGTCTGGCCTCCCTTAGAATAGAGAGCAGCAAGGTGAAGCCAGGCGGCCTTCACCGTCTCATCATGGCGAATGACGGGAAGGCACTCATCAGAAAGGCTGTTGGCCAGCCAGGTGCGGACAAGAGCATCACTCGCATCCCAGTCATCAAACTTAGGAGAGGTGCGAGGAGGAGGGTCATCGGTGAGGTGATGACGCTTGCGTTGAGAACGAAGGAGAAAGGTGAAAGAAACGCTCCAATCGGGATAGTTGGAGCCAACAAGCTTGGAAAGGGTGTCAAGGTTGCCCGAAGGAGGAGGAGGAGAAGGAGCTGCAGGAGTAGTGGTGAGACCGGAGGTAGTCATAGAATCCCGGCAAGCAGAAGAAGCCGCACGAACAGTAGCGGTTAGAAAATAGAAGAAGCCGCGCGAACAGTAGCGGCTAGAAAGAGGTCAAAGGCACAACGGGGAAGAGGTCGCGCGGACTGCAAAGGCCGAGCGAACAGAAGAGAGGAGAAGAGCAGGTGACCGCGACCAAGATGCGGGTGAGAAAGGAACAACCCGCACGGTCAGGCAGATCACAGCAGCAAACCGCGAGTAGAGAGACAAGACACGCGGACAGAGACAGACCGCAACGACTAGGAAGTCGGAGAGGCAAGAAAGAACAAGGAGTGCGGCGACAAGGAAACAGGTCGCTGCGACAAAGAGCAGTAGGAGAAGAGAACCAAGAAGAAGCAAGCCGCGCGAACAGGGCAGCGGACAGAAACAAGCGGATAGAAACAAGCCGCGCGGACAGAAGAGAAGGCAAGTCGCGAGTCAAGTCGCAGAACGCGGAAAACAAGTCGTGAACAACAGAGAGCGCACAGAATCAGGAGGAAATGACCGTGTGCTCTGATACCATGTTAGAAAGTAGCGAAAAGAAGCGAAAAGTAGAGAACAAGCGAATAAACTTTTGAATAATTGAAATTTTATTATCCAAAAAAGATATCATTTACAAAGGTATGACCTCCCTTATATAGAATGGAGGAGATAAGAAAGAGAGTATACAAACAATGTGGGACTAAACATTTACAGTACTGAGCGGCTAGAATAAGGGTGACCGCACAGGCCGCGCGGTTTAATACTTCAACAACATCGACTCGTTTTTCTTAATATTTTCGTTTCTTTGGCACCGGTCACATTGACTTACAAATCCTTTTGCATCTCGGAATAGAGTCGGCCAATAAAACCCCGCTCCTAAAACATTCATCGTTGTTCTGTCCCCCTTAAAGTGGCCTCCATAAGGTGAGTTGTGACATTTGTCCAACACGGCTCGCATTTCCTCCTCCGGGATGCAACGTCTAACAACCCCATCTGCTCCAATTCTGAACAAAAATGGCTCATCCCATAAATACGAGCGTACCTGATGCAAAAACCTCTTCTTTTGCTGATATGATAAATCAGGTGGGAAGATTCTACTAACAATATAATTCACGTAGTCTGCATACCAAGGTATGCATTGTTCGGTCATGGCCAACACCCACTCATCAGGGAATCTTTCATTAATCTCTGATCGCAATAGTGGATTAGAACATTCAATCCTAGAAAGATGATCCGCCGCCGGATTATCTACCCCCTTCCGATCCTTAATTTCTAAATCAAACTCCTGCAGCAACAATACCCATCGAATCAATCGAGGCTTAGTATTCTTCTTCTCCATAAGATAGCGAATAGCTGCATGGTCGGTGAATGCTATCACTTTGGTGCAAAGAAGATAAGACCTAAACTTCTCAAAGGCAAACACGATAGCTAGTAGTTCCTTTTCAGTTGTGGTATAATTTATTTGTGCCTCTATTAAAGTATTACTAGCGTATGCTATAGTTTGAAAGACCTTCTCCCGCATTTGCCCCAAAACAGCCCCAACGGCGTAGTCGCTTGCATCACACATCAATACAAAGGGTTTTTCCCAATCGGGGGCCACTATAATCGGTGTCGTAATCAATCGTGTCTTTAATTGAGTGAATGCATCTAAACACTCGTCATTAAAGTCAAATTTCACATCATTTCCTAATAACTCACTTAAAGGCTTGGAGATTTTGGCAAAGTCTTTAACGAACCTTCGGTAGAATCCCGCATGGCCTAAGAAACTTCTTAACGCTTTTACATTTTTGGGAGGAGGTAATTTTTCAATCACCTCAACCTTGGCCCTATCCACTTCCAACTCGTCTATAGATACACGGTGTCCAAGGACGATGCCTTCCTGTACCATAAAATGGCATTTTTCCCAATTCAGTACTATGTTGGTCTCCACACAACGAGCAAGCACTCTCTCCAAACACAACAAGCAAGCATTGAATGTTTTTCCAAAGATGGAAAAATCATCCATGAAGACCTTTATGCCATAGTCAATAGGATCCATGTCTTGTTCTATAAGATCCGCCATTATTGCAATTATGCAACGTTGGAACGTGGCCGGCGCATTGCATAGCCCGAATGGCATCCTCCTAAATGCGAATATACCAAAGGGACACGTGAACGCTGCCTTTTTCTGATCGTCTGGATCAACCGTTATCTGATTGTAGCCGGAATATCCATCTAGGAAACAGTAGAACTCATTTCTGGTTAATCTATCAAGAATCTGATCTATGAATGGTAACGGGTAGTGATCCTTCCTAGTCGCTTTGTTTAATCTACGGTAGTCGATACAGATACGTCATCCTGTGATTGTTATTGTGGGGACTAATTCGTTCTTGTCATTCATAACTACGGTCGTCCCTGTACACAGTGGATGGGTGACACCCATGAACTATTAGATATAGGGTAAATGATTCCTGCATCCAACCACTTAATGATCTCTTTTCTTACCACCTCCTTCATAGGAGGGCTAAGACGACGCCGAGGCTCGATAGATCCCTTACAAGATTCCTCTAGAAGGATTTTGTGCATACACAAGGAAGGGCTAATGCATCGAATATCGGGTATTGTCCACCCTATGGCTAACTTATATCTTTTCAAAATGTCCAATAGTTTATCATGCTCCTCTGGTAGTATTCTATCATTCACTATTACCGGAAGTGTATCATTTTCTCCTAGATATGAATAGGACAAATGCTCGGGAAACGGTTTTAACTCTAAGATGGGCGGGCAAACCGTAGAAGGTTTGTCCGCTAAAGACCGTTCAGTCATATCTAGGGGTTCTGCCCTATGAAATGACACCAAGCGTTTCTCACACACTTGAAAGCACTCTTCACCTTATCCTTTAGTAGATTCTACTTCTTCATGACTAACCTCGTCAGATTGCACTTCCTCAACTTCTACCTCATCCATCAAAATTCTTATCTCCTCTTCTATACTCGAAGCATTCCTCTCACTATTTTGCTCATAGTCATAGAGTGAAATATTGTTTACCACCTCCATCTCATCTTCCTTCTCACTAGGGAATTTCATGGCATTAAGAACATTAAAAGTTATTTGTTCATCGTTGACTCTCATAGTCAACTCCCCTTTGTGGACATCTATTAAAGTTTTTCCGGTTGCTAAAAAGGGTCTGCCTACAATTAGTGGGATCTCCTTGTCTTCTTCCATATCCAAAACTACAAAGTCCGCCGAAAAGTCAAACTTGTCAACCTTGACAAGAACATCCTCCACTATACCCTTAGGAAAAGTGAGCGATTTATCGGCTAGCTGTAACGTTAACGAAGTTTTAGAAATGTCCCCCATGCCCAGCTTCCGTTAGATTGAAAGTGGCATCAAATTTATACTTGCTCCAAGATCACACAAAGCTTTTCCTTCAAATTGGTATCCGATAGAGCATGGAATCGTGAAACTTCCCGGATCTTTCAATTTGGGTGGAAGTTTCTTTTGCAGGATTGCACTACATTCATGGGTCAGCGCCACAGTTTCATTCGTGCCAAACTTTCTCTTTTTATTTAAAATATCTTTCATGAATTTGACGTAACAGGGCATTTGCTCTAACGCTTCAGCAAATGGGATATTAATTTGAAGTTTCTTAAATATTTATATGAATTTCTAAAATTGGTGATCTAGTTTACTCTTCCTAAGTCTTTGAGGAAATGGTGGTGGTGGATAGGTAATTATTTTTTTATCCCTTGCGGGCACCTCTACATTCTTCTCTTCTTTATTCTCTTCCACTTCTTCTAACTCTTCTTCCACACTCTTAGTGGGTACATGAACTTTGTCACTCTTTACTTCATTTTGCACCTTATCAGTTGCCATTGGATTATTATTATAGCCATTCACCAATTCCTTCCCACTCCGCAATGTGACAGCCTTACAGTGTTGGTTGTCACCTTTTGGATTAGGCGTTGTATCAGTTGGTAATGTTCCTAGAGGTCTAGTATTTAGTGCGGATGCAATTTGCCCCAATTGTGTTTCAATTAAGCGCATGGATCCTTCTAGACTAGAAAAACGGGCTTCATTATTCTTCATGGACTCTAAGATGACTTCATCGGATTATTTCCGCGAAGGTCCCGTTTGATTAGGACTGTGATATTGGTGAGGGTGACTAGAATTGTTGTTGAATAAGTGTGAAGGAGTAGACCCTGAATTATTTTTCCATGATAAATTGGGATGGTTTCTCCACTCCGGATTATAATTATTCGAGTAGGTATTATGACCTTGTTTGTACTGCCCTCCTATATAGTTAGCATCTTCGTTATGTCCTATAAGTTGGTCAATGGTTAAAGTACGACTAGTGGTGGAAGGATGAGTAACAACACTATTAACCTGTGGGTGAAATTGACTTTGGTTTAACGTCAAGGCGTCTAACCTTTTATTTATTGAATTAAATTGGGAAGTCATTTCAGCTGCAAACGAGGTTAATTGGTCCACTTGATATAACCCAGCAGTAGAAGAAGATGGCCCTTACCGGTCTATAAGTTGGTAATTATTAGAGGATAAATCCTCTAATATTGCATAGGCATCTTCTGGGTATTTATTCATAAGTGACCCTCCCGCGGCTCCATCAACTTGAATCATGGTAGCCGTTTGAAGACCATTGTAGAAGGTCCAAACTTGTTGGTGGATGGCTAAGCCATGGTGGGGACACTTACGTAGTAGCTCTTTAAAACGTTCCCATGCGTCATAAAGGGTCTCACCATTTTCTTGCATAAACGTTGATATGTCTCGCTTCAACTTAGACGTTTTAGATGGGGGGAAGTATTTGGCTAAAACTTTTTCCATCAAGAATGCCCAAGTGGTAATAGATCCATTGGGTAGGGAATTTAGACAATCCTTAGCCCTCCCCTCTAGTGAGAAAGGAAATAGACGTAATTTAATGGCTTCTTCTGAAACTCCATTAATCTTGAACGTATCACAGATTTCTATGAACGTTCTCAAATGAGAGTTAGGGTCTTCATGATCAAAGCCACCAAATTTACTATTTTGAACGAGTTGCATGACCACAGAGTCAATTTTAAAATTATTGGCCTCTATTGCAGGCCTAGCTATACTGAATTGCAACCCTCCCTGTAGAGGCATGTTGTAATCGCCACATGTTCTCCTTTGCTCAATAGGGTGCCCATTATGTTCCACCTGACCTCCTAAATCCTGACCTTCCTGATGATTATCGTCTGGATTCATAGTTGAAGATTGGTTTTGTTCTAAACGAAAAGTCTTACGATTTCTCCTACACGTCCTTTCAATCTCTAAGTTTAATGGCAATAACTCAATGGATCGAAATCTGGACATGCACTAACAGAGCATAAATAACAATAAAAGAAAAACTACAAACAACTTAAAAATTCAACAAAATTAAAGTTTGACCTCCAAATACTAGGGTTTATTAATATTGCAAGAAAATAAACAATAGATTAACAACACTTCCCCGGCAACGGCGCCAAAAACTTGATACGCCCAAAACAGGTTATGCATACTCTCGCAAGTGCACGTGTCGTAACAAGTAATAAAGTGTGAGTGAGATCGTTCCCTCGGAGAAGTGATCAACCTAAAGCTTGCAAGTACTAGCTACACCGTTCTTTAAATCCAAACCGAATGATTAAGGTGATTTTTCAAAGTAATGAAAATTCTTAATAAAAATCGAATCTAACTTAACTACGAAAATCTTTAGCAATTCTTAAACCACTTGGAGAAATTAGCCTTGTATTTCAGATTTCCTATGTGCGTCTGAATGGTGTGTAATAAATAATATTAGTTAAGAGTGTTGAAGGAATTATCATACAACGATTTTTATAGAAGAAATCCTCCTCTCTCGAATCATGGAAATCCCAACGTCCTAAATTCTCCTAGTTATTTCTAACTTAGGAGGAATGAAAGATATTGATTATCATAAAAATCGGACTGCTAGCAAAAGGAGGGAGTCTCCTCCACCCCTCTAAACTACGATGAACTAATGAGCGAATGCACTTCTCCTCTCTCGACTCTCGAAGTACAACGCAAAAGAGGAGATTTTTGGTTAAACGTTTTACACCGCTCGTCTCTCGATTCTTGCGGTGCAATAAAATGACCTTCAACCTTATATTACGCCACTCATCTCTCGATTCTCGTAACGCATCACAAGATGAAGATCAAAGCCAAAAATCTCATAAATAAATTCAAAAGTTCACTAGATAATAAATCATTCAACAAATCTCAACAACCAAGAACATACACCATAAAAAACACACATAGTACTCTCCTCATACAAGACTTGGAGATTTTAGTTCATGGCGAGAAAAGGAAAACACAAAACTATAACGATCTTACAGTTCATGTATTCAAAAGTTCAGATCTACCCTTTCTCGTGGCCGGATTCCGCTTCTTCACCGTCAAGAACCCTAAACTTGGCCTCCTCTCCAAAATGACAAAAGATGTGAAAAGATCTTCAAAATTCCTTTTTATATTCCAAGGGCCTCAAAGGATCTCCAGCATTTATGAAAGGAAGCCTCCTTTCATTTCTAAAACTGCCATTTTTGAATTATTTTCGGAATTTGAAAATTCAAATTCGCAGTTTTGTTGCAATAAATTTTAATTTGTTGCAACAAATTCTGTGTTGTCCAGAATTCAGCAAAAATCTGCTCCAAAAATTCCTGTAATTTCCTGCAACTTTTCCTGAATGCTCTTCACGCTTATCATCAGCCGCACAAGTTATTTTCTTCATATTTTCCTATCATAAACATAAATATAAATATTACTGATACATGAATTTTCGGACAATTGAGAATTTACTCGTTTACACACACTTTTGATCAATATTGTGAGGGTAAATTAGTCAAAATGCGGTAGATTAACGCACGAGATAACTTCCTTTTGTGAAGTTATCACGAACTAAGCTGCGAACGATTCTCGTGCGAACTAAGCCGCGAGCGATCCTCCTGCTAACTAAGCCGCGAGCAATCATCGTGCAAAAGGTAAGACTGCGCATGCGATTTGAATACAAAAGCTATTCACAGAACCTGTCTTTCTACGCTAGGACGTCGTCAAGGCCTTCCCCCTTACAACCAAGCCGCGATTGATCCTCATGCAAACTAAGCCGTGAGCGATCGTCGTGTGAACTAAGCCTTGAGCGATCCTCGGGCAAACTAAGCCGCGAGCTATCCTCGTGCGAACTAAGCCGCGAGTGATCCTCGTGTGAACTATACCGCGAGTAATCCTCATGCAAATTAAGTCGCGAGCGATCATCGTGTAAACTAGGTTACTAACCAGCAACAAGCACAATTACAGCCCCCATAAAGCAACACCACGAGTCAAACAACGCACATGAAAAAAGAAGAAAAAGTGCACAATCATCACAGCTACCTACATGTACATACACAAAGGTGGCAATCAAGAACCGTCAAATAATAAAGATGACATACAAACACCAGAGTAAAAAAGTAAAAAAAAAACGCAAACACACACTAATACAAAGAAATAGTGCCGCTACACATCAACCACTTCGACATCAGAGCTCTCATCGCCATAAATATCATCAAAGCTAAGGACGGACACGTCGTATCCCAAGCTCCTGCCAACAAGTCGAAAAGCCTTCGAGACTCCACGCCTGAGGGACAACTCTCTAATGTCTTAAATTTGAGGCTTCAACTCCTTGCTCCAGATCTCATCGCGAACATCCTCGCGGATCAAGCACCGATCCCGCATATAATCCAGAGACTTCATGTACTCTGCAAGACCAGCAACCTTCAACTCTGACACGCGGCTATCAGAATATAACGCCTCCACTAGGGCCTTCGCCACACAATGCTCTATCTCCAAACGGGATGTCTCCTCTTGTGCACGCTTCAGCGTCAGAGTATCCCTTTCCACAAGAGATTTCTCTACCTCCAGAGATGCTCGAGTCTCCTCCAATTCCGCCTTCAGCTCCGAACCAATCCGGCGAAATCGAGAAATGTCCCGCTCATGATCATCCTTCAGAGCAATAATAGAGCCCGCCATAGCTCGAAACCTCTCCTGGAGGGCCAAATACCCATCCTTTAAGCACACGTAATGGTCATTCCAGGTGACGACAATTTGAACCTGAGCCTCAATCTGCAAACGAAAGGAAGGAGAGAAGTCAGCACAATACAACAATAAAGAATTGCCAAAAATAACCAAGTTCACTTACCACTTCATTCATTGCCTTCAAAGAAAAAGATAGCCTTAAAGCCGCCGCCTCGGTAGGGAAAGACTTGGGAGCAGATGATCCAAGCACCTGTATCTCGGGTGGCGAACCGCCACGGCCTCCAGAAGGAGAGTCGTCAGCTAGAGAACACGAGCAAGGCGCCGCACTACTGCTACCTCGAGAAAGTACAATGGTCCTCAACTTCCGATTACAAACCAAGTATGTCTCAGTGGTCCGCCCAGAGTCTGAAGAAATGACACACCACGACAGGCACTTCTCTTCCACAAACGAAGAGATATTGAACAGACGGTTCGCCAACTCGCGAGGCTTTGAAAATATAAGCACTGGAGAAAACTCCCGCTCTCTCCCATTTTGACGAAGAAAACGATCAGGCAATGAGTTCCACAGCTCTGGCAAGCCCCAAGAGTTCCTAACATAACCAAACAAAGTATTTTCGTAGCGGCAGTCTCTCCGAATCTGAAAATCAAGCCGGCTCTTATTGCTACGAATCTCCACACACTCACCACCATCTGAACGAACATCACACCAATCTCGAAAGTAGTCCAGAGAAAGTTTTCCACCGTGTTCATGGAAAAACACGATCAACTCCATGAAGCATACTTCCCCCAAAGGAGTAAACTGAGAAATCGTCACGCTGCAGAATTTCAGAATCTCAATCACTTCCTCGCATGGAGGGAACCAGAATCCTGATCTCAAGGTGGCCACGCAGATCGTTAACCAGCCACGAGGAGGATTTTGGACTCTCTCCTCAACACATGGTTACCACACTTCAAGGTCGGCAGGCAGGCCGAACCTCTTCCTCCAAATTACAACCTGATCCTCGGTAAGAGAGGAGCGAAGACGTATTGGCCTTGTAGTACGCTTCGAGCCCTGTCACAGAAATAAAAAAAACTTTAGATTAAAAAATCTGCAAATCAAAGCCACCTGCTCCCATCGAGCACATAAAGGCACGTTGCCTAGTAAAAATTAAAATTATACGACATACCCAAGCGCACAGGAGCACCGGGCACATAGTCATGCATGGGTCCACACACAACAAGACTGACGCGTGATGAGACGCGTGCATGCCTTGGCCAGCACGCGCCTACGCAGTAGGCCGCTGCACACAGCCCCCCACACGCGGCCGCACGCGCGCACCCGCGCGCACCCGCACGCGGAAGCGCGCATGCAACCGTGCGTGCGCGGTTAGGCGCGCACTCCCGTACGTGCCCGGCTAGGCGCGCATGGCCGGGCTTGCGCCTACGCGCAAAATCGGGCTCTCACCTGCATGCGCGTCCAGATAAGCCCACTCGCGTGCGGCAAGGCGCACGCGGTAAGGCGCGCTCCCCCGTGCAAACACACTCGTACGTGCCCGCACGCTTCCTTGCACGTGCCCACATGCTTTTCTGCATGCGCCCGCACACGCATGCTCGCGTGCCGCCAAGACCGCGCGCGCACATGCGCGACCCTGGGCATGCATCCATATGCACCTTCGACTGCGCGTACACCAGCTTCCTCCTCGGGCGCGGTCATTGCCTCTCCTACATCATAATATATTCAAACAATTTTACCCGAGTTTGTAGGGTGCAAATACTCATCGTCTCAAGTCCGCCACCGCCCGCCATCGTCGCTGCCATAAAAGATGAACAAGAAAAGATCCTTGTTTTCTTCGTTTGAAGCGGTCACACACAAAAAGGAAATGGGGTGCAATTGTTGGGGATGACCCCCATTTTATAAGGGTTTAGTGTGCACATAACCACACACCCATGATCTCCACCTCCAAAGAGGTGGGATCATAGGATTGCCCACGCATGCGATCACTGCGCCTGACCCCATTACGCATAATGGGCAAACCGCTGCGAGAACCACCTTGCCTGCGGCGGGCAGCCGACCTCCTCCGCGGACACCGCCCGTCCGCCCTCTCTCACCACGCCAGCCCCGACCACCGCCGAGGAAGCGGCCGCCCGAGCCACATGTAACACTCACATCCGTTACATGTCATATAACAAAAGGTCCAGCTAGAACCCGACGCCATATACCACAGACAGTCGGAAGGGTTACCAAATGAATATTCAAACTATCCAATTAAGACTACTCGTCCTACACAGAGCATTCTAGCAGAAGCTTTTAAAGTTGAAAGAACCCAAAACTTAAATCCAATAAATATGAATGTCTACAACCACATCCACAGGAAAGAAATAATAATACACTTAAAGAAACTTGGCCTTATGGCCTTATAGAGGTTCACTTAATAAATAGTGTTTTCCATACATCGGCTCGCAGGCCGGCCACACATGACAAAAGTAAAAAACAACTATTCTTTACGGCCTTCTAGGGCCAGTACAGCAACCTGGGCTCCAGCTCGCTATATGGTACTCGGCTCTGCAGCACCTGCAAGCACATTCCACCGCACGGTGGAAAACAAAGCAACGGTCAGCTAAAAGTCGACCAAATTATAACGACCCCGCCCCTTACTCGGGACGGCGGTGCTCTTTCCCTGCATATCATTAGCCCAATAAAATAATTAAACGCAACTATACTATGCCACAGGTGTAGGCTCGCACGGCAAAACACCCCGTGCACTCAGGGCACATTAACGGTGAATCCTGACAATTCAGCGTCTTCACCACCATCCCAAAGAAGGCAATCATGTGAGCATTTAGCCTTTCTGACCACTGTCTAAGGCTCCCAACTATGCCAACGGACAGTCCCCATCTTCGGGTCTCTCGCACCGAACCACATAGCCTTGGTCTGATTCCACTTGCCCGTTGCTCACGCCGCCTAGTCAATTTAAGTCCTACGCGCGGGCTAAACTTCTCTCGGATCCCAAAATTTCCAAATAATCACATAACCCAGTTATGTTCAAGGCCGGTTCCCTGACCGCCAAGTTAGCAGAACAACAATTCCGCCCAATTTTCCGGGTGCGCCTTGGAGCTAACCTCCAAGGATCCCTGCTGCAATCTACCGCGTAGAAACCCGAAAACCCAAAGCACGGAGTCTTCTCCGGCAGATCATACAAATGCAACATCACCGATCCAGACCAACATGTCTGGGTAGGCTTCACACACAATGCATATGTCCGTACTTGCGATTCCGGACTCTATATGAAACACAAAGGGGACTATTCACATCAACCCCAAGGAACACCACGCACTCACCGCACACTCACGTGAGCGGGATTCCCTATGCAGAAAGAAAGACCTTCACATGCTCAAGTTGAGAATCGTTACCCTTGTAGTCCGCTTTGGCGCCATGGAAAAACTACACGGACAGAACTCTCCGTAACGAACTTTCCTCCACGGATCCTCTCTCAGATCTCGAAACGGTGCTCCGATGCTCCGCCGGTGGCCGGAATCCCTTCCTTCTTCCTCCTCTTTCCAACTCCTTGAGAGAGAGAATGGTTGGAGAGAAATGAAGGATTAACTCCCCTATTCCCGGCCTTAGCAGAGCAGGAAACCATCTGGGCCGTGGGATCTTAATTAAAGAAAATGAACGGCTCAGATCTGCTCAAAAATCTCCAGACCTGGGCCGAACACGGCTTGGCACACGGCCGTGTTCCAGTCCGTGTGCCTCGATCCAGGAACGATCGTCGAACGAAGAAAAGACACACGGGCTCAGACACGCCCGTGTCCAACCTGACACGCCCGTGTTCGGGGGCGTGTCACGCATAACCGCCACGGCAACGGACACGAACCAACTGAACACGGGTACTGACACGGGTAGGTACACGCCCGTGTCAAATAACACGCCAGTGTCAGGTAGCCATGTTCCTGGCCGTGTCCTTCTCGGGATGAAAATGACCAAAAACACCAGCCAGACATGGCCTTGCACACGTCCGTGTCCTAGGCCGTGTACCCCTATACAGGTACCAAAAATCCCTTTTTACGCGACGGACTCAAATACAATTTTCGGGCATTACAAATCTCCCCGACTTAAGGAATTTAGTCCCGAAATTAAGTAAAGGTACACAAATCTAAATGATACCTGAGTGGAATAACTCGGTGTATTCCTCCAAGATAGCATGCTCTCGCTCCCAAGAAAGCTCCTCCCGTCCGCAGTTGTCCCAACGGAATTTAACCATTCAGACCTCCTTGTTGCGGAGTCGTTTGACTGCAACATCTTCTTTACGTACTGGCTTGACCCTTGTTGTCAACTCATAATCAACTGGTACTTGATTGTCCGCAATGATCTGCGGAGGCTCTTACACTGCCTTACGCAACACCGACACGTGGAACACGTCATGTAGTCCACTCAATTCTGTCGACAGCTTCAATCTATACGCCGCCTCGCCAACACGATCTAGGATATCGAATGGTCCAAGGTATCTCAGACTCAGCTTCTTCAAGCGTCGAACCCGCGATACACCCTTGAACGACTTGATTTTTAGATATACCATGTCACAAACACTGAACTCCATGTTCCTATGCTTGGCATTGTAGTACTTTGACTGTCTATCCTGAGCGATCCTCAACCATTCTTGAATTGCCCGTATCACTGAGGTGGCATCTTCCACTGCTTGACGTTTATACAACTTCGATTCGCCTGTCTCCAACCAAGACAATGACGTACAACACTTCCTCTCGTACAAGGCTTCGAAAGGCGCCATTCCAATACTTGCCTGAAAGCTGTTGTTTTACGCAAACTCCGCCATGTACAGGTGTTTTTCCCACTGCTTTCCAAAATCTAGGATGCACATGGGAAGCATGTCTTCCATCGTCCGGTTGACCTTCTCGGTTTGGTCATCCGTCTGCGGGTGAAAGGTTGTACTGAACTTTAGCTTAGTACCCAACAGACTATGCACCAACCTCTAGTCATTCGATGTAAAGCGTCCATCTCGATCACTAACAATACTGCGGGGCACACCAAACAATCGTACAATGTTCTCCACATAGAGTTTGGCTAACTTTTCCACCGAATCTTCCTTCCCGTTCGAAATAAAGTGCGACACCTTTGTAAACCTATCTACGACCACCCATATGTCGTCATTTCCCTTCTGTGACTTCGGCAAGCCATGCACAAAATATATATATACGTCATCGAATTTCCATTCTGGGATGGGTAGGGGCTTCAAGAAACATCCGGGCTTCTGGCATTCCGCCTTCACCAATGCACAAGTACGGCACTTGGCCACATAAAGTGCTACATCCTTCTTCAATCCTGGCCACCAGAATAATTTCTTCATGTCTCTATACATTTTCGTGCTTCCCGGGTGGATTGAGTACTTGGTATGATGAGCCTCA
Organism: Platanthera guangdongensis; assembly: GCA_039583875.1. Lineage (NCBI taxonomy): Eukaryota > Viridiplantae > Streptophyta > Magnoliopsida > Asparagales > Orchidaceae > Platanthera > Platanthera guangdongensis. The sequence continues at coordinate 217,337,448 of CM077150.1, forward strand.
TACATCAACTCCTCCCAAAGATTATCCGCACTAGGAATGCATAGACGACCGTCCTTCCTTAGCAACCCATCCTCAACAGCAAACTGGGAATTTAACTCATCCAATGATTCATCCAAGATTTGCTTCATGCTGTCATCCTGAACCAAAGCCCACCGAACTCTATCCGCTAGGTCACACTGCACCTCTGTCCAAAATAGTTTCGCCTCAGCACTAGACTATTTGTCGACACAAGATATCTCCAAAGCCTCTAACTCATGGACCAATCTCTCATCATGTACCGATAACCAGTTGGCCTGCGCCGGAGTCCTGCGACTCAACGCATCCGTCACTGCATTTCCCTTCCCAGGCACATAATGTATTTTGAATGTGTAGTCCCCTAAGAACTCCATCCACCTACGCTGCCTCATGTTCAAATCCTTTTGGTCTAACAAGTACTTCAAGTTCTTATGATCGGTGTAAATATCGACCTTCACACCATACAGGTAGTGCCTCCAAAGCTTTAGAGCAAATATCACGGCCGCTAACTCTAAGTCGTGAACCAGATAATTCCTCTCACGAGCCTTCAATTGTCGTGAATCATAGGCTACCACTCTCCCATGCTGTAGCAGAACACAACCCAAACCACTACCCGAAGCATCACTATAGATCTCAAACCCTTCGGATCCAACTGGCGAACATAAAATAGGCGCCGTGGTCAACCGCCTCTTCAACTTTTCAAAAGCCCGTTCGCACTCCGGAGACCACGCAAACTTCTGATCCTTCCTAGTCAACGTCGTGAGTGGTAGCGCTATCCGTGAGAAGTTCTCTACGAAGCGCCTGTAGTAGCTAGCAAACCCCAGAAAACTTCGGACCTCTGCCACTGTAGTCAAAGCAGGCCACTCTCGTATCGCCACTATCTTTGTCGGATCCACAGCTATCCCTTCTCCACTGACAACATGACCAAGGAACGTTATCGAGGATAACCAAAATTCACACTTGGAGAACTTAGCATACAACTGATTCCTCCTTAACGTCTCCAACACCATGTGTAAATGGTTGTAGTGATCCTCCCCGCACTGCGAGTACACCAGGATATCATCGATAAATACTATCACAAAACGATCCAGGTACTCTCTGAACGTCCTGTTCATCAGATCCATAAACACGGATGGCGCATTGGTCAAACCAAACGGCATGACCGTGAACTCGTAATGCCCAAACCGCGTACTGAATGCTGTCTTTGGGATGTCACTCTCCCTTATCCTCAACTGGTAGTATCCAGATTTCAGATCTAACTTCGAATATACCGTTGTCCCAACTAACTGATCAAACAGATCGTCAATCCTCGGAATCGAATACTTATTCTTTTCCGTAAGCTTGTTCAATTCCCGGTAGTCGATACAAAGCCACAAGCTCCCATATTTCTTCTTAACAAAGAAAACTAGTGCGCTCCAAGGCGATGAACTTAGACGCACATAACCTTGCTCTAGCAACTCTTGCAGTTGCACCTTCAACTCTGCCATCTCTCTTGGCGCTATACGATATGGAGAGTGTGACACCAGTTTGGCACTTGGTACCAGCTCAATGGTAAAATCAATCTTCCGCTGAGGAGGGGCTCCTGGGAGATCATCTGGGAACACATCAGGATACTCGGATACGACTGGAATACTGTCAAGACTTAGCTTGGGTGTCGAAGTCTGCACTAAAGTGACAAACAGCTCTTCCCCAGACAGAACTGCCTTTATCACCTGAAGACCTGACATCAAAATCTTTCCCGACCCCTTCATGCCCGCAAAAGTAGTCTCCTGATCAGTGTTCAGACCCAACTTAACTTCCTTACGGTTATAATCAATGCATGCACCGTGCTCCGAGAGCCAATCCATACAGAAGATTACATCATACTTCGCTAACGGCAAAAGCGACGCTCACAAATTAAACTCCTGGTCTCCAATCTGAACCTTCACTACACAGATCCTATCCGCACGCATTGAGCACCCATTGGGCAACAACACATCCAATTTGTTTTCTTCCATCGAGGACGGAACCCCGATGTGCGATATGAATTTTTCGGACAAGAAGGAATGCGATGCTCCCGTATCAAACAGGCCTCTCGCCAGAAACTCAAAGATCAACACAAATCCTAGCATCAACAATAGTAAGCTAACAAATACGAAGGTAACAACTATAAAAGTTAAACCACTGTAATTTAACTCATACCTGTCACCACGTCCGCCTGCTTTATGGCCTCTTGCAGACCAAGGTTGTAGACTCTAGGCTGGGCTGGAGCATGATGGGACGCGGTTGACTCCACCGCCTCCCCTTTCTCCTCATAAGTCGCTCCAGGCTTCCTCTCGGACTTTGCACGTCCGCTCCAACACTCACGAGCAAAATGCCCCGTCTTCCCGCCGTTGTAGCAAGCTCCTGGGATTCGACTTATAGTTGCCCCCGACGCACCAGACTAAGGGGCTGAGTTCGAAGTCTTCTGCTTCTTGTTCCACCTGTGGAAACTTGACTTGGCATTTGGCACCTTGAATTCAGACTTCTTTTCTCCTGTGTCCTTCTTCTCTTGAACTTTCTTAACGACCTTCTCCAACGATCGGGCCAAATTGACCAAGGCTAGGAAACCCTGCGCCTTAGGCCCAGCAAGGAGTAGCTGCAGATCGCCGCATAGACCCTCATAAAATCGGTTGGTTTTCCTCTCCTCTTCCGTAAACATAGCCCCAGAATACCGACCCAACCATGTGAACTCATGTAGATACTCGTCTACGCTTCTGGATCCCCGAGTCAACCCAAGAAATTGGTTCTCCATCCCCAACTTCTGAGAAGAGGGTACAAATCTGGCTAGGAACAATCTTGAAAATTCCTCCATATGTACATCAGCAAGCTGCCTACCCACTAAGAGATGAAACTCCAACTCATCCCACCACAGCCTCGCTTCACCCTCCAAAAGAAAAGTCGCTATGGTGGTCTTCTGCCACTCCTCAGTTAACGTGGCCGTCAACACCCTCTTCATCGACGAGAGCCAGTCCTCCGCTTGAGCTGGCGTTCCAACCCCATCGAACCTCGTAGGATTAAAGCCCATCACATGCTTTAGCTGCTTCTCCGTAGCTCTCCTCGGCTCTACCAGATCAATTGCTGAGCGCTCCACCACTCTCGGCTCTGCCGACCTAACCAGTTCTTACTCATTCGCAGGAGGTGCGCGATGCATTTGCCCTACAGGTTGGGCATTTATCATTGCGAATACAGCTTCAGCCACCATCCTGATGGTTTCTGCTGAAGGAGGTGTTGTAGGCACGTCCCTTGGTGCACTACTTTCCGCTGATTGCGAACGCTCTGACTGACCAGCACCGCTCCTAGTTACCTATAGTAGCAAAGACACATGATTAGACGACAAACAAATTGCTAAAAGCAATCATTCGAACACTCAAATTCCACAAAACAAGTGTATTTTTCATTCCTAAGTGAACATTCATGGGTTCTTTTGATGTTATAACGATGACGCACACATGTGCTCACCACCCCTTAAAAGAATCCGCCCACGAATTCATTTAAGTCTGACCGTAACCAGAAGTCTGATACCAAATTGTAACACCCCCATCCGTCACATGACATATAACAGAAGGTGCAGCTGGAACCCGACGCCATATACTACAGACAGTCGGAAGGGTTACCAAATGAATATTCAAACTATCCAATTAAGACTACTCGTCCTACACAGAGCATTCTAGCGGAAGATTTTAAAGTTGAAAGAACCCAAAACTTAAATCCAATAAATATGAATGTCCACAACCACATCCATAGGAATAAAATAATAATACACTTAAAGAAACTTGGTCTTATGGCCTTATAGAGGTTCACTTAATAAATAATGTTTTTCATACATCGGCTCGCAGGCCGCCCACACATGACAAAAGTAAAAAACAACTATTTTTTACGGCCTTCTAGGGCCAGCACAGCAACCTGGGCTCCAGCCCGCTATATGGTACTCGGCTCCGCAGCACCTGCAAGCACATTCCACCGCACGGTGGCAAACAAAGCAACGGTCAGCTAAAAGCCGACCAAACTATAACGACCCCGCCCCTTACTCGGGACGGCGGTGCTCTTTCCCTGCATATCATTAGCCCAATAAAACAATTAAGCGCAACTATACTATGCCACAGGTGTAGGCTCGCACGACCAAACATCACGTCCCCTCAGGGCACATTAACGGTGAATCCTGACAATTCATCGTCTTCACCACCATCCCAAAGATGGCAACCATGTGAGCATTTAGCCTTTCTGACCACCGTCTAAGGCTCCCGACTATGCCAACGGCCAGTCCCCGTCTTCGGGTCTCTTGCACCGAACCACATAGACTAGGTCCGATTCCACTTGCCCGTTGCTCACGCCGCCTAGTCAATTTAAGTCCTACGCACGGGCCAAGCTTCTCTCAGATCCCAAAATTTCCAAACAATCACATAACCCAGTTATGTTCGAGGCCGGTTCCCTGACCGCCAAGTTAGCAGAACAACGATTCCGCTAAGTTTTCCGGGTGCGCCTTGAAGCTAACCTCCAAGGATCCCTGCTGCAATCTACCGCATAGAAACCCAAAAACCCAAAGTACGGAGTCTTCTCCGGCAGATCATACAAATGCAACATCACCGATCCAGACCAACATGTCCGGGTAGGCTTCACAAACAATGTCTATGTCCGTACTTGCGATTCTGGACTCTATATGCAACACAAAGGGGGACTATTCACATCAACCCCAAGGAACACCACGCACTCACCGCACACTCGTGGGAGCGGGATTCCCTATGCAGAAAGAAAGAGCTTCACATGCTCAAGTTGAGAATCGTTACCCTTGTAGTCCGCTTTGGCGCCATGGAAAAACTACACGGACAGAACTCTTCGTAATGAACTTTCCTCCACGGATTCGCTCTCAGATCTCGAAACGGTGCTCTGATGCTCCGCCGGCGGCCGAAATCCCTTCCTTCTTCCTCCTCTTTCCAACTCCTTGAGAGAGAGAATGGTTGGAGAGAAATGAAGGATTAACACCCCTATTCCCGGCCTTAATAGAGCAGGAAACCATTTGGGCCGTTGGATCTTAATTAAAGAAAATGAACGGCTCAGATCCGCTCAAACATCTCCAGACCTGGGCCGAACACGGCCTGGCACACGGCTGTGTCCCAGGTCGTGTGCCTCGATCTAGGCACGATCGTCGAACGAAGAAAAGACACACGGGCTCAGACACGCTCGTGCCCAACCTGGCACGCCCGTGTCAGATCTCTCGACACGCCCGTGTCCGGGGGCATGTCACGCATAACCGCCACGACAACAGACATGGGTACTGACACGGGTAGGCACGCCCGTGTCAAATGACATGCCCGTGTTAGCTAGACGTGTTCCTGGCCGTGTCCTTCTCGGGATGAAAATGACCAAAAACACCAGCCAGACACGGCCTTGGACACGCCCGTGTCCTAGGCCGTGTACCCCTATACAGGCACCAAAAATCCCTTTTTACGCGACGGACTCAAATACAATTTTCGGGGCATTACACCATGCCTCCCTCTGCCGTCGACGCGGCCCAGGGGGGCCTCCTGGGCCACCCCCACCCTCGTCCCTCGGTGAGGCCAAGGGGGACGGCCTCCCGGGCCGCCCCTCCTTTGGCCGCCGGCGCGACCGCCCGGGCCGCCCCCTCCCTCGGTCGTCAGCGTGCAGCCAAAGGGTTGGTCGGGTGCTCCCCCGGCCATCGTCGGTCATCCTCCCCTCGCTGGCGAATTTGGTGGCGAGTTAGCCGCCGCCCGTGGAGTCTCGCTCCCATCGTTTGATCGATTGGGGTGCTCCCGGCCGTCTGATCCACGCATAACCACCCACTAACCACCAAGTTAGTGGGGGAGATTTAATTAATATTTTGTAATTTATTTAAATGGTCTACAAATAGCGAAATACGAGCATTTAAACAATATTAAAAATAATCATGAGGGTGGTTACGGTGTGAGAATAGCCGCATAACCACCATAACCACCACTCGAAGCCTATAAAATGAGCCTCAGGCCTCCTCATTTCTTACCTTTTCCCCTATGAGTCTTCTTCTTCCTCAGGTCGGAGCTCTGCTGAATTCCTCCAACGAGCAGCACCCGAGCCGCACCCGAGCTACAAGCGAGTCAAGTCAATGCCACCTGACGAAGACAAATCTCCCAAATCCCAAGTATGCCCTGCAACCACAAGTCCAGGTGCTCTACCCCACATCCAAAATCAGGAAGTCGCTATCCGAAGACCACTAGCGCGAAGCACAATTTGTAACAACCTGCGTCGCGATGTCCTGTCATTTGTCGTATGCCAAGTGTTCTCTCATCCCAACACTCTAACGAAAGGTGGTCTATCACCCTCGACTCCACAAACAAGCTGTAACAACCAGAGAATAGTGGACTTTGACCGGCACAGATCCGGTCACGTGGTTTTTTACCCAGTTGAGGGGTTTTTTCATATTAAAACTGCTTGTGAACAATCGACTTACTCTATTGATCGTGTGCGCACTCGACCGTTCCGAGAGCTAAGGCGGTCCAGGTTATTCCGGTCCGACCGGGACGTCGAGTTAGACAGCAATAAGTCTTAATATATTTATATCATTTAGTCTCATTTATACAAGCTATTACAAATAGGGGCGGATCAAGGAATTTTGGCTATGGGGCCCAGTCACCAAGCAAAACCAAAAAAAAATTAAATTCAATCTTAAATAAATATATATATATATTCTTTATATATTCAATAAGCAAAAAAAGATACAAAAAATTCTATACATGTTACTTCAATTGTGCACGCTGATTCTTCACCTCATAGAATTCATCTATGATACAATCTGTAACGGCCTCCCCAACCCACGGCTCGAAAGGACGGCTGCCTGCACCCTCAGCACCATGCTCAAAATGGTTCAGCCTAACCAGGTCTGTAGACCATGCACCCGAACTGCTCTCCATCCACAGGCGGGTTGTTGAGGCCGGGGATCGAAACCGAGACCTCCTTGATAAGGAGTTTTCAAACCACTCCTCATCACCAACTCCTTATCAAGGAGGTCTTGGGTTCGATCCCCGGCCTCAACAACCTACATGTAGATGGAGAGGGGTTGGGGTGCATGGTCTGCAGAATTGGTTAGGCTGAACACTTTCGAGCGTGGTGCTGGGGGTGCCGGCGGCCATTCTTTCGAGTCATGGCCTGGGCAGGCCGTTACAAAAAGAAAAACTATAGGAATAGTATGTCCAAAAATTCACATTTTTGGATAGCTTGTTGGTATTGATAAGAGTGACCCCCCCCCCCCCCAGTCCAAATTTCAGGTCATTTGGATGGATGGTTTAATGGGGGCACTCAAATCAACCTCTGCTCAACCATATGTATAGGCCTCACCAAAATGAGTGTTGTCGTCAAACCACTTACCCAAATGGTTTGAAATAAATTTTAAATTAAACTAGATTTCAAGGGCTACAAATTTCATGTTGGTCATTTTCTCTGATTAAGCATCTAATTATTTTAAAATTAATTCCTAAGGTGACTGATTTTAAAAGGTAGAAAATACATAAAATTTAATATAAATAACTTGATCTTGCACGGATCTTGAAGCAAATCCGACGAATGCTGGTCTTCTTCTTCCTCCAGCCGACGTGTGAGATTTACCAACCCTAGAGCAACTTCCAACCCTATTTCCTAGCCACCCGGGGACCTCCTTGTCCGGCCACCACCGCCGCCACCTTCGTTGAGGTGGGGACTATGGCCGGGCGGCGGCATGGCCACCGGAGGGGCCGTTTCCGGCAAACCCAACACTTCGTTTTTCATGGAAAAACCAGGAGAAATAACCACCCGATCGGGCTCAATTGAGCCCGATTCTTATCCCTATTGATTCCTAAGATCTACCCATAGAAGGAGTAGGGGAGGACCTGTAACAAGGCTTGCCGGCGAGTGTGGTGGTAGTCTGTCATGGCCGGTGGTGGTGTCATCGGGTATGTTGCAACCGCATAGTGGGAGGGCTCGATTCCTTCAGAAAAATGTGGAAACTCCTCCACTCTCCCTGGTGAAGCTTTTAAAGCACTCAAATGGGGGAGGGGAAGGGTGTAGGATGAAATGGACATTAATGGCCTTAATGAAGAATTTTGGCCATGGTGGTGGGGGGTGAACCTGGGCTCAATCTGGCCGAGAAACGGCTGGAAACTCCTCTTCCCCAGAGGAGTTGAATCCAGCAATAAAGGGTGGCCCTTGGCCTCCCTATGCCATGGATGGCCTTCTCGCTCATTTTCTCTCTTCTTCATTAAAGGGTAAGTGGATATTTTCTCTCTCCTAGTCACCTTGGTAGAAATTAAAGGGGTAATTCAGTCAAGCTACACCCCATAAACTCATCTAAATGATTATCATGAGGCTAGCCCAAATGAATTTAGGTTTGAGCTTGAGTTAGCCCATTTGGGTTAACTTGACCCAAAGGTGGGTTAACTCAACCCTAGGCCATATTGGGTGATCTAGCGAACCCTAGGAGGTGATTAGTGACCCATTGGACCCTCCTAAGGTCTAGGGAGAGCATGGTGTGGTGGGTTTGGCACCTTGGGGGGTCACTTGACCCTTAGGATGGGTACTTTGACTAAATTAGGGTTAGGGTTGACTTTGGTCTGCTTAACCTCTTGGGTTGACCCCAATGGGTCCTTGGTGACCCATTGACCTCACTTTAAGGTTAGGGAGGCATGTGTGGGGTTCACTTTGCTAAGGGAAGGCTAATTGACCCTAAGTAGTCCAGTTTGACCCATTTAGGGTTAGGGTGGACCTAGGTCAACTTGACCACTTTGATTGCCCCCAATGGGTCCTTAGTGACCCTATGGACCACCCAAGGGGTTAGAGGTGTTGTGGTGGGATCATGAAGTCAAGTTGAAGCCCTAGGGTCAAACCCTAAGTCTGGTGGTGAGATTGTGCTACCGGAAAACAAAGGTGATTTTCACTTTGGTCCTTGTTCACTTGGTCCATTGAGCTTCTTATGGTTTTGTCATGATCTAGTCATGACAAAACCACTCTTAGGGATCTAGTTGTTTGAGGGATGTTACACAATCTTTCGATTTTCTCCGCTATTTCTCGTTCAATGTATAAATTCATGCAATTTTTAAGAAATTCATCCTTCATCTTATTGTGAAGCCTCGTTTTAACAAATTTCATTGCAGAAAATGATCTTTTTGTGGTTGTTGTTGATACCAGAAGAGTCAAAATGAGTAGAATCAATTTGTCAATAAGATTGTAGGTCTCTAATTTTTGTTTCCACCAATTTCTAATAAAGCATGGAAATTGTAGACAAAATTTTGAAGTCCTTATGGGAAGAAATATCAAGCTTATAATACTGCAACTGAGTATTCAGCACATAAATTTCATGTTTGCTAAAATATTTAGGATAAAAATTCTTTTCAAGGGCACATATATCATCAAGATTAAAAGATTTGCATTCATCATTTGAATCTAAAGACATACTTAGACGAAGTAGTTCAATAGAATTTTCACTGCATTTTTGGTTGAGCTCCTACAACACACAATCTATTGTGGAATTGAAAACGTCTACTCGAAAATGATGTTACACTGTTATGATAACATGTGGACTTCGAAACCGACGATCACTAAATCGAGCTTTCATGTCTGGAACTTCGACTTCATTGGCCTCACAAAATATGGTCACAATCTTTAAGAACTTTTCCCAACCAGATTCCCGTAATTTCTGAATGAGTGCTTTTAAAACTAAATTTATAGCATTTAATATATCCTGAGATTGATGTTGCAGTACTTTGCATAATACGTCACTGATTCCCAAAACTTCTTTCATCAAATGCAAGATAAATACAAATTCGAATACTCCAAGTTTTCTAAACGCTGCTTTAACATCCCCTCATTGAGCAAATGTCCCTCCATTTTTGTTGATTTCAAGCAACACAAAGCACATGACATTGTACATATTTAAAACACTACAAACAAAGTTTAGATTTGATGACCATCTAGTGTCACCATGTTGTTGTAGTGAACCAATTTGATTGGCTCCCGTTCCTGTCTTAATTTCACCTAAAACAATTATTTGAACGAAATATTCTTTTTGAGCAGCTTGTAATTGATCATTGTGCTTGGATGAGGCACAAACAGTATTAATAATATAAATCAATTTAATGAAAAAATTATGCACTGCTTTCACTTCCTTTGATGTTGTGACAAGAACTAGCTGAAGCTTATGTGCAAAATAGTGAACATAATAAGCTTCTGAATTTTCATTAATGAATAAAGTTTTTAGACCTTTCCATTCACCTCGCTTGTTACTTGCAGCATCATATCATTGATCTTGTATGTTGGAACACCCTATTACTGATTTGGGCAAGGATCAATATGTCTTTTAGTAAATCTGTTTTGACCTCCTTGTATAGATCTAAAGGTCAATTAGAATTGAGTCTAAGGGTTAGTATTTAGGTTTGAAAGCTGCCCTTATTTCAGTTCTGGAGACTAAGTCATTTCGTCGAGCTCAGGACGACGAATCGTCGAACTCAGGACGACGAATCGTCGAACTCCATTCGACGATCTTTGAGCTCACCTCGACGAATCGTCGAACTCCTTTTGACGATCTATGAGCTCAACTTCAACGAGTCGTCGAACTCCATTCGACGATCTTCGAGCTCAGATCGACGTTCTTCTCTCTAGTTTGTTTCCCTATCTCTGAGCTCAGTTCGACGATAGTTGAGCTCAGATCGATGCTTTCTGCTTTAGTCTAAGTCCAGTCTCTGAGCTCAGTTCAACGATAGTTGAGCTCAGGTCGACGTTTTTCTGGAGAGATCGACATTTTTCAAGATTCAAATTCAGACAGTTATGGAATTATTCTCAGTATTTATGTCAAGGATCTTGTAGCCGTTTCAATTAATCTGGAGCAAGTTTCAATGGATTTTCAAAGGAATGTTTTATTGGACTTTCCTCCAGAAGACAAAATGCAGTTAAGGAAGTCATTTATGACAGGCTAATGGCTATCTTGGACAGAGAAATATTCTATTCAGATCTAAGGAATAAAAGATCAATTTTTCATTTTTCTGATATACATCATCAACATCAACAACAACTATTACAACAAGAACAATAGAAAAAGAAAGAGTTGCAGACATTCTCAGTTTTAGAATTCTTACAAGAACACACATCACAAAAGGAGATCAATATTCTGAAATTTTCAGATCCCTCTTGATTCTAGTGTTCAAAGGCCATCATCATTTAAGACTCCAGACAACACACATTTCAGCTGCTGCTGGAATCATCTTTTGCTGGAGATCAAATCTTCTGAAGGCCTATCACCCTACTGCAAAGCTTCACTTCCTGAACAACTATAGATCTCAGGGGGAGCTTTGACAACATCCACTATCTTCTCTCTGAGTGTTGATAGAGAAGATCATCTCATCCCTCTCTCTCTCTCTGTTGTAAAGGGTTTATCAAACTCCGTTCAAAAGTTTGTGCTGGTTTCTGAGACCTTATCAAAACATAGTGGTGGCAAGACACCTAATCAAAAAATCTGGTTTGGTTTTTGAGTACCTTATCAAAAGCTCATTGGTGCCCAGGACACCTGATCAACTCATCCTGTAGTGGATTCCTACCTAGGGTGGTAGAAGAGTGGATGTACCCAGATTGGTTGGGTAACCACTATAGCTCCTTGTGTCTTCTGGTTGCTTGTTTTCTTTTGTTTTTTGGTTGTGGTTTATAATTGTTCTGTGTTTAGTTAGTTGTTATGTTTACTTTATGTTATTTGCTTCCCTGTTCACTTAGGAATACAATAAGAGTTGTAAAAAGTTTTTAGCAAGCACCATACTCTATTCACCCCCCCCCCCCCCTCTAGAGTATATCAGATCTAACTTGCACTTTCACTGTATATCTTGAATACTCAAATTATGACGACAGAGTACTGCAGAAATTTCATTCTTAATAGTTAGTGCACTAGTATCTGCAACATGAACAAGATCTAAAAACCTTTCCCGCACAAATCCACAAATATCCACAAATCGAATCACAATAGTCATTTGCTCTCTTTTTGATTCATCTCTGGACTCATCAACTATTATGCAATATTTAGACTCACTAATTTCCCTACGAATAATTTCTTGCACCATTCTAGACATAACAGAAAGAAGATCCTTCTGAATAATCGGTGATATGTACATAGCATTTTCTGGGACATTTTCTAATACAACCTCATCAACATCCTTATTATAAGTTCTAAGTAATTTAATAACTTAGACAAAATTACCATGATTAATTGATTCTTCATGACCTGAAAATGCAATACCTTGAAATGCACAATATCACAAAGCATCAATTGAAGTTCTGACCCACAACCGGTTAATTGCAATTTTCTAAGTAAAACTCCAATGTTTTGTGAATCAACAAGTGCCATTTTAATAGCTAAGAACCATGTGTAACACAGTAGAAAAAAGGTATCACTTCATAAGAGAGCATGTTGAGAAAGAAGACATCAACCTTGAGTTTATCCCCACAGACAAACCAATGACTGACATCTTGACCAAGCCTCTTGATGAAGCCAAGTTTAATCTTTTCAAGTTTGAATTAGGAATGTTAAACATTAGTAAAGTAGAAACTTGTATATATCCTAAGCCATTCTTAAAATTCGAAATAGAAATCTCCATATGTTTCTTTGGAAGTTAACCATTTTGCAGGAAAAATAAGAGTTGAAAGGGTCAGCTGACTTGGATTCTAAAAAAAAAACTGTTGGCGTCGATTGAGAAGTCCAAACGTCGAGTATGAAGTCTTGGCATCGAGTGAGAAGTCTTAGCATCGACTAGAAACCCTTGGCGTTGAGTGGTCTCGATGCAAATGTTCTGATGTGTTAGAAAGCGTCAAATTTATCAGGTTAAATCACAGTTATCCAACAAAATTGTAAATCACGCCAAGGTACGCGCCTCACCACCTTATCAAATAGAGCAGGGTATAAATAGAACGTCTACCTAGAATAAAATCTACACTTTCATAGCCCGTTTAAAATTCTGTGTATCGAACACTTGATTTTTTAAAAACCTTCTACTCCTCGCTCAATTTCACTGCATCAATGCCTCCCGTGGTATGGACTTTTGGTTTGAGTGTTGTGAACTTGTGCGTAATGGATTCAAAGATGCCCTGAAAGCGATTCAATATGCTATACATCTTCTGTCAGTCACTGAACTGGAATTTCTGTTATCAGAACCTTCGGGCATCTGAAAAGGGAAGTACTAAAACTGTTTCCAAATGCCAAAATGGGCTCTTCCTCCACCAAAATGAAGACCTCCATAAATGGAGAAAATATTAGGATTACTGGAAGAAGGATAAGCAAGGAACTGAGGCTGCCCAAGTTCAGCTCTAATGAAGAGGAGATGAGTTACATGAAGAAGGTATGAAGATAGCTCTCAACTGGTGTGGTCTTTCTGAGGACACCTGTAACACCTTGAAAAGAAAAGACATGAATCAGAAGGGAAAGTTCTTAGCTGATGTAATTGGAAAAGCTCTACTATGCAAAACTGACTCTCATGACAAAATCTTCAGGAAGATGTTTGAGCTAATGGTTAGAGTGCTTCTTACCAAGAAAACCAATTGGGGTAAGGTTATGTTTGACAACATAAATGAGAGCATCCTTGTGCCTAATATAGGAAGAATTTACTCTCCGTTCCTCATCAACACTATACCAAAAATGTTAACTTGAGGCTGGGAGCAAAGATCCACCATATTAGGAGAATGAACATAGAAATGCTTTAGAGATGGGATAGGGTGCTGATCAAATACCCTATGCGGTAAGAAACAAGAAAGAAAAGGAAAACTGAGTCAGTTGTTGAAGAAATCTCCAGCAGTGGGTCTGTAAACAACAAGAGCACTGAACCCTATAAGACTCACTTGCCCATTTCAAGTGATTCTGAGAGAAGACATGTAAGTGCTCAACTGTCAATCTCATCTGACCTTGCTGCAAAGGATATTACTAAGAAAATGTCTCCCACTAGCTTTGAAGAGACCTTTGTTATGGATTATGTTGAAGATCTTGTGCTAACTGATGAAGACATGATTGTTGCTAATATTATAAGGGAGACCCTAGGAGAGGATGAACCAGTTGAGGGGGAGATCAACACAGTTAGTACTAATATTGAGTGGGAAACTCGTCCTGAGCTCTTTGCTCAAGAAGATGGAACTGGAGTAGAAGAATGTAAAAAATAAAGTAAAGGGGATGATGTCATATCACATGTTGAGGTGCATGAGAAAGAGAAGTCTATCCCTACTGTTGACCATCCAGCTCACTTCTCAGAATATGAAATGGTTGATTCTCAAATGGGGAGAGACATAAGGGAGTGACATGAAGAGATTAATTATCCAGCATCTGCTCAGCTGAATGATGAATTTACCACCTCTTTTCAGTCACAGCTAGGAGGGATTTTTGATGAACAAAGAAGAAAAATAGAGACCTATATAGATGAGTCTATCAAAGAACAAAGGAAGGATCTAACTACTGATATCTCTTCCATCAGATTTGAAGTCAACATGTTGAAAGAAAGCACAGTTCAATTCATCACTAGAGCTGCTCCTGATGTAAACTATGCAATACAAATACTTGATGAAATTTAAAAGGTGCAAGCTGATATCATCGAAAACCAGTGGATAACCACCCAAAACTTGGAAATGGTTCATAATGTAACAAAAACAAATATGAAAGAACACAAGACAATCATTGAAGGAAGAATGGATGCTTGCACCCAAATCCTAGATGATCATATGTTGGAAGTCAAGAACCACATAATTGATGGTATGAACTACCAGGATAAGCAACGAACCTCCTACAAAGAATGCCTCAACATTCTCATAATAGAAGAAGTCATAAAGGGGGAGAGATCAATGATAAGAGCTAGTGGAGAACATGCTATCTGGACATCCAATGTGGTCAGGGAAGCTTTGGGCCTAGATGTCATCCAGTATGATACGCATGTTGTTCCTGAGTCTGAAACTCCTGATGTTGAAGCTGCAGTCCTGATGATGAAGATGCATTCGGCCCCACTCCTCAACATATATAAAAGGGCAAAGACGTTGCTTTTGATAAAGAGGATGTGAGGCTAAGGAAGTAGGTGCACAGAGAAGAACCGGAAGCAAGGCCAGATTTTGTGTCATGTAGCACATCCTCCATGATCATCATTCTGGCTACCTGGAATCAAATAAAAGAGAACAAGTCTGAAAAAGTCAAACTCTATAGCTCTCAGGAATGAGCAAATTATGATCAATAGGAAGAGGTAAAAAGAAAATTCAGGAAAGACAAGCAAGCTAGAATTCTACCAGTGGATACCCTAGAACTCCGCAGATAACATCCAAAGTCCTACAACTACTTTGAAAGATAAAGACGGAAAAAGGAGGTTGTAGAGAAGGCTGCAATGAAATTCGGGGGGGGGGGGGGGGCATTGTAATTAAGGAACCTGAATCTTATCAATGTTTTAAGTTATAGGTTTTTAAAGGCTTTTGAATGTAGAAATTTTATTGTAGGCATACTTTAAACTCTCTTATTAATCATACCTTAGATGCTCTATCATTTCTTCTTGTGAACATGCGTATCTTTAACTGAATATTGTTATCTAGTATAAAATATTGTATATCATTGACTATGATTCTGACTTCTTCAAATATGGAAAGATTGTTGAGAACATTGACCACAATGTCCTAGATTTGAAGAAGCCTCATAAGTTAATAATATACACAAACTTGTATTTGATATATCTCTAAGTTAAAATGTGAATGTTATTAGTAATTAATTGATAAAATACCTTGGGACTATCAGAAATTCAATTAGACATAAGTCAACATACTCTAGAGTGAAAGATATTTGCTAGTACAAAAGCGACGAGTCATTACACATCACTCGACGCTAAACGCTTAAATGCAACGACTGTATGATTTACACTCAAAGCCTTAGTGGAGAATTTGAAATTCTGTCCAAGTATAAATACGTCGAGACATTCACTCAACGCCTCAACAGTAAAGCAGAAAAACTGTCAAAGTACTGATGCATCGAGTGAAGGCTATTCACTCAATGCCTCAACAGTAAAACAGAAAAACTTTCAAAGTACTAATGTGTCGAGTGAAGGTTATTCACTCAACACCTTTATAGTAAAGTAGAATTTGCCTAAGTACTAATGTGTCAAGTGAAGGCCATTCACTCGATGCTTCAGCAGTAAAGTAGAAAACTGTCATTGTGCAAATGCGTCGAGACACAATAGATTACTCAACGCCTAAGTCAGATGCACTGAGTTATATGCAGTCAATTGATGCCTCTACAGAATTTCAAGTTTCAGGCTAAGTCAAATGGTGTCACGTAAATCTCTATCACTCAATGCCTCAATAGAAGCACAAATATTTATTCTAAGTAAAAAGGCGTTAAGACACTTTGTTGACGTCATGCTTAATTCAAATTGACTCAAATTGTGCCTAAATGATGGAAACCGCCACATTCTTCTGACACACAATCTTGGGATGATTCAACCATTAAAGCCGGTCATGACACTTTCTAAAAAGTGAATATAATCGTTGATGATGTTGAGATATAAAATTTAAGTGTGTAAGACTTCTCAAAGAAATTTTGGAATACTTTCTGAAAACTGTAATTCGCAAAAGTCATCGCCAGCAGATTAAAATCATTTTCATTGCCTTCAAGATTGATAGCCTACATAACAATTTTTCTAAAGCTTGAAGAAGAAGAAGATCTATGCAAGTATTCAACACAACACAATTCATCCCTAATATGAAGATCACTTCTTATTGCAGTGGCGAAAAGAAGTTGTCTGGTGATAGAGTAAAAGAAGAAGGCTTCAGAGCTTTTGTTCTTGGAATCATTATAAATCAAACACTCTTTTAGGCTTTGTTGTAAGATCTTTGTAGGATCTAGGTGTAGGTCTGATTTATAAAGGCTGAGGAATGCCTTATTTGTGAGCCTGATGTAGGAGACCTGTTGCTATATCTGAGGTAGGATTGTGAGAAGTCTGAGTTGTAGGAGTGGAAGTCACTTTGAGGTGTAAAATTCAGGGAGGGATTTGAGTTGTAGGATAAATGAAGGAGGAAATTGGATGTACCCTAGATAGGGGAACCACTATAAACTGCTTGTGAGTTTTTTGTGTTTCTGAAAGCTACTAACATAACAACAACACACCAAGTGCAATCTTTAAAAGGCTTAAAACATCTAAAAGAAACCTATCCCCCCTACCGCTCTAGGCGTTTAGCTACCCTTAAAATGACTTCCAAACAACATCATCATCATCAATTAAAATAATGGTGCCAACATAACAATTATCGACATCCCTTTCTTACTGAGCAAGAACTGTCAACATCTTTGAACCTAGTTGTGCTTCAACCAAAATGCATGCCAACCCCTAAGGCATGAATGGCGATGTTGATTTACTATCATAACATGATAACAAAGATCAATGACATGCTTCCACCTTTAATAACTAATATTCTTTCCAAGAAAATCATTAGGCACTTCATGTTTCTCAAATATGATTGGATCAGTTCATTTGAGTCTCCTTTTCTTGATACTGTTGGAGTGGTCCCAGTTGACTTGGTCAACTGATTTTTTATATATTAATTTTCTTTTATTGTGTCAAGTATGGCGGAGGAGAAAGAGTGGCATTTATGGTGGTTGTTAGAGGTGGCCACGAGGCGTGTTTTTACGGGTTGGTGTTGCATATATATATGGGCCTTGTATATTGTTTGATGGTGGAAAAAAGGTGTGAAAAGTTTTACTCTTTTCCTTTTTAACTCCCGCAGGAGAGAGATAATAGAGAGAGAGAGTAGTGAGTGAGATAGAGTGAGAAGAGTGAGGTTGAGAGAGAGTGTAATATTGAGTTTTAAAAGACTCCTCATAATATTTCCTGCGGGAAATAACTCCCGTTTTCTTCTCGCCCACCTCGCGCTAGAAGCCCGCACCCGTGACCAAGAGCTCGCACTCGCCGAGAGCTCGCACTCGCCGAGAGCTTGAACTCACCGGAGAAGCTCGCACTCGCGACCTTCTCACCGGAGTGTCTCGCCGGTAGCTCTCGCCGGCCCCGTCTCGCTGCACGAGAGTTGGTCACCTCGCCGGAGGTTGAGTTCTCGCAGGAGCAGCTCGTGGAGCTCGCGCTAAAGTGGTCTCGCCGGAGCTGTGGAGCTCGCCGGGCCGTGTACTCGCCGGAGTGTTTAGTTGGTGTACTCGCTTAGCATCGCTTCCAACAAGTGGTATCAGAGGGAGGTTCGAGACCCTCGGAAGGTTTGAAGTAGGGGAGAGATTGAGTTTCGAGGTGCCGTGTCGGGGCAAGTCCCCAAGTTGACGAACACCAACTATGGGAACTGGAGCATCCAGATGAGGGTACTACTAGCCTCCAAGGAGTTGTGGGAGGTAGTAGAGGATGGTGTGGAGGTGCTGACTGCCGAAGCAGAAGCCGCGTTAACGAACGCACAGAGGAAATCATTGAGAGAAGCTAAGAAGAGGGACAAGAAGGCGTTGTTCATTTTGTATCAAGGTGTAGATGAAGCTACGTTCGAAAAGATCTCGGACGCCGAGACTTCGAAGGAGGCATGGGAGATCTTGCAGCGCTCCATGCAGGGAGTAGACAAGGCCAAGAAAGTTAAGTTGCAATCCCTCCGAGGCCAGTATGAGATGATAAGGATGTAAGGGTCGGAGAAGGTTGACGACTATGTGACCCGTCTACGGACGCTCACAAATGAGATGAAGAGAAATGGGGAGACCATAGACGAGGTTAGCTTCATGGAGAAGCTCCTACGCTCTATGACAAAAAAGTTCCGACACGTGGTGGTGGCCATCGAAGAATTGAAGGACCTCACGGTGATGACGGCGGATGAATTGATAGGCTCACTGCAAGCCCATGAGTACAGAATGGCGCAAGATGATGAAGAAGTGAGTGGCTTGGGAAAAGCACTCCAGACTCAGCTGAACTTCGGAGAGAGCTCAGGAAGTGGTGGTGGCCAGCGTGTCCTTGGCTACCAAGGAAGAGGTAGAGGAGGAAGAGGTGGTAGAGACCAAGGGAGAAGTCAATCACACTAGAAGGAGTTCGAGCAGAACCAAGGTTGGAATGCCGGAGGTAGAGGAAGAGGCCAAGGCAGAGGAAGAAAAGACCAAGGCAGAGGCCAAGGGAGAGGAGGTAGAGGAGACATGTCCCAGACTCAATGCTACAATTGTGGCAAGTTCGGGCACATGAGCTATGATTGTTGGGCTCCTCGGAAGGGAGGAGAGACCAACCACTATGCAGAGACAAGCAACACGGGAGGCGACCCGATGATGTTCCTTACTATCCAAGGTGCTGGAGGCGGAAGGAATGGAGTGTGGTACTTAGACACCGGAGCCAGCAACCACATATACGGTGAGAGGGAGCTGTTTACGAGCCTTGAACCAAATGGTGGTGAAGTGAGTTTCGGCGACGCCTCAAAGATTGCTGTGGAAGGAAGAGGAGTTGTGGCGGTTGTGTTGAGTGGAAAGGAGGTTCTCATCAACGACGTCTTTTATGTGTCGGCTTGAGAAGTAACATCCTAAGTCTTGGGCAGCTGGTGGAGAAGGGCTACCGGGTCTTGTTGCGGGAGGACACCCTGGCCATGAAGGACGGTCATGGGAAAGAGGTAGTGAGGGTAAAGATGACGGCGAACCGTCTCTTCACTTTGAACATGGATGTAAAGGAGACGGCATGTCTCGCGAGGAATGAAGAAGAGGAGGAAGCTTGGCTGTGGCACCACCGGATGGGGCATCTGGGGTTCACAGGCCTGAAGTTGTTGTCTGGATAAAGATGGTGGAAGGACTGCCTATGATCACACCTCCTCATAGGGTCTGTGAGGCATGCACAAAGGGGAAGCAGAGAAGAGAGACATTTGAGGGTGGCAAGTCCCGAAGGGCGACGAGTCCATTGGAGTTGGTTCACTCGGACATCGCTGGTCCATTTGAAACAACTTCAATCGATGGAAGCAAGTACTACATCACATTCACCGACGACTTCAGCGAAAAGTGTTGGGTGTATTTTCTGAAGGAGAAGGCTGAGGCGCTGGAGAAGTTCAAGGAGTTCCGGGCGATGGCTGAGAAAGAGAGTAGTCAACCGCTGAAAGTACTTAGAACGTATAGAGGTGGGGAGTACACCTCTAGGCTGTTCGACGAGTACTGTAGGCAATGGGGAATCTCTCATCAACTAACGGCGGCTTACTCGCCTCAGCAGAATGGCGCGGCAGAAAGGAAGATTCTCACAATCATGAACATGGCACGAAGCATGGTAAAGGGTAAGGGACTACCGAAGAAGTTCTGGGCGGAAGCAGTACAGATGGCTGTGTACGTGCTGAATCGGTGCCCTACCAAGAGTTTGAAGTTCAAGACACCGTTTGAGGCTTGGAGTGGTTGGAAACCAAGTGTGAAGCACCTAAGGGTCTTCGGGTGTGTGGCTTATGCCCACGTCCCAGACCAAAGGAGGAATAAGCTGGACGATCGAAGCAAAAAGTGTATTTTTGTGGGCTACGCTCCTGCGAGCAAGGCTTACAAGTTATACAATCCTGAGACGGAGAAAGCCATCATCTCACGAGATGTGGTATTTGAAGAAGGAAGCTGCTGGAGCTGGGATGAGGCGGTGAAGAACATCAAGGGGATGTTTTTTGAGGATGATGAAGAAGGTGGAGGAGAGGCTGAAGCGGAGATGGGTGGAGCGGAGCCACCATCACCACCAAGCGGAAGTTCAGGGGGAGCTCTCACCCCTTACTCTAGTGGTGCGAGCACGAGTGGAAGTAGCCCTGGAGGAACAAGTACCAGTGGGAGCAAGGACTACCGTCCTCAGCCCAGGATGCGGAGGCTGGATAAGATATATGAGGAGACGGCACCGACACTTAATAATTTTTCTTTGTATTATCTGTTAGTAGATGTCGAGCCATGCTCCTACGATGAAGCTGCCAGGGAGAAGAGTTGGAGGAAGGCGATGGATGCGGAGATCGCTTCCATAAAGAAGAACGAGACCTGGAAGTTGGTCGACCCTCCTGCAGGCCAAAAACCCCTCGGGGTGAAGTGGGTGTACAAAGTGAAGAAGAACAAGGATGGCGGAGTGGAGAAGCACAAGGCCAGGCTAGTGGTAAAGGGCTATCGACAAGTCCAAGGCGTGAACTATGATGAAGTGTTTGCCCCTGTAGCGCGTGTTGACACCATCCGGTTGATCATAGCGCTAGCAGCTCACCATGGTTGGAGGATCATGTAGATGGACGTGGTCTCTGCTTATTTGAACGGCTACCTGGAAGAAGATGTGTACATCGAGCAGCCTCCAGGGTACGTTGTGAAGGGGCAGGAGAGGAAAGTCTGCAAGTTAGACAAAGCACTCTACGGGCTGAAGCAAGGGGCAAGAGCGTGGAACGGAAGGATAGATGCTTACTTGCAAAAGCATGGCTATCAAAAGAGCCCGCATGAGCACGCCCTCTACACCAAGGTGGACCAGGAAGGCAACATGATGATTGTGTGCCTCTACGTGGACGACATGATTTTCACGGGGAACAATACTGCTATGTATGCGGAGTTCCGGGGCATGATGAAGAAGGAATTTGAGATGACAGACTTAGGAGAGTTGAGCTACTTCCTAGGGGTGGAAGTGAAGCAGGGAAAAGATGGGATCTTCATATCCCAGAAGAAGTATGCAGAGGAGATCTTGAAGAAGTTCAGGATGGAGGATAGCAAGCCTATCTCCACTCCTGCAGACCCGGGGTTGAAGTTGAAGAAAGATTCTAAGAAAGGAGCGGTGGATTCTACCCTATTCAAGAGCTTGGTAGGCAGTCTACGCTACCTTACTTTCACCAGGCCGGACATCATGTATGCTGTCGGAGTCGTAAGCAGGTACATGGAGGAACCGAAGCTGGACCACTTCATAGCAGCGAAGAGGATCCTAAGATATGTGAACGGGACGAGAGGACACGGCTTGAAGTACTCCACTGGAGAGGAGCTGAAGTTAGTTGGGTACTCCGATAGTGACTATGGAGGCGATGTGAATGACCGGAAGAGCACTTCCGGGTATGCTTTCCATATGGGAACGAGTGTGTTCTCATGGAGTTCGAAGAAGCAGACGACGATCGCCCTATCATCATGTGAAGCGCAGTACATAGCAGCGGCAGCCTGTACCTGCCAGGAAATTTGGCTAAGGAATCTTTTGGAGGAGTTGCATCACCCGCAGGATGCCCCGATGACTTTGTACGTTGACAACATGTCGGCCATCCAGCTCGCGAAGAACCCGGTGTTGCATGGGCGAAACAAACACATAGAGACAAGGTACCACTTCCTCCGTGAGCAGGTGGAGCTGAAGACGGTCGAGGTGGTGTTTTGCCCCACCGGAGAGCAGATCGCAGACATATTCACTAAGGCGTTAAAGGTGGAGACGTTCGAGAAGCTCAAAGGCAAACTTGGCATGTGCTGCCAAGTTTGAGGGGGAGTTTGTTGGAGTGGTCCCAGTTGACTGGGTCAACTGATTTTTTATATATTAATTTTATTTTATTGTGTCAAGTATGGCGGAGGAGAGAGAGTGGCATTTATGGTGGTTGTTAGAGGTGGCCACGTGGCGTGTTTTTACGGGTTGGTGTTGCCTATATATATGGGCCTTGTATATTGTTTGATGGTGGAAAAAAAGGTGTGAAAAGTTTTCCTTTTTTCCCTTTTAACTCCCGCAGGAGAGAGATAATAGAGAGAGAGAGAGTAGTGAGTGAGATAGAGTGAGAAGAGTGAGGTTGAGAGAGAGAGTGATATTGAGTTTTAAAAGACTCCTCATAATATTTCCTGCGGGAAATAACTCCCGTTTTCTTCTCGCCCACCTCGCGCCAGAAGCCCGCACCCGCGACCAAGAGCTCGCACTCGCCGAGAGCTCGCACTCACCGGAGAAGCTCGCACTCGCGACCTTCTCACCGGAGTGTCTCGCCGGTAGCTCTCGCCGGCCCCGTCTCGCCGCACGAGAGTTGGTCACCTCGCCGGAGGTTGAGTTCTCGCAGGAGCAGCTCGTGGAGCTCGCGCTAAAGTGGTCTCGCCGGAGCTGTGGAGCTCGCCGGGCCGTGTACTCGCCGGAGTGTTTAGTTGGTGTACTCGCTTAGCATCGCTTCCAACAGATACAGATCTGTTAAAGATTTGTCCTGCACAAGAACATTAAAACCCGATGGATCATCTCCTATAGTATCTTTATAACTTCAAGGATCATCTTATACAATAAGTTCAAAATTTCATAGATCATGTTGTACAATAGCTTTATAATTTGATAAATCTGCAATAACTTCACTATCTTCCATCATTACATGTGTAGACTTGTACTATCCATGTAATATTATTCTTGTGTTACACCCCTTTTCTTCAAGTCTTATCTTAGCCATGATCCTAGGACCCAGCACACTATCCTGCGGACAACGACTATACATGAGAAGGGCTTTATCCCCAAAAGTATTCATGATACATAAATAAGGAAGTTCTGTCAAAGTTTCTTCTTTTTATGATAATAATTTAAGGTGTGCATCGGCCTTGGAGCATGAGGGGAAAGAAAGTTGTTCATTTTGAGAATAAAAAAGCATATATTATTCTATTATACATAGGATGCATATATTATGAAAATAATTAAGTTGTGCATGGGCGTGGGATCAGTTTTGATGCTGACATAGGGTCTGTTTGGCGCAGCTCTGGCGGCTGGAAAATCTCTATTCCAGCCGCCAGAGCTGTTTTATATGTGTTTGGGACAGCTCCCTGTGAAGAGCTTTTCAATCCGCCAGAGCTGTTTTGCAGCTTTTCAGAAATCTCCCTCCCCCCAGCTTCTGCTCTTGCAAAATAGCTTTCTCTCTCACAGGTTTTGGAAATCTAATGGTTTCTTCAGATGGAACATGCTTAGAGGTCGGACGGCCTTCCTCCGGCGATTCCGAGCCCCTGACGGCCTTGCTCCGGCGATTCCGAGCCCCCGACGTCCTTCCTCGGGCGATTCCGAGCGCACTTCTGCACAGAATACCCAAACACTCTGCAGCTTTTCAAAACTGCTCCCCAGAAATCTATTTTAAAACAGCTCTATCCGGACAGCAGTTTTTCAATCCGCCAGAGCTGTCCCAAACAGAGCCATAGTCTTTGATAAGCTTTCTCCTACTTCCCTAAACCCCTGAAATGAATTTACTCTCCGTTTGGGTGGGTGGGGGGGGGGGGACTTATTTTCACAAATCAAGCGGTTACGGCCGCATGAATTGGACCGTAATTAAGGTCCTGTTCATGCGGTCGTAACCGCTTGACCGGTGAAAATAAGTCCCCCAAACAGGGCATTAATTGGTGCGAGACTTGGTTTAATTAATGGACCTTGCAAATAATGTCAACTATGCATATTATCAAGCTCTTTAGTGGAATCAAAGTTGATCATCATTAGAAAGAAATATTTTCAGTTTTTGGAAATAATCAAATTGTAGATCGCTTTAGAGTATCTTTATAATTAGTTTTCTATGATACGAGTAGCTTCGCACAGTTTCACTACTCTCAGGTGTATGGGGCTTTGCCCATGCTCCACATGACTGCCCTATGTCGCAACTTCCAAAGTGCACTAAGTGATGAAGTGACATTGAAGGTAACATTGTCGAACTAATCTGGGGGAATAATAATTGCCTACAGGTAACACTTTTTTCTTTGAGATCAGGTGAAATTTAAACTGTTGATCTTGCATAACCAATGTCGATAATCTAGACGAAGTAAAAAAAAAAGAAAAACAAAGGAAGAAAACACAAAATTTGAACCCAATTAAGAGGGACCCCATCCAATCAAACCTTCCATTATTTTTATAATAGACCAGCTTTGGTTTAATTAATGAACCTTGCAAATAAAGTGAACTGTGCATTTGGCTGGAATCAAAGCTGAAAGTAGAAATACATTCATTTCTGGATCCTGCTCCACATGTATTATTATATATATAAATTTAAAACATTGATCAGTTTATTAATGGATTTAGTAACCCAAATTCTGAAGTCATTCTCTCTTTTAGGCTTCATTTGGTACTGCGGTGCAGTCGTGAAAATGACAGTTATGAACGATCTACCTCACTTAAGGTGCTTTAGGCTCTGTTTGGAGGGACTTATTTTCACCGGTCAAGCGGTTACGACCGCATGAACCGAATCTTAATTAAGTGAAAATATGTCCCTCCAAAGGCCCAAACGGAGTCTTATTTGTTGAATTCTGTGAAGTGAAAGTGGGTGAATGGAAGGCTTGGGAAACCTATCCGCGCGGACTACGCGGACTGGGTTGGCGGACTGCTAGGTCGGCAGGGATGTTGCAGGCGTTTTGCTCTGTGGCGGCCTGGGCGGTCTGTTCGCGCGGACTGCGCGGACAGCAGCGGCGGTCTGACAGGCCAGTGTATGCTCAGCAGGCGGTTTACTCCCAGGAAGTAACCGGGCGGATAGGAATGTTATCCGCGGAGTCCGGCTTGAAGCGGACTGAAGGACTGGAGCTCGGCAGACCGGTTTGGCAGATGCCTTGGTCTTGCTCTAGTGAAGCGGCAAGTGGAAGCCGCGGATACCGCCGGTCAGCGCGGACAGAAACTGGAGGTCGCCCGGTATGGCGGGCTAGATCCAGTGTCCGCCTGTAAGTGCGGACTGGCCCTTGCGGCCAGTGGGCTGGACTTGGTGGGAACTGAACCAAGTCCAGGAGGCTCAGTCCGGGGAGATCGCGCAGTGGAGCGCGGGCTGGTTTCTCAGTCCGCCAAGCGTAGTAGAAGTGCAGTTGCCTTGTTTGCTAGCTTGGGGAAATGCGGACTGGAGAATTGCTTGTGCAAGAGCGTGCGGACTGGAGCCAGAGTCCGCTGAGTCCGGTTGAGCCTTGTGATGAGGTTATGGACTCAGGGAAGCGGACTGGAGTTCGCTGTGTACGCGGACTGGATCGGCGTGTCCGCTGAGTCCGGCAATGCCTTGGTGATTAGGCAATGGACTTGGGATATGCGGACGGAAGCCGGGTGTCCGCTGAGTCCGGCAGGTGCCTTGATGGCGAGGCTGCGGGCTCGGGTTTTGCGGGCTGATGCCTTGTCCGCAGAATGGCGGACACGGCTGTTGTGGAGTCCGGCTGTTGTCCTGGCTTGGCCTCTGGCGGCAAGGCGGGCTGGATATTGGAGTCCGGCCTTGGAGAAGCTGGGGCGGACTGGCTATCTGCACAGGAGCGGCGAACTGGAATGTGTGTCCGCGGGCTGGCGGACACATTAGTTCTTGCTGCGGGTTGTGGCGGTGATCCTATCGGGAAGGGCGGTGACCATACTCATCGTCGTGCCTATAAATAGGACCCATGTCACATCAGGATGTAACGGAACCTAGACCGAAGTAAGTGAACAGTAATTGAGCTCGCGTAAGTTGCTGCGGCCTGGACTTTGTGTCCGCGCGGATAGAGAGTTGACCCGGTTGTGCTGTGCAGGTTGTGCGGATAGCGCTGGAAAGCCAGGACTTGGCTCTGATTGCGGTCAGGGACAGTGCGGACTCTGCGGTTAAGCAACAGGCGGTAAACAGCAGGTCGCGGATAGCGACCAGGCGGTCTTCTCTTTGGCGACTTGGTTCGGGGTTCAGGAAGTCGCCTGCTTCAGGCGGACTGTTCCATTCGGTGTCGCAGCTTGTGCGGTCTGGCGGCGTGCAGACCGGCGGTGAAGAGCTAAGCATTGGAGTAAGGGTGAGTCCGCGCGGCTTGGGTTGCGGTCTGGCGACCTGGCGGACTGAGCGGACTCCACAGCAGTAGGTCGGCGGCTTGATTGTTTGAGTCCGCGCGGCTTGTTTTTGTTCTTGTCTTTGTAACTGTCTCTGCTCTCCCGGTGTTGGGTTTTGGTGAAGCATGTCTCGCCATGTATGTCTCGCCTTGTAAAGAAGTTTGCTCTTGATCAATAAAGAAGCTTGTGCTGCATGTGTTGCTGGTTGTTACTGCTTTATTGAGATAACCCCTGCTAACTCCACGATCCGGGAAAACTTTCAACATATAAGTGGGCGTATACTCCTTCGGGTTGTTGAGTTATCAGCAGGGTATCCAAGGGGGCGTCTGCGGTTTGTTGAATTTTAACATGGTATCAGAGGGAGGTTGTTGGAGTGGTCAAGCAGTGCTCAATGAAAGTAGTTGCTCGTTTGTAGAGGAAACCAGTGGTAGAACCATGGCAGTGGAGGAAGCAAGTTGTCTTGGTATTGATCTTCTTACAGAGACGAACTGTGAACGGTGGAAGTCCTGTATGAAGAGCTTTCTTCTTGGCGAGGACCTTTGGGAGGTTGTATGCGGAGCAGGAAGACAAGAGGATACTGCTGGCAATGCTAAGGCGATGAGAGCTTGGAAGGAGGCAAATGCGAAAGCGGAGTCTATTCTCAAGCATGTGATCTCATCGGAGCTCTTGGACCACATCAGTGGATGTCGGTCAGCTGCGGAGGTTTGGACTTCCCTTGATGGGTTGTTCAGGAAGGAGGTGAAGGTTGCTGCGGAAGATGGTCCCTCTACTTCATATCAGGAAGAAAGGAGTGTTTCTCCTAGGCGTGATAGGAAGAGGAAGGAAGGACCACGGTGCTATAAATGCAAGCAGCAAGGTCATCTTCGGAAGGAGTGCAAGGTTACCTTGCTCTCGGCGAACGTTGCTCAGGTAGGGAGGAAGGAGAAGAACATAGTTGGGACTTCAACTAATTCTGGATCTGATCGGCTGGATGCCAAGGATAGTGCTGCTATCTGGCATGAAAGACTGGGGCATGTAGGGATGGACAAGCTGAAAGCAATGGAGGAAAGAAGACTCGTAAGAGGCTTGCCTAGATTGTCATCCTATGGCGATGGTCGGGGGTGTGCGGGATGTCAGGAATGTGGAGCCTATCGCTTCATGGTCGACAAAGCACAATCCAGGAGTAATGCACCATTGGCGGTTGTCCATTGTGCTCTGGTGGGACCGACCGTCACGGCCAGTCTTGGAGGCAGCAGGTTCATGCTGATATTGGTTGATGACTATTCTGGGTATACTTGGGTATACTTCATGAAGAAGAAGTCCAACATGGTACGCTTGTTTGTGGAGTTCAAGAAGCTTGTCGAACGCCAGCTTGGCCGGAGGATCAAGGTGTTGAGGACAAGTTTCGATGGTGAGTTTGCCTCAACCGAGTTCTCACGCTTTTGCAGGAAGCAAGGGATCCGGATGGAGCTTTCTTGTGGACATACTTCACAGCAGGGTAGTATTGCAGCTCGGATGATCCGTTGGTTAACGGAGACCTGCAAGTGTTGGCTTCGGAGTAAAGGCGTTCCGAAGGCTCTTTGGGCGGAAGGAATGGCCTGTGCTGCTCATGTCATCAACCGGATGCCTCTTAGTCCGATCATAGTGAAGACTCCTTATGAGCTAATGTTCGGAGTGAAGCCCTCAGTGAAGCACCTTCGGGTGTTTGGATCTACCTGCTATATACACACTCCGGGTGCTCTCAAAACAAAGCTAGTCTTTGTTGGGTATGATGAGCAGAGAAGAAGATGGAGGTGTATGGATCCTGCGACGAAGAAACTCATAGTGTCGAGAGACTTTGTTTTTGATGAGTTGACGCCGTATTGGGGTAGCTCTTATGTGGAGCTAGAGATAAGCAGGTCAGATGATGGGCTGAAGGAGGCTGCTGCTAAGGAAGTGGAGTTGCCTGAGTCACCAGGTGCTCCAGGTTGTTCTAGCTCCGGGGCAAAGGCGTCAGAGTCGGGAAGAAGGGGGAGCGATGCTCCAGGACCTTCTGGCTCGAAGGCGGAGGCTTCCGGTTCAGGAAGCAAGGGGAGCGATGTTCCAGGCAGTTCTTGTTCAAGAGGGGAGTCTTCTGGTTCAGGTAGCAGGGGGAGCGTTGCTCCAAATGCTTTTGGTTCCAGTAAGGAGGCGTCTTGTTCAGGGAGCAAAGGGAGCATTGTTCCGGGTTTGCCCGGGAACGGAGCTGGTTCAAAAGCAGCGGAGGTGGTTAGCCATGATCAGGTTCTTCGGAGATCGAAGAGGATCAGTAAGCCACCAGCTCGATATAGTGAAGGGAACACGGCGGACTTGGTCCCGTGTTTCCTTGTTAGCCCTCAGGTCGAGCAAGGGACTTCTGGCTGTGATGACCCCACTAGAATCAAGGAGGTGGTTGACACCAAGTCTGAAGAGGTGACTTCTCTCAGAGGCAACGAGGCTTGGGCTTCTGGGTCCAAGGAAGTTGGTGATACTCCTATGATGCATGAGTGGAGGTTGAAGCTAAAGAAGGCAGAGGGAAGCATGGCTCCTTTTGGGAGATGCTGGAGGGCTCCCTCATGGTCCATGATATGCGGGGCGAGGACTATGTCTTGGACATCTCTTCGTAGATGCTATCGGAAGGACCAGGTGCAAGGTTACGGGAGCTGCTGGAGTTATTCACCACTTCTCACTTCAAGGGGGAGTGTTGAATTCTGTGAAGTGAAAGTGGGTGAATGGAAGGCTTGGGAAACCTATCCGCGCGGACTACGCGGACTGGGTTGGCGGACTGCTAGGTCGGCAGGGATGTTGCAGGCGTTTTGCTCTGTGGCGGCCTGGGCGGTCTGTTCGCGCGGACTGCGCGGACAGCAGCGGCGGTCTGACAGGCCAGTGTATGCTCAGCAGGCGGTTTACTCCCAGGAAGTAACCGGGCGGATAGGAATGTTATCCGCGGAGTCCGGCTTGAAGCGGACTGAAGGACTGGAGCTCGGCAGACCGGTTTGGCAGATGCCTTGGTCTTGCTCTAGTGAAGCGGCAAGTGGAAGCCGCGGAGACCGCCGGTCAGCGCGGACAGAAACTGGAGGTCGCCCGGTATGGCGGGCTAGATCCAGTGTCCGCCTGTAAGTGCGGACTGGCCCTTGCGGCCAGTGGGCTGGACTTGGTGGGAACTGAACCAAGTCCAGGAGGCTCAGTCCGGGGAGATCGCGCAGTGGAGCGCGGGCTGGTTTCTCAGTCCGCCAAGCGTAGTAGAAGTGCAGTTGCCTTGTTTGCTAGCTTGGGGAAATGCGGACTGGAGAATTGCTTGTGCAAGAGCGTGCGGACTGGAGCCAGAGTCCGCTGAGTCCGGTTGAGCCTTGTGATGAGGTTATGGACTCAGGGAAGCGGACTGGAGTTCGCTGTGTACGCGGACTGGATCGGCGTGTCCGCTGAGTCCGGCAATGCCTTGGTGATTAGGCAATGGACTTGGGATATGCGGACGGAAGCCGGGTGTCCGCTGAGTCCGGCAGGTGCCTTGATGGCGAGGCTGCGGGCTCGGGTTTTGCGGGCTGATGCCTTGTCCGCAGAATGGCGGACACGGCTGTTGTGGAGTCCGGCTGTTGTCCTGGCTTGGCCTCTGGCGGCAAGGCGGGCTGGATATTGGAGTCCGGCCTTGGAGAAGCTGGGGCGGACTGGCTATCTGCACAGGAGCGGCGAACTGGAATGTGTGTCCGCGGGCTGGCGGACACATTAGTTCTTGCTGCGGGTTGTGGCGGTGATCCTATCGGGAAGGGCGGTGACCATACTCATCGTCGTGCCTATAAATAGGACCCATGTCACATCAGGATGTAACGGAACCTAGACCGAAGTAAGTGAACAGTAATTGAGCTCGCGTAAGTTGCTGCGGCCTGGACTTTGTGTCCGCGCGGATAGAGAGTTGACCCGGTTGTGCTGTGC
Source organism: Platanthera guangdongensis (assembly GCA_039583875.1). Taxonomy (NCBI): domain Eukaryota; kingdom Viridiplantae; phylum Streptophyta; class Magnoliopsida; order Asparagales; family Orchidaceae; genus Platanthera; species Platanthera guangdongensis. The sequence goes on from CM077150.1 coordinate 217,368,017, forward strand.
AGGTTGTGCGGATAGCGCTGGAAAGCCAGGACTTGGCTCTGATTGCGGTCAGGGACAGTGCGGACTCTGCGGTTAAGCAACAGGCGGTAAACAGCAGGTCGCGGATAGCGACCAGGCGGTCTTCTCTTTGGCGACTTGGTTCGGGGTTCAGGAAGTCGCCTGCTTCAGGCGGACTGTTCCATTCGGTGTCGCAGCTTGTGCGGTCTGGCGGCGTGCAGACCGGCGGTGAAGAGCTAAGCATTGGAGTAAGGGTGAGTCCGCGCGGCTTGGGTTGCGGTCTGGCGACCTGGCGGACTGAGCGGACTCCACAGCAGTAGGTCGGCGGCTTGATTGTTTGAGTCCGCGCGGCTTGTTTTTGTTCTTGTCTTTGTAACTGTCTCTGCTCTCCCGGTGTTGGGTTTTGGTGAAGCATGTCTCGCCATGTATGTCTCGCCTTGTAAAGAAGTTTGCTCTTGATCAATAAAGAAGCTTGTGCTGCATGTGTTGCTGGTTGTTACTGCTTTATTGAGATAACCCCTGCTAACTCCACGATCCGGGAAAACTTTCAACATATAAGTGGGCGTATTCTCCTTCGGGTTGTTGAGTTATCAGCAGGGTATCCAAGGGGGCGTCTGCGGTTTGTTGAATTTTAACATTATTCACTTTTATGGCGATCATAACCTTGCTATGACAAACATATATTTCATGGTAGTGGAATTTTTGTCCAAACTTATTGGAGAAAAACATCGTCCCAAACGGAGCTGCTCATCACCAATCTCTGTGCTTTTTAGACATAATTTTCATGGAGTGAATTTCAGTTCATCAACTCTCACTTCATTGTTGCATGCAAGCTACTTTATATAAATGGACCGAACCACTTTTCATTATTTACTCATTTCAATTCGACTAGCAAAGAAGATTGAGCTAGGCAAGCAATTTTGATCAAAGAAATTTAATTTTTTGTCACTTTACAAATTTAACCAACTTTCCCTGAAGCACAGAAGTTGCACTCCAACCAAAATCAATATGCAATCTTTTCGGCTTCATTTGAGGCGGCGGCGCCGTGGTCATGAACTATCGTTCATGAACGCCCGACCTCACCAAAAATATTCATACATTTCATGCCCAAAACTAATTTATTTTCTCGATAACGGTCATAATCGTTGTCTTGCAAACATACATTCTATGATAATATCCTTTTTGACCAAACTCACCAGAGCAAATAAGCCGCGCCAAACGAAGCTTAAGGGCCAGTTTGGTTCGGCGATCGAAATCCCGCAGATTGTTTTCCAAGCTGCACGACCGCCACAGCAGTTCTCGCGGTGCGGGAGAAATCCGTGGGATTTCTGTGGTTGCTAGCAGCAGGGCGGAGTCCCCGCCGCCCGACCGAAGTCCCGTCAAACAGGCGCCAACCTCGGCCCTGTGGTTTCGTCCGCGCGACCATTACCGATCCACCCGGCCAAAAGGAGCCTAAATCGCATCCAATCGTATATCTGCTTTTGAACTATAATAATTAATGGAGTTTGGATGAAAACTAGAGAAGATGTTTTTGTTTTTTATTAATCCAACCGTATACCTGATTTTATCTCATCCAACCATAAATCTGATTTTTCTTCATCGGATGGTCCTAAACTCCAAATAAATCTACACTTGAAGAAATCAGCATCAGATTCCTATAAATTTATAGGCTATTTCTATAAATACAACCATTACTTTTCAATGACAAAATTAGTGAACATTATACATAATTAAATGTCTGCATCTCTTTGTTGGAAACGTGTATGGGTTCCCTCTCTATCTCGATTCCACAAACCGATCCCACCTAACACAAAATACCGCAAGTCCAAACTGCGAGACCGCCACTACAAACAGCCTACCCGCGCTGTTTGTCACCCGGCGCGTAGTCCTCCCCACTCGCGAGCTCCACCCAGGAGACCTGAACCCTTGCCAGGCGAGCTGCAGCGGGCTGCTCTCTCAAACCCTACACGAGCAGCAACAAAGCGAGCGGGTACGCCAATACCTACCCGGCGAGACCAATTGGCGAGACCGCCCCTTGCTTGCGGCTAGACCACCAGACGCGAGCACTTCAACCCGCGGCTACCACCTCTCGCGGCGAGATCACCAACCTGCGAGCACACAAGCCGCCAACACCTTCTCTCGCAGCGAGATCACCAACTCGTCAAGTCAATCCGCCCGGCTACTTTTACAAACCGCCCGGACAACACCTGCGCTGCAGCGCTTCTCCCTCTCTTTCCTCTCTCAAATGGAAAATCCGAAAATGAGAAGGAATTTTCACTATATCATCAAATCTAAAAAGAACTACATACATGCCTATTTATAGGCAAACAAAACAACCACATTCTCTCTCCTATTTAATACACATTCTCTCTCCTATTAATTATTCATACATAACATAATATTATTAAAAGAAACCAAAATCTTGACTTGGTCAACACAACCAAAGTCCAATACACTCCCCCTCAAACATGGCAGCACATGCCGAGTTTGCCCTTCAACTTCAAGAATGTCTCCACCTTCAATGCTTTGGTGAAGATATCCGCAACCTGCTCTCCGGTGGGGCAATATGCAACTTCCACCGTCTTCAGCTCCACCTGCTCGCGGAGGAAGTGATACCTTGTTTCATTGTGCTTGCTACGCCCGTGTAGCACAGGGTTCTTTGCAAGCTGGATGACAGACATGTTATCCACTAATACTGTCGTTGGCCCTTCCTGCGCATGATGCAACTCCCCCAAAAGGTTCCGTAGCCAGATGGCTTGGCAGGCGCATGCCGCCGCCGCTATGTATTCTGCTTCGCAAGATGATAAGGCTATAGTAGCCTGCTTCTTAGAACTCCATGAGAACGCCTTGGTTCCCATGTTGAACGCATACCCGGAAGTGCTCTTCCGGTCGTTCACATCACCTCCATAGTCACTATCCGAGTAGCCGACTTGCTTCAACTCTCCACCAGATGAGTACTTCAGGCCATGATCCCGAGTCCCGTTCACATACCTCAGGATCCTCTTCGCTGCTGTGAAGTGGTCCTGCTTGGGCTCCTCCATGTACCTGCTTACTATCCCGACCGCATACATGATGTCCGGCCTAGTGAAATTCAAGTATCTTAGACTTCCGACCAGGCTCTTGAACATAGTTGGGTCCACTCCTTTCTCTTTGGAATCCTTCCTCAGCTTCATTCCAGGGTCCGCAGGAGTGGAGATTGCCTTGCTACCCTCCATCCTGAACTTCTTCAGAATCTCCTTGGCATACTTCTTCTGGGAGATGAAGATCCCATCTTCTCTCTGCTGCACTTCCACTCCCAAGAAGTAGCTCATATCTCCCAAGTCCGTCATCTCAAACTCCTCCATCATCAGCCTCTTGAATTCTTCGAACATCGCAGGGTTGCTACCGGTGAATATCATGTCATCCATGTATAGACATAGGATCATGATATCCCCGCTCTTCTCCACCTTCATGTAGAGAGCATACTCATATGGGCACTTGATATACCCATGCTCCTGAAGGAATTTGTCTATCCTCCCATTCCAAGCTCGAGCTCCCTGCTTCAGTCCGTACAAGGCTCTGCCCAGCTTACAGACTTTTCTCTCCTTGCCTTTCACCACGTACCCTGGAGGCGGTTCAATGTACACATCCTCCTCCAGGTACCCATTCAGATACGCCGCCACAGCATCCATTTGCATGATAGTCCATCCGTAGTGTGCCGCCAGTGCGATGATCAGCCTTATAGTATCGATCCGCACCACTGGAGCGTAGACATCATCATAATCAACCCTTTAGACTTGTCTATACCCTTTCACCACCAGCCTTGCCTTGTGCTTTTCCACAGCTCCATCTTTGTTTTTCTTCACCTTATAAACCCATTTCACCCCGAGGGGTTTGTGGCCCACCGGTGGGTCAACTAGCTCCCATGTATCGTTCTTCTTTATAGAAGCCATCTCAGCATCCATTGCCATCCTCCAAGATTTCTCCTGGGCATCTTATTCATAGGACCGTGGCTCGCAATCTGCTAAGAGACAATATAATTAATAGTTAGCATGAATTGGGACCGTCTCCTCATAGAGCTCCGCCAACCTCTTCATCCTGGGTGGTGGACTCTCGGAGTCACTCCGGCTCCCGCTTCCTCCTCCAGAATTGCCTCCACTTGAGATTTCCCCTCTTGAATAGGAGATGGAAGCTCCCCCTAAATTTCTACTTGGTGGTGATGGCGGCTCAGCTCCACCATTCTGGACTCCAGCCTCGTGACCACCCTCTTCCTCATCTTCGAAGAACGTGCCCTTCATACTTCTCGTTTCCTCATCCCAGCTCCAGCAGCTTCCTTCTTCATACACCACGTCCCTCGAGACTATGGCCTTTCTTGTCACGGGGTTGTAAAATTTGTATGCCTTGCTCTCCGGAGCGTAGCCAACAAAAATGCACTTCTCCTCCTATCATCGAGCTTCTTCCTTTTCTGGTCCGGGATATGAGCATGAGCTACACACCCGAAGACCCTTTGGTGCTTCACACTCGGTTTCCAGCCGCTCCATGCTTCAAACGGCTTCATGAACTTCACACTCTTTGTGGGGCATCTGTTCAGTAGATACACCGCACATTGCACTCCTTCCGCCCAGAACATCTTCGGTAGCCCCTTCTCCTTCACCATGCTCCTCGCCATGTTCATGATGGTGAGGTTCTTCCTCTCTGCCACTCCGTTCTGCTGCGGTGAGTATGCCGCCATTAGTTGGTGTGATATTCCATTCTCCTTGCAGAAATTATCAAACAGCCTTGAGGTGTACTCCCCACCTCGATATGTCCTTAGCACCTTCAACGGTTGCCCACTCTCCTTCTCGGCCATCGCCTTGAACTCCCTGAACTTGTTAAGGGCCTCAGACTTCTCTCTCAGAAAATACACCCAACACTTCCGACTATAGTCATCCGTGAAGGTGATGTAGTACTTGCTTCCGCCTATTGAGGTGGTCTCAAACGGGCCTGCGATGTCCGAGTGAACCATTTCAAGTTGTCGCCTTGCTCTCCAGGACTTCCCTCCTTCGAATGTCTGCCTCTTCAGCTTCCCCTTCGTGCACGCCTCACACACCTTTTGCGGAGGGGAGATCATAGGCAGATCTGCCACCATCTTGGAGTGGGATAGTAGCTTCAACCCTGTGAAGCCCAAATGCCCCATCCTATGGTGCCATAACCATGCTTCTTCCTCTTCTTTTGTTCTCGCGAGACAAGCCGTCTCTTGAGCATCCATCTTCAGCGTGAAGAGATGGTTTGCCGTCATCTTCACCTTCACTACCTCCTTCCCTTGATCATTCTTCATTGTCAGAGACCCATCCTTCATCTGCACGCAGTAGCCTCTCTCCACTAACTGCCTAATGCTCAAGATGTTGGTCTTCAACCCTAGTACGTAGTACACATCATTCAAGTGTAATCTCTCCCCGTTCAGTTTCACAACAACCAGGCCCTTTCCCTCCAAGGAAATCTTCGAAGCATCCTCGAAGCTAACCTCACCCCCACTGGGTTCAAGGTTAGAGAACATCTCCTTATCTCCACACATGTGGTTGCTCTCCCCTATGTCCAGGTACCACACTTCATTCCTTCCTTCTTCTGCCCCTCGGTAGGTTAGAAACATCATTGGGTCTCCACCCCCAGCATCGTTCCCCTTGTTCCTAGCCTCCGCATAATGGTTGGCTTCTTCTGTCTTCCTTGGAGCCCAACAGTCATAGCTCATGTGCCCAAACTTGTTGCAGTTGTAACACTGAACTTGGGTTCTTCCTCCTCGGCCTCTTCCTTGGCCCCTTCCTCTACCTCTTCCTTCTTGTCACCTTCCTCCTTGAGGTTGCTCTGCCTCTCTCTGGTGATATTGGTTTCTTCCCTGATCTCTTCCTCCTCTCCTTCCTCTTCCTCTGCCTTGTTGACCCCGCCCACACTGGCCGCCTCCTCTTCTGGGGCTCTCTCCGAAGTTCAACTGGTTCTGGAGTGCTTTTCCCAATCCAGTTGCTTCTTCATCATCCTGCAGCATTCTGTACTCATGAGCTTGCAATGAGCCTACAAGCTCGTCTATGGTCATCTGGGTGAGGTCCTTCGACTCCTCGATCGCCACCACCACATGCCAAAAATTCTTTGACATGGACCTCAGAAGCTTCTCCATGAGACTCACATCGTCAATTACCTCCCCATTGCGCTTCATTTCGTTTGTGAGCGTCCGCAAATGGGTCACAAAGTCACCGACCTTCTCGATGCTCTGCATCCTCAACATTTCATACTCTCCTCGAAGGGACTGCAACTTCACCTTCTTTGCTTTATCTACTCCTTGCATGGAGCGTTGCAATATCTCCCATGCCTCCTTCAAACTTGTTGCTTCTGAGATCTTCTCGAACGTGGCTTCATCGACCCCTTGGTATAACGTGAACAGTGCCTTCTTATCTTTCTTTCTCGCTTCCCTCAATGCCGTCTTCTGGGTATTGGTCAACGTTGCTTCTGCTTTGGCAGTAAGCTCTTTATACCCATCCTCAACTATCTCTCATAGTTCCTTTGAAGCGAGTAGCACCTTCATCTGAATACTCCAGTTTCCATAATTCGTCTTCGTCAACTTGGGAACTTGCCCCGGCATGGCACCTCCAAACTCCATCTCTCCTCTACTTCAAACCTTCCGAGTCACCGTAAAGGTTTGCAACCTGGCTCTGATACCACTTGTTGGAAACGTGTATGGGTTCCCGCTCTATCTCGATTCCACAAACCGATCCCACCTAACACCAAATATCGCAAGTACAAACTGCGAGACCGCCACTAAAAAACGCCTAGCCACGCGGTTTGTCACCCGACGCGTAGTCCTACCCTCATGCGAGCTCCACCCAGGCGACCTGCACCCTTGCCAGGCGAGCTGCAACGGGTTGCTCTCTCAAACCCTACGCGAGCAGCAACAAAGCGAGCGGGTACGCCAATACCTACCCGGCGAGACCAATTGGCGAGACCGCCCCTTGCTTGCGGCTAGACCACCAGACGTGAGCACTTCAACCCGCGGCTACCACCTCTCACGGCGAGATCACCAACCTACGAGCACACAATCCGCCAGCACCTTCTCTCGCAGCGAGATCACCAACTCGCCAAGTCAATCCGCCCGGCTACTTTTACAAACCGCCCGGACAACACCTGCGCTGTAGCGCTTCTCCCTCTCTATCCTCTCTCAAATGGAAAATCCGAAAATGGGAAGGAATTTTCACTATATCATCAAATCTAAAAAGAACTACATACATGCCTATTTATAGGCAAACAAAATAACCATCTTCTCTCTCCTATTTAATACACATTCTCTCTCCTATTAATTATTCATACATAACATAATATTATTAAAAGAAACCCAAATCTTGACTTGGTCAACACAACCAAAGTCCAACACTCTTGGCAGACATGTAAATGCATTTACTTATCTTTATTATATAAATGAATATACATATTCATCATTCACACCAAGATTTTGATCTCAGCCGTTGGTTCCAATATCCTTCTAATCGTTGCCACCATTGGATTGCAACATGCACATAAATCTTGATAAATGCATCCACCCGGTTCATTTCCCCAAATCCCGTTGTCCTGTCCGCCGAAAGCAGCAACCCGACCTCTTTTCTCCCGTCATGTCGCCGAAAGCAGCACGACACGCCTCGCCTTTCACCTCCCGCACGGCACGCCTCGCCTTTAACTCCTGTCGCATGCCACGCCGAAGATCTTCCTCCTTCCGCTTCAGAGCTCTTCCTCCTCCCAGTTCAGAACTCTTTCACCCTGCCGCGCGCTTCAGAACTCTTCCCGCAAACGGTGGTGCCGGACTTCTTTCTCCGCCGAACCTTGTTCCGTCGAACGGTGGTGTCCTCCGTCGGTTCAGAACTCTTTCCCCCGACGCTTCAGACCTCTTCCCGCAGACGGTGGTGCCAGACATCTTTCTCCGCTGAAAACAGGTGACTTTTTCTGCTGAACCATACTCCCTCGGACGTTGGTGCCCTCCGTCGGACGGTCGTTTCAGAGATATTTCTCCAGCTGCACAGTAAGTCTTCTAATCTAGGCTTCTGTTTTGTATGGCTCCAGAATACTTCTAATCTAGGCTTCAGTCTTCTGATCTTTCAGTTTTCTATGGCTTCACTTAAGAATCCCTCTTAATCTTTCAGCAAAATCATAAATGTTTCTTCAGTTAAGAACGCGTTTACTCCATCTTTCCCGTACCACTGTTTTTCAGGTGGCTCGCTTTTCTCACCACAACAGCGCTCGCTCTTCGCCGCCGGTGGCATCGTTGCTCCCTTGCTGCTCACACGCCCCTCAACACTACTTCAGATACTGCCTACGGCTCCAAGTCCTTCGCCCCCTTCCTCCGTGTTCTGGAAAGGTAACCTAACATTCCTTCACAACCCTGCAATCCCCCAAACTAAACCCCTTTCTACCAAACTCAAGCCTAGCCATCTCTGTTATTTTCGCTGCTATAACTTCTGCTTTAATATATTTTTGTCTGTTATAATTTACATGTGGCTATCATTCATCAGAAAACCTATCGTTATATGGCGTTATTGAAATCAGTCATGATGCTTTCCAGTTAATTAATGTTACTGTTGATTCAGGTATCTTTCAATCCTCTCATTCCTTTTATATTATTGTCATATTGTTGGATTGGTTTATATTCATGTGTTTTTTTAATCCATTGTTTGTCCTGTAGCACTCCCAAAGAAGAAGATTTATGTTCGTCTCCATCCTTTGCTCCAATGATTTTGCATAACGCAAATGAATATATTTATGAGTTGTTTTATATTTAGGTACATGGATGCTGTGATTTTTCTTTTACGATGAGACGTAGCTGGTGATAAATGTAATGCGGTAAACAATCAATGCAATGTGAGCATCTATTTTTTCCTAAGCCATCATTATGTGCATGAGTACCAAGACTTTGCATCAGGGATACCACTATATTCCCTGTCAGCTAAGTTAGCACCAATACCTGCTGACCTCCTTGAATTGGCACTTCCAAACACTTTTTCAAATAAATGTACCCTCACATCTATCTCCTCCTATCCAAAAATTGATAAGATGCATTAAGGAACATGCTTCCTTGATCTTATATCAAAAAAAGACAATTGCTTGAAGCTACCACTAAAACATGATACTTACTCTGAGAATAAACTTAGGACCATACGATCGCATTCTCTAAAACTCTAGAAGCTCCTCCATGCACCTTCCTAAACAATAAAAGCGTAATCAAACCCCCATATCCAAAGAACAAAAGAGCAAGATGGATACAAAATAACACTAAAATACTAATGAAGTATCATATGAACCTTGAATCACAAAAATAAACACTAACCGCTATCCCAACATAAAAAAATCGAACTTTCACACAAAACTAAAACTTTAGAAGCTCCTCCATGCACCTTCCTAAACAATAAAAGCATAATCAAACGCCCATATCCAAAGAACAAAACAGCAAGATGGATACAAAAGAACACTAAAATACTGATGAAGCTACCATATGAACTTGGAATCACAAAAATAAACATTAACCGCTATCCCAACGTAAAAAACAAATAGATGCGTTCACACACAATGATATCAAAATAGATTGGCGAATATCAAATTTCACAATTTCCATGCACACAATCTAGGCCCAAAACACAACCATACTAACAACTAGGAAACAAATACAAATGCCCGAAAAAATAGTTGCTTAAGTAGGGTTTCCGAAAGAAAACAACAGAGATAGCCGCACTTCTCCATTAAAACCCTTCCATGATTGAAGATTATTTAATTGGAAATAACACTAATGGAAAGAACCAAGTTGACTCACTCTGCACGTTCCCTTGGAGTTGTGGATGCGGCGATTGCCAGTAATAGAAACCGCGATCGCAATCAGGAACTCCCAATTGACACGATGCGAAGTGCGGAGGTGGAGCCCCAAAATGGTTTCAGATCTTTATCGAACTCTAAATTGCAAAAGCTTTTTCCTAGATTACACCTTTCAGGTTGTTTCGATTATAAGCTATTCGATTATTTCTACCATAGGAAGGAAAATCAGACCTGCAACATAAAACATGTAACACCCCCATCCGTTTACATAGTATAGACTAGAAGGTCCGGTCGGGGTCCCACAACATATACCACAAAACAGGCGGTGACGTCACGGTATGATACCAGAGTAGCGCAGCTCACCCTAACACATTGCATTCTAGCGAAAGCCTATAACACTACACTTGAACTCCACACCTGAATGTCCAACATATAAAACCTCCACATTTTATACATCATAGGAATGTCTTACAACACACATAAATAGTTGGCCTTATGGCCTTACAGAGCTTTCAAATAGTGGCCTCAACCATTTGCACGCAGGCTGGCCACATCAAAAGAAAACATAACACTTTCATTTCTTTTAGCCTTCGAGGGCTAGCAGCGGCAGCAGCAAAAGTAGCATGGACTTCTGCCCTTATGCGTCCCGCTCGGTCCTCCAGCACCTGCACAGGGACATTCCACCCAAGGGTGGCAAACAGAGGTAACGGTCAGCTTTCAGCTGAAGAAATTATAACGACCCTACCCCTTTCTCGGGGCAGCGGTATTCTAACCTGCAGGCATAGCAAATCACAAGCATGTATATATATCTCGTATAATGTGTTTTCACGCACACATGCCATCACAACCGTCAGCCACCCGGCCCGATGGTCCGTGCACTCAAGGCACATTTTTGGTGTATCGGCGAACCAGTTGCCCACCACCGTATCAGGGTCGCAACCCAACGACAACTCACTTGAGCATTTACTCCATGGCGTACATCCAGAGTTTTATAGTCTTAGTGAACCGGGATTGGCTCGTAGCCCCCCATTGTATCACGGCGCGCAGTCCTAAGAATCTTGTTATGCGCTCCAACAGACCGTACTTTCAGGTCTCACATCGGACTGACATAGCACAGGTCGGATCCTCCACCCCCCGTTGCTCAAATCGCCTTGCCATCACCGAGCACAACGTACTCGCGGCTAAATCAAAGCGCGGGTTGGTCTCCCTAATCCTATTCTGGCATTCAAGCCTGGGTGTTTTCCTGGGCGCACCAGTAGTTATCATTACACCCATTCGTATCACACATCATTAACGGATCTTTCCTGGGCGCACCAATACTTCCTGCTACTCTCTTCACAGGTATGACTCCGCAAATGTCACAAATGTCAGGGGTCTTTCCTGGCTACCACGCCAGTACTTCCTGCTACTTCATTTCACAGGTACCGCCTATGAACATTAAACATCACAAAGGGTATTTCCTAGAAATCCAATCCAGTACTTCCTGCTACTTTCTTTCAAAGGTATAACCCAATAACACAAGCATAACACGAATATTTTCCTGGACTACCACTCCAGTACTTCCTGCTACTTCCTTTCACAGGTCCAATCCGCCGAATCCTAAACTGCGCGTTTATCACAGAGTCTTCTCCGGTTCGTATGCAACATCACCAATCCAGACCAACTTGTCCAAATGGGCTTCACACAGCATGCCTATTCCGTACTCAAATTCCGGATCTATATGTCAAATAAGAGGGGATTCCATGATTCTACCCAAAGATTCCCACAACAAACCACCCTCTGGTGGGGGGGGGGGGAATCATATGCATATGCCAAAAGGAAGCCTTCACATGGCTAGGAAGAAAAGTCGTTACCCTTGAAGACCGCTTCGGTGCCATGAACTCCTAGATGGCTAGAAAGAACCGCTACAGCTTTTCCTCCGCAAAGATGGCCTCAGATCTCAGCTTGACACTCTCAAGCTCCACCAGAGATCAGCCCCTCTTCTTCTTCTTCCTCTCTCTTTCTCTCTTTAAGCTTTTTAGAAAGATGAAGGCAAGAACATAATGAGACTTCTTTCTCAAATATCGGCCTTAAGGATGCAGGAAGGTATCTCAGCCCTTAGATCCCAGCTGAAGAAAATGAACGGCCACGAAAAAGCTATAAAATCACTTTTCGGGTCCGACACGCCTTGTGACACGCCCGTGTCACAGGCCGTGTTCTCTAAGCGGTGCTCAAACCGCCTTATTCCGAAACAGGTCACGCCCAAGGTACAAGCCTGTGTCAGCCCAAACACACCTGTGTCATAGGGCGTGTACCTCACTCGAGTCATACTCGCGACCTACTCGAGAGGACTACTCGAGTAGTTAGTCATGACACGCCCGTGTCACATGACCGACACACCCGTGTTCCTTAGGTACTCGAGACATTTCTACCACTTGAGACATTTCCTCGAGATCTGATGCTAAAGATCACGGCAGTGAACCGGTCGCACAAGTAATATAAAATGGGCGAGTTTTCCCAAGTATCGATCTCTCAAGGAACATAGTAAGGTGGAGTTAATTTCGAGGAGGACTTGAGATTGAATTCCTCAAGTTCTGCGGTAACGATGGGGGTTTTGATTGTTGCGATAAAAAAGTAAAAATCTAACAACTACTCCTATGCAACGCCGTTATGCGATGCTTCGCTAGGCGGGATGGAAGACTAGTCGGGCCGCTATGCACTGAGCGATACCAAATTAGGGCGGAACCTGCGAATTTATAGATTGCATAAATTATAATGTACAAGACCAGTGGCGCACGACCAGTGGTCGTGTGCACTATGTCCAGAGGTAGTGCGTTTGCCCCAGCAAGAACTTGGAAAAATATGGAATCAATGCACACGATCAGTGGCGTATGACCAGTGGTCGTGCACACTGTGTCCAGTGATAGTGCGTATACCCCAGGCAGATTCTAGAAATCAGGGAACATTGCGAACGAGCAGTGTCACATGACCAGTGGTCGTGCGCACTATACCTGATGATCGTGCGCAGTATTCCTGCTTCCAAACATCTCCGGAGTACGCACACGACCCCTGTACCAATAGGAAAAACATACCACTGATATTTGCAGACATTGCAGGCAATCACAAAAAGGGAGTACAAAAAATATACACAAATACAGGCTTAAATATGCACTTCCTATCGAAATAATGATAAGATGAAATATATATGATAATGAACTAAAAGTGAAGTGAATGCAAAGGAAAGCTAGCCCAGATGAGTCCGAAAGTAGGTATATAAAATGGACTCATCACACCACCAGACTTAACTGTTTGCGCGTCCCAAGCAAACAAAATCTAAGCAGATAGGGAAAATTATGTAGCTAACAAGGAAATTGCGATACAGAGTACCATGAGAAGTTGCATGCTCACATGTGTAAAAATATAATAGAAGAAATTTCTAAGTATACCAAATAGTTTATACTTTTCACAATGCGTATCAACATTTTATTATTACTCAAAAAATGGAATCACGGTGAATCATCCGGTCACGCATAGGGAGAAAGTAGACTAATCGCTAGGCGAGCATTGCCAAAGATTGGGGCTCGGGATAACCTCCAAAGGAATCCACCAATATCGGTGACCATATGCTTGCCCTATCGCATTCTCTCCACGGCACTGGTTTGGTTCACACACGAATTAGTAGGACTGTAGGTGAAGAGATGGGTCTTGGGTTTCAGTGAGATAAACAAAGATAAACAGGAAGGTTAAACACCTAACCCAAATGGGCTATCATAAAAAGAATCCCTCTACTAAGCAAAATACACGCGGGTACACCACAACCCCAGACTTAATTTTTCAAATATGGGTGTGTGTACCGCCTACTCCAAATACAATTTCATCTCAAAAAGAATTTTCAATCAAACTTTTTCTTCTTTTCACTTTTCTTTTTCACAATCAATTTTTTTTTGTATATATATATTTGTTTCGAATCCTATTTTGTTTTAACAATTTCAGCAAATAAAACTTTGGAGCACATCCACATATTCACATGTAATATCACCACATCACATCCCAAAATGAAAATGTAAAACTCTAAAGTTCAACTTGGGTGTGCGACTAGGATTGGCTATGAGGCTTTGGTGAAATAATGGTGGAGCTGAATCAAAAGGAGGGCTAGGCACAACGGGGCTAGCGAGGATAAAACGTTAGGAATGGTACAAAGCTCAACCGGGCCAAAATTATGGCCTACATCACGCTCATGTGAGTGAACTAACCTATACCCATGCTTAAAGAATAGCTTGGGGCAAGTTCTTAGCCAACGAGAAAGACTATCTATCCTCCCGACTCTAGCAATACGAACTTAACGGCCGTCTACACACATCCCTAAGCTACCGTCGGATTCACACCGGATTCACCAATTTTTGAGTAGAATAAAAAAGATCTTTACGCAAATAGAAAAGTATAAAACTATAAGCATACAGAAAAATTAAATCTACTGGAATTTCTACACGAGACGAGAGCAGTTGACTAGAAACACAACAAGGTCAACATTTTACTCTGTCTCACAATCCTAAGCCAGCAAAATAATTTTCCCAAATCATACAAAAGAAACGAGTTTAACTCGCAGCACGCAAAAAGCTAAGCACACGCTCATGTGGGTGCAGCGATGTGTGATGCAATGAACTAATCATAATAAATCTATAAAAGCTTCTAGTATGCACATGAAATGTGCACATGCAAAAGGTAACAAAACTGGCTCTCCCCCAGACTTAAACTACACTACACAGCATATGATAGAGAAATTAAAATCATAAAGAGCTAAGGGAAGAGGTTACCCAATGCTCAGCCAGTGAGCATACCAGAAGACGCGTGGAAACCTGAAGCAGGCCCGCCATAAGAAGAATCACAACCCCACAGATGCGATTTGCCATGAATACTTGCAGGGGTGAGCTCCGAAAAAACAAAAGAAAAATATACAAAATACAAAGAAATACTAAAACTAAGCTAGACATGAAAAATAAAAATACAGGAAATGAAAGATAAGTACTGGGGTTATTGTCATCCCAGCACGACTTATTCAATTCTATACAGTTCTAGCTAATGGGTCTATGAAATGAAAAATGCACAGGTAACTGTTCCATTATCCGTTGCGGTAACGGGTACTAATACGGTGATAGAACAGTTACCCCTCTACCTAAATAGTAATACCTGCCCAACACAGGTAGAGGAAATAGGAAGTAAGAAGAGAAGGAGCGCTGGTCCTCACTCTTCTCACCATAAAATGAATCCTTGCCCAGCAAGGTATCGTCTACTACAGGGAGAAGGCAGGAGGATAAAGCAATCAATAGAGCTTTCTCAATAGAGGAGGAATAAACCTTCTCGCGAGAGAGGATGCTACCATCGATTACTCGAGCTTAAATCTCCAAGTCCACCTGAAGCTCCTGCGGAGACTCAACCCACCCAGGCTCAGATAAAGAAGGGGGATCAAGAAATAAAGGAGAAGAAGAACTAAAATAATCAGAAATAGGGGGAGTGGTCCCGGTATCACTCCCAGCAGGATCCTGACATAGATCATCGACGACGTCATATGAGTCATGGCAAGGGCAATCTTCGAGCTCGAGGTCCTCGGTGGAGGTTTGGACCTCCTCATCCATCAAGGAAGTGGAAACTTCCTCAACAAAGAGGATCTCCTCATCAACGCACCTCGGTGCGTCCACATGTTCCAAGACATAATACTTTCCATTAATGAAAATAATATCCTCGTCAAACAAGGGCACATCCTCAGGCTCAGAATCACAATCTGGTCGAACATCATCAACCGACTTACTAAAAATAGGGATAGAAGATTCTTGCAAAGAAGGCGGAGGAACAATAGCATCAGATAAAATATGTGCAGGTTCCTTCGGGGGTGAATCAACAAGAGGGGAAGAGTGCATGGGGAGAGACGGTGCCACAATGTCGTCACACCGATCAGGAGAAAGTCTGATGGGAATATCTGCAGCATTCCCCCATAGACAAGGTGGTGCTGCGAATATATCATCAAAATCAGAAGGTGCGTCATTTGAGAGGGTGACAGAGTGAATCGGATACCCAGTTCATCCTCCTCCTCCAACTGGCGCTGAAATTCTGCGCAATCTTTCAACACGTGATCAGTGCTATGACAACACAAATATCGTTTTCCATTACTCCTCGATCCAGGTGGGACCTAAGAGGAATAAGAAAAAGATGAATGCGTAGAAGAGGAGTGACCATAGGACCTGGGTTCCCCGGCAACGAATATTCATATAAGAATACATGGTGCAACAAGAAGAATTCACCAACAGAAAGTTTCTAAGTTGTTGAGATTATATTAGCCAGCAGGACACGTGTGTGTGGGACCGCATGTTTGGGATTTCCCCATCGCGTTCCAGGTCTGGGTGTTGACCCCGGTGGGCCCCCTTGCGTGGCGGAATATCCCCGCAGTCCTGTGGTTGGTCTTAGTCCCACATCGCCTGCAGTAGGTGATCCTTTGTGTTCATGTACCCCCGTCCCCCCTTCCTACTACCTCATGGTTTTGGGAAGATGTGTGGTGACGGGTGGTTTCCACATGGTATCAGAGGTAGGTTGTCCTGCTGCGGGGGTGTGTTGAGATTATATTAGCCAGCAGGACACGTGTGTGTGGGACCACATGTTTGGGCTTTCCCCATCGCGTTCCAAGTCTGGGTGTTGACCCCGGTGGGCCCCCTTGTGTGGCGGAATATCCCCGCGGTCCTGTGGTTGGGGTTAGTCCCACATCGCCTGCAGCAGGCGATCCTTTGTGTTCATGTACCCCCGTCCCCCTTTCCTACTACCTCGGGGTTTTGGGAAGATGTGTGGTGACGGGTGGTTTCTACATAAGTAACAATTAACTACACACCACAGATAAAAGAATAGGAAAACCTGCTAGAGAAAAATTAAAACTAGAATAAGAATAAATAAAAACAAGAAACAGATTCTAAAAACTAAAGCAAAGAAGAAACATGAAATATACAAATGGAAAAGGGCTTCTATCTCCTATCTCACTATCCAAAAACTCACATGACCGTGTTCCCCGACAATGGCGCCAAAAACATGATGCTAAAGATCACGGCAGTGAACCGGTCACACAAGTAATATAAAATGGGCGAGTTTTCCCAAGTATCGATCTCTCAAGGAACACAGTAAGGTGGAGTTAATTTCGAGGAGGACTTGAGATTGAAGTCCTCTAGGTCGGCGGTAACGATGGGGGTTTTGATTGTTGCGATAAAAAGAAAGTAAAAATCTAACAACAACTCCTATGCAACGCTGCTATGCGATTTTTCGCTAGGCGGGATGAAAGACTAGTCGGGCCGCTATGCGCCGAATCACTAGGCGGATGGGCGAGTAGGCTTGCGGATGAGGTGATGAGAATGGCGGAATTAGGGTCATGAGCACCTCTTCGCTACGCATGCCACTAACAATCGCTAGTGCGGCAAGGGTGGAGGGTGGTGGATGGAATATGGCACACCTCAAGAAAATAACAAAAATATGAAATCACATAGACATGATTTGATACAAAAGTATATCAAAATAAGTACAACTTCATCATAAACAATAGATCAACTATACTATTCAACAACAAGAGAAGAAAAGTGTGCGAAATCAACCAGATCCGAAGTCTTGCTGAGGATTCACGGTTGGAATCGTCCGGTTGTCAATCCGCGTCCAAGCTCGGTCCTCAACTGCGTCCGGGGTAGAGAAGGGCTGTCACCACCTTCCAATGGCCCGTCTTCTTCGTGTCACGATCTGGTGGAGGATGGCAAAACTTCTCCTAGCTTGATGGAGAAATCTAGGTCAAGCTCTTCTTGAAGCTCAAGGATGAAGGAGGATGCCGAGAGGAAGCTCCGGCTTGGATTTGGCGGTGAAAGCTTGCCCGGAGCACCTCCCTAGGGTGGAGATTGAAGGAGGACAGCGGAATTCCTCCTCGCACTACAAGAAAATTAACCTATAGTGACGAAAAAATGCGTCACAAAATGTTAGATTTTGGTCACTAATGATATTCAGTGACCAAATTGTTTTGTCACAATGTCGTCACAAAAGCCCCGTCACTAAATGTTTTTAGTGACCATAACAATTTACGTCACTAAATATGTATATTTAGTGACCATATTAATTCGATCACTAACCTCCTTTTAGTGACCAAATTATATCGAGCACTAAAGCATCTTTTAGTGATTAAATAAATTCATTCACTAAAAAATATTTTTGTGACTAAATCTTTTTAGTGACCAGATAAACTCACTCACTAAATCTTTTTAGTGACCAAATTAGTTCGGTCACTAAATGTGTATATTAATTGTGATGACTTGTCAGTAAATATATGTTATAATAGTGATAACTATCACAATATTTATTTAATTTTTCACAAAATATCATAAAATTATTTCATTTACATTTCATTTTAATTTTATTTTAAATATTCAAACACAAGAATAAATAATATGCTCAAGAGCAAGGCGAAGTATATCTAATATTCATTATTTTATTAATAGAAAAAAAGAGGCTAGGAGATGGCCCAAAGACCTTAATACAGACTAATAGTGCTTTCATTTTTTATTACACTGAATACATTAAAAAATTATATACAAAGACATAAAATCTATAAATGCACATTCCTGCACATCTTTGATAGTCAACCAATGTCTTCTCCTCTGTTCTTTAACTATCATGAATATCAAGCTATTACCTGCATCCGGCAAAGCAAGAAACATGTTAAAAATCATTACTTATATTGTAATATCTCAATACCAAGAGTTTGATAAAATAAAAGATTTTGTATATCAAGGAGCTTCTAAGGAATGTAAAACCTAATGACTGAGATGAAGTAGAATGGTTCCTCGTAATTGAAGTGAGAAGGTAGTGTGCAAATGTTTGGATAGACATATTTTTAGCCCTTAATATCTCAATTGATGTTTGATAGCAATATGTTCTAGCTTAGTAAACTAATTTTACATGCTTTTAATTTTTTGATATATTTCCTAAGAGATGTTTTGTGGTAAGTTTATAAATTTCTAATTATATTTTCCTTGCACACATGTTTAGGAATAATCTTTAATAAACCCTTTGGGATAAGAACCACACTATGATACTTATCTACCATGGAACTACATACATTAGAAAACATAATACTTCCTAAGGTTATGAGGCCAAAAAAGATAAAAAATAATAAATAGATTAAAATATATAATGATTTTTTTTTATCAAACCTTGTACATTTGCTCTGTAATATCTAACAGTGTGACCTTCTCACCCAGAATAACCTGGTACACAACAATTTCATGTCAATATTAAGTCAAAATGGAAAGAGACATAGTGAACAACATAACAAGAAGTTTACCGTGTTGGGAGTTGATTGGAGAGTGGATTCAAAGGCTGTATGAGAAGCTTTGCAGCTAATTAGGCAAATAAAATAATAATATTGCAACAAAAAACAATGCATCCTCAATTCAAGGAAAGATCCAAACTTAGAGGTCATGTCACCATATTCAATTATGAGTTTGAGAAGAACTTTTTACCACTAATAAGATTCTTCCAAATGGAGTTGTGTAAAACTGTAAAGATCAAATAACATCATTACTGAATAATCTATATCTTCATATCTCAAGATCATGTTAGCATGCCAAACTTTACTAATAAAGTATTTTTTATTGGAAAAAAAACTTAGTATTGTTTGAGGTAAAAATTAAATAGATCTGGATAATTCATCAATTTCTTATTATGATTGAAGTATACTAACTTCAGAAAAGTAATGTCTTCTTGAGCAGAATGTACTCCTATGAACATACCCGAAGTTTCGATTAAAATAGATGAAAATGTCACACCCATAGAACTCTGTGATTAAAGCATACCTGAAGTCGCGATAGGAATTTATCTGCTAAGTGAATCAATTGCAACTACCCAATATGCTGCAAAATTGACAATGAATAAATGGGCCCTCCTCTTGAGTACAACGATCACATCACTGGTGAAAATTAAAAAAAGAAAAAAATTATAGGAAATTAATAACTGCAGACACAACATGCTTCTCAAAACTCTTAACAAGATAATTGTTGTTGGACTTTGACAAGTTGACCGGGCCCCACAAGGTTGGAGGAAGTGCATATATTTATGGTTATTTTTAATGAATGAGAGAGAGAGAATGTAATAAATGGGTAGATGGAAAGTTGTATTTATTAGGAGAGAGGTTTTGGGTGTTTTGTTTTGCCTATAAATAGGCCCTTTGTAGTTCATTTCAAAGATGAAAAATTGAGAGAGAAGTTCTCATATTCCTGTTCCGTTTTAGAGAGAGGAGCGCTGCAGCGCTGGTGCGTTTTCTGTCCGGGCGGCTAGGAGTAGAAGCCGCGCGGTCTGGTGAGCGCGCAGCGAGAGAGAACTCGCGCCCTTGTGTGACTCGTGTTTTGGAGATCTCGGCAGGGGGAGCTCGCGCTGGTGTAGCTCTCGCAGGTGGAGCTCGCGCAGGAGCAGGTCGCGAATAGACCGATCTCGCCACGCGAATTGGGCGGTCAAGCCGTGAGTAGGGTGCAGTCTCGCCTGGTGGTTTGGGCGCGAGGTGGTGAAGGCGATCTCGCTGGGTTGTGTTCACGCGTGGAGGCGGGAGCTCGCTCGCGAGAGGTGGTACTCGCCTATAGTGGCAAAGAGCCCGCGCGGTTTGTAGCGGTCTCGCCGGGGTGTAGCCGCGCGACTTGGTGGACTCTCCAAGTTGGTCTCGCCGAGTACTTAGAGGTTGTTCGAGGTACCAGGAGCCCATACACGTTTCCAACAAGTGGTATCAGAGCTAGGTTCGAGACCCTCGGAAGGATTGAAGTAGGGGAGAGATGGAGTTTGGAGGTGCCGTGCCGGGGCAAGTCCCCAAGTTGACGAAGACCAACTATGGGAACTGGAGCATCCAGATGAGGGTACTACTAGCCTCCAAGGAATTGTGGGAGGTAGTAGAGGATGGTGTGGAGGTGCTGACTGCCAAAGCAGAAGCCGCGTTAACGAACGCACAGAGGACAGCATTGAGAGAAGCCAAGAAGAGGGACAAGAAGGCGTTGTTCATTTTGTATCAAGGAGTAGATGAAGCTACGTTCGAAAAGATCTCGGACGCCGAGACTTCGAAGGAGGCATGGGAGATCTTGCAGCGCTCCATGCAGGGAGTAGACAAGGCCAAGAAAGTTAAGTTGCAATCCCTCCGAGGCCAGTATGAGATGATGAGGATGCAAGGGTCGGAGAAGGTTGGCGACTATGTGACCCGTCTACAGACGCTCACAAATGAGATGAAGAGAAATGGGGAGACCATAGACGAGGTTAGCTTCATGGAGAAGCTCCTGCGTTCTATGTCAAAGAAGTTCCGACACGTGGTGGTGGCCATCGAAGAATCGAAGGACCTCACGGTGATGACGGCGGATGAATTGATAGGCTCACTACAAGCCCATGAGTACAGAATGGCGCAAGATGATGAAGAAGTGAGTGGCTTGGGAAAAGCACTCCAGACTCAGCTGAACTTCGGAGAGAGCTCAGGAAGTGGTGGTGGCCAGTGTGGCCGTGGCTACCAGGGAAGAGGTAGAGTAGGAAGAGGTGGTAGAGATCAAGGGAGAAGGCAACCACACCAGAAGGAGTTCGAACAGAACCAAGGTTGGAACGCCGGAGGTAGAGGAAGAGGCCAAGGCAGAGGCCAAGGTAGAGGAGGAAGAGACCAAGGCAGAGGCCAAGGTAGAGGAGGTAGAGGAGACATGTCCCAGACTCAATGCTACAACTGTGGCAAGTTCGGCACATGAGCTATGATTGTTGGGCTCCTCAGAAGGGAGGAGAGGCCAACCAATATGCGGAGACTAGCAACACGGGAGGTGACCCGATGATGTTCCTTACGGTCCAAGGTGCTGGAGGCGGAAGGAATGGAGTGTGGTACTTAGATACCGGGGCCAGCAACCACATGGGCGGAGAGAGGGAGCTGTTTACGAGCCTTGAGCCAAATGGTGGTGAGGTGAGTTTTGGCGACGCCTCAAAGATAGCTGTGGAAGGAAGAGGAGTTGTGGCGGTTGTGTTGAGTGGAAAGGAGGTTCTCATCAACGACGTCTTTTATGTGCCGGGCTTGAGGAGTAACATCCTAAGTCTTGGGCAGCTGGTGGAGAAGGGCTACCGGGTCTTGTTGCGGGATGGCACCCTGGCCATGAAGGACGGTCATGGGAAAGAAGTAGTGAGGGTAAAGATGACGGCGAACCGTCTCTTCACTTTGAGCATGGATGTAAAGGAGACGGCATGTCTCGCGGGGAATGAAGAAGAGGAGGAAGCTTGGATGTGGCACCACCGGATGGGGCATCTGGGGTTCACAGGCCTGAAGTTGTTGTCTGGATCAAAGATGGTGGAAGAGCTGCCTATGATCACACCTCCTCATAGGGTCTGTGAGGCATGCACCAAGGGGAAGCAGAGAAGAGAGACATTTGAGGGTGGCAAGTCCCGAAGGGCAACGAGGCCATTGGAGTTGGTTCACTCGGACATTGCTGGTCCATTTGAAACAACTTCAATCGGTGGAAGCAAGTACTACATCACATTCACCGACGACTTCAGCAGAAAGTGTTGGGTGTATTTTCTGAAGGAGAAGGCTGAGGCGCTGGAGAAGTTCAAGGAGTTCTGGGCGATGGCTGAGAAGGAGAGTAGTCAACCGCTGAAAGTACTTAGAACGGATAGAGGTGGGGAGTACACCTCTAGGCTGTTCGACGAGTACTGTAGGCAATGGGGAATCTCTCATCAGCTGACGGCGGCCTACTCGCCTCAGCAGAATGGCGTGGCAGAAAGGAAGAATCTCACAATCATGAACATGGCACGGAGCATGGTAAAGGGTAAGGGACTACCGAAGAAGTTCTGGGCGGAAGTAGTGCAGGTGGCTGTGTACGTGCTGAATCGGTGCCCTACCAAGAGTGTGAAGTTCAAGACACCGTTTGAGGCTTGGAGTGGCTGGAAGCCAAGTGTGAAGCACCTGAGGGTCTTCGGGTGTGTGGCCTACGCCCACGTCCCGGACCAAAGGAGGAGGAAGCTGGACGATCGAAGTGAAAAGTGTATTTTTGTGGGCTACGCTCCTGAGGGCAAGGATTACAAATTATACAATCCTGAGACAGAGAAAGCCATCATCTCACGAGATGTGGTGTTTGAAGAAGGAAGCTGCTGTTGGGTTTCTCTATGGGGTAGGCACAACACTTGTGCACGCAGCGGAAAAGTAAAACATCAAGAAAAACCCAAAGAGATGTGGATCGGGCCATGAACAGTTGAGTCAAGAAGTTAGTAAAACTAGGCAAAAATTACCTCGGTGGCGTTGAGTTACAACTCAACGGAGATGCTCCAAACTTTATCTTCTTGCTAGTGGCGAGTCCAACGTGGAATAGTGTCCACGTTTCTGCAGAAGTCCACACGTGCGGGAGAACGCCGAGCTTTCCGTCGCACGGAAGATCGGGAAGGAGAAGACCGCACCTTTGCTTTTCCACGGACTGCTAGGTCCGCGCCAGGGAATGCAGCGCCAGCGACGATCGCTGGAGAGAAGATGGTCAACGGAGCAAACATGGCGGCGGAACAGTTTCCGGCGGCGGGATCGGGATCGGGATCGGCGAAGCGAAATGCGGAACTCCTTCCGTCGGGTTCGATTCGCACAGAAGAGACAGATCGCTTACATACCCGAAACCCTAAGTGTTATATTTATACCTAAAGTATAAAATAAACTCAGGAAAATCGCTATCCGTAGACCACCCAAAATAGGGTTCAGAATCGGCGAGTATCAATCGGTGAGAATCGGCGACAATCAGCGAGAATCACTGTGCAGGTTCGGCGAGAATCAGTCGACGAGTATCATACAGGATCGGCGAGAATCAGAGTACCATACTCGACGATTCTCGCCGATCGTCGAGCTTCGCTCGACGATTCACAATGATACTCGACGATCGTCGAGCCGCGGTCGACGACAATTGTCAAGGTAGTCGATCGTCGAGAATCAACAATTGATTCTCGACGATTCTCGTCGATCGTCGAGAATCAGGGAGACGATTCCTCGCCGATCGGCGGGAATCACAAGACAATTCTCGACTAATGTCATTGACCCTCGGACGACAAACCTAACCAGCCCTTCAAGGCAACATTTGCCCAACCCGATGATCCTATAAGGCAACACTTTGCCCACAACCCCATTCAGGTCGGTGATTGGTAACCTTTACCAACACAGTCAGTCATCCAACTTCTCCACATCTCTTATGTGCGACCCTGCAGGCTCATATCGCGTTGGCAGTGAGATTACATGTTTGACCACTTCCAGATCATCATGGTAACTCCAACAGACTCCCACTTGATCTTGAAAGTATCAAACCAAAAACCTCACAAACAATGAGCGGCATCTAGCAATGCAACATTGCTCCCCAAGCAATAAGAGTTTATAACTCATAAGCCTTTATGACCAATGTATCAGCTTTGTCTTTGTCCCTTTGTCCCTTACATCCGGAAAGAACTAGAGGCATGGACCGTGTCACCCTCGTAATAGCTCAATCCAAGTTTTCTTGATCCAGGACGGACTTCCAGAGAATGGTGAGTCCAATATCACATATTGACTCAACCAAGCATGGCCATGCATTTCTCAGTCCAGTTCCATCAAGGGGCCCATGGATGCAACTCCTGTAATACAGGAAGACAAATCCCATATCTGCTCACACACAAACACCCAAATGATTCGTAACATGCCCAACGACCACCCTTATCATCAACCTTTCTCAAGGAAGACTTTAGATGGCATCAAAGCACGCTCTTCCTCACTTGATGAATGCTGTGACTTCAGGTCAAAGGACCACAACACCATTGTCAATTGAGACCTACTCGTGACACTATTGGATGACAATCCACAGAGTAGTCTCAGGTTGGGTCTGTCCAGTACAACTTGTTCACTAACAAGTACCCACGTGATGACTTGATATCACAATATCATGACCTGTGAGAACCAGTCATCAGTCAACACACGTGCTAGCCTTCATGTATCATCATCACCCTTAGCTTCTATGATGATACTCGACCAGGGACCTTTAAGAATGAAGCTTCAAATAAATCATGGGCTCTCACATTCAAGTCACGTACTTGATGTCCCATGGAAGCGAACATTCTAAGGGTATCTATTATGTTAACATTTAACTATCATATAGAAAAAGACATAATAAAAGAATTTGCCATTAATTATAAAAGAAAAACTAGGTACACAGTTCATCATATGAACAAACAGCCAACAAAATACAAGATTACATGCAACCCACAAGATTCTCGCTAGAGTTGATCATTTAGGTATCGTATACCCATCGATCTAGTATGACCATCATGCTTTCTCTGCGCGAGAGGCTTTGTCAGCGGATCCGCAATATTTTCCTCAGTCGGCACTCTGCAAATGTTTACATCTCCTCGTTCGACAATCTCACGAATAAGATGAAACCGCCGGAGTATGTGCTTGGAGCGCTGATGAGATCTAGGTTCCTTAGATTGTGCAATTGCACCATTGTTATCACAGTAGAGAACTACGGGACCAACAATGCTAGGAACTACATCAAGCTCGCCGATGAATTTCCTAATCCATACAGCCTCCTTCGCCGCATTAGCTGCTGCGATATACTCAGCCTCTGTTGTAGAATCAGCAACTGTCTCTTGCTTGGAACTCTTCCAGCTCACAGCTCCTCCATTCAGGCAAAACACAAAACCTGACTGAGACTTGGAGTCGTCTCTATCAGTTTGGAAGCTAGCATCCGTGTAACCGCTTACAACGAGCTCTTCCTCTCCACCATACACCAAGAACACGTCCTTAGTCCTTCTCAAGTACTTCAGGACATTCTTGACTGCAATCCAGTGACACTCACCGGGATCTGACTGATACCTGCTAGTCATGCTCAAAGCAAAGGAGACATCGGGTCGAGTACATAACATCGCGTACATGATTGATCCAATTGCCGAAGCATATGGAATCAACTTCATGCGGTCCTTGTCTTCACAAGACTTTGGACATTGGTCCTTAGAGAGATTCACACCATGAGACATGGGCAAAAATCCTTTCTTGGACTCAAGCATGTTGAACCGCTTCAACACCTTTTCGATGTACGTACTCTGGGTCAAACCCAGCAACTTCTTCGATCTATCTCTATAGATCTTAATACCAAGTATATAAGTCGCTTCACCCAAATCCTTCATTGAAAAGCAGTTCCCTAGGTTGTTCTTAACAACTTTCAGGGTAGGAATGTCATTCCCGATCAACAGTATGTCATCTACATACAATATCAGGAAGACAACAATGCTCCCACTGATTCGCTTGTAAACACAAGGCTCATCTTCATTCTTGATGAAACCAAACTCTTTGATTTTCTCATCAAAACGAAGATTCCAACTACGAGAGGCCTGTTTCAGTCCATAAATGGACTTATTCAGCTTGCATATTTTAGTGGCTTCATCTGGGGATACAAAACCCTCGGGTTGTGTCATATACACTTCCTCAAGGAGGTTTCCATTAAGGAAAGCCGTTTTGACATCCATCTGCCAGATCTCGTAGTCATAATACGCAGCAATAGCAAGCAATATCCTAATGGACTTTACCATGGCAACAGGGGAAAAAGTTTCATCATAGTCAATACCATGAATTTGCTTGAAACCTTTAGCCACCAGTCGCCCTTTGAATGTCTGTACATTCCCATCCATGTCGGTCTTCTTCTTGAAGACCCACTTGCACCCTATGGGTCGTACCCCTTCAGGTGGTTCCACCAAGTTCCAAACTTGGTTTGCATACATGGAGTCCATTTCAGATTTCATAGCCTCAAGCCATTTGTCGGAGTCCGGTCCATTCATAGCCTCTTGGTAGGTTGCTGGTTCATCATCATGATCCATAAGCAACACATTACCTATTTGAGACATGAGAAATCCATATCTCTCAGGCTCAAACCTCGGTCTACCAGATCTACGTAGGACTTGTGTTCCCTGAGCAGGTTCTCTAGCTACAACATCTTGTAGTCCTGTCTCAGAATCCAATTCCGGTTCATTCACTATATGTGGTTCTTGAACTTCTTCAAGCTCTACCCTTTCAGTCTTTCTTGATAAGAACTCTTTCTCCAAGAAGACACCAGTCCTTGCGACAAACACTTTGCCCTCAGACGGTAGGTAAAAGTAATACCCTTTCGTTTCCTTAGGATATCCCACCAGATAACATTTATCCGATTTGGGTTCCAGCTTGTCAGGCATTTGACGTCTCACGTATGCCTCACAGCCCCAAATTCTAATGAACGACATACTAGGACGCTTCCCAGTCCATATCTCATATGGTGTCTTCAGAACCGTTTTAGTTGGAGCGCGATTCAATGTCATTGCAGCAGTCTCTAAAGCAAAACCCCAAAAGGAAACAGGCAAGTCTGCATGACTCATCATCGAACGTACCATGTCTAACAAAGTACGATTTCTCCTCTCAGACACACCATTATGTTGTGGTGTTCTAGGTGGAGTGAGCTGTGATATAATACCACACTCTTTCAGATGATCACGGAACTCAAGACTCAGGTATTCGCCACCTCGATCAGATCGGAGTGCTTTAACCCTTTTACCCAACTGGTTTTCTACTTCATTCTTGAACTCTTTGAACTTTTCAAAGGTCTCGGATTTGCACTTCATAAGATACACATATCCGTATCTACTGAAATCATCAGTAAATGTAACAAAGTAGAAATACCCTCCTCTAGCCATGGAACTCATGGGTCCGCATACATCACTATGTACAACACCCAAGAGATCCTCAGCCCTCTCAGTATAACCAGTGAAAGGAGCTTTAGTCATCTTGCCTAACAAACAAGATTCGCATCGCTCAAATGATTCATAATCAAATGAGTCCAAAAGTCCATCTCTATGGAGTTTGGATATGCGCTTCTCGTTGATATGGCCCAAACGACAATGCCAGAGAAACGTAGGGTTCGAGTCATTTGTTCTTAGTCTTTTATTATTTTCTACATTACAGATCAGATGGTCCAAGTTCAAAACATAAAGACCATTAAACAATTGGGCTACAGCATAACAAACATCATTCTTAAATATAGAACAACAATTGTTCTTAATTATAAAAGAAAATCCAATCATGTCCAAACATGAAATAGATATAATGTTTCTAGTTATCGCCGGAACAAAATAACAGTTATCTAATTCTATTACAAGCCCACTGGGCAAAGAAAGACGGTAAACTCCTACGGCTACAGCAGCAACTCTTGCTCCATTGCCGACGCGGAGGTCCACCTCCCCTTTACTCAGCAATCTTCTCCTTCCCAGTTCCTGCACATTTGTACAAATGTGAGAACCACATCCGGTATCTAATACCCAAGATGAAGGAGCAGAAAGGTTTATCTCTATAACGTAAACATTAGAAGCGGAAGTCATACCTCCCTTCATTTTCTGCAGACCCTCAATATACGAAGGACAGTTCCTCCGCCAATGACCAGCCTTGCCACAGTGGTGGCATTTCCCTTCCTTCACCGTGCTCTTCTTCTTCATCAGTGCAGAAGACTTGGGCTCAAGATATGACTTAGGTCCCACCTTTGTCTTCTTGGAGCCCTTGGCTTTGCCCTTGCCCTTATGCACCATCAGTATGGGGCTGGCAGGCTTGGCCTTCTTCATGTTGATCTCGGCAGTTCTTAACATGCCTAGGAGTTCGGGCAGTGTCTTGTCTATCTCATTCATGTTGTAGTTCAAGACGAACTGCTCATAACTGTCCGGCAACGATTGCAGGATCAGATCCGTGGCCAACTCTTGACCAAGAGGAAAACCCAGCCTTTCAAGGTTCTCAATATACCCAATCATCTTGAGTACGTGAGTCCCTACTGAGTCTCGAACTCCCATCTTGCACTGAAATAACGCTTTCGTGATGTCGAACCTCTCTTGACGAGCCTGCCACTGAAACATTTTCTTGAGATGCTCGTCAATCTCCTTGCACCCCATGTTCTCATGTTGCTTCTGAAGCTCAGAGTTCATGGTGGCAAGCATAAGGCACTCGACATCCAAAGCATCATCAGTATACTTCTTATAAGTATCCTTCTCAGCACGGGAAGAGTTCCCGGTCGGCACCTCGGGGGCTTCTTCTTCCAAGACATAGAGCTTTCGCTCTTGCCTGAGAACAATTCTCAGGTTCCTATACCAGTCCATATAGTTTGTCCCGCTGAGCTTATCCTTCTCAAGGATGGCTCTCAGAGACAGCGTGGAGTGTGAAACGCTTGCCATGGAATTCTACAAGAATTTATGCAGAATAAAATCAGTACCTAAATTTCAATTACAATTTATTCTAATTAGGACTTCAATTAAAAAAATACTCCCACTATTTTATTCGAAATGATAGCCCTCACTAACAATTCGGAGAGTTCATGCGAGCTACTCTCTTAGTGGACAAGATCCGTATTTCACCAACACAATGAGTCCGCTTTGGCGTTCCTCTCACGATGTGGTTATTTAGGTAGGCAACGCTTGCCAATTGCATCCTCATGCAATTCTTGTATGGTTGGTGAATAACTCCTTATTCGCATCCATCATATGGTGCATGCCAACCCTATGCCTCTAGGCACTCAACCTTTGAGGTCACCTAGTTAAGCTGGACCCGATGTCGACAGTGGGATATCACAATTATCCGCTCGCACCCTTACCAAGATAGATTAATGCACCTTGCTTTGGCAAGCCCACATTTCATCGATCGAGGCAGGAAGAGTGTCATCCATCGGAAGGCATCCGAACACTTAATATTAAAAGAAGGGATTTCAATTTTAGGTTAACAATTAACCATGATCAACATTTGATCAATGTGCACATCCAAAGAAAAACAATTCTAAACCACATGCATCCCTTATGTGCACATCCTTACACCATCAACAATTTGATAGAAGGAAGGGCTAAATCTGAACATCCGGAAATTTCCAAATCCTCAGATTTACATGCATTGGACAGAAGGCAAAGACAACTCAACTTAAGCAGTAGACAAGCTCATCTCTCTATGTTGGATTCAAAATCCACAACATACACGAGGGATGGTTACTGCTAAGGAGACAACAATTTCTAACACTTAGAAATTCCACCGAAATTCCAATCGTTCTTGGCGAAGTGCCAAGACTAAATCTAGACATTTAGAACACTTCTAAATCTCTAGGTTTACACGCATTGGAATAAGACAACTTCCAAAACAACAGTCATGGCCGAACCTGGCTCTGATACCACTGTTGGGTTTCTCTATGGGGTAGGCACAACACTTGTGCACGCAGCGGAAAAGTAAAACATCAAGAAAAACCCAAAGAGATGTGGATCGGGCCATGAACAGTTGAGTCAAGAAGTTAGTAAAACTAGGCAAAAATTACCTCGGTGGCGTTGAGTTACAACTCAACGGAGATGCTCCAAACTTTATCTTCTTGCTAGTGGCGAGTCCAACGTGGAATAGTGTCCACGTTTCTGCAGAAGTCCACACGAGCGGGAGAACGCCGAGCTTTCCGTCGCACGGAAGATCGGGAAGGAGAAGACCGCACCTTTGCTTTCCCACGGACTGCTAGGTCCGCGCCAGGGAATGCAGCGCCAGCGACGATCGCTGGAGAGAAGATGGTCAACGGAGCAAACACGGCGGCGGAACAGTTTCCGGCGGCGGGATCGGGATCGGGATCGGCGAAGCGAAATGCGGAACTCCTTCCGTCGGGTTCGATTCGCACAGAAGAGACAGATCGCTTACATACCCGAAACCCTAAGTGTTATATTTATACCTAAAGTATAAAATAAACTCAGGAAAATCGCTATCCGCAGACCACCCAAAATAGGGTTCAGAATCGGCGAGTATCAATCGGTGAGAATCGGCGACAATCGGCGAGAATCACTGTGCAGGTTCGGCGAGAATCAGTCGACGAGTATCATACAGGATCGGCGAGAATCAGAGTACCATACTCGACGATTCTCGCCGATCGTCGAGCTTCGCTCGACGATTCACAATGATACTCGACGATCGTCGAGCCGCGGTCGACGATAATTGTCAAGGTAGTCGATCGTCGAGAATCAACAATTGATTCTCGACGATTCTCGTCGATCGTCGAGAATCAGGGAGACGATTCTCGCCGATCGGCGGGAATCACAAGACAATTCTCGACTAATGTCATTGACCCTCGGACGACAAACCTAACCAGCCCTTCAAGGCAACATTTGCCCAACCCGATGATCCTATAAGGCAACACTTTGCCCACAACCCCATTCAGGTCGGTGATTGGTAAACTTTACCAACACAGTCAGTCATCCAACTTCTCCACATCTCTTATGTGCGACCCTGCAGGCTCATATCGCGTTGGCAGTGAGATTACATGTTTGACCACTTCCAGATCATCATGGTAACTCTAACAGCTGCTGGGGCTGGGATGAAGCGGTGAAGAATATCAAGGGGATGTTTTTTGAGGATGATGAAGAAGAAGGTGGAGGAGAGGCCGAAGCGGAGATGGGTGGAATGGAGCCACCATCACCACCAAGCGGAGGTCCATGGGGAGCTCTCACCCCTTACTCTAGTGGTGCGAGCACGAGTGGAAGCGGCCCTGGAGGAGCTAGCACTAGTGGGAGCAAGGACAACCGCCCTCAGCCCAGGATGCGGAGGCTGGATGAGATATATGAGGAGACGGCACCGGCACTTAACAATTTTTCTTTGTATTGTCTATTAGCAGATGTCGAGCCGTGCTCCTATGATGAAGCCTCCAAGGAGAAGAGTTGGAGGAAGGCGATGGATGCGGAGATCGCTTCCATAAAGAAGAACGAGACCTGGAAATTGGTCGACCCTCCTGCTGGCCACAAACCCCTCGGGGTGAAGTGGGTGTACAAAGTGAAGAAGAACAAGGATGGCAGAGTGGAGAAGCACAAGGCCAGGCTAGTGGTAAAGGGCTATCGACAAGTCCAAGGCGTGAACTATGATGAAGTGTTTGCCCCATAGCGCGAGTTGACACCATCCGGTTGATCATAGCGCTAGCGGCTCACCATGGTTGGAGAATCATGCAGATGGACGTGGTCTCGGCATATTTGAACGGGTACTTGGAGGAAGATGTGTACATCGAGTAGCCCCCAGGGTACGTCGTGAAGGGGCAGGAGAGGAAAGTCTGCAAGTTAGACAAAGCACTCTACGGGCTGAAGCAAGGGGCAAGAGCGTGGAACGGAAGGATAGATACTTACTTACAAAAGCACGACTATCAGAAGAGCCCGCATGAGTACGCCCTCTACACCAAGGTGGACTAGGAAGGCAACATGATGATTGTGTGTCTCTACGTGGACGACATGATTTTCACGGGAAACAATGCTGCTATGTATGAGGAGTTCCGGGGCATGATGAAGAAGGAATTTGAGATGACAGACTTGGGAGAGTTGAGCTACTTCCTAGGGGTGGAAGTGAAGCAGGGAGAAGATGGGATCTTCATATCCCAGAAGAAGTATGCAGAGGAGATCTTGAAGAAGTTCAGGATGGAGGATAGCAAGCCTATCTCCACTCCTGCTGACCCAGGTTTGAAGCTGAAGAAAGATTCTAAGGAAGGAGCGGTGGACTCTACCCTATTCAAGAGTTTGGTGGGCAGTCTACGCTACCTTACCTTCACCCGACCGGACATCATGTATGCGGTCGGAGTGGTGAGCAGGCATATGGAGGAGCCAAAGGAAGACCACTTCACGGCAGCGAAGAGGATCCTGAGGTACATCAACGGGACCAGAGGACATGGGCTGAAATATGCTACTGGAGAAGAACTGACACTGGTAGGATACTCGGATAGTGACTACGGCATGGATGTGAACGATCGGAAGAGCACTTCCGGATATGCCTTCAACATGGGAACGGGGGTGTTCTCTTGGAGCTCGAAGAAGCAGGCAACGATAGCTCTATCGTCCTGCGAGGCTGAGTATATTGCAGCAGCAGCTGGCACCTGCCAAGCCATTTGGCTAAGGAATCTGTTAGAGAGTTTGCAGCATGGAGTGGATGGGCCAACGACTATGTTGGTGGACAACATGTCGGCCATCCAGCTCGCGAAGAATCCCGTGCTACATGGACGTAGCAAACATATCGAGACAAGGTATCATTTCCTAAGGGAGCAGGTAGAGTTGAATACAGTGGAAGTGAAGTATTGCCCGACCGGAGAGCAAGTCGCGGACATCTTCACCAAGGCATTGAAGGTAGACACGTTTCTGAAGCTCAAAGGCAAACTCGGCATGTGCTGCCAAGTTTGAGGGGGAGTTTCGTTGGACTTTGACAAGTTGACCGGGCCCCACAATGTTGGAGGAAGTACATATATTTATGGTTATTTTTAATGAATGAGAGAGAGAGAGAATGTAATAAATGGGTAGATGGAAAGTTGTATTTATTAGGAGAGAGGTTTTGGGTGTTTTGTTTTGCCTATAAATAGGCCCTTTGTAGTTCATTTCAAAGATGAAAAATAGAGAGAAAAGTTCACATATTCCTGTTCCGTTTTAGAGAGAGGAGCGCTGCAGCGCTGGTGCGTTTTTTGTCCGGGTGGCTAGGAGTAGAAGCCGCGCGGTCTGGTGAGCGCGCAACGAGAGAGAACTCGCGCCCTTGTGTGACTCGCGTTTTGGAGATCTCGGCAGGGGGAGCTCGCGCTGGTGTAGCTCTCGCAGGTGGAGCTCGCGCAGGAGCAGGTCGCGAATAGACCGATCTCGCCACGCGAATTGGGCGGTCAAGCCGTGAGTAGGGTGCAGTCTCGCCTGGTGGTTTAGGCGCGAGGTGGTGAAGGCGATCTCGCTGGGTTGTGTTCGCGCGTGGAGGCGGGAGCTCGCTCGCGAGAGGTGGTACTCGCCTATAGTGGCAAAGAGCCCGCGCGGTTTGTAGCTGTCTCGCCGGGGTGTAGCCGCGCGACTTGGTGGACTCTCCAAGTTGGTCTCGCCGAGTACTTAGAGGTTGTTCGAGGTACCAGGAGCCCATACACGTTTCCAACAATTGTATCATTCATAATGTCCATTGTGCATATATTCAAAATTCCTTAACATGTTCGCATTGGGTGGGGATTAATTGCATGAAGAACAACTACGAGGATGCCTAAATGTAAAATAAAAGGCTTCCGATGAAACACTTTGCAGTAATATGAATTAAATTATCCATAAAGTCCATGTGTATGATAAAGATAATAAATTTTTTGATTCATAAAATAAATAAGCCATGCATATCATAGAAAAGCTTTGATAAAAGAGAAATATGGGAAATGAAGCTTTGGATACAACGAATAAAGATTGTTTATATGCATTAATATAATTAAATGAATTTTTACTAAAGATTTGATTAATCCAACAATTATTATTATAATTAATATACTCTAATCCAAATAAACTAAACAAAATATAAGAAAGTAAACACCTTCCTTTGACTGACTTGTGACAAAGCAGATTCAAGTTGCCTCTCCAACAACCATAAATTCTTCATGTTTATGGGCCCAATATCCTCTCCAAACAAATTCTAGCAATGAATAATACAGAACAACCTCGACACCGAGAAAATCTTCAACAAATAATAGTAACATTATCAAATAATATCTACGCACTGATGGTGGAAAATTTTTGGAATGAACGTACAAGCACATGCTACTATTGGACAATTAATATTTGCTCGTGCTAAGCTGTTATTATATATGGGCAGGAACCCATATATTAATTTTGTTTATTCACTACATTATGTAGATTGTGTTGTAAATAATGATTAAGGGTACTCAACTTCGTAAAAATAGGTGGTTAACTTCTTGATGATTTCTCAGATTCAGGTTCATCGATAATATATTCCTCTTCAACATGCTCATAAATTCCGCTTCCTCCAGAAATCTCAACAAATTGGAACAGGCTTCTAATGGATTGACATAAATAATGGATTGACATGGCCAGGTTTCTAACCTGAAATTCTGCTTAGAATAATTCATATGTATCACTAGTTCTTGCCCACTGTTCTCATTCACCCACACCGTGAAACACCATCAAAGTTACAGAACTCGAATTAACAAACAAATCTTCCAATAGATAGTATGAAAACTGACATTTCAACGAACACATTCTATGCTTCTTTTAGATCCACAAGCTTCTAATACGGTTAGTTGTAGAATTGGGAAAAATTGTATGTTTTATTAGGTACATGAAATAAGAGGAAGGCAGGGGGACATGAACATTGACACTGGGTTTCAAATTCTTATAAAAAATAACTGGAAACATTATGACTGAAACAGGGAATCCTTACCTAAAGCATAGCTAAGTAGTTGGAAAGAGACTACAACCGTAGAGAGTACATCTAGAGAGAAGTGGGATTGCACTGTGCGGCTAGAGGATCGTGGAAACAGATCGGGAAGAAGGAAGACAGCCGCGGTGAGATATGGTCGTACCAGAGATGCGCTGGGGAGGAGATCGGGTAAGAGGCCGAAGATCGTCATTCATCGGCTAAAGGAAGAGCATTGATTAGGAGATTGGTTAGGGCTTTTGAGTGTGCGCCTGGATGAATTGTGGGATCGGGGAAGAAGGAATGTTATGGAAGAGGAAAAGAGCGCATGGAAATAGATTGGGAAGGGCTTTGGACTTCTGTTGATTTTAGGGTAGGCGCGGAAAGTGGGCAAAGTGTGTCTAATGGCGGGGACTCAAAATTTGGGGGGTTGAAAGTGATTTCGTTTAAGCTGTAGATTTGTAAGTACTGATTTTATCTCAAATTAATTGAATTAGCGCTGCGAAAAAATTCTTCTATAAATTTCTTCTTTTGCAAATGTTTTTAACTACTGATTTTTTTCTCAAATTAATTGAATTAACCATTTTTTATTCCTTCTAACCCAAGGAAATCTTAGACTCTATTTGGTTCGGCGTTTTGCCCCTCCGTTAGGGACAAATGCCAGCGGAGGGCGGGAAACAAATGAACTTTCGGTGGCGTTTGCTCTGTTTTCACACGCCCGCCTTGAGAAACGCACCAAAAAACTCCGTTTGGAGAAGCACCTACCCCCTCCGATTCGAACACCTTGTTTCCACCCGCCGGATCGATCCGCCACTGCCGAACCAAATGAAGCCTTAATAATTTTCTTTTTGCAGTTCCTCACAACTCTTGACACGATGTGGAGTTTGATGTGGAATCCAAGTTTTTAATAATTCCATCAATGCATAGAAAATTGTAAATTTATTTATCTTATTAATTACTAATTACCTGATTATAAGCAACAAAAAGCCATATGTAAAGAAATAAATAAAGTAATAGAATAATAAAATAAAGTAATTCCTTAAAATACACATATAATTTTACACAGAGAAATAATTACACGTTTAAATTAAATTGTAAATATAATAATTATCTATTATAATAATTATTAGGGATGAGATCTATATTTAAAAGGATGGATGTGCACAAAATCACATCCCACATGATCTCCACCCAAAAGAAGTGGGATCATGGGCTGGACTGGATGCGCGATCACCGCTCCCGATTCCCTCGCGCACTGATCCCATCAAATGTAATGACAGAACCGCCGCAGACGCCGCCTCGCCGAAGTCGGGTGGCCGACCTCATCCCCGGGTGCTGGCCGCCCCTCCTTTCGCTGCCACCAGCTGGCCCCTCGCCTGCCGGAGCGCGGCCGAGGGAGCGATCGAGACGGCAGCTCCCCCTCGGTCGCCGGCCGCGGCCAAAAGAGCGACCATGCGGGCCGCACTTCCTCAGCCGCCGGCCGCGGCCGAGAAAGCGGCTATGCGGGCCGCTCGTCCTCGACCGCTGGAGCGCGACCGAGGAAGCGACCGCACAGGCCACGACGTAGAGAGCGGACTCCCGGGCCGCTCCTCCTGTGCCGCCGGCGCGCGTCCGAGGAAGCGGTCACGCCGGCCGCGGCTGAGAGAGCGCCCACGTGGGCCGCTCCTCCACTGTCGCCGGCCTGCGACCGAGAAAGCGGCTGCGCCGGCCACTCCTCCTCGACCGCTAGCGCGTGGATGAGGGAGAGGCCAAGCCATCCGCTTTTCCTCGGTCGTCGCCGACAGTCAACCTCTTGCCGGCGAGATCGGCGACGAGTTCGTAGGCTGCCCGTGGGAGCCCGTCTCCGCCGTCCGATTTGCGTGTATCCACCCACTAACTGCAGGGTTGGTGGGGGATTTTTATTATTAATTTAATTATGATGAAAATAGCAAGATTAAATTATCATAATGTGTACCCTTAAACCATTACAAAAATATTTATAAGGTTAGTTATGGTGTGCGGAATGCCACGTAACCACCATAACCATCTCTTGCAGGCAATAAAAGGTGTCACGGGCCTTCTCATTTCTCACTTTTTTTTCTCACAGCTTTCTTCTTCCTCAGGTCAAAGCTCTGCCAAATTTCTCCTATGAGCAGTATTCGAGCCGCACTCAAGCCACACCCGAGCCACGTACGAGCCACGTTCAAGCCACTGCACGAAGCCCAATCGTTCAGTTTCCAAGTGACCTTCGCAACCGCAAACTCAAGTGCTCTGCTCCCACGTTCAGTTCCAGCAGCACGCCCATTAAATCTCTCTGCCGCAAAGTGCAATTTGTAACAAACTCCAGGCGCGACAGCCAGTCGTCTGCAGTGGGCTAAGTGTTCTCTCACCCCAAAATTCCAAAGAAAGGTGGCCTGTCGCACTCGATTCGACAAACAAGGTGTAACAAAAAAGAAATAGTGGACTTTGACCGGTACATATCCGGTCATGTAGTTTTTTACCCAGTTGAGGGGTTTTTCCACGTTAAAACTTCGTGTGTATGATCGATCTACTTCATTGACTGCATGCACGCTCGACCGTTCCGAGAGCTAGGGCGGTCCAGGTTATTCTGTTCCGACCGAAACATCGAATTAGACCGCAATAGTTTAGGTTTAGATTTAAATTAGTAATTAAATACTCACTTTGGAATCAACAACTAATTAATTATTATGAATAATATTTAAACTTAAATTTGAACTTACTAAAATAATCATTAGTAGGATAAGTATTATAATTTAAACATGAATATATGCTTAAAATAATTTGTAATTAAAAACTAACATAAATTAATCTAAAATTTAGGATGATTAGACTTTTACTTCATCACAAAAAATGTGTCTTTAGAGAATAAACTTTTACTTCGTCACCAAAGATGTATCGTTAGTGACGAAATATATTTGATCACTAAAATTTCGTCACTAATGTTCTGTATTTAGTGATCAATCTTTTATTTTCTCACTAAAAATTTGTATCTAGTGACTAAACTTTTACTTCATCACTAAAGATTTGTCTTTAGTGGCTACACTTTTACTTCGTCACTAAAGATTTGTCTTATGTGACTAAATTTTTTCTTCGGCAGTAAGACGTGTCATTAGTGACAATATATTTTGTCACTAACTTTTTGTCACTAAATTTTTGTCGTTAGTGACAAAACTTTTATTTTGCCATTAAAGATTTGTCTATAGTGACTAAACTTTTATTTCATCTATAAAGATTTGTCTTTAGTAACTAACTTTTACTTCGTTACTAAAGACGTGTCTTTAGTGACAAAACTTTTACTTTGTCACTAAAGATGTGTTTTTTGTGACGAAATATATTTCATCACTAAATTTTTGTCACAAAATGTCAATTTTCTTGTAGTGTCGGAGATGAAAACGGCGGAGGAAAAATGAGCGATACCGAATTAGGGCGGAACCTGTGAATTTATAGATTACAGAAATTATAATGGACACGACCAGTGACGCACAACCAGTGGTCATGCACACTATGTCCAGTAGTAGTGCGTTTGCCCCAGCCAGAACTTGGAAAAAAATGGAATCAATGCACACGATCAGCGGCGCACGACCAGTGGTCGTGCGTACTATGTCCAGTGATAGTGTGTATACCCCAGGCAGATTCTGGAAATCAGGGAACATTGCGCACGAGCAGTGGCGCACGACTTGTGGTCGTGCGCTCTATATCCGATGATCTTGCGCAGTATTCCTGCTTCCAAACGTCCCCGGAGTACGCACATGACCCCTGTACCAATAGGAAAAACAGACCACTGATATTTGCAGACATTCCAGACAATCACAAAAAGGGAGTACAAAAAATATACACAACCACGGGCTTAAATGTGCACTTCCTATGGAAATAACGATAAGATGAAATATATACGATAATGAACTAAAGGTGAAGTGAATGCAAAGGAAAACTAGCCCAGATGAGTCCGAAAGTAGGTATATAAAATGGACTCATCAAGATCTACTCGAGTCATCATAGAACGGGACACGCCCGTGTCCGAAGGATGACACGCCTGTGTCATCACTACTCGAGTCCCACTTGAGACCTACTCGAGATAATCACTCGAGTAGTCGTTTGGGTCGGACACGCCCGTGACATGCCCCATGACACGCCCGTGAGATGGGGTGTGTTCCTCCTAAACACTTCGTCAAACGCATTTTTCGTCGAACTCTCGATGTCTCCGCACCCGAGCAGGACACGCCCGTGTCCCAGGCCGTGTCACCCAAAATTTTCCCATTTTGAACTTTGGGCTGTTACAACCCTCCCCTCCTACAAGAAATTTCGTACTCGAAATTCGTATACGGGAAGGCAACCAGCAACCAAAAAGTTATAACATTCAACGTTCATGTTACAACAAAAGTTTTCACTAGGTAATCGTTTTACAAAATAGCTCGGGAAACTCCGCTCGTATGGTCTTCTCTCGCTCCCATGTAAGCTCCTCACGTCCGTAATTGTCCCATCGGACTTTGACCATCCCGACCGTCTTGTTCCGCAACTATTTCTCGGCTCGGTCCTTGATCTGAATGGGCCTCACTTTCGTTGTTAGCCCATACTCCACCGACACACGATCGTCCGCGATCACTTGAGCTGAGTCTTTAACGGCTTTCCGCAACAACGAGATGTGGAACACATCATGTAATCCACTCAAGTCTGCCGATAGAGCTAGCCGATACGCAGCTTATCCGACTCGCTCAACCACTTCAAAAGGACCCAAATATCTTGGACTCAACTTTTTCAGGCGTCGAATCCTGGATACGCCTTTGAAGGGTTTGATCTTCAAGTATACTCAATCGCCTACCACGAACTCCACATTCCGGTGCTTGCCGTTGTAGTATTTCGCTTGTCAATCTTGAGCGATCAATAGCCTCTATCGAATAATACGTATTGTCGAATTTGCTTCATCGACTTCATTACGCTTATCCACACTGGCTTTGCCCGCTTCTATGCAAGCTAAGGGAGTACAACACTTTCGACCATACAGAGCTTCATACGGCACCATGCCGATGCTCGCTTGGTAGCTGTTATTGTAAGCGAACTCCACCATATAGAGATGATCTTCACATCTCTTCCCAAAGTCGAGGGCGCACATCCGAATCATGTCTTCCATCGTTCTGTTGGTCCGTTCAGTTTGGCCATCAGTTTCGGGATGAAAGGCCGTACTGAATGTCAACTTCATGTCCATCAATTGATGAACTAACCTCCAACCATTCGATGTGAACCTCCCATCTCGATCACTTATGATGCTCCGAGGAACACCGTGTAGCCGCATAACCTGGTCAACATACAATTTTGCCAAACTTTCTACCGAATCATCTCGTCTATTTGGTAGGAAATGTGCCACTTTCCTTAGCCGATCAACAATCACCCAGATGGAATCGTTTCCGCGCTGAGATCTCGGCAACCCCTGCATGAAATCCATGGAAATATCATCAAATTTCCACTCTGGAATCGGCAACGACTTCAAATAACCGCCCGGTTTCTGGTATTTCGCCTTCATCATAGCACATGTTTGGCATTTGGCTACATAATGAGCAACATCTTTATTTAGGCCTGGCCACCAGAACAGCTTTTTCATATCCCTGAACATCTTCGTGCTCCCTGGGTGGATTGAGTACTTCGTATAATGCGCTTCATACATCAGTTTTTCCCTCAATTTACCCAAATTCATGACGCACAACCTGCCCTCTTTCTGCAAAAGACCGTCATCCCAGGAGAACTTGCCCTCTGGCCCATCTTTAGCATAACGTAGGAGATCTTCATCTAAACCCGTTGCTCGTCGAATCCGGTCTGCAAGGTCACACTGCACCTCCGTACAGTTCAAACATGCATCGACGGTGGAATTCTTATCAACACACGAGATCTCCAATGTTTCCAACTCCTAGATGAGACGTTCATCATGCCACTGCAACCAGATCGCCCTTGTCGGAGCTCTCCGACTTAAGGCATCCGCGACAACATTCCCCTTCCCGGGAGTATAGTGAATCTCGAAGGTGTAGTCCCCGAGAAACTCCAACCACCTTCGTTGTCGCATATTCAGGTCCTTCTGCTCCAACAGGTACTTTAGGCTCTTGTGATCTGTATAGATCTCCACCTTCACACCATAAAGATAGTGTCGCCTCAGCTTTAGTGCAAAGATTACCGCCGCCACTTCTAAGTCATGGACGGGATAGTTTTGTTCATGCACCTTCAGCTGGCGTGAGGCATAAGCAATCACCTTTCCATTTTGCAGCAGAACGCAGCCTACGCCGCTCCTTGAGGCATCACTGTAGATTCCAAATCCGTCGGTACCATATGACGATGACAACATAGGCGCCGTGGTCAACTGAATCTTCAGCTCTTCAAAAGCTCGTGCACACTCTGGCGTCCAAACTATGGAAACCACCCGTCACCACACATCTTCCCAAAACCTCGAGGTAA
Source organism: Platanthera guangdongensis (assembly GCA_039583875.1). NCBI lineage: Eukaryota > Viridiplantae > Streptophyta > Magnoliopsida > Asparagales > Orchidaceae > Platanthera > Platanthera guangdongensis. The sequence goes on from CM077150.1 coordinate 217,409,427, forward strand.
TGGTAAGGGGGGACGGGGGTACATGAACACAAAGGATCTCCTGCTGCAGGCGATGTGGGACTAACCCCAACCACATGATCGCGGGGATATTCCGCCATACAAGGGGGGCCCACTGGGGTCAACACCCAGACCTGGAACGCGATGGGGAAAGCCCAAACATGCGGTCCCACACACACGTGTCCTGCTGGCTAATATAATCTCAACACACCCCCGCAGCAGGACAACCTGGCTCTGATACCATGTGAAAACCACCCGTCACCACACATCTTCCCAAAACCCCGAGGTAATGGTAAGGGGGGACGAGGGTACATGAACACAAAGGATCGCCTGCTGTAGGCGATGTGGGACTAACCCCAACCACAAGACCGCGGGGATATTCTGCCATACAAGGGGGGCCCACCGGGGTCAAGACCCAGACCTGGAACGCGATGGGGAAAGCCCAAACATGCGGTCCCACACACGTGTACTGCTGGCTAATATAATCTCAACACACCCCCGCAGCAGGACAACCTCGCTTTGATACCATGTGGAAACCACCCATCACCACACATCTTCCCAAAACCCCGAGGTTCCGCCATATAAGGGGGGCCCACCGGGTTCAACACCCAGACCTGGAACTTCTAATATTTTCGTGTCAGTGGGGTCAGCGGCAAAGCGATCTGCGAGAAATTTGCAACAAATCTTCGATAGTAGCCCGCTAGTCCAAGGAAGCTCCAGACCTCATCCACTGAAGACAACACTGGCCACTCCTGTATGGCCCTTATCTTCATTGGATCCACTACTATGCCCACTCCACTCACCACATGGCCCAAAAAAGCCATCGATGATAGCCAAAATTCGCACTTTGAGAACTTGGCATAGAGCTGATTCTACCTCAATGTATTCAACACCAACCGCAAATGCTTCTCATGATCGGCTTCCGATCTCGAGTACACCAGGATATCATCAATGAACACTATCATGAATAGATCCAGGTACTCGTAGAATATTCGGTGCATCAAGTCCATAAATACCGAGAGCGCATTACACAGCCTAAACCGCATTATCGTGAACTCATAGTGCCCGTACCGTGTTCCAAATGCGGTTTTGGTAATATCTTCTTCCCGTATCCTCAACTGGTAATAACCGGATTTCAAGTCCAACTTCGAGTAGATGGTTGATCCCACTAGCTGATCAAATAACTCATCAATCCATAGAGTCGGATATTTCTTTTACGTAGTTCGCAGTAATCAATACATAACCGCAAGCCACCGTCATTCTTTTTCACCAAAAGCAAAGGGGCGTTCCAAGATAACATGCTTGGGTGAATATAACCCTGCTTTCGCAACTTTTGCAGTTGGATTTCCTACTCCGCCATCTTCTTCGGTGTGACGCGATATGGAGAGTGGGCCACAGGTTTTGCACCTAGTACCAAGTTGATCGAGAAGTTAATCTCTCACTGGGGTAGTAGCCCAGGGAGATCCTTGGGAAACACATCTGCCCATGCCGATACTGGTAATACAGATGCAGTCAAGTAGAAATCCCGACTTCCTATTTGCACCTCCATATCACAAGTTTGATCCGCAAGCATCATACAACCATTCGACAACACCACTCTAATGCTATCTGTCTTTACACGATTAGGTATCCCAAGCCGCGTTATGAACTCTTTAGACAGAAAAGAATGCGACGCACCCGGATCAAACAGTGCTCGCACCAGCATGTTCCGAATCATCGCAGGGCCTGTGGTGCACATAACACACACAAGCTACATACACAAGATGCAAACAAAAAGCAATCAATACGGTTATCGTACATTTGTAACACTTAGGATTGTGCCTGGGACGCAGAGGACTCCACCACTGCTTTTCTCATCTCCATATAAGACGCTCCTATTCCTGCTCAACCAGACGTCGACCACTCCTGATAAGGTTGGGCAAAATCATCAAGCATCAACTATCTATTCGTGTTCACGACTTTCATACAAACACGTTGATCCCACACATACATGTATTGTATTCACATAGCATAAACATCATCATAGAACAACCATCCAACACGACTTATTGTACATATAATACATGCATAATCCACCATACATGAGCAGCCCCATTATTTATGTACATCATCACGTCGACATATCCTTCGTATGTATTGTCTGCTAAGAGCCAACGCGTCAATCTCGGGTTTTATGTCCTGCTTTACCACATGAATAGCACTTGTAGCTCTTCTTTGGCTGCTGAACATCATCCCAACAGTCCTGAGCAATGTGTCCTACCTGGCCACAAGTATAACAAGTACGCTTCTCGATTCTTTACCTCTTATGGTGAGTAGACTTTCCAACCCTTGGAGTTCTCACTTTCCTGGTCGCAGGAATCTGTTGGACTCTTGTCAAGTCAATCTCCAATCGTTTAGCTGACTCCACCAGTGGTTGGAATCCCAATAGCTTAGGACCCATCAATAGGAAACGAAGTTCCTGACGTAGTCCGTCGTAAAACCGATTGATTTTCATCCCCTCGGTTTCAAACACAAACTCAAGTTATTGTCTCATTGCAACAAATGCATGAAAATAGTTGATGAGGAATTTTATAAGTTTTGAAAATATCCAAACTAAAATCTCAAACTAGGCAAGTGCACCTATCGAAATTTCGTATAGGAAATATTGTATTAGACTCGGGGCCTGTTGAGTACTCCTACTCACGCAAATTAATATTATTTTATCGGAATATAAATTGAAGGTAAATTAAAACTATAGCTAGAAAAATTGAATTAAAGAACACACTTGATCTAGACTAACTTTGAAATGAAATAAACTTATCTTAAAGGCAAACTTCTAGATTATCCGCTTCGACCGTGGAGGTTCATAAAATATGAAAACGCGTCTCTCGAGAATACGCTCTCGACTAAACTTAGGTTGATCGATTAAGACCTCTCGGCCAATCAAAACCCCTAGGCCTGCTTTAGGTGGTGAACCCCTCTATTGGATTTCACTCCAATCCGGAAGAGTTATGTCGTCCTCTCTCGAGAATTGCAATCAACGCCTTTTATCTTTGAGTGATCTCCCCTTATCCGTAACCTCTCAGTCATTTAGGATACGGATCTTAGATCGAAATCGAAGCTAATAAATCAAAGATAACTCGAAACGATAAGAAAAGAGTTTGACAAAAAGAAGTATTTTATTATATTAAAAAGCTTGTCATGATTAAGTGGAAATGAAAATAGGGATACATAGAAAGAAAATAGAAAGGGCTAGAATTAAAGCCTAAACTATGAAATTGAAAAGTACATAAACAAAATGCATAAAAACAGGAAAATAATCTACTGAAGCTACTCCTAGATGGGCCTCCTAGCTCCTCCCCAGCTTTTGAAATCATCTGGAATTTATAGGAAAAACTTCTGGAAGGTTACGCCCTAGGTCATGCCCGTGACCTTGGGCGTGTCAGGCTCGGAACCGCCGTCTTGAAAGCCTAGGAACGTTGGAGGAGAAACCGCCAGAATATATTAGATGGCGGGTCACGCCCCTAGGTCACGTCCGTGACCGAGGGCGTGTCAGTTTTGTTTCTGGAAAACCGCGGGAAGCTGAAAACAGCTGGAATCAATTGCTGTTGATGAATGCGTCACGCCCCATGGTCATGCCCGTGACCATGGTGTGTCAGGCTGCAACGTAAATGGGGTGGCAACGACAGGAACGGCTGTACTTATTTGCTATAAACGCACGCGACACGCCTTGGGTCATGCCCGTGACCTTTGGGTCACAGACATGTACTTGACTGTTCGACGTTCTTTGCTCGACGAATTGAGCCCCTTGGTCACGCCTTCTGGTCACGCCCGTGACCCATGGGTCACGCCCGTGATCAGGGGCGTGTAGCTTTAAACTGATGTGTCCCGTTCTCTGGGGTCGCCTGTGGGTCACGACCACCTGTCACGCCCGTGACCTGAAGGTCACGCCCGTGACATGGCCGTGAAAAGTTGATTTTTTCTAGGATTCTTATGTTTGTTCTGCCGATCAGCCTAGCATGCTCCAATTTGTTATCTGAAGGACAAATAAAACAGAAATAAGAAAACAAAGCATTTTAACACAAATATTAAAATAAACTAAATAAACTATTATAATTTATTAAATAAAAACTATATAAAAATAACTATAAATAAAGACTTATCAAATACCCCCATACTTAATCTTTTGCTATTATAGAGCAAAACTATGAGAGTACTTATAAGAAATTAAAATAATTATTTAATTAAACTAAAAATTTATTAAATCAAAAGAAAGTTAAAAATTAACTTAAGGGATTCAAAAAAAATTTAAGTCCTAAAATATGAAAGTAAAATGTGAAGAGATAAATATTTAGACATGTTCTCTAATAAAGTAATTAGAACTCAAGAGTAAGTATTTAGCAAACAAAGTTAGATTAAAACTTATAACCACTTTTTTTTACTAAAAAGTGACTTCCATGAAAAATTAAACTACTACTTATGCTCTCTTACAAAATTAATTTAATCTAAGCAATTATATTTGAGTTTGGGTTTGGAAAAAGGCAATTGAAGAGATCTTAGATTGGGGGTGATGAATTTTATCCTCTCACCCCGCACAATTTTTTTTCTTTTGATATTTTTTTCTTCTTCTTTTTTTCTCTTCAAACAAAGTTGCTTAGGAGTAATGAATTTTATCCTCTTACTCCTTTTTAAAGGGGTTGGGTGCATATGTGTACCAAGGAATACTTAATTCCCATGACATATGATATAACCAAAAATAAAAACTTGCATATGTGTAGCAGGGGATAATGAATTTTATCCTCTTATCCCCGTGACATATGATCTAACAAGAAAAATTAAAGCAAGGGAATGCTAAATAATATTTAGATTAAATTAAAATTAAAAGAGAGCAACTATAGTAAATTAAAATTTCCTAAGAATCTTGAAGTTTGAAGTGGAGATAATTGGAATCTAAAAATTATTAAACTAAGCACTATAAAATTGAAACTAATTAAAATAAAAGAGAAAAAGGCGAAATAAATATCTCTATACAAATTTAATTCATAAATTTATTCCTTAAAATAAAATCACATAAAAATTAATTTTAACTAACTTTGATGAAATAAAAGTTTAGAAAATCAAAAATTATAAAAATTCGTATAAATAAACTCAAAATAAATTTCTGAAAAGTCACAACGAGATTAAGTAGGGGTTTATTACATTTTTTGGTTTTTTTTTCTATTTTTTTATAATAAAAAGAAAACAAAATTTTGTAATTTTTAAAGATTTTTATATTTTTAAATTTTTTAAAGATTTTTTCATTTTTCTAGTTTTTAAATAAAAACAGTAAATAGAAATCCACCCCCATACTTAAAAATAAACATTGTCCCCAATGTTTATAAGTTAAGTAAGAGGGGGGAAACAAGAAGAAATAAATTTCAAATTTTTTAGAAAATTTTTTAAACAAAAAGTAAAAATTATTAAAGATAAACAAGGGGTGTCTCGCAAGAGCGCTTTTCTTTTTCCCATCTTTAAGCTAGACGGTTATTATTAGGAGAATGAAAAATAAAAATGTAAGTGAAGGGGTAACTCCCTTAATTCGCGCTTGGGGGAATACGCCGAAAACGATCGCCCAGCTACTCCTCCACTTTCTTCGTGATTTTCTTTCTTTGAAAGGTTGACTTGAAAATGTAAATTCAAATCACCTATACGTGATTTGAATTTTTGTAGAGGAGCGGCAAATGAATCGTGGAAGACGTTTAATTGCAACGGCTCCTCTTCTTCCTCAAACTTATTAGGGAAAGAAAAATAAAAAAGAAGTGCGTCAAAAAATCTTTGCAAGGAGGAGACTCTTGCGAAGTTATAAGATTAGGCTCGGGTTGTTTATTTTCTAAAATTAATTTTTCGTCCGAAAATTTATTTAAAATAAAATCATCGGAAGCACCATGTTCATAAATTTGGGTTCCTAGAAAATCATAAATTGTGCAAGTAGATTCATTAATAGGAGGAAAATGGGGAGTAGTAGGAGGAGAAACATATTCTTCTTCTACTCCGCCCAGCGCATCCATACACCTAACGAGCTCTTGAAATAAAAGTTGCTGTTCTTCTTTGGTATAAACAACTACTGGGGTACATGAGAAGTCAGGTTCCACATTAGCAACAGTATCCGAAGGAGAAGAATCACTAAACGTAAGAAAATTTTCATCCAAATTTTGGGTGGAAAAATAGATTGAGATTGAGAAGATTCCCCAAAATTAAGAGAGAAAGCTTGCGGTGCGGAAGAAGAAAAACAAAAATTTTGATCTAAATAATTATTCTCATAACTCGGGAAACCTTCCGGTTGATCTTGCGACCAAGAGAAGTTTTCATCCGAGTTGGAAGAATAATTATTTACATCAAAATAATTATTCGTATTATTACTTGAAAAATTATTTTCATGAACATAGGAAAAATTAGAAAAATTATTTTCATAAAAATTTGAATTATCATAAAAGTGAGAAAAATTATTATCATAATTATTATCAAAATTATTTTCATAAGAAAGATTTTTATAATAATTATAATGATAACAAAACTCACTTGGATGAGAATAGTGACAATAAAAACAAACACATTGACGCTTTTTTGCTGCTTTCAAAATATCAAATTGATTTTGAAGCTGGGCAATTTTAGCAGCCAATTGAGATAACATAGTCTTTAACAAAAGAAAATAAACACAACCCGTACCTAATAGAAATGAATTTAAAAAAAAAGATGAAAAAGAGAATTGGGGTTAGAGAAAGTGAGTGATAAAAGTAATACAACTTGCGCTTTCAAAATATCAACAAAAATAGTCTCCGGCAACGACGCCAAAAACTTGCTGAAGAATTTTATAGTTTTAAAAAGTATCCAAACTATAATCTCAAAATAGGCAAGCGTACCTATCGAAATATAGTATAGGAAATTGTCGTATTAGACTCGGGGCCTGTTGATTACTGCTACTCATGCAAATTAATATTATTTTATCTAATAATAAAACGAGTGAAATTAAACTATAGCTAGAAAAATAAAATAAAGGATAACACTTGATCTAGACTCGCTTTAAAATAAAATAAACTTATCGTAAAGGCAAACTTCTAGATTTCCCACTTCGACCGTGGAGGTTCCTAAATTACGAAAACGCCTCTCTCGAGAATACGCTCTCGACTAAACTTAGGTTGATCGGTTAAAACCTCTTGGCTAGTCGAAACCCCTAAGCATGCTTTAGGAGGTGAACCCCTCTATTGGATTTCACTCCAATCCGGAAAAGTTATGTCGTCCTCTCTCGAGGAGTGCAATCAACTCCTTTTGCCTTTGAGTGATCTCCCCGTATCCACAACCTCTCGGTCATTTAAGATACGGATCTTAGATCGAAATCGAAGCTAATAAATCAAAGATAAATCGAATCGATAACAATAGAGTTTGACAAAAAGAAGTACTTTATTATATTAAAAAACTTGTCATAATCAAGTGGTAATGAAAAAGAGATACATGAAAAGATAAACAACTACAAACATGAAATAAAAGTGCTAGAATTAAAGACTACAAAATATGAAATTAAAAAAAGTACATAAAGGAAATGCATAAAAATAGGAAAATAATCTACTGAACTATTCCTAGATTTGGCTCCCTAGCTCCTTCTCAGCTTTTGAAATCGTCTGGAATTTATAGGAAAAACTTCTGGAAGGTCACGCCCTAGGTCACGCCCGTGACCTTGGGCGTGTCAGGCTCGGAACCGCCATCTTGAAAGCCCAGGAACATTGGAGGAGAAACCGCCAGAATATGTTAGATGGCGGGTCACGCCCCTAGCTCACGCCCGTGACCGAGAGCGTGTCAGTTCTATTTCTGGAAAACCGCGGGAAGCTGAAAACGGCTGGAATCAATTGTTGTTGATGAAGGCGTCACTCCCCATGGTCACGCCCGTGACCATGGCGTGTCAGGCTGCAACGTAAATGGGGTGGCAATGGCAGGAACGACTGTACTTATTTGCTGTAAATGCACGCGACACGCCTTGGGTCATGCCCGTGACCTTTGGGTCACGGGCGTGTACTTGACTGTTCGACGTTCATCGCTCGACGAATTGAGCCCCTTGGTCATGCCTTTTGGTCACGCCCGTGACCCATAGGTCACGCCGGTGACCAGGGGCGTGTAGCTTTAAACTGATGTATCCCGTTCTCTGGGCTCGTCTGTGGGTCACTGCCACCTGTCACGCCCGTGACCTGAAGGTCACACCCGTGACATGGCCGTGAAAAGTTGATTTTTCCAGGATTCTTCTGTTTCATCTCCTGGTCAGTCCTGTAAGCTCCAATTTGCTATTGGCAGCCCAAATTTACCTGAAATAAGAAAACAAAAGTATTAATTTAAAAATTAATAAAAACTAGAAATAAACATAACAATTTATTAAATAAAAACTATATAAAAATACTATAAATAAAGACTTATCAATAGTCCTCAACCGTATCCTCTCCTTGGCTCAAACACACGTTCACCGATGAAGCTGATGCGCTTTCCCTTGCTGTCTGCTCAATTTCACTAACTGGCATGGGACGCATTATCAGATCAGAGGGTTGAACCTGTCCCTCATGGTAAGCCTTGAGCATTACAAAAACCACATCAGTAATCAGTCGAGCCATCTCTATCGATGGAGGAGATGTTGGTATCACAGTTGATATCATGCTTCCCATCGAGTGTTGGGGTTCCTATTGCCACGCAGTCGCACTCGTCGCCTACAGTCATAAAAGGACACAAGTAAGCAATAAACAGATTGCCAAAAGCAATACTAGGAACACACAGGTTCCCCAAACATAGGTATTTGAATTTCTACCATGGATATTCAGGAGTTCAATCGTGTTATCTGGGTTCGCACAGACACGTGCTCGCCACCCCACAAAAGAAGTTGACCACGACTTCGAGAGTGAAAGAGCAAGACAGCTCTGATACCAAAAATGTAACACCCCCATCCGTTTACATAGTATATACTAGAAGGTCCACCCGGGGCCCCATATCATATACCACAAAACAGGCAGTGATGTCACGGTATGATGCCAAAGTAGCGCAGCACACCCTAACAAATTGCATTCTAGCGGAAGCCTATAACACTACACTTGAACTCCACACCTGAATGTCCAACATATAAAACCTTCACATTTTATACATCATAGTAATGTCTTACAACACACATAAATAGTTGGCCTTATGGCCTTACAGATCTTTCAAACAGTGGCCTCAACCATTGGCACGCAGGCCGACCACATCAAAAGAAAACATAACACTTTCATTTCTTTTAGCATTCGAGGGCTAGCAGCGGCAGCAGCAAAAGAAGCAGTGACTTCAGCCCTTATGCGTCCCGCTCAGTTCTCCAGCACCTTCACAAGGACATTCTACCCAAGGGTGGCAAACAGAGGAAACGGTCAGCATTCAGCTGACCAAATTATAACGACCCTACCCATTTCTCGGGGCAGCAGTATTCTTCCCTGCAGGCATAACATATCACAAGCATGTATATATATCTCATATAATGTGCTTTCATGCACACATGCCATCACAACCGTCAGCCACCCAGCCCGACGGTCCATGCACTCAGGGCACATTTTTGGTGTACCGGCGAACCAGTTGCCCACCACCGTATCAGGGTCGCAACCCAACGACAACTCACTTGAGCATTTACTCCATGGCGTGCAGCCAGAGTTTTATAGTCTTAGTGAACTGGGATTGGCCCGTAGCCCCCCATTGTATCACGGTGCGCAGGTCTAAGAATCTTGTTATGCGCTCCAATAGACCGCACTTTCAGGTCTCACGTCGGACGGACATAGCGCAGGTCGGATCCTCCACCCCCCGTTGCTCAAATCGCCTTGCCATCACCGAGCACAATGTACTCACGGCTAAATCAAAGGTGCGGGTTGGTCTCACCGATACTGTTCTGGTATTTAAGCCTAGGTGTTTTCCTGGGCACACCAGTACTTATTATTACACCCATTCGTATCATACATCATTAGCGGATCTTTCCTGGGAGCACCAGTACTTCCTGCTACTCTCTTCATAGGTATGACTCCGCAAATGTCACAAATGTCAGGGGTCTTTCCTGGCTATCACGCCAGTACTTCCTGCTACTTCATTTCACATGTACCACCTATGAACAATAAACATCACAAAGGGTATTTCCTGGAATTCCAATCAAGTACTTCCTGTTACATCCTTTCACAGGTATAACCCAATAGCACAAGCATAACATGGATATTTTCCTGGACTACCACTCTAGTACTTCCTGCTACTTCCTTTCACAGGTCCAATCCGTCGACTCCTAAACTACGCGTTTATCATGGAGTCTTCTCCGGTTCGTATGCAACATCACCAATCCAGACCAACCTGTCCAGATGGGCTTCACACAGCATGCCTATTACGTACTCAAATTTTGGATCTATATGTCAAACAAGAGGGGATTCCATTAATCTACCCAAAGATTCCCACAACAAACCACCCTCTGGTGGGGGGGGGATCATATGCATATGCCAAAAGGAAGCCTTCACATGGCTAGGAAGAAAAGTCGTTTCCCTTGAAAATCGCTTCGGTGCCATGAACTCCTAGCTAGCTAGAAAGAACTGCTACAGCTTTTCCTCCGCAAAGATGGCCTCGGATCTCAGCTTGACACTCTCAAGCTCCACCAGATATTAGCCACGCTTCTTCTTCTTCCTTCTTCCTCTCTCTTTCTCTCTTTAATCTTTTTAGAAAGATGAAGGAGAGAACATAATGAGACTTCTTTGTCAAATCTCTACGTTAAGGATGCAGCAAGGTCTCTCAGCCATTAGATCCCAGCTGAAGAAAATGAACGGTCAGGAGAAAGCTGTAAAATGACTTTTCGGGTCCGACACGCCCTGTGACACGCCCGTTTCACAGGCCGTGTTCTTAAGAGGTTCTCAAACCGCCTTATCCCAAAATAGGTCACGCCCAGGGTACACGCCCGTGTCAGCCCAGACATGCCTGTTTCATAGGGCGTGTACCTCACTCGAGTCATACTCGCGACCTACTTGAGAGGACTACTTGAGTACTTAGTCATGACAAGCCCGTGTCACATGACCGACACGCCCGTGTTCCTTAAGTACTCGAGACATTTCTACCCACTCGGGACATTTCCTCGAGATTTACTCGAGTCATTATAGAACGGGACACGCCCGTGTCCGAAGGATGACACGCCCGTGTCATCACTACTCGAGTCCCACTCGAGACCTACTCGACATAATGACTCGAGTAGTCATTTGGGTCGGACATGCCCGTGACATGCCCCATGACATGCCCGTGACATGGGGCGTGTTCCTCCCGAATACTTCATCGAACGCATTTTTCGTCGAACTCTCGACGTCTTCGCACTCGAGCAGGACACACCCTGGGACACGCCCATGTCCCAGGCCGTGTCACCCAAAAGTTTCCCATTTTGAACTTTGGGCTGTTACAAAATAGCCCCCAAAAAGTCTTAGCAGTAATAAGGTATAAGTGTATTCTTGGTTTTAAAATGGGATATGAGTTCACTTAGTTGCAGTTTATGTTTTCCATTCACTTACTATGTTCCCCAATAATTATTTTCATAATGTCTCCATTTTATAGTCCTCATGTATATTTCATGATTGTTGATGCCATATAATTGCTGCACGTTGTTTATGCAAGTGTTCATGTCATGATCAACTTAACTATTGCTTGGCACCATTTGGTACGGTGTTAGCGGTTGTAAACGCACGAGTTATAACGTCATTTGTTAGGAATCATCTAACAAACAAAAATCCATTTGCACATACAACATCCATGTTCTCAATTTTCGTTCAGTTTTATAGGACGCATTTACGCTAATCTTATAAGTATTCGGTGATTCAAGGGTTCAAATTTAGGGGGGCATGTTGGCGATAAAAACTATATTCGAGACAGAACTTTATTAACGCCGCTAAATGAGCATGTGAATATATTGAACAACACTACTCTTCTATAATTTTCAGGCGTTCCTATATGCAATGTTGCTACTATCTGGGAGTCGAACATCATTTTAACTCCTGTAAATTATTTTTCAGACATTACTCTTCAACAATCAGAACCCATTATAAACAATGGAAGAAGCAGGAAGTCAAGAATTACTTCAAAATTTACTGACTCCGGGTATTATCTGCCCAATTTTATATACATTTTTAAGCACAACAGAAAATAATGTGTGAATGCAATACATTAATGAAATATGCGTACAACTACCAGATAGTCGCACACGCTTAATGCACCACAATTCTACCCGCATACAACGAAATAATACGACTGAACAACAACGTGTTGGGTTTCTTTAAGAGGATGGCACAACGCTTGTGCACGCAGCGGAAGAATAAAACATCAAGAAAAACCCAAAAGAGATGGGATCGGGCCATGGTAGTTGAATCAAGAAGTTAACATATAAATAGGCAAAAATTACCTCGGTGGCGTTGAGTCACAACTCAACGGAGATGCTCCAAGCTTCGTCTTCTTGCTAGTGGCGAGTTCTACGTGGAATAATATCCACGTCTCTGCAGAAATCCACACGAGCGGGAGAACACCGAACTATCCGTCGCACGGATTATCGGGAAGGAGAAAGACCGCACCTTGCTTTCCTACGGACTGCTAGGTCCGCGCCAGGGATTGCAATGCCAGCGACGATCGCCGGAGAGAAGGAAGTCGACGGAGCGAGCACGGCGGCGGCGGAACACTTCCGTCGGCGGCGGGATTCGGGATCGGCAGAACGAACGGAAAGGCGGAACGCTTCCGTCGCGGGATTCGGTTCGATCGGCAGCCAAAAGCATAATTCCCGAAAACCCTAAGTGTCCCTTTTATACCGAAGGCATAAATAGACTTAGGAATATCGCTATCCGTAGACCACCCAGTAAAATAGGGTCCCAGTTTCGGCGAGTATCAGTCGGCGAGAATCGGCGAGAATCGGAGTACAATACTCGACGATTCTCGTCGATCGTCGAGCCGCTATCGACGACTCTCGACGATTCTCGTAGATCGTCGAGCCGCGGTCGACGACACTCTTCGATCATCGAGCCGGGGTCGACGACACTCGTCGATTCTCGTCGATCGTCGAGACGGGGTCGACGACACTCGTCGATTCTCGATCGATCGTCGAGCCGGGGTCGACGACACTCATCGATTCTCGTCGATCGTCGAGCCGTGGTCGACGACACTCGTCGATTCTCGTCGATCGTCGAGCCGGGGTCGACGACACTCATCGATTCTCGGTCGACGATCCTTACCAAGACTTCAAGGCAATACTTTGCCCAAAAACCCCATTCGGGTCGGTGATTGGTAACCTTTACCAACACAGTCAATCATCCAACTTCTCCACATCTCTTATGTGCGACCCTGTAGGCTCATATCGCGTTGGCAGTGAGATTACATGTTTGACCACTTACAGATCACCATGGTAACTCCAACAGACTCCCACTTGATCTTGAAAGTATCAAACCAAAAACCTCACAAATAATGAGCGGCATCTAGAAATGCATCATTGCTCCCCAAGCAATAAGAGTTTATAACTCATAAGACTTTATGACCAATGTACCAGCGTTGTCTTTGTCCCTTTGTCCCTTACATCCGGAAAGAACTAGAGGCATGGACCGTGTCACCCTCGTAATAGCTAAATCCAAGTTTCTTGATCCAGGACGGACTTCTAGAGAATGGTGAGTCCAATATCACATATTGACTCAACCAAGCATGGCCATGCATTTCTCAGTCCAGTTCCATCAAGGGGCCCATGGATGCAACTCCTGTCATACAGGAGGACAAATCCCATATCTACTCACACACAAACACCCAAATGATTCGTAACATGCCCAACAACCACCCTTATCATCAACCTTTCTCAAGGAAGACTTTAGATGGCATCAAAGCACGCTCTTCCTCACTTGATGAATGCTGTGACTTCAGGTCAAAGGACCACAACACCATTGTTAATTGAGACCTACTCGTGACACGATTGGATGACAATCCACAGAGTAGTCTCAGGTTGGGTCTGTCCAGTACAACTTGTTCACTAACAAGTACCCACGTGATGACTTGATATCACAATATCATGACCTATGAGAACCGGTCATCAGTCAACGCACGTGCTAGCCTTCATGTACCATCATCACCCTTAGCTTCTATGATGATACTCGACCAGGGACCTTTTAAGAATGAAGCTTCAAATAAATCATAGGCTCTCACATTCAAGTCACGTACTTGATGTCCCATGGAAGCGAACATTCTAAGGGTATCTATTATGTTAACATTTAACTATCATATAGAAAAATTCATAATAAAAGAACTTGCCATTAATTGTAAGAGAAAAACTAGGTACAATGTTCATCATATGAACAAACAGCCAACAAAATACATGTTTACATGCAATCCACAAGATTCTTACTAGAGCTGATCGTTTAGGTATCGTATACCCATCGATCTAGTATGACCATCATGCTTTCTCTGCGCGAGAGGCTTTGTCAGTGGATCCGCAATATTCTCCTCAGTCGGCACTCTGCAAATGTTCACATCTCCTCGTTCGACAATCTCATGAATAAGATGAAACCGCCGAAGTATGTGCTTGGAGCGCTGATGGGATCTAGGTTCCTTAGATTGTGCAATTGCACCATTGTTATCACAGTAGAGAACTACGGGACCAACAATGCTAGGAACTACATCAAGCTCGCCGATGAATTTCCTAATCTATACAGCCTCCTTCGCCGCATTAGCTGCAATGATATACTCGGCCTCTGTTGTAGAATCAGCAACTGTCTCTTGCTTGGAACTCTTCCAGCTCACAGCTCCTCCATTCAGGCAAAACACAAAACTTGACTGAGACTTGGAGTCGTCTCTATCAGTTTGGAAGCTAGCATCCGTGTAACCACTTACAACGAGCTCTTCCTCTCCACCATACACCAAGAACACATCCTTAGTCCTTCTCAAGTACTTCAGGATATTCTTGACTGCAATCCAATGACACTCACCGGGGTCTGACTGATACCTGCTAGTCATGCTCAAAGCAAAGGAGACGTCGGGTCGAGTACATAACATCGCGTACATGATTGATCCAATTGCCGAAGCATATGGAATCAACTTCATGCGGTCCTTATCTTCACAAGACTTTGGACACTGGTCCTTAGAGAGATTCACACCATGAGACATGGGCAAAAATCCTTTCTTGGACTCAAGCATGTTGAAACGCTTCAACACCTTTTCGATGTATGTACTCTGGGTCAAACCCAGCAACTTCTTCGATCTATCACTATATATCTTAATACCGAGTATATAAGTCGCTTCACCCAAATCCTTCATTGAAAAGCAGTTCCCTAGGTTGTTCTTAACAACTTTCAGGGTAAGAATGTCATTCCCAATCAACAGTATGTCATCTACATACAATATCAGGAAGACAACAATGCTCCCACTGATTCGCTTGTAAACACAAGGCTCATCTTCATTCTTGATGAAACCAAACTCTTTGATTTTCTCATCAAAACGAAGATTCCAACTTCGAGAGGCATGTTTCAGTCCATAGATGGACTTATTCAACTTGCATATTTTAGTGGCTTCATCTAGGGATACAAAACCCTCGGGTTGTGTCACATACACTTCCTCAAGGAGGTTTCCATTAAGGAAAGCCGTTTTGACATCCATCTGCCAGATCTCGTAGTCATAATACGCAGCAACAACAAGCAATATCCTTATAGACTTTACCATGGCAACAGGGGAAAAGGTCTCATCATAGTCAATACCATGAATTTGCTTGAAGCCCTTAGCCACCAGTCGCCCTTTGAATGTCTGTACATTCCCATCCATGTCGGTCTTCTTCTTGAAGACCCACTTGCACCCTATGGGTCGTACCCCTTCAGGTGGTTCCACCAAGTTCCAAACTTGGTTTGCATAGATGGAGTCCATTTCGGATTTCATAGCCTCAAGCCATTTGTTGGAGTTCGGTCCATTCATAGCCTCTTGGTAGGTTGCTGGCTCATCATCATGATCCATAAGCAACACATTACCTATTTGAGACACGAGAAATCCATATCTCTCCGGCTCAAACCTCGGTCTACCAGATCTACGTAGGATTGTGTTCCCTGAGCAGGTTCTCTAGCTACAACATCTTGTAGTCCTGACTCAGAATCCAATTCCGGTTCATTCACTACATGTGGTTCTTGAACTTCTTCAAGCTCTACCTTTTCAGTCTTTCTTGATAAGAACTCTTTCTCCAAGAAGTCACCAGTCCTTGCGACAAACACTTTGCCCTCAGACGGTAGGTAAACGTAATACCCTTTCGTTTCCTTAGGATATCCCACCAGATAATATTTATCCGATTTGGGTTCCAGCTTGTCAGGCATTTGACGTCTCACGTATGCCTCACAGCCCCAAATTTTAATGAACGACATACTAGGACGCTTCCCAGTCCATATCTCATATGGTGTCTTCAGAACCATTTTCGTTGGAGCGCGATTCAATGTCATTGCAGCAGTCTCTAAAGCAAAGCCCCAAAAGGAAACATGCAAGTCTGCATGACTCATCATCGAACGTACCATGTCTAACAGTGTACGATTTCTCCTCTCAGACACACCATTATGTTGTGGTGTTCTAGGTGGAGTGAGCTGTGATACAATACCACACTTTTTCAGATGATCACGGAACTCATGACTCAGGTATTCGCCACCTCGATCAGATCGGAGTGCTTTAACCCTTTTACCCAACTGGTTTTCTACTTCATTCTTGAACTCTTTGAACTTTTCAAAGGTCTCGGATTTGCACTTCATAAGATACACATATCCGTATCTACTGAAATCATCAGTAAATGTAACAAAGTAGAAATACCCACCTCTAGCCATGGAACTCATTGGTCCGCATACATCACTATGTACAACACCCAAGAGATCCTCAGCCCTCTCAGTATAACCAGTGAAAGGAGATTTAGTCATCTTGCCTAACAAACAAGATTCGCATCGCTCAAATGATTCATAATCAAATGAGTCCAAAAGTCCATCTCTATGGAGCTTGGATATGCGCTTCTCGTTGATATGGCCCAAACGACAATGCCAGAGAAACGTAGGGTTCGAGTCATTCGTTCTTAGTCTTTTATTATTTTCAACATTACAGATCAGATGGTCCAAGTTCAAAACATAAAGACCATTAAACAATTGGGCTACAGCATAACAAACATCATTCTTAAATATAGAACAACAGTTGTTCTTAATTATAAAAGAAATTCCAATCATGTCCAAACATGAAATAGATATAATGTTTCTAGTTATGGCCGAAACAAAATAACAATCATCTAGTTCTATTACAAGCCCACTGGGCAATGAAAGACGGTAAACCCCTACAGCTACAGCAGCAACTCTTGCTCCATTGCCGACGCGGAGGTCCACCTCCCCTTTACTCAGCAATCTTCTCCTTCCCAGTTCCTGCACATTTGTACAAATGTGAGAACCACATCCGGTATCCAATACCTAAGATGAAGGAGCAGAAAGGTTTATCTCTATAACGTGAATATTTGAAGCGGAAGTCATACCTCCCTTCTTTTTCTGCAGACCTTCAATATACGAAGGACAGTTCCTCCTCCAATGACCAGCCTTGCCACAGTGGTGGCATTTCCCTTCCTTCACCGTGCTTTTCTTTTTCATTAGTGCAAAAGACTTGGGCTCAAGATATGACTTAGGTCCCACCTTCGTCTTCTTAGAGCCCTTGGCCTTGCCCTTGCTCTTATGCACCATCAGTATGGGGCTGGCAGGCTTGGCCTTCTTCATATTGATTTCGGCAGTTCTCAACATGCCTAGGAGTTCGGGCAGTGTCTTGTCTATTTCATTCATGTTGTAGTTCAAGACAAACTGCTCATAACTGTCCGGCAACGATTGCAGGATCAGATCTGTGGCCAACTCTTGACCAAGAGGAAAACCCAGCCTTTCAAGGTTCTCTATATACCAATCATCTTGAGTACGTGAGTCCCTACTGAGTCTCGAACTCCCATCTTGCACTGAAACAACGCTTTTGTGACGTCGAACCTCTCTTGACGAGCCTGCCCTTGAAACATTTTCTTGAGATGCTCGTCAATCTCCTTGCACCCCATGCTCTCATGTTGCTTCTGAAGCTCAGAGTTCATAGTGGAAAGCATAAGGCATTCGACATCTAAAGCATCATCAGTATACTTCTTATAAGTATCCTTCTCAGCACGGGAAGAGTTCCCGGTCGGCACCTCGGGGGCTTCTTCTTCCAAGACATAGAGCTTTCGCTCTTGCCTGAGAACAATTCTCAGGTTCCTATACCAGTCCATGTAATTTGTCCCACTGAGCTTATCCTTCTCAAGGATGGCTCTCAGAGACAAAGTTGAGTGTGAAACACTTGCCATGGAATTCTACAAGAATTTATGCAGAATAAAATCAGTACCAAAATTTCAAATACAATTTATTTTAATTTGGACTTCAATTAAAACACTCCCACTATTTTATTCGAAATGATAGCCCTCACTAACAATTCGGAGAGTTCATGCGAGCTACTCTCTTAGTGGACAAGATCCGTATTTCACCAACACAATGAGTCAGCTTTGGCTTTCCTCTCACGATGCGGTTATTTAGGTAGGCAACGCTTGCCAATTGCATCCTCATGCAATTCTTGTATGGTTGGTGAATAACTCCTTACTCGCATCTATCATATGGTGCATGCCAACCCTATGCCTCTAGGCACTCAACCTTTGAGGTCACCTAGTAAAGTTGGACCCGATGTCGACAGTGGGATATCACAATTATCCGCTCGCACCCTTACCAAGATAGATTAATGCACCTTGCTTTGGTAAGCCCACACTTCATCGATCGAGGCAGGAAGAGTGTCATCCATCGGAAGGCATCCGAACACTTAATATTTGATGAAGGAATTTTAATTATAGGTTAACAGTTAACCATGATCAACATTTGATCAATGTGCACATCCAAGGAAAAACAATTTATCTAAAACCACATGCATCCCTTATGTGCACAACCTGACACCATCAACATTTGATAGAAGGAAGGGCTAAATCTGAACATCCAGAAACTTCCAAATCCTCAGATTTACATGCATTGGACAAAGGCAACGACAACTCAACTTAAAGCAGTAGACAAGCTCATCTCTCTATGTTGGATTCAAAATCCAAAACAAAATCGAGGGATAGTTACTGCTAAGGAGACGACAATTTCTAACAATTAGAAATTCCCACGCAATCCCAGACGTTCTTGGCGGGGTACCAAGACTAAATCTAGACATTTAGAACACTTCTAAATCCCTAGGTTTACACGCACTGGAATAACAAAACTTCCAAAACAACAATTATGGTCGGAACCTGGCTCTGATACCACTGTTGGGTTTCTCTAAGAGGATGGCACAACGCTTGTGCACGCAGCGGAAGAATAAAACATCAAGAAAAACCCAAAAGAGATGGGATCGGGCCATGGTAGTTGAATCAAGAAGTTAACATATAACTAGGCAAAAATTACCTCGGTCGCGTTGAGTCACAACTCAACGGAGATGCTCCAAGCTTCGTCTTCTTGCTAGTGGCGAGTTCTACGTGGAATAATATCCACGTCTCTGCAGAAATCTACACGAGCGGGAGAACACCGAACTATCCGTCGCACGGATTATCGGGAAGGAGAAAGACCGCACCTTGCTTTCCCACGGACTGCTAGGTCCGCGCCAGGGATTGCAACGCCAGCGACGATCGCCGGAGAGAAGGAAGTCGACGGAGCGAGCACGGCGGCGGCGGAACACTTCCGTCGGCGGCGGGATTCTGGATCGGCGGAACGAACGGAAAGGCGGAACGCTTCCGTCGCGGGATTCAGTTCGATCGACTGCCAAAAGCATAATTCCCGAAAACCCTAAGTGTCCCTTTTATACCGAAGGCATAAATAGACTTAGGAATATCGCTATCCGCAGACCACCCAGTAAAATAGGGTCCCAGTTTCGGCGAGTATCAGTCGGCGAGAATCGGCGAGAATCGGAGTACAATACTCGACGATTCTCATCGATCGTCGAGCCGCTATCGACGACTCTCGACGATTCTCGTCGATCGTCGACCCGCGGTCGACGACACTCGTAAATTCTCGTCGATCGTCGAGCCGGGGTCGACGACACTCGTCGATTCTCGTCGATCGTCGAGACGGGGTCGACGACACTCGTCGATTCTCGGTCGATCATCAAGCCGGGGTCGACGACACTCGTCGATTCTCGTCGATCGTCAAGCCGGGGTCGACGACACTCGTCGATTCTCGTCGATCGTCCAGCCGGGGTCAACGACACTCGTCGATTCTTGGTCGACGATCCTTACCAAGACTTCAAGGCAACACTTTGCCCAAAAACCCCATTCGGGTCGGTGATTGGTAACCTTTACCAACACAGTCAATCATCCAACTTCTCCACATCTCTTATGTGCGACCCTGCAGGCTCATATCGCGTTGGCAGTGAGATTACATGTTTGACCACTTCCAGATCACCATGGTAACTCCAACACAATGTGTTGAAGAAAAATAACGAAAACACGCACAACACAGTTGTCATGAAGCGCAGAACATCGCCCAACAATGTGACCATGCATTCAACTTATGAAAATAATGAGCTTTCAATGCCGACAACAACCCCAACAATTACAAGCCAAGAGCTGCTTCAAAATCTACTAACTCCAAGTATTATCTGCCCAATTTTATAAACATTTTTAAACACAATAGAAAATAATATATTACATGCAATACATTGACGAAATATGTGTACAACTACCAGATAGTTGTGCATGCTTACTGCACCGTGATTCTACCCGCGTACAACGAAATAATACGACTGAACAACAATATACTGAAGAAAATGAATGAAAACATGGACGACGCAATGTAATGCGGTAAACAATCAATGCAATGTGAGCATCTATTTTTTCCTAAGCCATCATTATGTGCATGAGTGCCAAGATTTTGCATCAGGGATACCACTATATTCCCTGTCAGCTAAGTTAGCACCAATACCTGCTGACCTCCTTGAATTGGCACTTCCAAACACTTTTTTAATAAATGTACCCTCACATCTATCTCCTCCTATCCAAAAAAATGATAAGATTCATTAAGGAACATGCTTACTTGATCTTATAACAAAAAAAGACAAATGCTTGAAGCTACCACCAAAACATGATACTTACTCTGAGTATAAACTTACGACCATACGGTCGCATTCTCTAAAACTCTAGAAGCTCCTCCATGCACCTTCCTAAACAATAAAAGCGTAATCAAACGCCCATATCCAAAGAACAAAACAACAAGATGGATACAAAAGAACACTAAAATACTAATGAAGTATCATATGAACTTTGAATCACAAAAAAAAAACACAAACCACTATCCCAACAAAAAAACAATCGAACTTTCACACAAAACTGAAACTCTAGAAGCTCCTCCATGCACCTTCCTAAACAATAAAAGCATAATCAAACGCCCATATCCAAAGAACAAAACAGCAAGATCGATACAAAAGAGCACTAAAATACTGATGAAGCTACCATATGAACTTTGAATCACAAAAATAAACACTAACTGCTATCCCAACATAAAAAAAATAGATGCGTTCACACACAGTGATATCGAAATAGATTGCCGAATATCAAATTTCACAATTTCCATGCACACAATCTAGGCCCAAAACACAACCATACTAACAACTAGGAAACCAATACAAATGCCCGAAAACACAGTTGCTTAAGTAGGGTTTCTGAAAGAAAACAACAGAGAAAGCCGCACTTCTCCATTAAAACCCTTCCATGATTGAAGATTCTTTAATTGGAAATAACACGAATGGAAAGAACCAAGTTGACTCACTCTGCACGTTCCCTTGGAGTTGTGGATGCGGCGATTGCCAGTAATAGAAACCGCGATCGCAATCAGGAACTCCCAATTGACACGGGGCGAAGTGCGGAGGCGGAGCCCCAAATGGTTTCAGATCTTTATCGAACTCTAAATTGCAAAAGCTTTTTCCAAGATTACACCTTTCTAGTTATTTTGATTACAAGTTATTCGATTATTTCTACCATAGGAAGGAAAATCAGACCTGCAACATAAAACACCCCCCCAAAAAGTCTTAGCAGTAATAGGATATGAGTGTTTTATTGGTTTTAAAATGGGATATGAGTTCTCTTAGTTGCAGTTTATGTTATCCATTCACTTGCTATATTCCCCAATAATTATTTTCATAATGTCTCCATTTTATAGTCCTCATGTATATTTCATGATTGTTGATGCCATATAATTGCTGCACGTTGTTTATGCAAGTGTTCATGTCATGATCAACTTAACTATTGCTTGGCTCCATTTGGTACGGTGTTGGCGGTTGTAAACGCACGAGTTCTATCGTCATTTGTTAGGAATCATCTAACAAACAAAATCCATTTGCACATACAACATCCATGTTCTCAATTTTCGTTCAGTTTTATAGGACGCATTTACGCTAATCTTATAAGTATTCGGTGATTCAAGGGTTCAAATTTAGGGGGGCACGTTCGCGATAAAAACTAAATTCGAGACAGAACTTTATTAACGCCGCTAAATGTGCATGTGAATATATTGAACAACACTACTCTTCTACAATTTCCAGGCGTTCCTATATGCAATGTTGCTACTATCTGGGAGTCGACCGTCATTTGAACTCCTGTAAATTGTTTTTCAGACATTACTCTTCAATAATCAGAACCCATTATAAACAATGGAAGAAGCAGGAAGTCACGAATTACTTCAAAATTTACTGACTCCAGGTATTATCTGCCCAATTTTATATACATTTTTAAACATAATATAAAATAATGTGTGAATGCAATACATTAATGAAATATGCGTACAACTACCAGATAGTCTCACACGCTTACTGCACCGCGATTCTACCTGCGTACAACGAAATAATACGACTGAACAACAATGTACTGAAGAAAATGAACGAAAACACGCACAACGCAGTTGTCATGAAGCGCAAGAAAGAACATCGCCCAACAATGTGACCATGCATTCAACTTATGAAAATAATGAGCTTTCAACACCGACAACAACCCCAACAATTATAAGCCAAGAACTGCTTCAAAATCTACTAACTCCAGGTATTATCTGCCCAATTTTATAAACATTTTTAAATACAATAAAAAATAATATATCGCATGCAATACATTGACGAAATATGTGTACAACTACCAGATAGTTGCACACGCTTACTGCACCGTGATTTTACCCGCGTACAGCGAAATAATACGACTGGACAACAATATGCTGAAGAAAATGAACGAAAACATGCACAACGCAGTTGTCATGAAGCGCAAGAAAGAACATCGACCAACGATGTGACCATGCATTCAACTTCTCAAATAAATGTGCTTTCAACGCCGGCAACAACCCCAACAATTGCAAGCCAAGAGCTCCTTCAAAATCTACTGACTCCAGGTATTACCTTCCCAAATAAGAGATATCCCTTGACATAATATCTCATGCATGTCAATTTAATTCTCTGTTATCACACAACTACCAGAAAGTCATAATCTCTTATTTCACCGCAATTATTGCCGCACACGAAGCAAAATGACAGTTCAACAACGTGCTGCTGAAAAAACCCAAAGACGAGGACAACGACATGTTCGTGAAGATCAACGAAGTGGGATATCTAATGTTATGAACGCTTGTTCAACTTTCGAAATAGGCGAAAGTTCAATATCCACCCAGCCTGCAACAATCTCTCATGGTACACACGAGTAACTATCTCTGTAACTTCACTCATTTACATATTTGTACTTCTAAATAATCATTAAATGTCTGAATACTTCACCCCAGCTACTGAACCAATCAACAATGATAGTTCTGACAAAAAAAATGATAGTGCTGAAGAAGACGATGAGGAACATAATGCAACCACAAGGACGTATATTCAGCGTAATTGCGCTAGAAATTTCTATCCAGCACACACTAAAACACGCTTTGAACTACACTCACCGACAATCTGTCCCCATTGTCGTGCTAGAATATTTCAATGAGAGACAGGCTCAATGTGTTGTAACAGAGGAAGAATATCAATACCTGAAATCCCAACACCTATAGAATTACTCAATCTCTACACCGATCAATCTGAGAAAGGTCAGCATTTCAGGCAACATCTGCGCGCATACAACCATGTTTTCTCCTTCACGTCATTGGGTGTAACTCTTGACAACACGATAGCCCCATTTCACCAAGGAATTTATAGCTTCCGGGCACACAGATCCATATATCATCGCATCAGAAACCTAACCCCAGATCATGGTCTAAGACCACGCTTCCTTCAGCTATTCATCTATGACACTGAGCATGAGACAACAAATCGTTTGCAAGAAAATAATGAGCTTAGGATTGAGGTCCTACAAACAGTAACACGCATATTGGATATGTTCAATCCCTTCGTTCAGATGTTCAGACAACTATCGCGTCAACCAAACATACATGAATGAAAGTTGCTTATAAAAGAATGCCCTTCCAATCTACATCAATATACTATGCCTTCGGCCTTTCAAGTTGCAGCTATATTAGTTGGACAAAAAGAAGGGCAACCAACGCAAGAAAGAGATATCATTGTTCAAACGATTGGAGGACACCTTCAGAATGTCCAAGAATACTCTGGCTACTACGTCCCACTTCAATATCCTTTGTTGTTACCGTTGGGGACATTTGGCTGGTCTAGCAATTTACAGTCAATCACAAACTCAAAAATCACATGTTGTGATTACAATTCATATATGCTTCAGGTAATCATAACATATTTTACACATTTTTCATATGTCACGTTTTTACTACTCATGCAATTTTTCTAACTATTTATTGAATTTTCTCATGATTCTTGATGCTTCCAATTCGATATTACTGCGCATCGGAAGGTTACTACAACAGTATGTGGTCGATAATTATGTAAAAATTGAAACTCAGAAATTGCGGTTTATTAGATCACATCAAAGTGACCTGCGCGCAGAACTATATTCGGGGTTGCAAGATTGTTTCTATGCGGGTGAAAATACAGCTGGTAGGATAAACTCACTTCGTCTTGAGAATATACGTATATTGTTTCATTACTAACCTTCACTTTACCGTGTTATTTAAAATTAGGTAACGTCGGAAAAATAATCATACTACCATCTTCATTTAATGCCATCCCAAGAGATATGTATCCGCAATATCAAGATGTAATGACAATTGTTCAGCACAGCGGCAAGCCAGATTTCTTTATAACCATGACATGCAATCCAGGATGGAAGGAGATTAAAGATGAGCACATGGAAGGACAAGTTCCTTATGATCGTCCAGATCTCCTAACTAGGATATTTCGTTCTAAATACGAGGAGCTCAAAAAAGATATATTCCACAAAGGCGTGTTAGGAAAGGTCGTCGGACATGTTCATGTTATTGAATTTCAAAAAAGTGGGTTACCACATGTTCACATGTTAGTGTTATTGGATCCCACCCTGACGAATACGATTCAGTTGTACGAGCTGAGATACCTTATAGAGACCAGGAACCTGCACTGTACGAGTCCGTAATAAAAGACATGATTCACGGGCCATGCGGACCTTACAAACCAAATGCACAATGTATGAAGAATCAGACATGTAACAAAGGTTTTCCTAAATAGTATGCAGAAGCGACAATACAAGAGAATGATGCTTACCCAGTATATCGAAGAAGGAATGATAATAGGAATATTACTTTAGGCAGAAATGTAGCTTTCAATGTTGATAATAGATGGGTAGTTCCATATAATCCATGATTGCTTTTAAAATATGATTGTAATCTAAATGTTGAGATTTGCGGCAGTATCAATAGCATTAAATATTTATACAAGTACATATATAAGGGACCCGATCATGTCTCTTTTGAGATCCGTCCTGGTGCTAATCAAGATGAAATAAATAATTATGTTGACGGTAGATGGTTGTGCCCGCCTAAGTCATTACGAAGAACGTTCAAGTTCTAGATGAGTCGAATATATCCATCGGTAGAGCGATTACAAATACATCTACGTAACAAACATCAGATACAATTTTATGGTGAACAGTAAATTGCATCGATATTAATGGATGATCGCAATTCAAAAACAATGTTGACCGAGTTTTTTAGTGTTTATTCACAACATAGAGAGAAAAACCTCTATTTGTATAGAGATTTTCCAAAATATTATCGATGGTTCAAAGAACAAAAAATTTGGAGGAAAAGGATCATGAATCGACGAGTGATTCGTAGAATTTATTCAGTACCCCTTATTGATAGCGAAAGATACTATTTACGCATGCTTCTAAATCACGTACCAGGTCCAAAGTCATTCGATTCACTATTAACTGTCAATGGTACGCACTGCATCATTTTTACGAATGCTGCACAGAACTATGGTTTGTTTGAGAACGATAATAGTATTCGAGAATGTCTACTTGAGGCTCGAGTATTCAGGATGCCATCTGCTTTGAGAAGACTATTCGCTACTATATTGATCTTCTGTGAACCAGCCGATGTCAGAATTATTTTGGATGAAAATTATGAAAGCATGATCGAAGATTATCCAAGTTCTAGCATGACCAACGAGCTCTACATTATGAATAAAGTACTTCATAGTCTCAATGATATTCTGAAGCAACGTAAATGATCTATTACAGAGTTTGATTTACCACCCATCAATGAATCATTCAATGATTTCAATAACTTATCCAGTCTTATAGAAGACGAATTATCAATACCTATTACACGAGATGATCTTAACGCAGTTGCGTTGCTCAATGAAGGTCAGTTACATGCTTATAATGTGATCAGCGAGGCAATAAAGAACAAAGCCCATGAGTGTTTTTTTGTTGATGGACCTGGAGGAACTGGAAAAACATATTTGTACCATGCAATTCTTTCCACATTTAGGAAAATAGGATGCATCATTATAGCTACAACTACTTCTGGTATTGCTGCTACCCTTTTACCGGGAGGTCGGACTGTACATTCAAAATTACAAATACCCATTAAATTGGAATAAAAATTGTTCTGTTCTTTTACAAAATAGTCGGATTTTGCAGAAGTAATCAAACAATCAAAAGCCATAATTTAGGATGAAGCACCCATGGCAGATAGAAAGGCATTCGAGATAGTTGATCGTTCATTACGTGATGTTACTGATGTAGACAAGCCATTCGGCGGGAAAATTATCATTATGGGAGGCGATTTTCGACAGGTACTTCCAGTTGTTGTTAATGGAACAAGAGCACAAATAATTAATGAAAGCATCGTTCAATCACATTTATGGAGTCATGTCAAGATATTAACTCTAATAGAAAATATGCGAGTCAAAAATGATAACAGCTTCTCTGAATATCTCCTCCGAGTTGGAAATGGTTTGTAAAAGACCATACAAGACGATATGATTAGAATCCCTGATACAATGGGGATGCCATAGGAATGTGAGAAATCTATTAGAGATTTAATAGATGTGACATTCCAAGGTTTAGGGCTGCATGTTGGTGATAAAGATTATATTTGAGACAGAGCTTTATTAACACCGCTCAATGAACATGTGAATATGTTGAACAACACCACTCTACGACAATTCCCCGGCGAAGAAGTTGTATACTACTCTTATGATTCTTTCATTGATGATAGGAGAGGTTTGTATTAACCTGAATTTCTAAATTCATTGATGCCAGGTAACTTACCACCACATAAGCTAAAGTTAAAAATCGGAGCTCCTATCATGTTAATCAGAAATATTGATCCAAAGATAGGTATATGTAATGGAACAAGACTTATTTGTCGTCAATTTGCGAAAAATGTAATAGAAGCAGAGATTTTAACAGGCCACTTTCAAGGGAACTTGGTCTTCTTACCACGAATACCATTGAAGATAGCTGAAGATATTAGACTGTCATTTCAATTAATGGGCAAACAGTTTCCATTGAGGCTAAGTTTTGCACTGACGATTAATAAATCGCAAGGCCAAACAATCGAAAATGTTGGAATATATCTGCCAAATAATGTGTTCAGTCATGGCCAGTTGTACGTAGCTTTATCGTGAGGTGTGTCCAGTGAAAAAATAAAAATTCTGATAAAGAATGGCAAGATAGCTGGTCAAGAAGGCATTTACACAATGAACGTTGTTTACAAAGAAATATTTGCACAACTTAGACAACAACATGCAACGTACCTCCAATGTAGGTCGATTGCTCATTATTTTCACAACACTAGAACTATTCCACTCAACCGTTAAATAATTTTTTTTCAGAATAGATGCTGTGATCAGCGTTGATTGTGAAATGCCTTCCAATTCGGCAATATTACAAATTGTATGTCAAACTATCGTATCATCATTGTATTATTATCCTTTTTGATGGTTTGTAAAATTCTCACCGTATTGTGAGATTTTCGGCAAAAATTGAATATTAACTGCTTTGAAATGTATTGTCTGTTTTCCTCAAGTCTTTGAAATGTTTAATCAATTTTAATAAATATTTTTTTTGTTTTGCACCAGAATCCATAGGATGCCCTAATTTAAACATAATTTTGATCTACTATTTTAATTTGGATCCCTACTTCATTTCAAATGCATGCAGATGGCAAACCAAAATTAATCTGAGGTGGCGTCGTCGTTGCAAAACAGGGGTGTCCCGGTACAACGTAAGAGCTTCATACTATACGAAGACTAATTTCATGCATTTTACATAAACTAAATACGTATTACATGTTAAATACTGTCGTTTGTTTCAGCTCTGCCAGCCTCAATAGATAAAAAATGCAATATCACTGCTACCACCAACAACGATTATGAATACTACGATGAAGTTTGCAGAGAGGGTACAACTAGATGGTCTGATGGTCCGCATGCTAGGGTTGAAGGTTTTAGGCTAATTATCCCAGCAGTGCCAAGTGGCTTGGATGCTAGAGAAGAGTGGAATTTTGTTATCGATATGATAAGAAGGTAACACATAACAACAAATATATGTTATGGTTGAAATATTATTTTTTAACCCATTTCAAAATAGTTAACTAATGATTTATCTTTAAATCTTTGATTGAAACAGAGTCTCTCGAGGCCACTGAATGAAATCTATTGCTGCATAAGGAGCTGCTAATATTTTGAAATGGGTTCAACTACGAGATTCTGACGTGTTTTTTGGGGTTTTTGCTGTTTTAATTTTTTTAATACATATTTGGAATCAATGCTGCTATTATGTACATCTCGCGTGCTCATGGAATTTTTCATTACGAAATGCTCTTCTGATATTTTGGTGATGGATTTCTAATCAATGTTGCGAAATGTGTTGTATTTTGAGATATTTTGCATTGCAAGTATGAACTTGGTTTTGAGCTTTTTTCATTGTAAGTGCAATTATGAACTTTGCATGTTACAATCATATTTCTTTGTTGTTACTTCTTAAAATTAATGTTCTTTATCATAGATCAATGATTGTGAGGTTGAAGTGTCGAGTATAGAAAAGGACAACTTCATTGATCTCTCCTGACGAGCAATGCTATCTTCCACTTGGCGCACCTGGCCTCATTGATCAGCGTAGCCTGTAACCCAAGGCATGAGAGCAGTGCGTCCGTCGTTATTTCTTCGGGAGGTACAACTAAGATTATATTTCTTGAGCAGCAATGTTATAGATCCTTTGGGCGCTCCTGATATCACTGATCATCTTAGGCTGTATGACTCTTCATTCTCTCTTTTTCCCTTCTAGGGAAAACACGATCAGTCCACCTTTGGTAGGACTACACCTTTGATGATCTTTCCTGGCTAGCTCATCACCGAAGCCACTTTGTTCGATGAGAGTTGGCCAGGAACACTGCCTAATAAGTTAAGAATATCGACGAACTCGATTAACATCGGCAAAGTGAAACTGTAGTCGAAGTGGTTAATCAGAATGGACATCAAGTTCCTATCGGAGGTGTTTATCCGCTCATCCTCCCGAGGTAGCCATACGACTACAGTGGGGTCAGCCATATTGGTGGGGACAAAGTGGTCTAATTCCACATCGGTTATCTCATATTGCTTGTGCTCAACATGAAGGAAGGCTGCAGTAGCAGAAGATCGCGCGGGTGGCATTGAATCTAGCTGCGAAAATTGATATCTTTGTTGTCTTCCGTAGAATGCAGAGTCAAGCTGTATTTATAAAACCTACAAGAAAGCGTCTAATCGCGTAACCAGGCAGCAAAGTTATGAGGTTAAGCATTCAAACCCTGCAAATCAGTTTCCTATAGGAAGAAGAGTTTTCACCGCAGTAATCGCAGCGACAAGACATCATTTCAGGCAGTTTAAGCATTATAGATCACGCAGATACAATAAATCAGACCGCAAGAGATTATAATGTTAAAAAATAAGCAATGTCACAAAGAACATCAGGTCAGTCCATTCAACATTCTATAAATTGCGGTCTCCTTGTTCTCGCCGCTCCTCACCTCGCACTACAGGGTCGCTTTCGAGATGAGCCACTTGGTCGCTTACCTGCAGTAAAACAGACAGTGTGGCTACCAACTGGTGATTCAATATGCTTTGAGCCCGGTGAATCCGGGAAGCATCCCAAACTATGTGGCTAATCGGAACAGTGGGCTCATCAAATGCCACCTATTTACGAGGCTGCCGGTCAGAGCTGCATGTCCGGTCACTGGGGCAGATGTCTCCCACTAGCGAAGCCGTGATCTGATTGCCACTGGTTCTCCGAACTCGCAAAATCAGGTCGCAACCTCTTCTCTCTTCCCATCGCATCATGATATCTTTTTCTGTAGTAAGTAACATCCTCCTCTGATTTTTGAAGTTGCCTCCCTTGGGTTGCGACTTCATCCCGAGCAAACTTTTCTCGCTCGCGGAAAGCCTACAGCTTCGCGGACTGCATTCTATCCTTCTGGTGGCTTGCATCCATCTCCACGAATATCTCCCTTATCCGCCTCTCAGAAGCCTCTTCAGAAGCTTTTCGCAATTCTTCCTCGACCGCAAGCTTCACCTTTATCCGTTCGAAATCCATGAACAACTGGGTGAAGGTACTCTAGCCTTCGTCATCCTGAAGTCGCCGCACGGACTTGTCCAAGACAGCCGGAGAGTTCAGTTCTCTGAAATCTGCAACACAAGGCGAACAAGCAGTCAGATTCAAAGTTTGTCGAGCAGCAAAGACAACTAAGTAATTATGCTTTGAGATAAGGCACCAGAGCTCAGGTTCTCGTCATCTCTAGTCACCGCAATGACTAGGCGGTAAGGAAACATAGGTCGCCTCAACCTTTCAGGATCAATTCTCTTCAGGTGTTGGTCCCTCAGAAGTCGCTCTGCCCGCCTATTCCTCTATAGCTCTTCGCGTGACAAGAGAATGTCGTCGGTCTCGGTGATCGTGCGGATATATATCTTTATCCGCGGTGGTTCCTTGTAAGATGGAGGGATTTTTATTACCTTTAGGGTGGTTTCGATCATACCTATCCATAGAAGCTTGGCGGCCAGCTGGCGGTCAGCTTTAGCTTGTTCTTTAGAGCTAACCGGGTGACCTCTAGGTCCCCCGCCAGCAGTCATCCGCTTCTTTTCGGCTTGTAGATTTTCTCATAGCTTCGCCTTTTCGTCTCCCTCAGAAGGTGCTGGAGCTTATCCTCCAGTTTTCACCGTCATGACCTCCAGATCGAAGTCATTCCCGGCAGTTTGCTAGCAGTTGACTATTTCTTCGATCTCCTGTAAGAAACCGTAGTCAGCGGGAAGATTAAAGTTAACCGCAGAGCCATCCTCTACTTCAGGAAAGCATTCAAGCTCAGCCAGCACAGTTACATCCTCAGATTGCGCGATTACCTAAGTTTGGCTAGTCGCCACCTTGAGAACCGCAGATCTTTTGTTCTCTCTTTTCTTTTGGCGGAGTGTCTCCTTTATCCTCTCCTCCCCAGTCGAAGCCGGCCTCAACTTCCTCTTCTTTGCCAGGATGGAGGCCATCACTGCCTCCATGTTGTCCCTCAGTTTGTCAGTGGCACGTTTTGCTGACTTCTTCGCCTTACCGATGGTGTTGGCAATTTCTCCTACTTCCAGCTCAGTTACGCCAGCAAAGTTCGCTTTGTCATTGGCTTCGCTTGACAGAGTTGATGTAATGTCAACGTCCAGTGTGGATGAAGGCTGAGGAGTTGTGGCCGACACGGTTTCTGGAGGCCTGATACCCTCCAAATTCCCAAGCAGCTCTTCAGCAAGCTTATTTGCAACCTTCTCATTAGATGGCTTCGGAATCCGCTCGACAACCTTCTCAGTAGAGGTGCCTGAAGATTGTCCAGCCTCAGGGGACTTGGCCTCTTATTTTCCTAATAGCTCCTCACTATACTGGCATGGTTTTAACGAAACTATTGTTGTCGTCTTCATTCTTGGTGACTTTTCGCCGACTTCGCGGCTAGCAGTTTCTTCTCGTGGAGAATTCGTGTCAGTAGGGCCCTTGCTGCCCATCCTTGCCAAGATGCTTTTCCTAGCAGACATTTCTGATAGCAGAATGTTAACTGCTGTAGGGGAGAATCGACCCATATCGAAAGATGTTTTGTTAAAACAACCTCTATATCAGCGATATTTATAGCTTCTGGATCATTTGATGCATTCGCGGTCAAGCGGTTAAGTTGTAAATATTAGAAATTCCACTGAATATAAAAATCTACGGGGATCATGTTAATCCGGATTGACCGCTCTGCTGGTTTCCCTCAAGTCCCGGCACCGAGGTCTTTTCTAGTCGCCTGCCCGCCTTCCTGCTACCTTCTCATAGGGTCTTCTCAGCACAGCAGCCGTCAGGAAGATGTCGACTAGTTGTGGATTTGACCGCCTAGCCGCGCGATTAGGTGGTCTCTTTTCTCTTGTTTCTCCCTGTATCTGGACACCGCTGCACATTTCTCCTGTCCCCGAGCAGCTGGTATTTTTAGCCCTACCCGTTTGGGCAGGCCCCGGAACCTATAAATAGGAATGAATAGTACCTCCTAGGGAAGCAAGTTCGAATACCAACTATAACCACCTGTGGTAGCGGACTCTAACTCTTCCTCTAGCGGATACATGTTTGCTCGACTTCTTGATTTTAACCGGTGTAACCGTTTTTCCATATAATCAAAGGAAAGCCCATCGCAGGAGTGGCATTTAGCCGTGGCGGGCAAACTCTGGTGTTGTCGTGCCAGTGGCCTCCTCCCTCTCCGCTCTTCTCTCCATGAGATCTCACATGCTCATCAAGTATTTGCACTGGCCGATGAGATCTCAGATGTCTCAAGGAAGGGGATGGCAGTTGTCTACCAGGTAGTTCCTGTATGTTAGTACTAAAAGGAGTATCTGCATCAAAACCATAATACTTAGTTAGATCGGCAATATTAAATATTGATGAATAACCAGCATCTATAGGTATATCTAATTCAAAAGCATTATTATTAATCTTCTTAATGATCTTGTATGGACCAGCTCTTTTATTGGTTAGCTTCCTAAAAGTGACTGAGGGCATTCTTTTTGGTCTCACCCTCACAAGCACCATGTCTCCGACTGCGAATTCAACGAGGTGCCTGTGTTGATCAGCAGCTTTCTTATAGCTTTCATATTTTAACATAAGTTTTTTATCGAATCTCTTTATGTAACTCATGTATGTGTTCGACAAATGATGATGCAAATGTTGATGTCCTATAAGTAAAAGGTAAATTAATGAGATCAATGGGCTTTCTTGGGTCATATTTTGTAATAATTTGAAATGGTGACATACCTGTGGATCTATTAACATAATTATTATAAGCAAACTCAGCGATATGTAGAACTAAATCTCATGTAGAAGAATGTTCAGCTACTAAGCTTTTAAGAAGGTCTCCAAGGCTGCGGTTCACAATTTCTGTTTGACCGTCAGTATGGGGGTGGTATGTAATAGAAAAGGCTAACATAGTTCCTAATTTATTCCATAGGTTTTTCCAAAAATAGCTAACAAAGTGCACATCCATATTAGATACAATAGTTTTTGGTAATTCATGTAGATGGACTACTTCCTTGATGAAAAGTGTGGCAATATGTGTGGCATCAGATGTTTTATGACATGGAATGAAATGAGCCATTTTGGAGAACCTATCAACAACAATGAATATGGAGTCATAGCGATGTGTTGTGCGTGACAATCCTAACACAAAGTCCATACCAATGTCCTCCAATGGTCTATATGGTATGGTAAGGGGTATATGAGCTAGCCATGGGCCTCCCTCGCTTTGCCAATTGACAAATACAACACTGCCCAACGTTCCAACAATACGAGCCACATCAGGCTTAAGGCTAGACCAAAAAAATCTATTCTCGACAATAACAATGGTCTTATCTAGGCCAAAATGTCTAGCACCTCCTCCTGCATGAATCTCCTCAATGAGGAAGTCACAAAGTGAAGAATCAGGAATACAAAGATGTGTTCACCGAAATAAGTAGCCATCTCTTATTTGGTACTCATTCTGAGGACTCTGGGACTCAGCATCAAAGGATGCATAAATATGACAAAAATACTTGCAATTAATATAATCATTCTTCATCTTATCAAACCCGATGACTGTAGTGCTCATGACCCTCATAGTAGTACATACTCAACTTAGCGCATCTACCACTTTGTTCTTAGTACCAAATGTATACTTACGGGCAAATGTGTACTCTTGTAAAAATTGAATCCACTTGGCTTATCGGGAGCTAAGCTTCTTTTGAGAGTTTATATATTTTAGTGCTTCATGGTCAGAATACAACACAAATTCTTTAAAAAGAAGATAATATCTCAAATGACAAAGTGATTGAATAATAACATAAAATTCTTTATCGTAGGTTGAATCCTTTTGTCGAGCCAAATTTGATTTTTCGTTAAAGAATGCAATATGATGAACTTCTTGCTTCAGGACGCCACCAATGCTAACTCCCGAAGCATTACAGGACACTTCAATTACCTCAGTAAAATATGGGAGCCTCAAAACAGGGGATCTTAATAAGCAATTCTTAATCTCTAAGAAGGCCTTAGAGGCTGCGGTAGTCCATCTAAACTCACCCTTTTTGAAACATTGAGTGATAGGTGCCATTATATTGCTGAATCCTCGAATAAATCAATGATAGAAGGTTGCTAATCCATGAAAACTATGAACTTCATGAATTAATGATGGTACTGGCCACTCTTGAATGGCTCTTATCTTTTCAGGGTCTGCAGAGACTCCTTCACTTGGCACAACAAAGCCTAAAACTATAGTCGAGGGGGTCATAAATGAACATTTTTTAAGTTCACATAAAGTTTATTTTGTCATAGAATCTCAAATACTTGTCAAAGATGTGAAAGGTGATCATCCGTGGATTTGCTAAAAATTAAGATATCGTCAAAATATACGACAAGAAATTTCCCAATATGTGGTTGAAGAATATGGGTCATGAATCACATAAACGTACTTGGGGAATTAGTTAACCCGAATGACATGACTAACTACTCAAATAACCCTTCATTTGTCTTAAAGACATTCTTCCACTCATCAACTTCTCGCATGCGGATCTGGTGGTATTTGCTTCGAAGATCAATCTTTGAGAAGGTGGTTTCTCCTGACATCATATCTAACATATCATCAAGTCTTGGAATTGGAAATCTATATTTAACTATGATTTTATTTATCATACGACTGTCAATGCACATGCACCATGTTCCATCCTTCTTAGGGGTAAGAATGTAACGCCCCTGATTTTTCGATGTTTATTTTAATTCCTTTAGTGGTGTATTTTTGATGTCAGAGCGTTACGTTGATGCGTAGTTGACGGGTACCATTACTGGAGTGTGATTTTTGCTCATTTGGTATCCAGGTTTTTTACATAGAATATTAGTTTGGCTAATTTCTACTGTGTTTTTGAGATTTCCGTCGCGAGCCTTGTTTGTTTTGGAACTCGTTGGAGACTTTTGGGATATTGGTGTTTTTTACTTCGAAGAATTTTTACCCGAGTTTGGTTTGTCGGATTGTGATTTCGATTTCGTTGTTGGATTCGTAGCATTGATATTTGTTTCGGTACGAATTTCGTGGAAATCCGAGATGATTTGTAATTTCCAGTCGTTTGGACGTTTAGTGTAATAATAATATATTATATTATTTTATTTAAATATTATAAGTATAAATACCCTTATGATTTAGACGGAACCTTATTCATCGTCTTCTTCCTTAGCTGTCAGACTGTTTCTTGAAAGAGAGAGCGACGGACATTGCTAAGCTTCCAGTCGTTGATTTAAGGAGCTCCGGTGCTCGAAATCATCATCAGAGGGTAGATTCGGATTTCTCTCGCTAAGATCTACATGTGTACGGTGAGTTTTTCTCGTTTCTTGAATTTTTTGACGTTAGGTTATTCGGTTTTGACCCTCCTTTTCCTCGAAAAGTTACAGGAAGTGTAGCCAAGGTGTTCTTGCGGCCGGATCCGTGAGGAAGAGCGCTTATGTGGCCGGATTCCTGGAGATAGAGGCAAGTGGTGTTTTCTTCCCCTTGCCAAGTCTTTTTCCATGTGTTCTTTGTTATTTTCCTTCCATCCTTAAAATTAGGAGTAGTGTAGGGATCGTCCAAGTTCGATCTGTTGAGTTGTGTAGGATTTCCAGCCAAGTAAAAGTAGAATTCGTCGTATAACACTGTTAGTCTAGGTCAACCCGTCGAGTGTATGACAGTTAGGACAATTAATCTAAGGTAATCTCGTCGAATATGACCATCTTAATAAAGATAAATTCGTTGAATATGATCTTTAACATAGGTTTATAGATTCGTCGAGTATGGTGGGGTTAGCCTGAATGAAATTCGTCAAGTATGGGTCTTGAATTAAGTCTAATTCTTCAAATAGTATAGGCATTGAGTGGAGTCAGATTCGTCGAGTAATCTCCACGAATTAACCGAGTATTAGCCTTTGGTGTTGAGTATAGCCTTGGCATTGAGTGTGGTGACTAAATCAGTCTTAGCGTTGAGTGGTCCTTGTGGTTATGGAAAATTCGTCGAGTATTCATGATGAATTCGTCGAATATCTGCTTTGGCGTTGAGTGAATTTGACTTGGCGTTGAGTATGTCGAGT
Source organism: Platanthera guangdongensis (assembly GCA_039583875.1). Taxonomy (NCBI): domain Eukaryota; kingdom Viridiplantae; phylum Streptophyta; class Magnoliopsida; order Asparagales; family Orchidaceae; genus Platanthera; species Platanthera guangdongensis. Next base: position 217,446,429 of record CM077150.1, read on the forward strand.
AGTCTGCTAGACTAAGTCAAAAGCATCGTGTAATCTCGACGAATTCGTCGAGTATTGTCAGTTTGGCATCGAGAGCGTCAAGTGAACCAAATGGAGTTGAGAGCTTGAGTGTTTATGCCTTGGCGTCAAGTGCGCTGAGTGAACTCAGCTAGGCGTCTAGTGAAGGCATTGAGTGAAGCAAAGTTTGCTGAGTTAAGACCAGGCGTCAAGTGAGACTGCTTTGGTGTTGAGAGCGTTGAGTGAACTCCAGAATTGTCGAGTATACTCGACGAATTTCCTGTGGACTTGGGTAATTTCACCGATTCGTCGAGTATCAAGGTTATGTTTGTCGATTCGCCGAGTATCAGTAAATTAACTAATTTTGCAAAGTATTTTTCATCGAATGTCTACTGTATTCATCGAGTATACTCGACGAATCAGTATGGACTTAGTTTTCTTGCCGAGTTAAGCCAATTCGTTGAGTGTGGGCCTTAGAGTGGATTTCTGGATTTTTCTTCCCTCTTGCCATTAGAGGAGCCCGGTGTTTTGGTTAGGGATTTATAGGTTTTTATGGATGTTTAGGTGTGGCCCATGGTTGGCAGTGGATAAAGGACCACCAACCTAGTGTAGGATCATGAATCATTGCACTTGGTGGGTTTTCTTATGTTGTTTTCTCTTGGACATTATGGCCACCACCACGATACCTTTTTGTGAGATGTTTGGACTATTGGGTTGTGTTAGACATTGTGGTCACCACTGCAGTACATTTTGAAGATGTTTGGGGTCTATTTGTTCATGTTGGACATTGTGGCCGCCAACTCAGAACCATTTTTACTGGTGTTAATGATTCACGTGTTTAGAGTCGTTCAGTCTTTTTTCTTACTATTGCATAGATATATATTGGACGCTTATTTTTGCAGATTTTATTGAAGCATGTCTTCATTTCTCACATGGTGCAACTTCTCGTGCTCTACTGTTGAGAATTCTACCTTACTTTTTATAGTTTGACTTATCAGCTGAGGCTTTGTCAGACATTCCTGTGGTTGGGGTTGGTAGACCCTTTTGCTTTATTTTGATTATTATCTACTGATTATTTTATTTTCCACTTGTATATTCTTGCTGAGGTGTTGTTTTCTTTGAAATGCCTCAGGTTTGGAGCAGTAGCCGGTTAAGCGGCTAGGTTTGGTGGTTGCTGGTATTCTACTGTTGTTGTTGTCGAATATTCTGCACCAGTGTGTGGTTGTTCTGTTATTAGTTCAGACATACTTGTTACTTCTTTATGTGAGTTCATGTCAGGTTGTTGACGCCCACCAGTTTTTTTATATTGTTAAGTTATCTGCTAGTTGCTTAGTCTCTTCTTGATGACTGGTTGGTTTTAATTGCTCTATGGGAAGGTTTAATGATAGAATTGCATGGTAGTTATTTTAAAAGTATAAAAGTATCATTTTGACTATCTCATTCATAGCATGGTTTCAAACCAAAGTCACTATATTTTAACTAACGTAAAAGCTATATATATATATATATATATATATATATATATATATATATATATATATATATATATATATATATATATATATATATATATATATATATATATATATATATAATCTAGAGTTATGCATACAATGAGTTGTCCTATTTGGAAGTTTATGCTCATGTAGGATGTCAGTCAATATAAATGAAGTATTTTTCGCAGTGTATATTCATTTTTCCACTTGTAGACTAGTTGATCAACTGAGGCGAGGGATACGGATATTTAAACTTAACTTAAATTGCAGTTTTCCTCATAATAAACTTGATGGTTTCTCATAAAGTGTTAGGTTCTGGTTCTTGCCAGAGCGCCTGCAGTTATCCCCTGCACGGCGTGGCATCATGTAAGACCCCCCCCCCCCCCCCCCCGTACCAAGGAGGTAACCCGATCTTATGTGCATAATTGTCGCCTTACGGTGACACTAACACACGGGTTAGTCAACACCGCATGACGTCTGTAACACCCCCTATCCGTCGCATAGCATATAGCAGTAGGTCCGGCCGGGGACCGACGCCATATACCACAGACAGACCGGGTGGTTACGCAATGGAAGCCATCCAACCAATCCAACGTCCTACACAGAGCATTCTAGCAGAAGCAATTTTATTAGTTGCAATAATAAAGAACCCAACACTAACATGAATGTCCACTAATACGCAAAAAGGAATGAAGTACAAATACACAAGTACAGGCCTTATGGCCTTACAATTGTTTTCCTCAAATTACACGTCTTCAAACCTCGGCACGCAGGCCGACCATACATGAATAAAAGAAAACACTCAAAATTAGGCTTTCGAGGGCCGACACAGCAACTTGGGCTTTAGCGCACTATTTACCGCTCGGCTCCGCAACACCTGCAAGCACAATCCACCACAATGCTGGAAAACCAAAGCAATGGTCAGCAATGCTTACCAAATTATAATGATCCCGCCCCCAATTCGGGGCGGCGATGCTCCTTCCCTGCAGTTTATTAGCATAACCATGCAGTATATATATATAAACATTGCATCACAGGCATTGGCACGCACGACCACACGCCCCGTGCTCTCAGGGCACATTCTCGGTGAACCGGTCAATGTCACGTCAATTTAAGCCATAGATACCCCGGTCTCACCACTGTCACTTTGACGGCCAAACAATGAGCATTTTGTCTTCCTGGCATGGGTCACGTCAATTTAAGCCATAGACCGCCGAAGACCCTCATCTATGCCAACGACTCACACCGAACGACATAGAATGGGTACGGTTCCGCCTAACTCGTGCTCACATCGCAACGACAATTTAAACCATATGTGCGGGTCAAACTTCTCCGAGTCCCGTTTCTGTCACACAGTTCACATAACCCGGTTATGTTCAAGTTGGCTCCCAGGCCACCATGTTGGCAGAATCACGTATCTGCCCAGTTTTCCGGTTGCACCTTGGAGTTAATCCCCAAGGATCCCTGCTGCAATCTACCACGTAGAAAACCCAAAAAACAACCAATCTCACGGAGTTTTCTCCGGCCATTTATGCAATGCAACATCACCGATCCAGACCAACTTGTCCGGGAAGGCTTCACACATCATGCTTATATCCGTTCTTGGTTACAGACTCTACATGTACACAATGGGGACTATTCATGTCTACCCGAAGGAACGCCTCAAACTCACCACAAAATCGTGAGAGCGGGCTTCCCTATGCAAAAGAAGTAGAGCTTCACATGCTCAAGTAGATAATTGTTACCCTAGCGTTCTTCCTTGGTGCCATGGAAAAGTAAGCGGATGAAAAGCACCGCACTCTCCTTGCCTCCGTAGATCCGAAGTCGGTTCGCGATTTGCAGCTCCGAAGCTCCGCCGGTGACCGGATCTAGGCTTCTTCTTCCTCCTTTGCTCTCCCCTCTCTGTAGACTTAGAAAGAGAACCACTCAAGAGAAATGAGGGTTTCAAATGCCCAATCCCGGGTATATCCCAGTAGGGACAACCCCCAACCGTTGGATCCCAAAATAAGGAAATGAATGGCTACGATTCGTAGCTGAAAAGTAAAACCTGGGCCGAACACGGCCTACGACACGCCCGTGTCCCTCATTTGCCGCCAAAATCAATGCGTTACGAAAATTACACAGGTCCCGACACACCCGTGTTTAACCTGACATGCCCGTGTTCCAACTGACACGGCCGTGTGGTTGGCCGTGTGCCCCCTTCGACACTGCCCCGAAAACAACCCGAGACTCACACGGGTCTTGGCCTCGCCCGTGTCCTATGTGACACGCCCTTATCAAACCCGAACAAGCCTGGACTTCAGGCCATGTTCACTATCTCGACACTTCATCGAGCGCAGTTCGTCGACCACCCGACACGGCCTTCGACACGCCCATGTCCTAGGCCGTGTCCGTGTCTCGACACATCGTCGAGAAAAAATCGTCGACTTCCCTGGCAGATCATCGACACGGGCTCGACACGCCTTGAGACACGCCCGTGTCTCAGTCCGTGTTTGCTACTCGATGATCGTCGACTCCAAAATTCGTCGACCTCACGGTCAAATCGTCGACTCGAGCCTGACATGCCCTGGGACACGCCCGTGTCCTAGGCCGTGTACCCCCTGCCAAATTCCATATTTGGCCCAAAACGCCTCTCGTCGCTCTTTTGAGTTTCGGGGTGTTACAACTCTCCGCCTCTTAAAAGAATTTCATTCTCGAAATTACATAAAGGAAAGAAACATAAAACTTAAATGGTACCTGAGTCAAACAACTCCGGGTACTCCTCAAGCATAGTCTGCTCGCGATCCCAAGAGAGCTCCTCTCGACCGCAATTGTCCAAACGGACCTTGACCATCCTGATCTCTTTATTGCGTAGCCGCTTGACTTCCTATTCTTCAATACGTACGGGCTTGACCTTTGCCGTCAACCCACTATCAACCGGCACTTGATTGACCGCGATCACTTGCGTAGGCTCTTGCACCGCCTTCCGTAGCACCGATATATGGAATACATTATGTAGACCACTAAGCTCCACTGACAGCTTCAACCGGTACGCTGCTTCACCAATCCGCTCCAGAACCTCAAACGGTCCAAGGTACCTCGGGCTTAGCTTCTTCAAGCACCGCACCCGCGAGACACCCTTGAACGACTTGATCTTCAAGTACACCGAATTGCCAACAGCGAACTCCACGTTCCTGTGCTTGGCATTATAGTACTTACCCTGGCGGTCCTGAGTGATTAGCAACCTCTCCCGAATGGTTCTCACCAAAGAAGTAGCATCCTCCACCTCTAATCTCTTATACAACTTTGATTCTCCTGCTACCAACTAGGACAACGATGTGCAACATTTTCTACCATAAAGGGCCTCGAAGGGCGCCATTTGAATGCTCGCATGGTAGCTATTGTTGTAAGCGAATTTCACCAAGTATAGGTGATCTTCCCATTGCTTTCCAAAGTCTAGGACACACATGCGAAGTATGTCTTCCATTGTCCTATTGACCCTCTCGGTCTGCCCATCCGTTTGCGGATGAAAGGCTATGTTAAAACTCAGCTTTGTTCCAAACATCTGCTGCACCAGCCTCCAATCATTAGACATGAACCGCCCATCTCGGTCACTCACGATGCTGCGGGGCACACCATGAAGCCGTACAATATTATCCACATATAGCTTTGCCAATTTCTCAACAGGATCATCCTTCCTATGCGAAATTAAATGCGACACCTTCGTTAGACGATCTACGACCACCCAAATGGCGTCGTTCCCCTTTTGCGACCTTGGCAACCCGTTCACAAAGTCCATAGTAATGTCATCGAACTTCCACTCCGGAATAGGCAAGGATTTCAAGAATCCTCCCGGCTTTTGGCACTCCGCTTTCACCAAGGTGCAAGTTTGACACTTCGCCACATAGAGCGCCACATCCTTTTTCAGTCATGGTCACCAGAACAATTTCTTAACATCGCGGTACATCTTCGTGCTCCCCGGGTGAATTGAGTACTTGGTATGATGCGCCTCGTACAACAATTCCACCCACAAATTACCCACATTTGGGAGGCACAGACGACCGTCTTTCCAAAGTAATCCGTCCTCCACAACGAATTGGGAAATTTGACCCATCCAGAGCCTCTATCATGTGTTGCTTCATGTGGACATCCATATCCAATCCCTGCTGAATCCGATCAGCCAGTTCATATTGGACTTCAGTCCAAATCAATACTGCTTCAGCACTTGATTGCTTATCAACACAAAAGATCTCCAACGCCTCCAACTCCCAAACCAACAGCTCATCATGGACCGACAACCGATTGGCTTGGGCTGGGGCCCGGCAACTCAACGCGTCCGCCACCGCATTGCACTTACCCAGCACGTAATGGATCTTGAATGTATAGTCCCACAAGAACTCCATCCATCTACGCTGCCGCATGTTTAGATCTTTTTGATCAATCAAATATTTCAGGCTCTTGTGATCAGTGTAGATATCAATCTTCACACCGTACAAATAATGTCTCCACAGCTTCAAGGCAAAAATCACGGCCACTAACTCCAAGTCATGGGCCGGATAGTTCCTCTCATGCACGTTCCGTTGTCTCGAGCCATACGCTATAATGCTTCCATACTGTAACAACACACAACCCAAACCACTGCCCGAAACATCGCTATAAATCTCATAACCTTCGGTCCCACTCGGCGAACTCAACACAGGTGTCGTTGTCAACCGACACTTTGACTCCTCAAAAGCTCGCGCGCACTACGACGTCCAAACGAACTTCTGCTCCTTCCTCGTCAAAGTAGTGAGAGGTAACGCTATCTGCGAGAAGTTCTCTACGAAGCGCCTATAATAGCCGACAAGCCCCAAAAAGCTCCGGACATCCGCTACCGTAGAAAGCTCAGACCACTCTCGTATCGCAACAATCTTCGCCGGATCCACTGCAATACCTTCCCCACTCACTATATGACCGAGGAACGCCATTGAGGACAACCAAAACTCGCACTTCGAGAACTCGGCATACAATTGATTCCTCCTTAGCGTCTCAAAACCAAATGAAGATGCCTGAAGTGATCTTCCACACTCTGCGAGTACACCAAAATATCGTCGATGAAGATAATCACAAAATGGTCCAAGTACTCCCTGAAAGTCCTGCTCATCAACTATGAACACTGATGGCGCATTCGTCGGCCCAAATGGCATGACCGTAAACTCGTAATGCTCGTATCTTGTACTGAATGCTGTCTTAGGGATATCACTCTCCATTATCCTCAGCTGATAGTAACCAGACTTGAGATCCAACTTAGAGTACACCGTCGACCTGACCAACTGATCAAAAAGATCATCTATCCTTGGGATTGGGTACTTGTTCTTTTTGTTAGCTTGTTTAACTCCAGATAATCAATACAAAGTCTCAAGCTCCCGTCCATATTCTTTACAAAATTGTAACAAAGAGGATCGGTGCGCTCCAAGGCGACGAACTTGGACGCACAAACCCTTGCTCCAACCACTCTTGAAGTTGCACCTTCAGCTCCGCCATCTCCTTAGGTGCTAACCGAAACGAAGAGCATATGACTGGTTTGGCATCACACCAAACCGACTTAACCAACTAAAGAGCAGACACCAACGTCATGCTCGACCCATTTCAAGCCCACAAATGTCGTCTTACGACCAGTTCCCAACTTGACTTTCTTGCGATTTCGATCAATGTGTTCTTGCTGCTCCGAGAGCCAGTCCATACCAAAGATTACGTCGAGCTCCCCTATTGGTAGTTACGATGCTTATAGGCCAAAGTCTTGACTCCCTATCCGCACCTAAACGCAACAGGTTCTACTCGCGTGCAATGAGCATCATTAGACAACAACGCATCCAATTTGTCATTTGTCATCGAAGGAGGTACTCTGATGCGCAATACAAATCCTTTGGTCAAAAGGGAATGCGAAGCTCCCTAAGCGAATGGTGCTCTCGCCGAATTAATTAAAAATCAGAACAAAGCTTAGCACAAACAGTTCTAAGCTAACATGTACTTAAAGTTAAACTACTATAACTTTAAGCCGTACATGTCATCACGACAGCGTGCTTCTTCTCGGACTTGGGACGTCCGTTCCAGCAGTCTCGGGCAAAGTGTACCGGCTTTCCACAATAAAAGCATGCGCTTGGGGTTCGACCCATTGTCATCCCAGAAGCACCAGAAGGATCCGGACCCGAAGTCCTAGCCTTCTTATACCACCTACGGTACGTAGACTTTGAGGAGTTCGGCATTTTGCACTCCGTCTTCTGCATATCCAAGTCTTTGCTTCCTTGGATTCAATTCAGATCTCTGGCACTTTGTCCTATACCTGCTCCTGACATAGCTTTCTTTATCTTCTGAGTACCATTCCGACAGTCTCGGGCAAAGTGCCCTTCCTTGCCACACTTAAAACAACCATATGGAGCTTGACCAGTAGATATTTTGGACTTCTTGTTCCTCCTCCTTCGGTATTCAGATTTTGCAGAATTTGGAGAGTCTAGTACCCAGAGCTCCGACATCCGATTGACTTTTGCCAAATCTTCTTCCAAAGATCTAGCTGATTCTACCAAGTCTCGGAATCCCAATAACTTTGGTCCTAGCAGCAGAACTCGTAATTCGCCGCGCAGGCCATTATAAAACCTATCAACCATCGACTGCTCGCTCTCCACTTCAGAGCCCGGGTAGCGTCTTATCTTCAGAAATGCTTGCAAATATTCCTCAACTGAGTGTGTACCCTGCACTAAAAGCATGTTCAACTGCTGACCCAACGGTCCTATAAATGTCGTTTGCTCCATCACACCACCCGGTGTTGGAATTACCTCAAAAATATGGTACTGCCCACGTCTTTCATTTTGTGCACCAATCGCAGCGAACACTGCTTCCACCACAATTCTTATGGTTTCAGCGGAGGGAAGGGTTGCAGGCACATCACCAGGTGCACTATAATCCTCAGAAACCAGATGTTTTGACGGCCCAACACCACGTCTGGTCACCTATAGTCACACAAAACACCGTTAAGCGACCATACAAAATTGCAAAAAGCAATCTGAGCGGGAGGATGAACCAGAGCACAACAAGGGGTATAAAAAGAAAAGCAGGTGACAGAGGATCTATTCTATCATGGTTATAGAATAATAACTGTATCTTTACAATAGCATTTATATATTGTACAACTGAGGAAGTAAAAACAATACTGAAAAGAAATACGGTAAGTAGAGTAAAGTACTGAATAGAAAAGTAAACTAGCTACAACTACACTAATATCACAAACGTACCATAACTTATATGAATGCCGATACAAACTTATAAGTTAAGATTTCACAAGTGTTGAAAGAACCCGCCAACCCAACAGTTCATCTCAAAACCCAGGTATTGAGATGAAGGGTGGAGGGGTATATGAACCCGGAGGGGAGAAAGCTTCAGGCGATGTGGGATTAATCCGAATCACTGGACCGCAGGGATAATCCGCCACAGGGGCCTACCAGGGTCAACACGCAGACCTGGAATGCGGTGGGGAAGCCATAACATGGTACCATATATACGTGTCCTGCTGGTAAATCAATCTCAACACACCCCCACAGTAGGACAACCTCCTCTGATACCATGAAAGAACATGCCAACCCAACAGTTCATCTCAAAACCCAAGTATTGATATGAAGGGTGGCAGGGTACATGAACACGGAGGGGAGAAAGCTGCAGGCGATGTGGGATTAATCCGAACGACTGGACCGCAAGGATATTCCTCCACAGGGTCCCACCGGGGTCAACACCCAGACCTGGAATGCGGTGAGGAAGCCATAACACGGTACCACAAACACGTGTCCTGCTGGCAAATCAATCTCAACAAGTGTAACTTATCATATAAAAGAGCTCATACTAATTTATATGATAAAGATCTATGGTGCGTATGTCCTAAGTATGTATGTATGGTATAGTATGGTATGCGAGTTATGTATCATATAAGTGCAACTCACACACGTGACACTGAGATCACAGACCTTTAGTTCCACGTTTTGGAGTTAGCTTAACTCTCAGGTACTACCTTTGTGGCTATGACAGTAGTGGAGCAGGCGTCTCCACTCCTAGGCGGATATACACACTACCAGGCTTAGACCTTTCGCACGCCTCTAAAGAACACACCAAAGTCACCACGTACTAAACTACAGGCTAAACCACCAGACTTTTAGGTCAGGTGTGCATTTTTAGGGATTGTCCTCCAGACCATAGTATAAACAACCTACTGGCCCCTCAAACCCTCACACCTCACCTGAGCCACCGTACTGCCATCGGTGTGATGATTTGCCCTGTACCGCATGATCCACAACTAATATGTTCTATGCACATGCTATTTATTTCCAACCTGAACCTCCAACTCACAAGACAAAACCATCCTGTATCCAAACATCAAAGCCTCTAGCTCGCAGGATAAAACCCGTACTATATCCAATCATCCGAGCCCCGAGCGCGCAGGATAAAACCCGTCCTATATACAAACACCCGAGCCTCCAGCACGCAAGACAAAACCAATCCTATATCCTCCAACCCTATATGGGGGATTTTATCACATCTTTCTCTTAAACTACTAGACTACTCTTGTCTAATGCTTATTAGGCATAGCAACTTATGGTTATTCCTTGGACTGCCCAGAGCATAGCCAGTGAAGGGCTCTCTGGGTCACTAGGAACTACGATGGACTGAATCCCAAAGCTCCCTTTCTCAAGGACAATTACTTTTATTAGTGTTTACCCATTATTAAAACCCAGCATTTGAGTGAACCTAATGACTTAAGGTATTATTTGGAGAACGACGGTTTTCCGCCGGTCTCCGTTCAAATTACATTCCTTGGGCTTTCCACTCCAACACTAGTTACTATGCAGTGATCCACTTGACAATAACTAGGGTTTCAACTTCCCGATATGCTTCTTGATCCAACCACGTATCATATTTCCTGTGGGTCCTAGTGTTATGTGTTACTTTAGCTAAGCACAACCCAAGTCCTATTGTTAACCTGTTTGAGATGACTATCAATTTCTTGGGCCAAATGCCCCGAACTAATTATCATGGGTTTGTCATGTATGTAATATTGATCATTCAGAATTTTATCATTTTTCTAATTATTTTGGACCAAGAGTTTTCAATTTGAATTTCCATATATTTTCTATTTATGATTAAATCCATAATTAATCTATTTTCAAAATAAAGTACTTAAAATATACAACCAAAAATTTCTAGAAAATTACTAGTGATCAAAATTGAAATAATAATACTCAGGACAGAAGTTCATGATCCTATTCAGTGATTTGCCTAACATAATTTCATATGGACGTTATTACCAAAATGACACTACTAGGGTTTTCAGCATATATGTTTATCCAAAAATTCTCAAATAATTATATTGGGTTTTAATCACAGACATAGGATGATATAAATTTTTCCATAATTTTTTAACATATTTTCCCTCCTTTTAAATTTATTTCCAAAACGGGTAAAATTGTTAATCTACTATATACACAAGTTATAGTCCTCAAATAGACCTATAACTTTTTTCAGAGATGTAAAATATCCTATTAGAGCATGTAGCAAAATCTTAGAATTTTACAAGGTCAGAAGTTCTATATCTCTTTTTTATTTCTAAAAGAGCTTATTTTTCATTAATTCAAAATAATGGGATTTTTGTTCCCAAAAATCCCACTCTTTCTATGTGAGGTGTAACTCATACCTATAAGCCTCTGTCCAAAATCCCATGGTCATTCATTAGGTCAAATGGAATAACTTCTCATTTTTATTTTTGGCACAATATTTACAAATCTTCCTCCACCATGCATGTTGGATTTCCCAAACATACAGAAGTCCAAATGGCCTGAAACTTTTACGTTGGTCATATAATGACCCAATGGCCTTGCCACCCAAATTTGGACGAATTTGCAAGATGGAATCTTCCTATATTCCATTTATTTAATAAATGATATTTCTATAAAAACTATAGAACAATTCATCCCAAAAATTCTGATTTTTGGACAAGACCTAAGTCTAGCATAAACACGTGCATGTCCAAAACTTCATGACATATGGACTTAGGGTTTGGCTTGGGCACTCATTTAAAAATTTTCCCTAGCCTAGGACCAGTCATAGTAGAATGGACCTACAGGGAGCTTCAATGCTCCAAATTTCAAGTTTATGGTGTCAAATTAAAGGTAAGACTAGATCTACCTTTTTCATGTTGAGCATCATTTCTGAAAATGACTCTAAGAGGCCTAAATATGTAAGTTGACTTTATAAATTGGGACAAAAAAATACATATTTAATTATTTCATAAAACTCAAGGGCATTAGTTCATCTTCTTAAATGAGCCAACGGTCCAGATTTCCTCGACCTGGATCCTCTAGATCTTGCATTTCCCGGCCTTTTGGCTGCCGCCACTACCGACGATTGTCTCCGCCACCTCCATTGAGGTGGAGGCTAGCGTTTCCCGGCGACATGGCCACCGGAGGTGGATCCTCCGACAAACCTGAGAAAGAAGAAATGCTCGGAATGCTCACTCTCACATGGAATCAGGCTAATTTGAGCTCTACATCTCTCCTAGTGGATCTAAAAGACTAGCACAAGGGGAGGGGAGGAGAAACGGACCCTTAGATGAGCTTGACGATGGGTTTGGTGGTGGTGAGCCATGGTTGATCCTTGCTCTAGCGAGTTAGCTCTTTTCCTAATTTCTTCGGCTAATCCTCTGCTCCAAAGATTGTTTCCCACTCTTTCTGGCTCAACAATGGCAATGGTGGCTTGTCAAAGTGAAGGTGACGGTGGGCTTCTCATCTTTCCTTTTATACAACGAGTTGAGGTTTAAGTGGATGTCACGTGTCACCCATGTAATGGACCGCAAATTATTGCCTCAAATGGGTCTTCTTGAAATGATCAATAGATTTGTTGTAGAGATTAGATTCCAAATGTCCCATCACCGTCTTATCCTGAATCCGATTCAGGCCAGAAAAGCAATTAAAGCTAATACAGAAAAATAGCTCTGAGTCCAAAAGCTTTGAGTGTGTTGACACAACTCAATGCCGCATTGAGTGGTGTCGACACCACTCAATGCCTTCACCACTTCCAAAATATCTTAAGTTAAAAGCATTGAGTGGTGTTGACACCACTCAATGCCGTGTTGAGTGGTGTTGACACCACTCAACGCCGTCAACATTCTAGCAATTCTAATTCAAAGCGTTGAGTGGCGTTGAGAACACTCAATGCCGCATTAAGTGGCGTTGAATCCACTCAACAACGCTTTGAGTCCAAAACTTTATAAGTTAAAGCATTGTGTGGTGTTGAGATCACTCAATGCTGCGTTGAGTGGCACTGAGACCACTAAACGCCTACAGCTTCCTGACTATATTCCAAGTTAAGGCGTTAAGTGGCGTTGAGACCACTCAACGCTGCGTTGAGTGGCATTGAGACCACTCAACACCAACATTATACCGCAGCGTCTAAGTAAAAAGTAGATGAGTGGCGCTGAGACCACTCAACACCACGTTGAGTGGCATCGAGTTCACTCGATGCTTCGTCGAATTATATCGAGATCACTCGACACCTAAAGTTTCCCGAGTATTTCTAAGTTAAATTCATTGAGATCACTCGACGCCTTTTCAAATGACCTCAAAATCACTCGACGCCTTTTCGAATGACGTCGAAATCACTCGACGCCTAAAGTTTCCTGAGTATTTTCTAAGTTAAACTTGTTGGGTGGCGTCGTGTTCACTCGACTCAGTCGACGCTTCCCGAGCCTGAGTTAATTCTCTTGACTCAAAATGCGTGTGAGGGGTCTAGCATGAAGTGAGATGTTACAAATCCCAATAAATAAAAAAATAATTTCGTCCCCAAAATTCAAGTTCGGGTCTACGGGGTTTCTATGCACAAGAATTCTAGGAACTTCAAACATAATTAAAAGGTTCCTGAGGTAAAAAGCTCCAGTTACCGTTCACGCATTAGATCCATCGGCTCCCAGGTGTGTTCCTCCCATCCGTAGTTGGACCACAACACATTGACCAAGGGAACCTTCTTCTTCTGTAGTTCTCGAGTCGATGTATCATCGATCTAGACTGGCTCTTAATGGACTAATCTATCAGGTGCTACCGGGCTCGCTGTAGAATTAATATGCTACTCTGGCAGAAGAAGAGCTCTCAGAAGTAACGTGACAAGGAAGATGTCGTACAAAGTCCCTAACTCTGGTGGCAGGTCCAACATGTTAGCCAAAGGAGCGATCCGCTCCAGAATCGAGTATGGTCCCATAAATCGAGGGCAAAGCTTCTTGTGCCTCTGCACACGCGAGACACCATGAATCGGATGTATCTTCAAGAACACCCTGTCCCCCACCTGGAACTCCACCTACCGAGGCCTCACATCATAGTACTTGGTCTGCCTACTTTGTGCCTCCAGCATTCGATCCCTGATCAGCCATATCTAAGCATTTGTATCCTCAATATAGTCCGACCCGAGTTCCTTGGGGTCCTCAACCTGGACCCAAAATTTGGTGTCCGGCACTTCCTGCCGTATAGAGCCTCATATGGTGCCATCCCAATGCTCGCCTAGTCACAAATATAGTAGGAGATTTCAATTAGGGGCAACAGTCTCTCCTAGGGCATCCCCGTGTCCAGTATACATAGACGCAACAGATCCTCCATAGTCCGATTGGTCCACTCTGTTTGGCCGTCGGTCTGCTGATGGAAAACAGCGCTAAAAGTAAGATGAGAACCCAAGTATTCCTATACCGCTCTCCACTCCCTAGAAGTGAATTGACCGTCATGATCCGAGACAATCGTCCTGGGGACGTCGTGGTACCTGACAAACTGCTTCACAAACAACCTCACCAAAATAGCAACTTGGCTGTCCTTCCTAATCGGTATAAATCGGGCTACCTTGGTCAGCCTATCGATAATGACCCATGTAGAATCATGCCCAGAGTAGGAGAGAGGCAATCTGTGCATGAAATCCATAGCTATATCCTCAAACTTCCACTCTGGCACCGGTAATGGCGGTAGTAACCATCTTGGGTTCTTGCACTCTGCCTTTACTCGCTGGTAAGTCTCATAATGCGTCACATAATATATGATTTCCCTTTTCATCCCCGACCAGTACATGGTCCTCCGCAGATCCGCTGTCATCTTGGTGATACCGGGGTGCATTGAGTACTAAGAATAGTGTGCCTCCCTGAGTATATCTTCCCGGATACCGCCTCCAATGGGTATATAGACACACCTACGAAAATGAATATGGTCATCACACAATGAATAGTCCTCCGAATTTCCCCTTATATGGCTATAAATACTGGCTACAAATCTGCATCCAGCCTCTGTTGTGTCCTGATGTGCTCCCATATGTCACACTCGATGACTAAGGAGGTCAAGTACTCCCAATAAAAATCCATCTTAGTTCTGGAAACCATAGTAATGTGCATATCTTACAACATCCGTACCAGCTCCATAGCCATCACTTGGGGCTCCAGTATAATAGTATCGGCTCTCCTGCTCAAGGCATTTGCCACTGTGTTTGCCTTCCCCGGGTGATAATGCATCTTGTCGTCATAGTCGCACAGGAACTCAATCCATCTCCGCTGGTGCGGATTTAGATCCTTCTGTGTATCAATATATTTGAGGTTCTTGTGATCTGAGAAGATATTCCAATGAACCCCATACAAGTAATGCCTCCAAGTCTTTAATGCGAATATTACAGCCCCGAGCTCCAAATCATGTATGAGGTAGTTTTGCTCTAGCTTCTTCAGCTGTCTCGAAGCATATGCGATAACGTGTCCATGCTGCATCAGGACTGCACCCATCCCCTGATATGATGCGTCGGTATAAATGTGAAATCATTCCATCCCAGATGGAAGTGTAAGGATGGGAGAAGAGGTGAGCCTATCCTTCAACTCTTGGAATGTTGCTTCGCAATTCTTGGTCTAAGTAAACGACACATCCTTCTTCGTCAAGGATGTGAGGGGAGTGCTACCCTTGAGAACTCCTATACGAAATTGCGATAATATCCCACCAGTCACAAGAAACTGCGCATATCTGAAGCTGACTTTGGCCGTGGCCAATGTCAAACTGCATGTACCTTGGACGGGTCCACAGCCAACCTGGATCCACTAATAGTATGTCCCAACATTGCTACCTCCTGCAGCTAGAACTGGCACATGGAGAACTTTGCTTACATCTGATGCTCTCTCAGCTTGCCCAACACCAGTACCAAATATTGTGTATGCTCCTACTTTGTCCGGGAGTAGATCAAAATGTCATTGATGAACATAATAACAAATCTATCCATGAAGGGCTCGAAGACTCGCTTCATCAGACTCATGAATGTTAAAGGTGCACTTGTCAGCCTGAATGGCATCACCAGGAACTCGTATAGGCCGTACCGAGAACTAAAGGCGGTCTTCAGGATATCCTCCTCCTGAATGCATAGTTGATAGTACCCGGACCTCAAATCCAGCTTGGAGAACCAAAAGGCTCCCTGCAGCTGATCAAAAAGTTTGTCGATCCAGGGCAACGAATACGTGTTCCGGATTGTCAATAGGTTCAACTCACGGTATTTAATGTAGAGCCGCAACGATCCATCCGTCTTCTTAACTAATAGCACTTGTGCTCCCCACAATGATGAGCTCGGTCTGACAAATCCTGACCACACCAGCTCCTACAACTGGGTCCTGAACTCTGCTAGCTCTTTGGAGGCCATCCTATACGCTGTTCGAGATACGGGCTTCGCTCCTGGCACCAACTGAATCCGGAAGTCCATATCTCCAGTTGGTGGCAATCCGGGAAATTTATCTAGGAATACGTCGGAGAAATCCCGAACCACCAGGATATCAACAATAGAAGCTTCTGCTCCCGCCATCTCGAAGCAGATAATGTATACCTCCTCCCCTCGCTCATAGGCCTTGAAAGCCTGTATAGATGATATTAGAAGATGGGAGATAGGTCTAATACCTTCAATGACAATGTCGGTGTCCCCATGCCATAAGGTGATCCTCTTTGACGGGCAATCGATCCGGGCGAGGTTCTAGTGCAACCAAGTCATGCCCAAGTTCAGATCGAAGTCTAGCATTCTCAAAATCATCGTCGGCACCTCGAAGGTCTTTCCTCCAATTTCTGCCTCCATGTTACACTTGGCAGATGATAATAATTCGGATTGGTCTGTCAGACGCACCCTCCTGGTTATGCTTGTGAATCAGTCTATGCATGCTAGTCCTTCCAGGAAGGCTTCTGATACAAATGAGTGTGAAGCACCCATATCGAACAATGTATGAGCGGGCTTGCCATTGACAAAGAATATGCCTGGAGGTTTTGTTTGAATTATATCATGCTTGTTGTTCTACTAAGGTTGGCAAAGTACTATAAAATGGAAGCTATATTGCAATTAATTTTAAGAACATATAATAACCTCCTCGGGGTTCCTTGGCTCGATGAGGTCCAAAGCATACATCTTCTTCTACCCTCGACCTCTACCATAATATAATCAACCTCGTCCTCGACCTCATCCTCGGCCTCGGCCTTGCTGTGCCGGAGGGGATACGAGATGTGAAGGAGGAGGTGGTGGATGGAACTGCTGAGGGCAGTCAGCTCTTATGTGCCCTGACTGTTTGCATCTAAAGCAAATCACCGGTCGGTGGTCATGGTCATCTCGTATCCTCAGGTCGTGTAACTGTAGTGGATGGGGAGCTAGTACTGTAGGAGGCTACTTATCCTGCCTAAAGTTGGTACGATAACGTCCCCGTCACTCTGCCACTCTGAGAGCCCTTATTGCTCTCCCCGTGGGATGACTCATTAAATTGTCTCTTTCCCCTATTTTGTACCATCGACTGGTCTGCCTCCAGCTTCTTAGACATCTCTATGATCTGCATCGAAGTGCCATAGGAAATGAATAGTAGAGCTTGTCTGATAGAGTCCCTAAGCCCACGGTAGAACTTCTTTGCATACCTCCTGTCATCCAGATCGTGTATCCCCGAGAACCTGGCCAGATGGGAAAATTCCCGCTGGTACTCTTTCATTGATTTGGTCCCCTGCCTGACGTTCAAAACCTCTCCTTTAACGCATCTCTATTTGTAGTAGACACGAAGTGTTCCAAGAAGGCCTCGCTGAACTCATCCAAGAAAATATCTAACAGCTCCCTATATGTATATGTAGAGTCCCCTATGGACTTCCACCATCTCGTCGCATGAGCATCCATTGCAGAAGTCGCCAAAGGAAGTTCCTGCCTGACAGGGCAGTTGATGTCTACAAGCATCTCCTGAATGGCCTCAAGCTACTCTTCCGTCTTTACCACATTCTCTGTCCCGTGGTACATCGGAGGGGATAGATTCTTGAAGGCACTCAGCCAATTCGATCCCGGGTTTGGCTGCTGGGTCGGGGCCTGCTGATCGCTAAAGGCATCAAGGATGGCCGTCATAGTCTACCCCATCTCCATCTATAGGAAAGGTGTGGTAGGTGGGAGGGGGAGGGGTCACATGCTGCTGTACAGTGACCCTAAACCCTAAATCCTAAATCCTAAATTCTAAAACCCTAAAACCCTAAACCCTAAACCCTAATCATATCTTGAAGGCACTCAGCCAATTCGATCCCGGGTTTAGCTGCTGGGCTAGGGCCTGTTGATCCCTAAACACATCGAGGATGGCCGTCAGAGTCTACCCCATCTCCGTCTACTGGAAATGTATAACGGCCGGAGGGGGAGGGATCACATCCAGCGGTACATTGACCTATGGAGGCAGCATAACTTTAAGTTTTATATTAGGATTGGCCTAACTAAATGGACTATTTTCTGTCACTTTTACACATGGGCACACCGTTTCTTCTGCTGCATAGTTTATCCGCAAACTAATGCCCGAGTGGGGTGTTCCAGTGCTGTGGACTTCTTTCTTAATGATCGTATGGTCTCTGATACCAGTTTGTAAGACCCCCTACCAAGGAGGTAACCCGGTCTTATGCCCAGAACCGCCGCCTTATGGTGACACTAATACATGGGTTAGTCGACAACGCATGACGCCGATCCTGTCATCTAGTACGATCATTCAACCTATTCAACCAATCGAGAAGAGAAACTATATAAGCAATTATATATCAAGTCCATACTATAGCATCATCATAATATAAATAAAATGAGAGATAAAATAGTCCACAATAAGTACAGAATGAAAGAGAAAAGGACTTATGCCCTGTGCATAGTAATCCAATCTCTTTCTCACAAAATCTTACTAAGTGGAAGCTAATCTATCACCAGTACACGCATCATCACCTGATGCTGTGCTGCAGTAGTACTAGTAGGTGGTACCAGCTCCTCATATCCTTCCACCTCATCCTGCTGGTTGTGCTGGTGCTCCATCTCCTCAAGCTCCTAAAATGATACGATCACAACCGACTGTTAGTTATAAAAACTAAGCCATTTTGTCCTCGCCTCACCCCCGCGACTCTTAGGTACCGAGCGGGAGGACAAAGTAGAGAGCAATGAGGGGTATAAAAGGAAAGCAGGTGACAGTGGATCTATTTTATCATGGTTATAGAATAATAATTGTATCTTTACACTAGCAGTTCTATATTGTACAAGTGTGGAAGTAAAAATAGTACTGAAAAGAAATGCGGTAAGTAGATTAAAGTACTGAGCAGAAAAGTAAACTAGCTACTACTACACTAACATCACAGAAGTACCTTAACATATATGAATGATCATACAAACTTATAAGTTAAGGTTTCACAAGTGTAACTTATCACATAAAAGAGCCCATACTAATTTATATGATAAGGATCTATGGTGTGTATGTCCTAAGTATATATGTATTGTATGGTATGCGTGTTATGTATCATACAAGTGCAACTCACACACACGACTCTTTGATCACAAACCTTTAGTTCCCACTTTTTGGAGTTAGATTAACTCTCGAGTACTACTGTAGTGGCAACGGCAGCAGTGGAGCAGGAGTCTCCACTCCTAGGCGGGTATACACACTACCAGGCCTAGACCTTCTGTACATCTCTGAAGAACACACCAGAGTCACCGCATACTAAATCGCTGGCTAAACAACCAGACTTTTAGGCCGGTTGTGTATTTTTGGGGATTGTCCTCCTGACCGTAGTATAAACAACCTACTGGCCCTCAAACCCTCACATCTCACCCGAGTTGCTGTAATGTCATCATTGTGATGAGTGACCCAGTATTGCATGACCAGCCACTAATATGTTTTATGTACATGCAATTTATTTCCA
Organism: Platanthera guangdongensis; assembly: GCA_039583875.1. NCBI lineage: Eukaryota > Viridiplantae > Streptophyta > Magnoliopsida > Asparagales > Orchidaceae > Platanthera > Platanthera guangdongensis. The sequence goes on from CM077150.1 coordinate 217,466,125, forward strand.
ACCAAAGCCTCCAGCTCATAGTACAAAACTCATCCTGTATCCAAACATCCGAGCCTCCAGCTCTCAGGACAAAACCCGTCATGTATCCAAACATCTGAGACCCCAGCTCGCAGGACAAACTCCATCTTGTATCCAAACATCTGAGCTTCCAGCTCGTAGGACAAATCCATTCTTGTATCCTCCAACCCTATACGAGTGAGATTGTCACATCGTTCCCTTAACCTATTAGACTACTCTTGTCTAATGCTTATTAAGCATAGCAACTTATGGTTAGTTCTTGGACTGCCCAGGGCATACCCAGTGAAGGGATCTCGGGGGCACTAGGAACTACGCTGGCTGATGCCCAAAGCTCGTTTTCTCAAGGACACTTACTTTTATTAGTGTTTACCCATTATTAATACCCAGCTCTCAATGTTGCTCTTGAGTGAACATAATGATTTAATGTATTATTGGGAGAACGACGGTCTTCCGCCGGTCTCCGTCCATATTACTTTCCTTGGGCTTTGCACTCCAACACAAGTTACTATGCAATGATCCACTTGACAATAACCATGGTTTCAACTTCCCGATAGCCTTTTTGATCCAACCACTTATCATATTTCCTATGGGTCCTAATGTTATGTGTTACTTTAGCTAAGCGCAACTCATGACCTTGAACATGAATTACTCTAACCAGTGGTCCATTATGTCTAAGTAATTTATCTGAGGCTTATCTCGGTTAAAAAATGTCTGTGCTTCAAAAATCATAATTTTTCAATTTGAATTTCCATATTTTTTCTATTTATGATTAAATCCATAATTAATCCATTTTCTAAATTAAGTACTTAAAATATACAACCAAAAATTTATATAAAATTACTGGTGATCAAAATTGAAATAATAACACTTAGGATAGAAATTCATGATCCTAGTCAGTGATTTGACCTAACATAATTTCATACAGACATTATTACCAAAATGCCACTACTTGATTTTTCAGCATATATCTTCATCCAAAAATTCTCAAATAATTATATTTGGTTTTAATCAAAGATATAGGATGCTATAAATTTTTTCACAGTTTATCAACAGTATTTTCCATACTTTTAAATTAATTTACAAAAAGGGTAAAATTGTAAATCTACTATATACACAAGATATATTCCACAAATAGATTTATAAATTTTTTTAGAGATGTAAAATGTCCTACTAGAGAATGTATCATAATCTTAGAATTTTATAAGGGCAGTAGACCTATACCTCATTTTTATTTCTAAAATAGCTTATTTTCCATTAATTCAAAATAATGGGATTTTTGTTCCCAAAAATCCCACTCTTTGTATGGGAGGTGTAACTCATCCATATAAGCTTTGTCCAAATTACCATGGATATTCATTGGGCCAAATGGGCTAAATTCTCATTTTTACTTTTGGCACAATATTTACAAATTTACCTTCACCATGCATGTTGGATTTCCCAAACATACAAAAGTCTAATTGGTCTGAAACTTTTACCATGGTCATATAATGACCCAATGGTCTTGCCATCCAAATCTGGAGGCATTTGGAAGAGGGAATCTTTTTATATTCCATTTATTTATTAAATGATATTTCTATAAAAACTATAGAAAAATACATCCCAAAAATTCTGATTTTTGGATAAGACCTGAGTCAAGCATAAACACATGCATATCCCAAATTTCATGACATGTGGATTTAGGATTTGACTTGGGCACTCATTTAAAAATTTGCCTTAGCCTAGGACCAGTCTTAGTAGAATGGCCCTACAGGGAGCTTCAATGTCCAAATTTCAAGTTTAGGATCTCAAATTAAAGGTAAGACCTAGATCTACCTTTTTTTTATGTTGAGCATCATTTTTGAACATGCACCTAAGAGGCCTAAATATGGCATGTAAGTTGACTGTATAAACTAGGATAAAAAATACATATTTAATTATTTCATAAAAATCAAGGGCATCGGTTCATCTTCTCCAATGACCAAATAGTCTAGATTGCCACAACCTGTACCAGCTAGATCTTCCATTTCTCGGCCTTCTGGCCGCCTCCACTGCCAACGATTGTAGCCACCAATTCCATTGAGGTGGCGACTAGCGTTTCCCGGCGACATGGCCGCCCGAGGTGTCTCCTCCGGTGAACCGGAGCAAGAAGAAATGCTCGGCATGCTCCTTCTCACATGGAATCAGGCTAATTTGAGCTCGAAATCTCTCCTAGTGGATTTCGAATACTAGCATAGAGGGAGGGGAGGAGAAACGGACCATTAGATGAGCTTGACGACGGGTTTGGTGGTGGTGAGCCATGGCCGATCCTTGCTCTGACGAGTTAGCTCTTTTACTGATTTCTCCGGCTAATCCTCTGCTCCAGATATTGATTCCCACTCTTTCTGACTCAACAATGGCAATTTCGGCTTGTTAAAGTGAAGGTGATGGTGGGCTTCTCATCTTTCCTTTTATAATACGAGTTGATGTTTAAGTGGCTGCCACGTGCCACCCATGTAATGGACCAACAATTATTACATTAAATAGGTCTTCTTGAAATGATCAATAGATTTTCTATAGAGATTAGATTCCAAATGTTCGATAACCATTTTATCCAAAACTCGGTTCAAGCCCGATAAAGCAATTAAAGCTTATACAGAAAAATAACTTTAAGTCCAAAAGCGTTGAGTGTGTGGACACCACTCAACGTCGCGTTGAGTGGTGTCGACACCACTCAACGCCTTCAGCACTTCCAGAATATCGTAAGTCAAAAGCATTGAGTGGTGTCGACACCACTCAATGCCGCATTGAGTGGTGTTGACATCACTCAACGCTGTCAAAATTCCAGAAATTCTAATTCAAAGCGTTGAGTGGTGTTGAGACCACTCAACGCCGCGTTAAGTGGCGTTGAATCCACTCAACATCGCCTTGAGTCTAGAATTTTCTAAGTCAAAGCATTTAGTGGCATTGAGATCACTCAACACTGCGTTGACTGGCGCTGAGACCTCTCAATGCCTACAGCTTCCTGACTCTATTCCAAATTAAGGCGTTGAGTGGCGTTGATACCACTCAACGCCAACATCATCCTACAACGTCTAAATAAAAAGGCATTGAATGGTTCTGAGACCACTCAACACCGCGTTGAGTGGCATCAAGTTCACTCAACTCTTTGTTGAATGGCATCGAGATCACTCGACGCCTAAAGTTTCCCAAATATTTCTAAGTTAAATTCGTCGAGATCACTTGATGCCTTTTCGAATGGAGTCGAAATCGCTCGATATCTAAAGTTTCCCTATTATTTTCTAGGTTAAATTCGTCTGGTGGCGTCGTGTTCACTCGACTCACTTGACGCTTCCCGATCCTGTGTCAATTCTCTAGACTCAAAACACGTGCGATGGGTCTAGCACAAAATGGGATGTTACACATCATGATGCATGTTTTCTCTTACTCTGATATATCGAAGAATTGCGGAGAAAATGCGGGTCGTGACAGTTGGTATCAAAGGGATAGGTTGTTTGACAATTGGTTGAACAACTTTCTCTGGTTAGTTTTAGATTATCTTGTTCCATTTCATACACACACCGATGTGTCATCTGTATATCTTGATTGAAGCATGAAACTACACTCATAAGAATGATAAGAAGTATAGAGGCATATTATGTAGTCTGGGATGCATAATATGTGTTTGTATGTGGATCCTCATAGGAAACAATATGTGACTGTTATCTAGTATGGGATGCATAACAATCATAACATGAATGCACATTGGATTTTGTTTTTTCGTTACATGCGATATTATGTAGTATGGGATGCATAATATTTCATGTGTACGTCGCTCATAACATCCATTAAGGCCTTTATTAGATTGCATAGCACAACATGCATGACATAACATAACATTATCACACGTGTCAAGATAAAGATCTACATGATGATATACATACACACAAGGTTTTAAAGCAAAAAATAAGAATTCATGCATTCATGGTTTATCCACATGAGTCAATAGGATGAAGTTATATCATCCTAAGTTTAAACATGACATCATTATGAAAATCCCAGAGCAAGTTAACAACATGAGCAAGTGTCTAAACATGTATGGTCTGAACTAAGTTGTGTAGTTATAGCGGTTAAGCTTGGTTTTGATTGGTTGTTCGTTGTATTCTTAGGATGCTGCCTAAGTGTGTTGTAATAAGGGCGACTCCCCAGTCTGAGGGGGAGTCATCTGGTGCACAGAGTGAGGTAGTGATTGAGGGACTGCGATAGAGCAATGAGGCTCTGTCTAGGTAGATGGGGAAGATGCAATCGCAGATCCAGGCACTGTTGAATGTCATTTTGGGGGAGCAGCCGAGGGTGTCTAACTCTGTTGTTGGTCAAGCCATTCATGTTCCTCCTGCTCCTTTGGTTCCTCCAGTTTAGCTGCCACCAGAGATGAATTTTATCTCGCATTCTCAGCTACTATGGCCTCCTCCTATGATGGTAGAGATAACTTCATGGAATTGGATGACTGGATGATTGCTATCGAGGAGATGTTCTCATACTCAGGAATTTCTATGAACCAGAGAGTGATGGTAGCCACTTACCATCTTAAGGGTCTTACAAAGAGCTGGTGGTTGAGAGAAAAGGAGAACCTTACAAATGGATGCTCGTGGGAATCTTTCAAGGTGTTGCTGCTTAGAAAGTTTTTGTCATCGGTCGAGCAAGACCGTTTGATGAACAACTTTCTACATTTGAAAAAGAGACAACTCACTATCAGTGAGTATGAGGTAGAGTTCAATAAGTTGAGTCGGTTTTCACCGGATTTGGTTGCTTCTGAAGCTAGCAGAGTTGAGCAATTTTTAGGTGGTCTTAAGAGTGACATCCAGCAACTGGCTAGTACTTATGGATTTGAAAAATATGCTGAGGCAGTAGAAGCTGCTCTTAAAGTTAATGTCATCGATAATGCCAAGAATCGTGGCATGCAAATGAGGAAGGATAAGATGAAGTCCGATGATGGTAAGAAATCTCGGGAGTCTAGTCCCGCTTAGAAGAAGAGAAGCAAGGAAGTTCATGTACAGTTTCTATGGCCGGTCAGGCCATCCATTTGAGATGTGTTTCAAGAGGTTGGGAGCTCAGAAGCAGTAGCAAGTGCATGCTCTTCAGAGCGCTCCCAAAGGAGACTTGGTTTGTGCTTGGGGTAAGAAGAAAGGGCATGATGCAACATATTGTTGTAGTAAGGATAAGGTTTGCTTCCAATACGGACATAAGGGGCATTTTAAGTCAATTTGCCTGCAGTATCAGCCCCCGCTACAGCCAGTTCCAGTTCAAGCATTGTCACCATCACAACATTTGGATAAAGGGAAGGGAAAGTTAAACGTGGTGACTATGGAGGAAGAGCAGACATCCACCCAAGTGATCTCAGGTTAGATTCTAATCTAGTTCCTAGCTTTTATATTTAGTTTCGAAGTTTGTTTGTCTAGTTACGTATGCAATTTTATAGGGAGGTTTAAGGTAAAGAACCATTAGGCACGTGTTATTTTCTATTCTGGTGCTACCCACTCGTTTATGGCTAGGACTTTCGTAGAGTGTCATCGTCTGATTCTCGATCTAGTTGGCAACTTGTTTCACATTAAGTTTCCTTCCTGCGATCTGGTGGTGTCGGAACAAGGTATTCAGAGTTGTCCAATCCTTCTGGGTGATTTCTTAGCTTTTGCTAATTTGAAGGTACTATAACTGGAGGACTTCGATGTGATCTTGGGCAATGACTGGTTGTCCAGATATGACGCGGTTATCCAATACAAGGTTAAGCGTTTGGAATTCAATGTAATGACCCTAGCCGATCCAACGTGACGATTTCACGGCTTCGCTCTAGGCGACGTTATCGGGCTGCAGCCCAAGCACCCCACCCCCTCTCCATACACAGGCGGGTTGTTGGTGGCCACAGCCTCCCTTTGATGATGCAAATTCGATAGTAAAGCGCGCACCACAGGGACTTCCCAGGAGGTCACCCATCCCAGTACTACTCTTGCCCAAGCACGCTTAATTATGGAGTTCCTTCACTACTCATCACCAACTGAGCTGCAGATCATTTGGTGATGAGTAGTGAAGGAACTCCATAGTTAAGTGTGCTTGGGCGAGAGTAGTACTGGGATGGGTGACCTCCTAGGAAGTCCATGTGTTGCGCGCTTGACTATCGAGTTTGCCTCATCAAAGGGAGGTCGTGGCCACCAACAACCGGTATGTGGATGGAGAGGGGTTGGGGTGCTTCGGCTACAGCCCAGTAATGTTGCCTAGAGCGGAGCCATGATATCATCATGTTGGATCGGCTAGGGTCGTTATAATAAAAGTGCACTTTTATTATAACGGCCTCCCCAGCCCATGCTCGTAAGGCCGTCCACCGGCACCCCCAGCACCACGCTCGCAAGGGTTCAGCCTAACCAGGTTTGCAGACCATGCACCCCAACCCCTCTCCATGGACTGCCTCAATCGGTGCCTCTGCCCACTGGCGGGTTGTTGGGGGTCATATCCTCCCTTCAATGAGCGAACTCGACAGTTAAGCCGGGCCGTACGAGGAGTTCCCAGTAGGTTACCCATCCCAGTACTACTCTCGCCCAAGCACACTTAACTATGGAGTTCCTTCACTTCTCATCACCAATTGAGCTGATACCAAATTGTAACACTTCCCCTATAATGACCGTATAATATGGGTCCGGTCGGGGCCCCACAACATACAGATGCCATAGCTTTAGTGTTAAAAGATGATATTACGTACCCAAGTCAAAACTCAGTATAAAATAACAGCGGAAATAGTAAACAAGACCCGAAGTTATCCACATATATAAGAGTATCGAAAGGGTCTTAAGGCCTTACAACAATAGACAGTCCAAACTCAAATGATAACAACAAACATCAATGTGCATAAGCACCCCTAGACTACCTCAACATGCAAGCCGGAAAACTAGAGCATCAAACATACAATGCCACAAAACAGAGCTAGTACGAAACTTGTAGCACTTCAAGAGGCATAAGCCTTTTTGGTCGGCGAGCTAGATCCTGCTTGAGATCCTTGCAATGAACTATTTGGTGGTAATGTGGGTCAGCAAAGGCTGACCTCAAACTGTGTAACCAACACATCTCTTCCCGGCCGCCCCTAACGGACCCCGGGGTACCCCTCCAAACTGCAAGTCAGCACTTCGTATACCATATACATAAACATGTAAAGCTCTAAAAGAACAGGTTTGGATGTCTCAAATAACAAACACGTTTTCTATATTGAGCATATAATAAAAAAGGGGCATACTATGCAGCATCTATGCAAAACCCGGGCTTCACCCAAGGTACCCTATCGCGTATGCAACTAGCACATCATCAAAACATCTGGGTACTCCCAATTTCCCCATTGGAGTTAAGCCGCAAACAAAAAGGGTACTGCAATTCCCCTAACGGCATAGAAGCCGCCACACGGAAATCTTGCCAAGGCCCCACCCGCTCGTGGGTCTTAGCCCCGGGAATGCCTGCAAATTCTGATTTCTCGCGTTAGGATTCCGTCTCACACACAAACTGATTCTAAGAACCCTTGCTGGACCCCACCCGCTCGTGGCTTCATTGCCCGGGCTTGTCCCATGCTTGGCATTCTCATCAGTCTCACAGAACGGGACTAGTCTCGCCGTGACACTCTCCCCACATGACTTGCACGTCACGGGATAGCCAGTCGACCATGGAGACAAGCCGCACCTTAACACATTACAATCCATAAACAATCCCACACTAATCGATCATTTGTACTACAACGTCCCCGCGCACCAAGGAAACCATTTACCGCTAATGTGGAGCTAACCTTATCCACCAAGGAAACTATCTACCGCCAATGTGGAGCTAACCTTGTCCAGTTTCGGCTACACATACTCACTCGAGAAAAGGGGGAAATCACATACATCACAAATGACATCTTGTCGCAACGGATTTCTACAAAATCCCTAAGGCTTGTTATGCAACATCACCGAGTCGGACTAACGGTCACGACTACGGCTTCACCCATAATGCCTAATCCACTAACGGAGCGGATATCTAATGCAAAATCATGCCGGGGATGGACTCAATCGACCCGGAGGTTCATCTTGAACCATGGCGACCCAAACCCCTCTCATTTGAGAGATTTGGTGCCCAAAAGTTTGAAAGAAGAAGATTCTATGCACGCATCCTCGAAACCGAGAGGAGAAGTGTCGTTACCTTACGGCCCCTCTTCCTAGCCATGGGAACTTAGCCAGATGAATACCACTGCAACAGACTTACCTCCGCGGATCTGGACTCGGCTCGCGATTTGGGGCTCCGAAGCTTCTCCGGCAGCCGAATCTCTCCTTCATCTTCTTCCTTGCTCTCCCTTCTCTCTAAAACTCTACAAGGAGAAAACTTGATGTGGAATGAGGGTTTCAAACCTTATTCCCGGACTTATCACAGCAAGGACAGCTCTAGACCATCATATCCCATAAGAAGGAATCAGACGGCCACGATTCACACTTAAAACCAAACTCCTGGGCTGAACACGGCTTGTGACACGGCCGTGTCCAAGGACATGTGCCTCAATCGATGCCGAAACCGTCGCACCCAGAATAGGACACGGGTTCTGGACACACCCATGTCAAACGTGACACGCCCGTGTCACTCAGTACACGCCCATGTTTCTGGGCGTGTTCCGTCATCGACATAGGACCAAACACAACCCGAGGAGAACATTGGTACTCGACATGCCCGTGTCACATTTGAAACACCCGTGTCAGGCTGAACACGCCTGGGCTCCAGGACGTATTTATCCCCTGACACGGCCCGACTAACATTCCGAGTAGGACACGGCCTGGGACACGCCCGTGTCTCCGGCGGTGTTCGCTGTCTCGACGATCGTCAACCGTATTTTCATCAACCACTCGGAAAATTTGTCGAACTAGAGCATGACACGGCCTTGGACACGCCCGTATCCCAGGCTGTGTTCACTATCTCGACACTTTGTTAAGCTCAGTTCGTCGGCCACCCGGGTTCTTCGTCGAACCCGAGCACGACATGGCCTTCGACACGCCCGTGTCCCAGGCCGTGTGACCCCTACCAAGACCCTAACTTGGCTCTAAACGCTGCCCGTCCCTCTTTCGAGTTTTGGGGCATTACATTCAAGATAGACAACAGCCACCCCGAGAGTGTTTATGGTTTTCCGTACTAGGATTCCCCGATTATTTCTACGGTATGTGCTCGGAAACTATTATATTCTGGTTGTTTTGCTTGTTTGGTTTCTATTTTGGAAGCCGTTAGCAATTTGCCGCGTATCGATAATGTTCCTGTAGTGCGAGTGTTTCCTGATGTCTTCCTAGACAGTCTTCCTGGTCTTCCGCCTAAGAGAGATGTGGAGTTTGTGATATATTTTGAGCCTAGTACTCACCCAATTACTAAGGCACCGTACCGTATGGCCCCGCGTGAGCTGGAAGAGTTGCGTACCCAGTTGGATGAGTTATTGCAGTGTGGATTCATTAGGCCAAGTTCTTCGCCATGGGGTGCTCCTCTGTTGTACGTAAAGAAGAAGGATTGATCTATGAGGTTGTGCATCGATTATAGGGAATTGGACAAGGTAACTATCAAGAACAAAAATCCCTTGTCGCGGATAGATGATTTGTTTGACTAGTTGCATCGTAGTACATTGTTTTTGAAGATTGACATTTCGTCAGGCTACCATCAGTTGAGAATTCGTGAGTCGGATGTTCTGCAGACTGCTTTCCATTCTCGGCATGGACATTTTGAATTCTTGGTAATGTCCTTTGGTTTGACGAATGCACCCTCTGCCTTTATAGACATGATGAACGAAGTGTTCAAAGATTTTCTGGACCATCTTGTGGTCATGTTTATTGATGATGTCCTGGTGTATTCCCGAAGTGCTAAGGAGCATGCCCAACACTTACGGTTGGTTTTATCTGCTTTGATAGAGCATAAATTGTATGCAAAGTTGAGTAAGTGTGAGTTTTGGCTACCTCAGGTTTCCTTTTTGGGTCATGTCGTGAATAAGGACTAAATTTCTGTTGAACCTAAAAAGATTGCTACAGTGACGGATTGGAAAAGACCTACCACACCCAAAGAGATTAAAAGCTTCCTAGGGTTGGTAGGTTATTATAAGAGGTTTGTGGAAGGATTTTCTATATTGTCTATGCCGCTGACGAAGCTTACAGAGAAGAACACAACGTTTGTTTGGAGTGACAAATGCGAGGAAGCTTTTTACGAATTGAAAAAGAGATTATACACTGCTCTAGTGTTGACTTTTCATACATAAGGATTAGAGTATGTTGTTTATGTGGATGCATCACACGTCAGACTTGGATTTGTCTTGATGCAAGAAGGCAAGGTAATTGCATATGAGTCGAGGCAATTAAAGATACATGAAAGGAACTACCTTACTCATGATTTGGACTTTGCGGCAGTGATTTATGCCTTGAAGAGTTCTAGACATTTGTTGAATGGCGATTGTGTAAGATTTACATGGACCATAAGTGAAATTCTTTGAATTCAAGGTAGCAAATCACCTGGGGGGGTGAATAGGTTATTAAGGTATTTTTATATTTTTTTGACCTTTAACTGATTTAGGCCCTGTTGTGATTGGTTACTTTAGCTTTCAAGATGTTCACACATAGTACACCATAGTTTTATAGTGGTTTCCCAGTATATGGGTACATCCATAGTCCTTCCCGCCTTTCTAACAGAATGTTAGAAAAGACACTTCTCCAATAACTTGGTTCCTCAGAGATTACACTGCGATCTCAGAGGATCACTCAGTCTCCACCGAGAATTACAACACAGGCACACAGTCCAACCACTCAGTAATCACCTGATCACCTACCACAAGCACAAATGCACAACAACACAGGCTGAGAAAAACAGCACAATCACACATAGATCCATCACTGGATCCTACCACACAACCATTATAATTTAGGTTTACAACACAGATCTTGAATAGATCCTACAGAATTTGAATAGAAAAGTTATTTTGACTCTAGTGAAATAAATCACTGAGTCAATTTCCTCCTGAGTTGAGAGTATCTCAGCCCTATCTTCTTCACATCAACATGAATAACAATCTTCAAGAATCCGCTGCTTGTGCTGGAAGTAACTCAGAACCTTGATTTCGATTCTACTAATGAAGGAGAGAGAGTAAAGTTCTTCTATCAGCTAACCTATTTTGTAGAACACAGGTTGCTCTACCTCTTCTTCACAGATCCAGAGATTGATCTTCAAATTCATCTTGTCTTGGATCTTGAAGCAACTTCAGGTAGGGCTGGCCTTGGCTGATTCCTCTTCCTTAGAGAAATCCTCTGATCTTACTGTAGCAGATGATGATTGTTGCAGTTAACTCAAAAACCCTTCTGATTTTTGAATTGAATCTCTTTTCTCTGCAATAATGGCAAGGGAAGAAGACGAAGTCCCACACAACTTTTTTGTAATGAATTGATACCTCAGAAGCTTATCTCGATCTAAATCTCATCTTCTATTTATAATCTCATTATCGAGCGAGTTGATGGACACATGTCACTGCTTTAACGACTAATTATATCCTTAGTTTTCATAGAATGAGACTGACAGTGACGTTAGTAATGAATTATAGTTCTTCCTTATTCATTTTGAACTTTATTGAATTTTTGTTGACTTTGCTAACGCCAGTCATTCTAGACTTAGAAAATTTCAGAAAACTACCTAGGCGTTGAGTGCGCTGAGTGAACAAGCTTTACTCAACGAATCTGGACTAAGAAAATTTCCAGCTCTGCAAGTCGTTGAGTGAGTAAGCTCCACTCAATGCTTTTTTAACTTAGTCAACATTCTGCATCCTTCTGCAACACTAGGTGTTGAGAGCGTTAAGTGTATAAGCTTCACTCAACGATTTTGGACTTAGAATAATTTTGCTCTGCATGAAGGCATTGAGAGCATTGAGTGTATTAGCTTCACTCAACGCTTTTATACTTAGCAAAATCTCATTCTGTCTGAAGGTGTTGAGTTAGCTGGCCTCACTCAATGCTTTTATACTTAGCCAAATCTCCTTCTGTCTGAAGGCGTTGAGTGAGCTCGCCTCACTCAATGCTTTTATACTTAACCAAATCTCCTTCTGTTTGAAGGCGCTGAGTGAGCTGGCCTCATTCAACGTTTTCTGTGTTTGACTCTGAAATCTGGCGTCGAGTGCATTGTGTGAACTGGCTTCACTCAACGCTTTTGGACTTACCCGAATTTTGTTTCCTCTTAGGCTGACTGCATTCGATTGACTCAAAGATTTTTGATCTTGGCATTGAGTGAACTGGCTTCACTCAATGCTTCTAGACTTTGTCGATTTTCTTTGACAGATTTGTTGTGGCTTTGACAGACACTACATGACGTTGAGTGACCAAGCTTCAGTTAACTCTTTTGGACTTAGTATATTTTTCTTTGCCAAAAACTCTCGGGCTTCGACTATGGTAGCTTTACTCGATGAATTATGCTGCATATTGTTGAGTGAGTTGACATCACTCAATGCCTGTGGACTTAGTCAATTTGCTGCCTTGCCAACACTTAAATCTTTGAATGCCTATGGTATTCTTTCTACTGCTACGTTAGTACCAAAATGGTTTTAAAATAATCACTCCATAAAAAAGGCAGTGTGATAAAGCATCAACATCAATATGAAATTATGAAATAAAGATACAAAATATGCGATTACAATATAATAAGAAATATACAAAAAAAAAGAGAATAAATAAAAAAATTCAATTTATATAATAAATATAGACAATATTGTCTATTATCTATCTAATAAGCTAGAATAAGCTAGAAAACTTTCTCAGTGCTGTTAGCTGTATGGCGTTGAGTGAACTAGCTTCACTCAATGCCTATGAACTTAGCTAATTTTCTGCCTTTATTATCATATGTCCTTAAATTCTAGTATTGAGTGAGCATGCTTCACTCAACGCCTATGTACTAAGTGGAATTTATCTGTCCAGCTTCCTTTCTTAAGCCATGTGGCTTTGGGTGAGCTTGCTTCACTCAACGCCTGTGGATTTAGACAGAATTTCTGTCCCTCTAGTCAGCTTCTCTGAGTCCACTTGTCAATGTCACTTGGACCACCTGTCCAATCAATATGGCATAGACCAACCTGCATGAATGAACTTAAACATACATCAAATACAACTATGTGCATACAATTGACTTGTTTGACTTCTTAAAAATCTAGTACATTGGGATCAATGGACCCAACAATCTCCCCATATTTGAAGAAGTCAAAACTCCACTTCAAAAACCTTTGTCAATGATATACACTACCAAATGCAGCAATAATAGAGAACAACATATTAACACAAGAGAGTTAAGGGTTACCATATTACCCATTTTTTTCCTAGTATGGTGATCATCACCTACTCCCCCTGTGTTGATGCAAGTTTCACCTTTTCCCTTTCCCCTTGTATGAGAACACCACCTACTCCACCTATTTTGCTGCATTGACACCTAGTCACCTTCTCCCCATTTGACTTCTTCAGACAGAGGGAGAAGCTGGCCATCTGTGATTATCTTCGCCCTTTTCTGATTATAGACAATCAACTGGTACTGAACTTGCTCTCCCTCAATAAGAGCATCTTCTACCAAGACTTTGGACATTCTATTCTTGATACCATTTTCTGGTCTTCACGACCTGCAAGATCATGTAGTTCCTGCAACAAAATAACAAGAAGAGCAACTGAAGCTACACCAAGTTCAACATAACCAACTCAAACTTGAAGGCATTGAACTTTGCTTCATCTAGTGCCTTTGTCAAGATTTTAGCCACTTGCTTGTCTATTGGGACAAACTCAAGACTAATATCCTCACATTCCACATGCACTCTTATAAAGTGATATCTAATCTCTGTATGCTTATTCCTGCTATGTGAGACAGAATTCCTAGCTATAGATATTGCATTAGTAGAGTCACAAAATAAAGAACTTCTACTTAATTGAATGTTATAATCATGAAGTTGATGTTGTATCCATAACAACTGTGCACAGCAGCTCCCTGCAGCTATATATTATGACTCTGCAATAGAAATTGAAACACTTGTTTGCTTCTTGCTGCTCCAGGACACTAGCCTTTTTCCCCAAAATTGATAGGAGCCTGATGTGCTTTTCCTATCTTCTCTGCAGCCTGTAAAGTATGCATCTGAAAATCCTGTTAGTTCAAAAATCCCTATTCTTAGGGTACTAAAGGCCAAGATCTGGTGTGCCCTTCAGATATCTCAAAAACCTCTTAGCAGTGGAGTAATGAGATTCTTTAGGGCATGCCTGATATCTAGCACAAACACATATAGCATAAATAATGTCTGGCCTACTACAGTCAAGTATAGAAGGGAGTCAATTATCCATCTATACAAAATTTGATCAACAGATTTGTTGGGTACATTGGAAAATGTGTACCATATTTGAAGAAGCCTCATCCTACTCAATGATATGCATCAAGGTGTATTTGATGTTATTTTGAGTTTATATGTGCAGGTTAAGTAAATGCAGGAATGTAGAAAAATTTCTAAGCCCATGTGTCGACACCTGGAGAAGCTGTGTCGACACTTAAGAAGGAATGTGTCGACACTGGAGAAAAGCTGTGTCGACGCTTGGAGTTAATTGTGTCGACACTTGGAAAGGATGTGTCGACACCAGAAGGAATGTGTCGACATACAAAGGCAGTGTCGACACACAGTGAAGCATTGTCGACATCAACTGTGTCGACACCAAGAGGCAGTGTCGACACACAGGAATACTTAGTCGACAACAAATATGTCGACACATAGAGGCAGTGTCGACACACAGAAGACTTTGTCAACATCAACTGTGTCGACACACAGGACTTGTGTCGACACACAGCAAAGCTTCAACAAAGTTAAAGTAAAGAAAAGAAGTACTTGTGTCGACACACAGATTCAGTGTCGACACATTCTACAGAAGGCTGTGTCGAGAAGCATTAACAACAACAAAGGAGATGTGTCGACACCTCCAAGGCTTGTGTCGACACTTAGTCACTTGTGTCGACACTTAGTCTAATTGTGTCGACACATGATGAAGTTCAGTCTCGACACTTTCAGACAGAGACATTATTTCAAGAAGTGACTGGATGACTTGACAGTTGCCATTTCTAACCGGCCAACTGCAACTGTCAAAGCTGTCAGAAGTTTGTTAGAAACCGGTTCAGCCGGTTACCATGGAGGAAGACTATATAAAGGCTTTCTCCTTCAACAGAAAGTGAGAAGATCAATAGACAGATAACAACTAAGAGAGAAGTAATAATACAGAAGAGTTTCATCAGAAGTTCTAAGAAGGAGGTGGAGAGAGAGAGAGCTCCATCTACTGAAGTGCAGTTCTGAACCAGGCTGCCAAGAAAGATTCAGATTGAGATCTGAATCACAAGTCAGAAGCTGATTGAAGATCAACTTCTCAAGAGTTCAACCCTACTGAGTTTATATTCAAGAAGCTTTGAAGAAAGATAAGAGAGGTTGTGCTCTGCCATCAGATTCTTCCAAGAACTGATCAAGAAACCATCCATCCCTTCTCTCTCTACCTAGGTGGTGGTAAAACATTTTGTAAACACTATTTTCTGTAGGATCTATTCTAGATCTGAGCTGTAAGCCTATTATATAAAGGCTGAGTGTAGGAGAATAATTTCTCTGAGTGGTAGGCCTTGTTGAAGGCTGAGGTAGGGCTGTGAGCCTGAGGGGTAGGAGATTGTGATCTCTGAGTGTAGGCCTTGTATAGGCTGAGGTAGGGTTGTGTGCCGGAGCTGTAGGAGTGTGGACTCACTCTGAGTTGTAGGAGCCCTGTTGGGGTTCTGAGCTACTGTAAGATCTGAGGATCTGAGGTGAAGAGAAGAAGTTAGGCCGAATCTAACACACTGATAGATAGGCGAAGGGGGAAAGTGGATGTACCCAGACCTTGGGGAACCACTATAAAAATCTGTGTGCAATCTGTGGTTTGATAATTCTGTGAATCTGTGCTGTGTTAGCTTTAGAATTATCTGTTGCTAAGTAAATAATTGAATAGATTTGCTGCCTTAAATAGAAAAAGGAATTACACCTATTCACCCCCCTCTAGGTGGTTAGGCACTAATTCTTTCAAGATTTTCCTACCTCATCTTTGTCTAAAGACATAGTTTACCCCATAGGAGTTTTCATGGTGGAGGCATTCTCCATCCAAAATTTTTTAATCAACTCCCTCATAAACTTAGACTAGGATATGGATAATCCATTGTCAGTCTGTTTTACTTGTAAACCAAGGAAGAACTTAAGTTCACCCATACTGCTCATCTCAAACTTCTCTTGCATAAGTTTGGCAAACTTTCTACAAAGGTTGTCATCAGTAGATCAAAAGATAATATCATCAACATATATCTGAACTAGGATGATCTTTCCCCTAGATTCCCTTAGAAATAGGGTCTTGTCTATCTTCCCCCTTGAGAATTTGTTCTCAATGAGGAAGCTAGACATAGTCTCATACCATGCTTTAGGAGCTTATTTCAACCCATATAATGCTTTCCTAAGTCTATAAACAAAATTTGATTTGTTATGAACAACAAAACCTGGAGGTTGTTCAACATAGACTTTTTCCTTCAAGTCTCCATTCAGGAAGACTGATTTCACATCAATCTGGTAGACTCTGAAACCTTGGTATGCAACATATGCAAGGAATAATCTGATGGCTTCTAGTCTTGCTACAGGGGCAAAGGTTTGATCAAAGTCAATACCTTCTTCTTGTCCGTACCCCTGAGGTACCAACCTAGCATTGTTCTTGGTTATAATGTCATTTTCATCAGGTTTATTCCTATAGTGTTGGAAACGTTGTTTCACATTCCCTATATTTGAGAATATCAAATCCCAGGTTTTATTTGATCACGTCTTGTGTTGATAAGGTATGTAGATTAACAGGTTCATGCAAAGAAAAAGAAGTCTCCTATGGATTCTAATGCTAAGCGATAGAAGTTACCATCAGGTGGTAGCCACAAATTCATTGGATAGAGCTCTCGGGAACCTACCACTCTGAGCTAATCCTACCGCCCACGCTAGCTTGATGAACTAATTCTACAGAGCTCTCAGGAACCTATCGCATAGGCGCTATATTGGTACCACGTCGCGGTAACCCACTTAATTCTCCAAGGTGTTGAGTGCGTTGAGACAGCACTACCGTCTGGCACTAGCTTGGTACCATGCTGCGGTAACCTACTCAATGCTCCAAGGCATTGTGTGAGTTGAGACAACACTATCGTCGGGAGCTAGCTTGGCACCATGTCGTGGTAACCCACTCAACGCTCCAAGAAGTTGAGTACATAGAGACATCACTACCACCGGGCGCTAGCTTAGTACCACGCTGCGGTAGTCCACTCAATGCTCTAGGACGCTGAGTGCATTGAGATAGGACTACTAACAGGATTTATTTTTCTATCGCACTGCGGTACCATTGGAAAAAGTAAAATATCCATTTTGAATATTTTCCTAATTTCGAGGACGGGTAGCACATCAAGCGTGCGAACCTACCGCCGGGCTCGAGTCTTACCGCCAGCTGTAGCGTATTTTCACGAAGACGTATATAAAGCCTCCTCAGTTTCTGTGCTTATTACCTAAAGACAAAGAGAGATCAAGTTCAAGCATTCTAGGGTTCGTCCGCCTCTCAGCGTTCCGTTCCAATCGACTTCATCGAAGGAAAAGTACTCTGCCTCCCTCCCATTCATGAACGAAGATCTCCAGTGATCCAAGGACTACATCGATTACGAAGAGACGACCGGTTGCAAGCACATGGAGATCGCAAGCACCTGCCGTGGATCACGATACAAAAAAATCATCAAGAGGGAGACTTTATTCTTAATTTCTTTAAAGCTTGTCTTCTTGTAATCTTCTTTTTTTGTTCATTCTTGTGGTGAGGAAAATCGACCGGTGAAGATCATCTGAATTCAGGAAGGATTATGTGGGAAATTGTCCCGGGGTTGGGACGTCTAGATCAGGTGATTTGCGGTACTCTAAGACCCTTCCTTGCATGGAGGTGAGGGGTCATGTTGGATCCCTAGTTTGGATTTGGGCTAGGTTCACTAATTAGGTTGAGTTTTGACCCATATTGTATAGCCAGGGTCAAGTCTTTGAGTACTGGAGTTTAGGATAGTCATTAGGTTCAACCTTCATGGACCAACCAGCATAAAACTTTAGGAGACTCAAGACTTAGAAGAATTCAGAGTTAAAATTTTCAGTTCGAAATTCTTCGAACTCAGCTCGACGATCATCGATCGCAGATCGACAAACTCAGAATTAAGTCTCTGAGTTGAGCTCGAGGATATTTGAGCTCAGGTAGAAGAAATCTAGAGTTTAGCTTCAACAGATTCTCTCCAGTTTATTTTCGCTGAACTCACCTCGATGAAGACAGATTCTCTGCTAGATGAACTGTGAACGCAAAATTGGCAAGTTATTTCCAGAATGCAGTTCGTTGAGCACAGGTCGACGAACAGGATTTCTCAGCTCGACGAACTAGGATCTTCGGTCGACGAAATCTGTTCAGAGCTTGACAATTTCTGTCCAGTGCCAGACTTAGAGTTTTTTCCTCATTTCTATCCTTATTCCATATATTATTTAACAGTGATTTCCTGAGTAATTAATGCTTATATTCTCTTGAATATAGCCGTTATTAGAAGCATTAATTATGGTCTTCATCATGGTTAATTACTTGCTTAATTTATTGGGACAGTTGGGGATACTCATTAAAGATTATATTCTCCAGCCGTTTTCATTCTCTAGACAATCAGCAATCAATGTTTGAAATTCAAAATTCAACGGAGAATTCGACAGCAAAATATAAAATAGATTTTTCTCTTTTCAGACACAGGAACTAATATTGAAGAATTACAGAAACATACAGAAGAATATCTGCTTCTTCTCTGTGCAGAAAACAAACTGTTTTCTCCTTGTTCTTACCGAAGACTGAATAAGAACAACAAACAAATATCAAGAGTCTTCTTCAACTTAAACTCCAGGAATATTCAAGGAAAACAAAATCAGAATTAGTTAGAAGATTCCTGGATCATTTCAAGACAAGGCTGAAGACCTACACCCTGAGCAAGGCTCCAGGCTTTCTGAACCATTCATCATTTCATAAGGAGCTTTGACGACAACAATCCATTAGACTTCTCTATTGATTAGAGAAAGAGAAGACACCATCAACTCTCTCTTAACCTCCTGTACAAAGGGTTTATTAACTTCCTTCAAAAGTTTATTCTTGGTTTTTGGGCACCTGATCAAAATCCTAATGAGTTGTGAGATCTCCCTGGATATAGATCTTGTGGTAGCAGTCACCTGATCAAAAACCTGATAGTGGATTCCTACTAGGGTGGTAGAAGAGTGCATGTACCCAGGTTGGGGAACCACTATAAAATTCTTGTGTCGTCTAGCTGTCTATTTTCTTTTGTTTTTGATGTGCTATGGTAGATTAGCTTAGATTGCCTTCCTTTTTCTATTACTACTATTGGTATCACCTACTTTACTCTGATAATATTTAAAACAGCCAAAAAGTTTTAATTACTCTATTCACCCCCCCCCCCCCTCTAGAGTAAATCAGATCTATCCCTTATCTTTCAATTGGTATCAGAGGGGTGTTCATTTGGTTGTACAAGCTAACACTTGAACCAAAAGATCCTTATTAGATCTGATTTTCTTTTTCCTAGTTTCTCTGTTTATTTCATAGCATGGCACCGAACAAAGATTATGCAAGCACTAGACCTCCAATTTTCAATCTGAATAAGTTTTCTATCTAGAAGGCAAGAATTAGGCTTTATATGAACACTATTAATGAAGACATATACAACTCTATTATGATCGGACCACCAGCTCCAGTGGCTACCTCTACTTTAACTTCAAGTACACATACTGTTCCACCACCTGAGTGGACAGATGCTCAGAAGAAGGCCAGGATAGCAGATGCCAAGGCCATGAACATCTTAGCACAGAGTATGTCAGATAACATATTCCAGAAAGTGGCTGAGTGCACATCTGCCATGGCTATCTGGGACTCTCTTAACCAGATGGTTCCTAGTTCTGCAGATGAGAGAAAGGACAGAAGATCAGCCCTCATCTCATAATATGAAAATTTCAAGAAAGAAGAATCTGAGTCTGTGAGTGACATGTACAACAAACTAAGCTCAATCATCAATGAGCTGAAGACTCTGGACAAGGACATCACTCTCATAGAAGTAAATGACAAAATCCTCATGTGCTTTCCAAGCTCATTGGATTCTAGAATATGGCCAATCAACGAGCCCAGAAGCTTAAATGATATTTCTACTGAATCTCTTCTTGGAAAGCTCAAATCTTATGAGCAGCTAATAAAGTCAAGAGAAGCTGAAGAGCAGAAGACTACTCCAGCAACAAGAAAGGAACAAAGAATAGCTTTCAAAGTTTCAGAAGAATCGGAAGCTCCAACAGCCAGTGAAGAACTTCTGAGTCTCTTAGCCAAGAGATTCTACAAGATGGCAAAGAAGGACTTCAGAAGAAAGCCATCTAGGAAAGATGACAAAAGAAGGTACGACAAGACACCAACTAAAGAGGTTGTTTGTTTTGGTTGCAGGAAACTAGGACACTTTATTTCAGAGTGTCCAGAAAATCAAAAGAAGGAATGAAGAAGAGAAAATGAAACTAGGAAACAACACTACAACAAGCCTTCCTCTAGAAAGCATAAAAGGAAGGAGAAAGGTTTCATTACTGAGACCTGGAGTGACACAAATGAAGAATCCTCATCTTCTGGCTCCAGTGAAGATGAAGAAGAAGCAAAAGCAAAGGAGATTTACTTGATGGCCATTGATGCATCAAGCAGCCCATCAGAAGCAGAGCAGTCAGACAATGAAGAAACATCTGAGTCTGAGGCAGTTCAGGTACTATCATCTTTTGATTATAATTCAGATAATTTTAAAACTGAATTCAAATCATTATGTATTGATTTAATTAACTCTACAAAAGAAAGTAAAACACTTAGAGAAAAATTGTCTGATCAAGAAAACCTTATTTCTGAAAACATTAAATTAAGAGATGAATTAAACATAGCTAATGAACAAATCATCTCATTAAAAACTAAATTAGCTGAGGCTAGGCAACTTGAAGAATCCCTAAA
The DNA here is from genome assembly GCA_039583875.1 of Platanthera guangdongensis. Classification (NCBI taxonomy): domain Eukaryota; kingdom Viridiplantae; phylum Streptophyta; class Magnoliopsida; order Asparagales; family Orchidaceae; genus Platanthera; species Platanthera guangdongensis. The sequence goes on from CM077150.1 coordinate 217,487,220, forward strand.
TGGGAGAAGTATCAAGCTGATGGTCATTACAAGCACAGTGAATGACAGGCTAAATGGCAAGCAGGGCTTAGGTGCTTCATCAATCCAACCCCCACTGATTCAAAAGAACATCTTAACAACCCCTATAAAATTTGTTTCAGAAAAAGGTAAGGAAAAGATAGATAATAATGTCAAACAAACAGAATTAAAACAAAATAATAAGAAAAAGAATAAGAAAAATCCTAACCATAACATTGTTCAACAGATTTTGTCGAACTCAGATCAATGAAATGTGTACAGTTCGTCGAACTCAAGACGACAAACTCCGAACGCAAACATTTATTATAATTATTCGTTGAACTACGATCGACGAAACCAGTATGGTTCGTCGACCCGAGATCGACAATATTGGGGCCCAAATAATAAATACCTTTATTTTCTGAGTGGAGTTCGACGAACTCATCCCCATTCGTCAAACTCAGATCGACGAACTTATCATAATTCGTCTAACGCAGTTCATCTTAGCAGAAACTTCAATTCTTACAGAACATATAATCAACCAATATCTTCCATTAACTAATTTAATCTATGGATAATTCCACCAAGAAGATATCATCCCTTAGGTTATAAATGTCAGCCAGAATACTCTTACATTTCCAATTTTAATTATGCAAAGAAAGAAGGACCCAAGGTAACCTGGGTCAAGAATAGCTAATTTATTTTATTGCAGGTGAAAGCCTATCCCACCACAGAGCAAAAGTAGTATTTGGATAATGGTTGTTCAAAACATATGACTGGAAACAAGGACAACCTAATCAACTACAAGTCAAAGCTAGGACCCAAAGTAATATTTGGTTATTCCAATTGTGGCCAGACTAAAGGATATGGAAAGGTCAAGATTGGAGCAGTCACCTTCAGGAATGTTGCTTATGTAAGTGGATTGAAGCACAACCTTATATCCATAAGTCAGTTATGTGATGAAAGGTTTCAGGTATCATTTAATAAAACTTCTTGCATTATTACTTCTATAGATAACCATGTAGTATTAACTGGTACTAGGGTAGGAAATATTAATATAGTTAATTTTAAATCTGCTAAAATAGAAATATGTCTATTTAATCGAACTAGTAACAATATTGATCTTTCGCATAGGAGATTAGGACATGTAAACTTGAAAAATATTGTCAAACTCTCTAGGGACAACCTTGTTAGAGGATTACCTTCTTGCCCCTACAAGAAGGAAAGTCTCTGTAGGGCTTGTCAGTTAGGCAATCAAACTAAAAATAGCTTTAAATCTGTAAATAAAAGTGACTCACCTAGAATATTGTACTTGCTACATATGGACCGTTTTAGCTCTATTGCTGTACAAAGCCTAGGAGGGAAATCTTATACTTTAGTGAATGTAGATGACTTATCAAGATTCACTTGGGTATTCTTTTTGAGATTTAAGTCAGATAACTTCAAGGTTCTTATAGATTTTCTCAAGAACATACAGATTGAGTACTCTACTCCAGTTGCATTGATCAAAAGTGATCATGATACTGAGTTTGAGTCTCTTCTTATGCAAGAGTTCTATGAGAAGGAAGGTATCTGACACTGCTTCTCAGCTCCTAGAACTCCCCAACAAAATGGGGTTGCTGAAAGGAAAAATAGAACCCTAATTGAATCTGCAGGCACATTACTTGTAGATACTTACTTTCCCATATCCTTTTGGGCAGAGGCTGTCAGCACAACAAACTATCTACTGAACAGAAGTCCGATACACAAGCTCAAGAATAAGACTCCTTATGAGCTACTTAAAGGAAAGAAACCTAAAGTGGATTACTTTAAAATTTTTGGTTGCATTTGTTACATTCACAACAATAACGAGAAACACATTAGAAAGTTTGAAGCCAAGGCTGAAATAGGAATTTTTCTTGGATATTCCCAAGTAAGCAAGGCTTATAGGGTTTATAATAAATCAACCATGAAAATAGAAGAGTCTATTCATATTTCTTTTGATGAAACTAACATGTTTTACAAGGAGAAGATTCCTTCTACCAGTGAGACTTTGCAGTAACCAAATCTATGTGAGAAGTTGGATAAATTGACCCTCACCAATGAGGTTGTCAGCCATCCTTATCCACAAATTGCTGAAGATAGTGAAGATGATGACACTGAAGTCAGTGAAGTGCCAACAACAGCTATAATTCCACAAGAGGAATTAATTCCCCAAGCTGTTGCTCAACCGACACCTCCTACTGAATTAGTCACACTTAGAGATCACCCTGTATCTCAAGTGATTAGAGACATTTTAGTTGGTGTGCAGACAAGGCATCAACTTCACCAGGACATGATACATGCCTTCTTCATATCTCAAACTGAGCCCCAATCCATAAAAGATGTCGAGCAAGATACACACTAGATTATTGTAATGCAAGAGGAGCTCAACCAATTTGAGAGATGTAGAGTTTGGGATTTAGTTCCAAGACCAAAAGACTACCCAGTCATTGGAACTAAATGGGTATTTAGAAACAATCTAGATGCTCAAGGTCTTATTATAATGAATAAGGCCAGACTAGTTGCTCAAGGATACAGACAAGAGGAAGGCATAGACTATGACCAGTCATTTGCACTTGTTGCAAGGCTGGAAGCAATCAGAATCTTTCTTGCATATGCTGCCTACAAAAAGTTCACAGCATAATAAATGGATGTCAAGAGTGCATTCCTTAATGGTGAACTCAAAGAAGAGGTCTATGTAGAACAACCACCAGGTTTTATTTCTCCTACTCATCCCTCTTATGTTTTCAAATTGCATAAGGCTCTCTATGGTCTAAAGCAAGCTCCAAGAGCTTGGTATGAAACCTTAGCTAGCTTTCTCTTAGAGCATAAATTCTCTAGAGGCATAGCAGATAGGATTTTATTTATAAAGTATCATCATGATAAAATATTGTTACTACAAATATATGTAGATGACATCATATTTAGTTCTACAGATTCCAAACTATGCAAAGGTTCTCCAACCTTATGCATTCCAAGTTTGAAATGAGTAGCATGGGTGAGCTCTCATGCTTACTTGGTCTCTAAGTGAAGCAGTCACCTGATGGCATCTTCTTATCCCAATCTAAATATGCTAAGGAGCTAATTAAAAGGTTTGGGATGGCTGATGCTTCAGTAAAGAAAACACCTATGGCTACAAATGTTGTAATTGATTCTGATGAACATGGGAAACTTATAGATAAGATATTATATAGGGCCATTGTTGGGTCCCTATTATATCTTACAGCAAGTAGACAAGACATTATGTTTGCTACATGCCTTTGTGCTAGGTTCCAGGTGAACCCTAAAGAATCTCACCTTATTTTTCTAAAAAGGATTTTAAGATATATAAAGAGTTGCCCTAATTTAGGACTCTGGTATCCAACTAAGAAAGAATTTGATTTAACTGGATATTCTGATGCTGACTTTGCTGGATGTAGAGTGGAAAGGAAGAGCACATCAGGGACATGTCAGTTCCTTGGTGATAAGCTAGTGTCATGATTTTGCAAGAAGCAAACATCTGTATCTACTTCAACAGCAAATGCTGAGTATATAGTAGCTGGCAATTGTTCACAGATGCTGTGGATTCAGAATCGACTCCTAGATTATGGTGTCAACTTAAATAATTCAATTCTACTTTGTGATAATACAAGTGCAATTTCTATTGCACAAATCCAGTGCATCATAGTAGAACTAGGCATATAGATGTAAGACATCATTCCATTAGAGAGTGTGTAGACAAAAAGAAAATTAATCTCACCTTTGTCTCTACTGATTTGCAAAAGACAGATATCTTCACCAAACTCTCTGATGAGAAGAAACATATGTTCTTTATGAATTAGCTAGGTATGATAAATGGAGATGCATTAATTTAATTTTTTATCTGTGGTCGAAAAATTTGCAATAGAAATAGTAAACATATCAGCTATCTGATTATCTATTTTAACATATTTTAGGGAAATGTCCTCTTTTACTACATGTTCTCTAAGAAAATGGTATCTAATTTCTATGTGCTTAGTCCTACTATGTGAGATAGGATTATTAGCAATAGAAATAGTACTTGTAGAATCACAAAGCAAAGTTGTTCTACTTACTTGAATACCATAGTCAACTAGCTGATGTTGAATCCACAAAAGTTGTGCACAGCAGCTTCCTGCAGCAACCTATTCTGACTCAGCTGTGGAGATTGTCACACTGGTCTGCTTCTTACTGCTCCAAGACACTAGTCTTCCTCCTAGAAATTGACAGGTGTTTGTAGTACTTTTTTTATCTTTCTTGCAACCTGCAAATTCTGCATCTGAATAACCTGTCAGTACAAAATCTCTATTCCTAGGTACCAAAGGCCTAGATAAGGTGTGCCCTTAAGATATCTCAAAATCCTTTTTACTGCAGTCATATGAGATTCTTTAGGTCATGCTTGGTACCTAGCACAGACACATGTAGCATATATAATATCTGGTCTACTAGCAGTCAAATATAGAAGGGAGCCAACTATCCCTCTATACAAAGTTTCATCTACAGGTTTCCCTGCATCATCTTTGCTTAGAGACATACTTGATCCCATAAGAGTTTTCATGGTAGTGAATGATTCCATACCATACTTCTTTATTAACTCTAGGGTGAACTTAGACTGGCATATGGACAGGCCATCTTCAGTCTGTCTTACTTGGAGTCCCAAGAACAACTTAAGTTCCCCCATACTGCTCATTTCAAATTTTCCTTGCATAAGTTTTGCAAACTTTCTGCAAATATTACTTTATGTAGACCCAAATATTATGTCATTCACATATATTTGGACTAGGATAATCTTTCTTTTAGATTCCCTAAGGAATAGAGTCTTGTCTATTTTCCCCCTTGAGAATTTTTTCTCAATGAGAAAACTAAACAGGGTTTCATACCAAGCCCTTGGGGCTTGTTTTAACCCATATAATGCTTTCCTAAGTCTATAAACATAATCAGGTTTAAGAGGATCAATAAAACCTGAGGGCTGCTCTACATAGACTTCTTCGTTTAGATTTCCATTTAGGAAGGATGACTTTACATCCATTTGAAATACCTTGAACCCTTGATATGTTGCATAAGCAAGGAACATTCTGATAGCTTCCAGTCTTGCTACTGGGGCAAAGGTTTGATCCAAATCAATACCTTCTTCCTGCCTATATCATTTTGCAACAAGTCTTGCTTTATTCTTTACACTAATTCCATTTTCATCCAATTTATTCGTAAAGATCCACTTTGTTCCAATAATGTTGTGGTCTTTGGGTTTAGGAACAAGTTTACAGATCTTGCATCTCCTGAACTGATTCAGCTCCTCTTGCATGGCCTCAATCCAATGAGGGTCTAGAACAGCTTCTTCAAATTTCTTTGGTTCCACTTGTGATAGGAAACTGGAGTAAAGGACTATACTCAGATTCCTGCTTCTTGTTTGCACTTCTTGTCTTGGATCACCAATTATCTGATTGGTTAGATGATCCTTTAAGTGTCTATTTGTTGGAGGTAGTCTATCTTCAGGTTGAACACCTCCAACCTCTTCATTAAGCTGCACCTCTTGGTCTTCTTCAGCATCTAGAAAATCATGTACTCCCCCTGGACAGCAGCCATCATTTTCCACTTGCTGAGTTGCAGTAGAACCTTTTGTAATGATAAGCTTGTCCATCCTCTCATCTATACCTGTAGAGCTGCATACACTACTTGGCAACTCACTGTTAATCAGTCTTGTTTCATCAAAGACTACATGTATAGACTCTTCTACAACTTGAGTAATCAAGTTGTAGACCCTATAAGCCTTACTATTGTTGCTGTACCCAACAAAGATCCCCTCTTGGGATTTGGCAGCAAACTGGGTTAGATAAGACATGCCATTGTTAAGTATATAGCATTTGCAACCAAAGATCCTGAAATAGGATAAATTTGGTTTTCTGCCCTTCACAATCTCATAGGGAGTCTTTTTGTGGCACTTGGTGATAGTAGCCCTATTGATTACATGACATGCAGTGTTTACTACCTCAGTCCAGAAATATTCTGGGAGAGAAGTGTCACTCAATAGAGTTCTACCAGCCTCTATCAATGTTCTATTCTTCCTTTCAGCAATACCATTTTGCTGAGGTGTTCTTGGTGAGAAAAATTCCTAAAAAATCCCAAATTCTTCACATAGTCTTGTCATACTTTCAGACTAAAATTCAGTACCATGGTCACTTTTTATTTTGACCACTGTACTGTCCAACTCATTCTGAATTTGTTTAACAAAACTATATAAGACACTTGGGGTTTCAGATTTTTGTCTTAGAAAGAACACCCAAGAATATCTAGAATAGTCATCTACTACCACAAATGTGTAGACCTTCCTACCTAGACCGTGAACTGGCATAGGAACAAAAAGATCCATATGCAAGAGGTATAGACACCTCACTGAATCCTTTTTTTCAAGGCTATGAAAGATGGATTTGGTCTGCTTGCCTTTTTGACAAGCTGAGCATATCTCATCCTTTATACACTTAACTTGAGGACCATTCCTCACTAACTCTTTGCTAAAGAGTTGGCCAATAGTCTTGTAGTTAAGATGGGCCAGCCTCTTGTGCCATTTAACACAATGTGAGACTCTCTCATCAGCTACAAGACAAATACGAGAAACATTGTTCTCACACACAAAGTCAAGACAATATACATTCCTCTTTCTATATCCTATCAAAATGATCTTTTGATCATTTGACCTTTTGATATGACAACTATTCTTGACAAATGAGATATCATATCCTAAATCACTCAGTTGACTTATGCTAATGAGGTTATGTTTCAAACCCTTAACATAGGCCACTTGAGTGATAGTAATCTGGTTACTAGAAATGTTACCAAAGCCTTTGATGATTCCTTTATCTGAACCACCAAAGGTAACTTTAGGGCCATCCTTGAAGGTGTGTAGTCCTTCAGCAACCCCCTTATTCCAATCATGTGCCTGGAACATCCACTGTCCAAGTACCATATTGGGGCATGGCCACTTGGACTCACCTGCAATAAAGACTAGTTAACCTTAGAACCCAAATGAGTTTTGGGTCCTTGGTTCAAGTTAGCCTGAAATCTAACAAATCTGCCTGTAGTTCTTCTCACAGGTAGACTGTTATTCTCCTTGACACTAGAATTGTGCCAACAATCTATGGCAAAGTGGCCTACCTTGCCACAACACCAGCACTCAAACCTGTTGTACCTTTGTTTAGGTACATCCCTAGCTGAATTATTTACAGCGGGCTTCTTGTTTTGTGCTGGGACTTTGCCTTTATATTTGGACCTAGCAGTCCAGGCAGGTTTTTTAAACCCTAATCCAGCCTTACCCTTTTGTGGTACAAACTCATCTATCAAGGGTAAAACAGATTTAGGTTTAGAAAAACTAGCTACTATCTCTTTCTCTTTCTGAAGTCTAACCTCCAGATTTCTAATTTGATCATTCTTTAATGTAATAGTACCCATCTGAATAACAGTAATGTTTTTCAGTCTGGCTATCTTATTCAGTTTCTGATCTAACAACTTGTCTGTATCAGAAGCAGCCAATTTAAGACTAGCAAACTCCTTTGCCTGAGTTTTGGCCAAGGTTTTGCTTTTCTTCAAGGCCTGCAACAAGTCCCTATACTCATCAATTAACTGATGAATATATCCTTCAGATTCAGACCCACCCACATCACTTGATGCAGATGTATCTGACTCTGACTCAGTACTATAAATTGAAGTAGAAGAACAACTTTGTACCTTACTTAGTACATTCTGATCCTGGATCTTGTCTCCTTCAGATATAACAATCAGTCCCTTGTACTGATGGTCTTCATGATCATAAATTGAGTTCATTAGCTGCATGAACTCATCTTCTTCCTCTTCAGCAAATAATCCAATGTAGGCTTCAGCTTCTGATTCTGTTTCTGAAGATGACTGGTCTGTCAGACTCTTGTCTTTCTTTACAACAAAGGACTTTTCCTTTTTGCTCTTAAACTGAGTCTTCTTTTTGTCAGCTGACTCCTTCCTCTTTTCAGAACAGTCAGCCACTACATGTCCCTGTCTATTGCAGCAATAGCACACAATCTTTGAAGATGTAGCTTTGCTTGGCTTGGACCTGCTTCTGTCATTCCTGGATGACTTTCTCTTCTGATAGTAGTCCTCTTTTGGCTGAGAAGTGGAAGGCTTAGACCTCCACTGCTTTTTCTTTAAAAATCTTTGAAAGTGCCTAGTAAAAGCAGCAAAGTCTTCATCACTTTCACTGTTATCAGAACTCTTGCTATCTGAATTATCTGTGACAGCCTCAACAATTATTTTAGGTGGAGATGGAGACTTGCTTCTATACTTCTTAGTGGCTTCAGTCTTGAAGGCCACAGACTTTTCCTTGTGCTCCACTCTAGTGTTCTTCTCTTCCTCCTTTCTAACCATTAACTGCATCTCATAAGATAGTAGTTTACCAAACATAGTTGGAGGAGGAATATCAGCTAGTTTGGCCACCTCCCTAATGGCACAAATCTTGGTGTCCCAGTCCTTAGTCAGGGATCTTAAGAACTTGTCATTCAGCTCATAGTTGCTGAAGTCTCTTCCATAGGACATCAACTCATTAACAATCTTATAGAACTTCTTGTAACATTCCGTAATGCTATCAGACTTTCCTTGTCTGAAGCTTTCATATTCCTGATTTAACATTGACTTCCTATCTTGTCTTACTTCCTCTAATCCCTCCATATAGACTATTAATGTGTCACACATTTCTTTAGAGGTTTTACAATGAATTAAGTTCTGAAATGTTGAATTATCAATGGCACTAACAATTATATTCTGGGCTCTCTTGTCCATAGTGGCCAGGATGATTTCATCTTTAGTCATTTCAGAAACGTCCTTGGGAGTTTTCTGATTTGCATCCAGAATGGATATCTTCATTGGCACATAAGGGCCTTCTTTGACTGTAATATGTATCCTTGGGTCAGAAGCTTCCATAAAGAGTCTGACCCTCTCTTTCCATATGCCAAATATCTTTTTTCTACATATTGGCAATTTCATTGACCCCAACTCTTTGTGATTCTCACTAGAACCCATTTTCTTGATTCTTTCTTGATTCTTAAATCTGCCTTAAGGATTTCACTCTGACTGTTAAGTCCTTTCTTGAGCAACCTGCCTCTGATACCACTTGAAAGAAATAGTGCCTAACCACCTAGAGGGGGGGGGGGGTGAATAAGTGTACTTTATTTTTTCTTTAAAGGCAGACAATCTGTTCTGAAATTTAAACAGCAAATGCAAATTCTACAGCTATCAGCATACAACAATCACAGCAATAAACATTCACAGAGTGCACACAGATTTTATAGTGGTTCCCCAAGGTCTGGGTACATCCACTTTCCCCCTTCGCCTATCTAGTAGTGTACTAGATTCGGCCTAACTTCTGCACTTCTCCTCAGATCCTCAGATCCTACAACTCAGAACCCCAAACAGGTTCCTACAACTCAGAGTGTCCCCACTCCTACAACTCAGGCAAACTGCCTTACCTCAGCCTTCACCAAGGCCTACACTCAGAGAACACAGTCTCCTACAACTCAGGCACAAAGCCCTACCACTCAGTCTTCAACAAGACCTATACTCAAAGATCTAAATCTCTTACACTCAGCCTTTATAAAATAGGCTTACAGCTTAGATCCCTTAGGATCCTACAAAAAATAATGTTTACAAAGTAATTAACCACATCCCAGATAGAGAGAGAAGTGTTGACTGGCTTCTTGATGATTTCTTGGAAGAACTTTGCAGAGATCAACCTCCCTTAGCTTTCTTCAAAGCTTCTTGAATCTGAACTCAGTAGGGTTGAATCTTCTGTGAAATTGATCTTCAATCACCTTCTGACTTAAGATCCAGATATCAATCTGAATCTTTCTTTGCAACCTGGTTCAGCAACTGCTCTTCTTAGATGCAGCTCTCTCTCTCCAACTTCTTCTAGATCTTCTGTCGAAAATCTTCTATATAATTACTTCTCTCTTAGTTGTTGTTAGTTGGTTGTAATTGATTATCGATCATCGCTTTCTATTGAAGGAGAAAGCCTTTATATAGTCTTCCTCCATGGTAACCGGCTGATCTGGTTTCTAACAACCTTCTGACTGCTTTGACAGTAGTAGTAGACCGGTTGAAATGACAGTTGTCAAGTCATCCAGTCACTTCTTGAAATCACTGTCTCTGTCTGAAAGTGTCGAGACTGATCTTCATTATGTGTCGACACAGATAGACTAAGTGTCGACACAAGTGAACTAAGTGTCGACACTAGCCTTGATGGTGTCGACACAACTCCTTGTGTTATTGTAACAGCTTCTCGACACTGCTTCTTCAGAATGTGTCGACACTGATTCTGTGAGTTGACACAAGCCTTCTGTTGAATGTGTCGACACTGATTCTGTGTGTCGACACAAATACTTCTCCTTTAATACTTAGTTGAATTCTGTTGTGTGTCGACACATCTCCTTTGTGTCGACACAACTTCTTTTTTTGTTGATACTTGCTGAGTGTCGACACATCTCCTTTGTGTCGACACAACTTCTTTTGCTTTAACTTTGTTGAAGCTTGCTGAGTGTCGACACTGCCTCCTGGTGTCGACACATTTGATGTCGACTAAGCTTCTCTGGGTGTCAACACTGCCTCTAAGTGTCGACATGCTTTAAGTTGACTATTCGTCACAGTGTGTCGACACTGCCTGTATGTGTCGACACATTCCTTCTGGTGTCAACTCTGCCTTTCCTGGTGTCGACACAATTTACTCCAAGTGTCGACATAGCTTTTCTCCAGTGTTGACACAAGCCTTCATAAGTGTCGACACAGCTTCTCTAGGTGTCGACACATGAACTTAGAAATTTTCTACATTTCCTGCAATTACTTAACCTGCACATATAAACTCAAAACACATTAAATACACCTTGATGTATATCATTGAGTAGGGTGAGGCTTCTTCAAATCTGGTACATATTTTCCAATGTACCCAACACTATGCTTCCACAATAAGCCCTGAAGTTGTTAATAAACTAAAGGCAAGTTTTGGAGAAGCAGAGCCAATCACAGTATCAGCCCCCAAGGCTATCTCCCCTCCCAAGGCTATCTCCCCTCCAACTTATAAAATGGATGATAATCGTTTACCTAATCTAGATGATATTATTCTTGCTGATATAGAAGAAGAGAATCTGACTGTTTTTGGAAGTATTGTAGAGCAAGTAATTCCTGTACAGCCTCAGGCTGAGAAACAGATATCCAAAGTTATTCTGAAGGAAATTGATACTTTATATGACAACCCTCCAAGATCATTTGATGATGACAATGATGATGAAGACTCTGATGATTCTGATGATTCAAAAGCTAAGAAGAAAGTTACTAAGAAAAGAAAAGCTCCTGCTAAGGCTATTCCAAATCAAATCCTAATGCAGTCACTCCCTACTATATGTTGTAGAAGATACTCCTTAACCAGGGATGCCTTCATGGATGTGGCTATCTAAAAATGAGCAAAAAGACAGGAAGAAGAGCAGAAGGTACTCTCCTCCTCCTCCTCCTTCTCAAAGGAATTGGAGAGGTCCTCCTCCTCCTCCAGTAGTTGGTGCTTCAGGAAATGTTTCTCACATATCTACCTCAAACACTCAGACTTTCCAAAGGGAACATGACAGATCATCAAGATCTCACTTCCAAGGAAGCAGTCAGCACAAACACTCATCAAGCAGCAACAGACAACAACATCAACATCAGAAGCCAGACAAGCAAATGAGAGTATCTGAAGTTGATAAATCTGAAGGAGATAATAGTCCAAAAAGGCCAAAATATTCTCCAATCCCTTTTGTGGATCCTGACAAGAAACAACTGCTAAAATGGCCAGATTTCAAGAGTTAGTTGGACTCTCTCTCATAAACAAAGCTAAAAAGGAAGACAAAGATCCCTCGCAGTATACTACAATGTCTTCCTATAGGAGAGAAGAATTGAAAAGGTATAACAAAGCTAACAAGTTTTTCAATGTAGATGATTATATGAATCTGCATCCAGAGGCTGTAGTACTAAGAGCAACTTCTCTCAATATCATTGGAGCAGCAGACATGACTACGTCAAAAAGAGAAGCTGCCAATCCCAACAAAGAAATCAAATTCAGACAGCCCTCTAAAAGTTCTGACAAAGCTGATAAAGAAAAGGAAAAGAAGAACAAATGAATATTTTGTTTAGTTTTTATATTTCTGGACTCTATTTTCTTAATCATGAAGCACTTGTTATATACATATCTGCTGGATATTTTAATTTTCTGCCAGATATTTTATTTTTCTTTGTGATTATTTTCTTCTTGTTTATATTAGTGACCTCACCCAAATAGGGGGAGATTGTTGGATCCCTAGTTTGGAGTTTGGCTAGGTTCACTAATTAGGTTGAGTTTTGACCCATATTGTCAAGTCTTTGAGTCCAAGAGTTTAGGATAATGAAGGTTGAACCTATAGTTCGTCCATGAAGGTTGAACCTAATGACTAGCATAAACAATAGGACTCAAAGACTTGACAATATGGTTCAAAACTCAACCTAATTAGTGAGATCGACAAACTCAGAGTTAAGTCTCTGAGTTGAGCTCGACGATATTCGAGCTCTGGTCGATGAAATCTGGAGTTCAGCTTCAACAGATTCTTTCTAGTTTATTTTTACTGAACTCAGCTCGACGAAGACAGATTCTCTACTCGACGAACTATGAACGCAGAATTGGCAAGTTATTTCTAGAATGCAGTTCGCTTAGCGCAGGTCGACGAACAAGATTTCTCAACTCGATGAACTTGTATCTCCCGTCGAGGAAATCTGTTCAGAGCTCGACGATTTCTGTCCAGTGCCAGAATTAGAGTTTTTTCCTCATTTCTGCCCTTATTTCATATATTATTTAACAATGATTTCCTGAGTAATTAATTCTCATTTTCTCTTGAATATGTTGGAGTTACCATGGTGATCTGGAAGTGGTCAAACATGTAATCTCACTGCCAACGCGATATGAGCCTGCAGGGTCGCACATAAGAGATGTGGAGAAGTTGAATGATTGACTGTGTTGGTAAAGGTTACCAATCACCGACCTGAATGAGGTTGTGGGCAAAGTGTTGCCTTAAAGGATCGTCGGGTTGGGCAAGTGTTGCTGTTGGAACCGGAATCCGGCCTCTTGTGGAGTTCGACCCTTGGGGAAGGGGTGGTCTCGCGCCTACTTTGCTCCTGCAAGAAAAACAACGAAAGAGACAAGAAAGAACAGACCCAAGGGCTCGATAGGGAGGTCCCACCACAAACCCGGAAGATCTCTGAGCGCTTCCCCTCCTTAGCCAGAAGCCGAGCTAAGGTACCCTCAGAGAACACTTGAAAATGAGAGTCAGGAGGCACTGAGAGCGTGTCCTCTGAGGTACCCCTTGGGTCTTATTTATAGATTTTCAGGATCTGAACTGCCAATAACCAAAAGAACTGACCTGGAAATACCAAAAAGCCCCTGGTTGGGTCTGCCAACAGCCAAACTCCGCTGTTCTGAGTAGCTATGCGCAGTCCAGCCTGGTCTGCCAACAGCGAGGCTCCGCTGTTCTGAGTAGCTATTCACACCCCTGGGGAGTCAGCTCGCCTCCAGTTCCCCCGCAGGAGGCGGGCGCGGTCTGGCCTAGTGGCTCGTCTATCCTCCCTGGGCGAGCGCGAGCCGAGCCGGGCGAGCTGCCTGTCTTCTGTCGGGCGGACCGGCAGCCAGGTCGCGTGTGGGTTGGCCGGCGGTCGCCGCGACCTTGATCGACTCGCCAATCGCGGGTCGCCAGACTTATCTGCTTTGGCCAAGGATTCCTTGCGCGACCTGCTCGCTCGCCTCGCCGGCTCGCTCGCTTGAAATGGGCGGGAGCGGGCCAGCCCTTCTGCCTCATAGCCCGTTTTGTCGCTCGGGTGCGGGTCGCGGGGCCAGGTCTGCTCAACCTCTCTGGCGGGACCCGCTCGCCGGACACGGGGTTGTACACAATCCCCGCTCTTTTTGAGCTTGATTCAAGCTCGGAAAGAAACATCCAACCCGCGTGTTCGGCGAGCACGGTGCTGAGCTGGCAGGGAATCTTCTGGTGGGCCCCCACTGTCCGGCTATAAATACATACCGCTGACCCATGGAGGAGGCTCCCCAGACCCCTTTATTTTCTTTGAGCAGACTTTAGTTTCTCGATGCTGGTCAGCGAAGAGGTGAGCGCTCGCCTGGCGGCCGCGGTCCTGAAGACTCAGGAGGAGGCCCTCGAGGCCGCCCCTTGGCTATCACGCGGGTCTCCCGGCCCTCTCTTCAGGCCGGTGAAAGGAAAGATTGTCAGGCGATCTCTGGCGGGTGACTGTCCGGCCTCCAGCTCGGCGGCGGGTGCTGAGGTTGTCCCTGGGGTACGCGGCCTTCCGTGGATTATCGCTGTCCCTCTGTTTTTTGATTTTTTTTTTGTTTTGCAGGTAATTCCATGTGAAGAGGTGGAGAACCGGGGAGAGGATCGTCCCCCTCCCTCGTCGCCTGAGAGGGTCGCTAGTTCTCCAGGTCTGGACCGTCCACCTCCGGAAACCCCCCGCCCGCCGGCTTCCCACGGACTGGGAAAATCCCTCGAGACCCTCGAGGGAGAAACCTTTCGGGGTCGGTCGGGCTCTTCTCGCCTATCCGCCGGTGCGGGCGACGTGCCAACCCCTGGTGAGCTGGTATTTACCGTTGGGCTTTGTCCCTTGCTCGCTCCTTCTGACTCGCTCCGTTTTTAGGCTATAATAGGGCCTCCCCTGAGACCGAGATGAGCGAAGGGTATTCGCCTCCGCCTGACGTGGACAGCGTCTCTGATTACCTGGGCGACCCGACCGATGCGGTGGGGATGAAGAGGCAGGTGACGCGGCTGTTCCAAAAACACACACTGCTGCTGCAGGAGATCGTGAAGAGGGTCGATGGAGACAAGGCCGAGACTGAGGCCCGGCTCGCGGCCTTGGAGGGCCCTCGGCGCGCAGCGGAAGATGACGATGTGACTTCGCCGGGCGTGCATATATAGCGAGCCGAGGGGCATCTTAGGAGCGCCGCATAGCAGATCGGCCTGGCTGAGTGGGAGCTAGTGGCGGTTCGCGATTACCACGATCCTCGCGTGCCACCGCGATTGGGAACGAAGCGGCGGCATAGGTGGAAGTGGGTCGAGTACTGACCCAGCTCTCAGCCACCCGCTTTCGGGATGCCGCGGGATTGCTGTTATTTTGGAGTTATTTTGTATTTGTAATCGTTTGCGACTCTTTTAGCCCGCCTATGGGCCCAACTTGTTACTGCTGAGGCTCATTGAAAATATCATGCTGTTTCTATTGCTTTCTGTGGGTGGGTTAAGGGAAAAGTCCGTTCTTCTCCTCGCGCTGATCGAGGCGAGGGCGAGCCGAGGAGCTCGCCAGTCGGGAGTTTCCCGTCTCGCGTGAAACCCCGTGCGGGTGCGGGTCGAGGCTCGCCCGCTCGGGTTTCCCGCGGATGCGGCCGGGCGAGAACCGCGCCTGATCAGCCTTTGCGGTGCGGTTGCGCGCGGGGAAGTCGAACCGTCGGGCTGATTTTTGCTATCCGCACCCCTTCTTTCGGCGGGAAGTTTCCCGCCCTTTCTCTTTCCCTATAAATAGGCCTTGGGGGCCCTTATTTCCCCACCGATTCTAAACCCTCTCGCTTCCTGTTCCCCGCGAAGTACTGCTTGTGTTCGCGTTCTGCATCCGTCTCGCACGTTCAGCGGCGATCTGTTGGGAATGGGCGGAGGCGGCGGCGACGTGGACGGACGAAGTAAGTGCGCGTGGACTTTCTCCGAGCATGATTTTCCTCGCGCCGTCATCTCTGAGCGCGAGTACCTGGATGCTCTTGGCGACCACGTGCCGCCGGGTTTTTCTGCGAGACGGCCCGGGGATGGGGAAAAGATCAATGACTTATCCAGGGATGAGCTCGCCATCCCGCTCGCTCACTTTGAGGTGGGCCTCCGACTCCCCCTGTGGCCCAAGGTGCGCCAGGTGCTGAAATACTTCGGGGTCGTCCTAGGCCAGATGACCCCGAACTCTGTCGCCGTCATGGTGGGGTTCGCCTGCTTCCTGCGAGAGGAGCGAGTGGAGTTCAGCCTCGCCGTGTTCCGGAAGCTGTTCTCCTTCCGGGCGAATCGAGACGGGACGGCCTACTTCTCCAGCGCCCACCTCAAGGTGCGGGAGACAGTTAACAAGAGCCACAATTGGCTCAAGAAATTCATGTTCGTCAAAGGGGACTTCGGCAACGTCCCCTTCTCGCCCGTGCAACTTAGCGAGGCGAGCTACCGGCCGCCCGGCTTAGGCGGCCACGAAGCAGACTTGTGCGCGTTCTTCGCTGGGAAGAATTTCGAGGTCGCGTTCCTGCGCCGCCATCTTGACGACCTCGCTGCTGTCCCGCCCGGGGGAGGTTTGCCACTCTCCTCTGTTATGCCTCATCCCCCTCTTATCTTTCCTTCATCTCACCCTTCCTTCTTTGCAGGTGAATGCGACATCCCTCTTCACCCCCCTTACGAGAGCGCGAGGATTCCCCCCGGGGTTCTCGCCCGTGCTCAGGCTGCGGACGCCGCCCAGCGCGACATCCCATCGGTCCCGGCCAAGAAGCGGCCGGGTGGCAGACAGCCAGCCCCTCCACCGAAGGTGGCGAAGACCATGGATCAACAACCCACCGCGAGCCAAAGGAAGGGCAAGGCTCCCGCGGTCCTACCGGCCGAGGGCCCCTCGCCCCCGCTGGTTGCTTCGACCAGCGACTCCCCGGTCAGGGCGGCGGGCACCTCTGCGCCGCCGGGCGGGTCTCAAGTTGCTGCGGAGCCGGTGCCGAGAGGGCATCGTAACTTCGGCTACGGCGAGAGGTACCTGGACGAGCTCGGCGTCCCGCTCCTGTCGTGGGATAAGGAGTCAAACCGTGCGACGATCTCGACCCTGCTACCGAGCTGGATGGAGCAGGATACTATCGGCGGGGAGGCGTACAGCTTCTCCAACGCCGCCATCTACGACAAAGAGGAGACGCGAGTACTGATTCACGAGAGCGCGCAGGCCCAGCTGCGAGGCCTGGAGCTGGCTCATATGGTGGGGAGGCGTTGCACCCAGGTGGAGCGGAACGCCGCGTCCATCCAAAAAATGGCGGACGAGAGGGAAGAGGCCCGAAAGCTCGCCCAGGTGGACGCGGACCTTCACAGGAGGCGGGCCGATGCGGCAGAGGAGACCCTCGCGCAGTACCTGGGCGGGGTGGTACGTGCTCAACCCGAATTATCGCCCCTTCTTGCGAACACAGCTCATGATTATTCTCATTTCTTTTCCCAGGATGCCGCGACGGCGAGCCGAATGGGTGCCGAGATCGCCACCTTTGGCCAGGAAAAAGCGGCGTTGGAGGCGCGGGTGTGCGAGCTGGAGGCCGCTGCCGCTGTCCCTCCTCCAGACAGCAGGGTCTGCCCGCGCGAGCACCACGCTGATTATGACTTGGAAGTCCTGATGCAGAAGAACGCCGCGAGCGCCACGAAGTATACGATGCAAATGCTGCGACGCGCAGATCTTCTTACGAGCGAGGCGGCAGAACTCTCGGCGGAAGACGTGGTGCTGGCGCTATTCCTCCCCGTACCGGACCCTGGCGACAAAGACTTCCAGCCCATTTAGGATTTCTCGACCCAGATCTCGCGTCTCCCCTGCCTTTTGTAACTTACTTTTTAGATGAACATTATTATGTATATCTATCTGTTTTGAGATGTATGCGCGGGTTGCGCCTATACTTCGTGTTTTTTAGCCATTGTTCTTTTTATAAATGCTCTCTCGCCCGCCTTATTTTTTCCAACGCTGTTATTGCCGGGTGACGCGACCTGGTCCTGCGGCCCGGCTCTGATGAGGCGGCTGCTCGCCCGCCGAGCGAGGCGAGCCGGCTCGTCCCTCGTCCGTATGCCTAATTCCCTGCGGACTCTCGCCCAGGTCTTTGCGTCTACTCGGCCGCCTTTCCTGGGGCTTGGGGGTGGGGCTATGCTAGACCCCTCCCCCCTTTTTTGATTAACTTTTGTGATTTCGACCTGCTGTTCACACCTTTTGAGTAGTTCCCGGCCTCGCCGGCTAGGTGGGAGTCCGGCAACGTGATTTGTTCTGGGTCGCAAGTTATTGCTTACTGAGTGATTCCCGCCCCCGCCGGCTTGGTGAGAGCCTGGCAGCGGGATCTTCTCGAGGCTAGGGATGACACCGAGTGACTTCCGGCCCTGCCAGCTAGGTGAGAGCCTGGCAACGGGATCTTCTCGGGGTCCAAACTCATTCCATCGAGTGACTTCCGGCCCTGCCAGCTAGGTGAGAGCCTGGCAGCGGGATCTTCTCGAGGTTAGGGATGACACCGAGTGACTTCCGGCCCTGCCAGCTAGGTGAGAGCCTGGCAGGGGGATCTTCTCGGGGTCCAAACTCATTCCATCGAGTGACTTCTGGCCTTGCCAGCTAGGTGGGAGCCTGGCAGCGGGATCTTCTCGAGGCTAGGGATGACACCGAGTGACTTCCGGCCCTGCCAGCTAGGTGAGAGCCTGGCAGCGGGATCTTCTCGGGGTCCAAACTCATTCCATCGAGTGACTTCCGGCCCTGCCAGCTAGGTGCGAGCCTGGCAGCAGGATCTTCTCGAGGTTAGGGATGACACCGAGTGACTTCCGGCCCTGCGAGCTAGGTGAGAGCCTGGCAGCGGGATCTTCTCGGGGTCCAAACTCATTCCATCGAGTGACGTCCGGCCCTGCCAGCTAGGTGGGAGCCTGGCAGCGGGATCTTCTCGAGGCTAGGGATGACACCGAGTGACTTCCGGCCCTGCCAGCTAGGTGAGAGCCTGGCAGCGGGATCTTCTCGGGGTCCAAACTTATTCCATCGAGTGACTTCCGGCCCTGCCAGCTAGGTGGGAGCCTGGCAGCGGGATCTTCACGAGGCTAGGGATGACACCGAGTGACTTCCGGCCCTGCCAGCTAGGTGAGAGCCTGGCAGCGGGATCTTCTCAGGG
Source organism: Platanthera guangdongensis (assembly GCA_039583875.1). Classification (NCBI taxonomy): domain Eukaryota; kingdom Viridiplantae; phylum Streptophyta; class Magnoliopsida; order Asparagales; family Orchidaceae; genus Platanthera; species Platanthera guangdongensis. The sequence goes on from CM077150.1 coordinate 217,506,175, forward strand.
TCCAAACTCATTCCAATTCTCTGTGCAAGTTGGATATGACAATCTTGGGGGAGGGGGAGAAAAAAGGGCTTCATTATAACAAATCGTGTTGCTTACAGGTGCCTAGGGAAAAAACCTCTTCAGGTCATCTCCACTCCAGGTGAGACTCAGGGCCTCACCCTCTACATTTTGGAGCCGATAGCCCCCTGACTTCAGGGCTTCCTTCACAATGAATGGCCCCTCCCAGCTGGGGTTGAGCTTCCCTACGGATGCTGACCTTCCTGCCGCATCCACCTTCTTCAGCACCAGGTCCCCTTCTGCAAATTGCTTGACCCTGACATGCTTGTCAAAGTATTTTGCCATCCTCCTTTTGACCTCCTCCTGTCGGATGGCCGAGAGGTCCCTCAACTCTTCCACCATGTCAAGGGAGAGTCTCAGCTCCTCCTCGTTCTCGGCTTGCCATTCCTCTCGGCCCTCTCTGGCCGTCCCGACTCGCGGCGTTTGGACTTCAAATTCTATGGGGAGCACCGCCTCGTATCCATGGGAGAGCTTGAAGGGGGTCTCCCCCGTGGCCGTGTTAGGGGTGGTTCTAAGGGCCCAAAGAACGGCGGGGAGTTGCTCCACCCAGCTCCCCCTCAAGTTTTCCACCTTCTTCTTGAGGAGATTGACGATGATCTTATTCGCGGCCTCCACCTGCCCGTTGCTCCTGGGGTGGTGGACCGAGGCGAACCTGAGGTCGATTCCAAGCTGCTCGCAGAAGCTGGTGAACTTGGCACTGGCGAACTGGGGTCCGTTGTCGGTGATGATGGCCTGGGGCATCCCATGGAGACAGATGATCTCCCCCCAGACAAAGTTCCTGATCACTTGGGAGGTCACCTTAGCCAACGCCTTCACCTCCATCCACTTTGAGAAGTAGTCGATCATCACTAGGAGGAACCTTCGCTGGCCGCTGGCCTGGGGGAACGGTCCAACCAAATCCATTCCCCAGATTGCAAAGGGCCAAGGGGTCGTGATACTCTTGAGTTGTCGGGCCGGCTGTAGCTGGAGGGGGGCGAATAGGTGGCACTTATGGCATCTCCTTGCGAACTCTGCGGCGTCCCGGCCCAGGGTGGGCCAGAAATACCCTTGTCTGACTATCCTTCCTTCCAAGGTCCGACTCCCGGAATGACTCCCGCACTCCCCGGAGTGGACTTCTTCTAAGATCCTCTGCGCCTCACCCTCGGATACGCAGCGAGCCAGCATCCCGGAGAGGGTCTTCCTGTATAGCTGCCCGTCTTTAAGGAGGTAGTAGGCGGACTTGTGCCTCAGCTTCTTCCTGTCTACCCCCTCCGGGTACTCTCCCGTGGAGAGGAAAACTACTACTGGGTCCATCCATGAAGGCTGCTGATCGATCTCCATGAGCTCCCCTTCTTCGATGGAGGGGTGGAACAGGTCGGTGATGGTGCCCCCCATCCGGGGGCCATGCTTCGCCAGTTGGTCGGCCTGTTCATTCTCTTCCCTTGGCACGTGTCGGATGGAGAAGGTCTGGAAGGTCTCTATGACCCCCTTCACTTTGGCCAAGTATAACTTCAAAGCGGGCTCCCTTGCTTCGAACTCCCCGTTGATCTGGGAAGCCACCACCATGGAGTCGGTCAGGACCTCCACATCCAGCACCCCCAACTCCCTGGCCAGGCGCAGCCCTGCTATTACTGCTTCGTACTCGGCCTAATTGTTAGTAATGGGGAAATGCACCACCACTGTCTGTTCAATCTGAGTCCCCTGAGGGCTTTCCAGAACCACTCCTACTCCGAGAGAATGCCTTCCTGAGGCTCCATCCACCCTCACCTTCCAAGGAGTCGGGCGGGTGAGCTCCTCCTCCGCTACTTCTACCACGTAGTCGGCCAGGAAGTCGGCCATCGCCTGAGCTTTGATCGAGAGCCGCGGAACGAAGGAGACATCGAACTCGCTTAGCTCCACCGACCACTTGGCCAGCCGGCCTGAATGCTCCACCCCCTCGAAGATGTTGCGGAGAGGATGGTCGGTCACTACTCGGATCGAGTGTGCCTGGAAGTAAGGTCGTAGCCTCCGAGCCGAGACGATTAGTGCGAATGCAAGCTTCTCCAAGATCGGATACCGGAGCTCGGCCTTCCTCAGGACCCGGCTGACGTAATAAATAGGGAGCTGTCTCTTCCCTTCTTCACGCACTAAGACGGAGCTCAAGGCCTCTGCCCCGACCCCGAGATATAAGAACAAATCCTCACCCTCCTTCGGCCCCTGGAGCAGCGGGGCCTGTGTCAGCTGCGCCTTGAGGGCCTGGAATGCCTCCTCGCATTCCTTAGTCCATTCGAACCTCTGGCCTCCCCTCAGCGTTTTGAAGAAGGGGGAGCACTTCTCCCCTGCCCGAGAAAGGAAGCGACTCAATCCTGCTAGCTTCCCTGTCAACCGTTGGACCTCCTTTGCATTCCGCGGGGACCCCAGCTCCAGGATAGCCTTGACCTTGTCTGGATTCGGCTCGACCCCCGCGGGGGTGAGGAGATTCCCCAAGAACTTCCCCCGGCTACCCCCAAAAACACACTTAAGGGGATTCAGCCGCATCTTGTATCGGCGTAGGGTGGCGAACGTCTCCTCAAGGTCCCGGAGGTGGGAGTCCACGTCTCGGCTCTTGATCATGAGGTCGTCCACGTACACCTCCAAGTTCCTTCCCTTCTGCTCCTTAAAGACCCTATCCATCATCTTTTGGTAGGTGGCCCCGGCGTTCTTCAACCCGAACGGCATCATCTTGTAGCAGTAGCAACCGTCCCCTGTGATGAATGAGACATCCTTGATGTCCGGGGGGGTGCATCCTGATCTGATGGTAACCTGAAAAGGCATCTAAAGAACTCATTACAGAAAAGCCGACGGCGGAATCAACCAGCGCGTCGATCCGAGGCAAAGGGTAACAGTCCTTAGGACAAGCTTTATTAAGAAGGGAAAAATCGATACACAACCACCAGCGGCCGTCTCCTTTTTTGACCATCACAACATTTGAGACCCAGCCGGGGTACTGAATTTCGGACACGAAGCCGGCTTTGAGAAGCTTCGCCACCTCCTCCCTGATGGGTTCCGCCAGCTTGTCCGCTGTGGATCTCTTTTTCTGCTGAACGGGGCGTGTCCCCATGTCCAAGTTGAGGCGGTGGCAGGCCACATCCGCGTCAACCCCCGGCATCTCCGCGGCATTCCAGGCGAAGATGTCCACGTTCTTCTGGATGCACTCCAGCATCCTGCCCTGGTCCTCCGGGGTCAGCCCTCCGCTGACGCGAACCTTCTCCATCCTTCCTCCCCGGGTGAACACCTCCAGCTCCACCACTTCTTCTGCGGCCTCCAGCCTGGACCGCTCCCCCCATCCTTCGGCGTCCCCTTCCTCCGGAACGGGGACCTCTACCTCCATCTCCCCTCCCACGGCCCTTACTTCGGCCACTTCCTCCGAATCTCCTCCTTCCGCCTTCTCTGCGCAGTCCTTCACACCCAGCTCCACCCCTCCGGCTTCCTGCTCGACCTCCTCCATCCTCCGCCCCATCTCCTCGGCTCCTTCCTGCCAAGAGATGGCGTTCACCGCGGTGACGTAGCACTCCCGCGCCACCTTTGGGTCTCCCCTAACCTTGACCTGCACCCCCTCAGCGTTGAACTTCAGGCACTGATGGAAAGATGAGGGGACGCAGCGGAAGGCGCTGATCAGGGGCTTCCCGAAGATTGCGCTGTAGCTGCTGGGGGCGTCCACAATGACGAACTTGCAGTTTCGGGACTGCCCCCCAGGGTGACATGGAGGCCAACTCCTCCCTCTACTTCCTTCCTTTCTCCCGAGAACCCGAACAAGGGCCCGTCCGAGGCCAACACCCTTTTAGCCTCCACCTGCATCGCGTCAAATGCCTTTTTGAAGACGACGTTCACGGAGCTCCCATTGTCCACGAGGATCCGTGAGACAGTGAAGTTCTCGATGGCGGCCTTGATGACCAGCGCATCACAGAACGGATCCTCGTGGTCTGGCATATCACTTCTGGAGAAGGTGATCCTCTCCTCTGGCGGCGGGGTTTGGGACGTAGAGGCGACGCTTTGCCGGTACATGGTGTGGAGGCTTCCCTTGCGGGAAGCCTCGATCCCCACTCCCCCGTGGATCACTCTGATCCCTCCTCGGGTCCCCACATCCACCCGGTCTTCACAGCGATCCTCCTCCGCCCGAGGCAGGACCTCCTCGATCCTCACTTCTTGCCGCGCCTCCTCCTGCTGCTGCTGCCGCCCCCTGTTCCCTCTCATCTCCAAGAATTCCGGGCACGTGGCTGTTGCGTGCCCCTCTTACTGATGGAAGTCGCAATAGGGCAGCTCCACCCTGAACTCCCTTCTCCTCCTTCTCATGATCCCCCTCCTTGCTCCCAAAGCTATGGCCATGGCCTCCTCCTGATCGGGGAGCCGGGGCCTCTGACCCTGCCTCCAGCCCGGTGGGTGGAGCTGGTCCTGCCTTCCCTGATAGTGACCCCTTCCGAAGTACCCCCTCTGTGGCCCCTGCCCCTGCCACTCTGGTCTCCAGCCCAGCCTACGGTCGGGCTCCTGACGCCCCCACCCTGGCTGCTGTCCTTGGAGCTGCCTCTGCTCCCTCTGCCTGGGCTCCCCTCTTCTCTCCTCCTGCGCTCTTCCCCCCTTCGACTCCTTCTCTTCCTCGGTGGCCCATCTGGCTAGCTTTCTTGCGAAATCCGGATTCGACGCCTCCCCGTCGACCTCTCTCGCCGCCCTCTCCATCAGCTCCTCGTAGGAGAGGGGGGGAACTCTCTTCAGCTCCATGCGGAAGAAACCTTGCTGCAGGCCGAGGGTGAAGGCCATCATCAGACTGTGGTCCGGCATCTCCTGGACCTGGGTAACCTCCTCCTGAAACCGATCCACATAGCTCCCCAACGTCTCGTTCACCCCCTGCTTTATGTGGAACAGGGAATCAGACTCCTTCTTCCTCTTCTTCGAGGTAGTGAACCTCCACATGAACCCTCGGCGCAAGTCTTCGAAGCAATAGATGGAACTAGCCGGCAGCTGGTGGAACCACTCCCTTGCCTTCTCTCGGAGGGTGATGGCGAAGAGACGGCACTTGAATCCGTCCGACATCTGACGGATGGAGACCACGTCCTCGAACCATTGGACGTGCTGAATCGGGTCTCCTTTCCCGGTGTAGTAGGACATCTCGGGCTCCCTGAACCCTTCTGGCACTGGTGCTGAGGAGACCAGCTCGCTGAATGGACTGCTTCCAACCACCGGGCGAGCCGGCGAGTCCCGTGAGCCCAACTCGCCGAATCTACCTCGGCCTGCCGAACCGGGGAAGAGCTCGCGCCCCGAGAGCTCGCTCCCCCGGCCTTCCTCAGCCACTTCCTTCCCGGCTCGCCTGCCAGGAGCGTCTTCGCCTAAAGAAGGGGCGGCCGCGATCTGAGCTGCCGGGGTCGAGCACTCGGCCCGCGCGCCGAGTGCGAACTTAACGAGGTTCAGCACCTCGTTCCTGAAATCCTCCAACATCCCCACCATTGCGAGAGGCGGGGGGGGGGGGGGGGGGGGGGGGGGGGCGGCGAGTCCTGTCTGTCAGATCCTTGACCTCCCGTCATTGTGCTCGCCGAAGCTTTTCTGCACTGACCACTTTCCACGCTCACCGCACCAAAATGTTGGAACCGGAATCCGGCCTCTTGTGGAGTTCGACCCTTGGGGAAGGGGTGGTCTCGCGCCTACTTTGCTCCTGCAAGAAAAACAACGAAAGAGACAAGAAAGAACAGACCCAAGGGCTCGGCAGGGAGGTCCCACCACAAACCCGGAAGATCTCTGAGCGCTTCCCCTCCTTAGCCAGAAGCCGAGCTAAGATACCCTCAGAGAACACTTGAAAATGAGAGTCAGGAGGCACTGAGAGCGTGTCCTCTGAGGTACCCCTTGGGTCTTATTTATAGATTTTCAGGATCTGAACTGCCAATAACCAAAAGAACTGACCTTGAAATACCAAAAAGCCCCTGGTTGGGTCTGCCAACAGCCAAACTCCGCTGTTCTGAGTAGCTATGCGCAGTCCAGCCTGGTCTGCCAACAGCGAGGCTCCGCTGTTCTGAGTAGCTATTCGCACCCCTGGGGAGTCAGCTCGCCTCCAGTTCCCCCCGCAGGAGGCGGGCGCGGTCTGGCCTAGTGGCTCGTCTATCCTCCCTGGGCGAGCGCGAGCCGAGCCGGGCGAGCTGCCTGTCTTCTGCCGGGCGGACCGGCAGCCAGGTCGCGTGTGGGTTGACCGGCGGTTGCCGCGACCTTGATTGACTCGCCAATCGCGGGTCGCCAGACTTATCTGCTTTGGCCAAGGATTCCTTGCGCGACCCGCTCGCTCGCCTCGCCGGCTCGCTCGCCTGAAATGGGCGGGAGCGGGCCAGCCCTTCTGCCGCATAGCCCGTTTTGTCGCTCGGGTGTGGGTCGCGGGGCCAGGTCTGCTCAACCTCTCTGGCGGGACCCGCTCGCCGGACACGGGGTTGTACAGTTGCCTTGAAGGACAGGTAAGGATAGTCGTCCGAGGGTCGACAACAATCGTCGAGAATAGATATTCTGATTCCCGCCGATCGACGAGAATCGTCGAGCATAAATATGCTGATTCTCGACGATCGACGAGTTCGACTAGTATCGTCGACCCCGGCTCGACGATCGACGAGATTCGTCGTGTATCATCAAGCGCGGCTCGACGATCGGCGAGAATCGTCGAGTATTGTACTCTGATTCTCGCCGATCCTGGTGATGCTCGCTGATCGATTCTCGCCGATTCTCGCCGATTCTCACCGACTGATACTCACCGATTCTGGTACCCTATTTTCTGGGTGGTCTGCTGATGTATTGTAAATATACGTATTTTTGTGCACATTAATTTAGTCATTTTCATTTATTTTCGTCGCTTTTACTTATTTTTGTTCAATAAAATGCTCCTATTCTTGTAAATTTTCTTCTAACTTGTTTTATTTTATTTTGCAGAAAATTTCCGAAATCTGCCAAACTTTTGCAGAAAATTTCCGAAATCATCTGCGGATAGCGATGTTTCTAAGTCTTTTATGCCTTTGGTATAAAAGGGGCACTTAGGGTTTTTCGGGATTACATCTTCTTCTGATCGAATAGTAACCCGCGACGGAAGAGTTCCGTTCCGCGATTGTTCCGCCGATCCCGAATCCCGCCGCCGATGGAAGGGTTCCGCCGCCGCCGTGTTCGCTCCGTCGACCTCCTCTTCTCCGGCGATCGTCGCTGGTGTTGCTCTTCCTGGCGCGGACCTAGCAGTCCGTGGAATAGCAAGGTACGGTCATCGTTCTTGCCGATCTTCCGTGCGACGGAAAGCCCGGTGTTCTCCCGCTCGTGTGGATTTCTGCAGAGATGTGGACATTATTCCACGTGCAACTCGCCACCAGCAGGAATCAAAGTTTGGAGCATCTCCGTTGAGTTGTGACTCAACGCCACCGAGGTATTTTTGCCTAGATGTATGTTAACTTCTTGATTCAACTATTATGGCCCGATCTCATTTCTTTTGGGTTTTCTTGATGTTTTTACTTTCCGCTGCGTGCACAAGCGTTGTGTCATCCTCATAGAGAAACCCAACAGTGGTATCAGAGCCAGGTTTCGGCCATGATTGTTGTATTGGAAGTTATGTTATTCCAGTGCGTGTAAACCTAGGGATTTAGAAGTGTTCTAAATGTCTAGATTTAGTCTTGGTTCCCCGCCAGGAACGTCTGGAATCTCGTGGTAATTTCTAATTGTTAGAAATTGTTGTCTCCTTAGCAGTAACCATCCCTCGAGTATGTTTTCGATTTTGAATCCAACATAGAGAGATGAGCTTGTCTACTGCTTTAAGTTGAGTTGTCTTTGCTTTTGTCCAATGCATGTAAATCTGAGGATTTGGAAATTTCCGGATGTTCAGATTTAGCCCTTCCTTCTATCAAATGTTGATAGTGTCAGGATGTGCACATAAGGGATGCATGTGGTTCTAGAAGAATTGTTTTTCTTTGGATGTGCACATTGATCAAATGTTGATCATGGTTAATTGTTAACCTATAATTAAAATCCCTTCATCAAATATTAAGTGTTCGGATGCCTTCCGATGGATGACACTCTTCCTGCCTCGATCGATAAAGTGTGGGCTTGCCAAAGCAAGGTGCATTAATCTATCTTGGTAAGGGTGCGAGCGGATAATTGTGATATCACACTATCGACATCGGGTCCTTCTTAACTAGGTGACCTCAAAGGTTGAGTGCCTAGAGGCATAGGGTTGGCATGCACCATATGATGGATGCGAGTAAGGAGTTATTCACCAACCATACAAGAATTGCATGAGGATGCAATTGGCAAGCGTTGCCTACCTAAATAACCACATCGTGAGAGGAAAGCCAAAGCTGACTCATTGTGTTGGTGAAATACGGATCTTGTCCACTAAGAGAGTAGCTCGCATGAACTCTCCGAATTGTTAGTGAGGGCTATCATTTCGAATAAAATAGTGGGAGTATTTTAATTGAAGTCCAAATTAAAATAAATTGTTTTTGAAATTTAGGTACTGATTTTATTCTGCATAAATTCTTGTAGAATTCCATGGCAAGTGTTTCACACTCCACGTTGTCTCTGAGAGCCATCCTTAAGAAGGATAAGCTCAGTGGGACTAATTACATGGACTGGTACAGGAACCTGAGAATTGTTCTCAGGCAAGAGCGAAAGCTCTATGTCTTGGAAGAAGAAGCCCCCGAGATGCCGACCGGGAATTCTTCCCGTGCTGAGAAGGATACTTATAAGAAGTATACTGATGATGCTTTATATGTCGAATGCCTTATTCTTGCCACTATGAACTCTGAGCTTCAAAAGCAACATGAGAACATGGGGTGCAAGGAGATTGACGAGCATCTCAAGAAAATGTTTCAAGGGCAGGCTCGTCAAGAGAGGTTCGACATCACAAAAGCGTTGTTTCAGTGCAAGATGGGAGTTCGAGACTCAGTAGGGACTCACGTACTCAAGATGATTGGGTATATAGAGAACCTTGAAAGGCTGGGTTTTCCTCTTGGTCAAGAGTTGGCCACAGATCTGATCCTGCAATCGTTTCCGGACAGCTATGAGCAGTTCTTCTTGAACTACAACATGAATGAAATAGACAAGACACTGCCCGAACTCCTAGGCATGTTGAGAACTGCCGAGATCAATATGAAGAAGGCCAAGCCTTCCAGCCCCATACTGATGGTGCATAAGGGCAAGGGGAAGGCCAAAGGCTCTAAGAAGACGAAGGTGGGACCTAAGTCATATCTTGAGCCCAAGTCTTCCGCACTGATGAAAAAGAAAAGCACGGTGAAGGAAGGGAAATGCCACCACTGTGGCAAGGCTGGTCATTGGCGGAGGAACTATCCTTCGTACATTGAGGGTCTGTAGAAATTGAAGGGAGGTATGACTTCCGCTTCTAATGTTTACGTTATTGAGATAAACCTTTCTGCTCCTTCATCTTGGGTATTGGATACCGGATGTGGTTCTCACATTTGTACAAATGTGCAGGAACTGGGAAGGAGAAGATTGCTGAGTAAAGGGGAGGTGGACCTCCGTGTCGGCAATGGAGCAAGAGTTGCTGCTGTAGCCGTAGGAGTTTACCGTCTTTCTTTGCCCAATTGGCTTGTAATAGAACTTGATAATTGTTATTTTGTTCCGGCTATAACTAGAAACATTATATCTATTTCATGTTTGGACATGATTGGATTTTCTTTTATAATTAAGAACAATTGTTGTTCTATATTTAAGAATGATGTTTGTTATGCTGTAGACCAATTGTTTAATGGTCTTTATGTTTTGAACTTGGACCATCTGATATGTAATATAGAAAATAATAAAAGACTAAGAACAAATGACTCGAACCCTACTTTTCTCTGGCATTGTCGTTTGGGCCATATCAACGAGAAGCGCATTTTCAAGCTCCATAGAGATGGACTTTTGGACTCATTTGATTATGAATCATTTGAGCGATGCGAATCTTGTTTATTAGGCAAGATGACTAAAGCTCCTTTCACTGGTTATACTGAGAGGGCTGAGGATCTCTTGGGTGTTGTACATAGTGATGTATGCGGACCCATGAGTTCCATGGCTAGAGGTGGGTATTTCTACTTTGTTATATTTACTGATGATTTCAGTAGATACGGATATGTGTATCTTATGAAGTGCAAATCCGAGACCTTTGAAAAGTTCAAAGAGTTCAAGAATGAAGTAGAAAACCAGTTGGGTAAAAGGGTTAAAGCACTCTGATCTGATCGAGGTGGCGAATACCTGAGTCATGAGTTCCGTGATCATCTGAAAGAGTGTGGTATTGTATCACAGCTCACTCCACTTAGAACACCACAACATAATGGTGTGTCTGAGAGGAGAAATCGTACACTGTTAGACATGGTACGTTCGATGATGAGTCATGCAGACTTGCCTGTTTCCTTTTGGGGTTTTGCTTTAGAGACTGCTGCAATGACATTGAATCGCGCTCCAACGAAAACGGTTCTGAAGACACCATATGAGATATGGACTGGGAAGCGTCCTGGTATGTCGTTCATTAAAATTTGGGGCTGTAAGGCATACGTGAGATGTCAAATGCCTGACAAGCTGGAACCCAAATCGGATAAATGTTATCTGGTGGGATATCGTAAGGAAACGAAAGGATATTACTTCTACCTACCGTCTGAGGGCAAAGTGTTTGTCGCAAGGACTGGTGTCTTCTTGGAGAAAGAGTTCTTATCAAGAAAGACTGAAAAGGTAGAGCTTGAAGAAGTTCAAGAACCACATGTAGTGAATGAACCGGAATTGGATTCTGAGACAGCACTACAAGATGTTGTAGCTAGAGAACCTACTCAGGGAACACAAGTCCTACGTAGATTTGGTAGACCGAGGTTTGAGCCGGAGAGATATGGATTTCTCGTGTCTCAAATAAGTAATGTGTTGCTTATGGATCATGATGATGAGCCAGCAACCTACCAAAAGGCTATGAATGGACCGGACTCCGACAAATGGCTTGAGGCTATGAAATCCGAAATGGACTCCATGTATGCAAACCAAGTTTGGAACTTGGTGGAACCACCTGAAGGGGTACGACCCATAGGGTGCAAGTGGGTTTTCAAGAAAAAGACTGACATGGATGGGAATGTACAGACATTCAAAGGGCGACTGGTGGCTAATGGTTTCAAGAAAATTCATGGTATTGACTATGATGAGACCTTTTCCCCTGTTGCCATGGTAAAATCCATAAGGATATTGCTTGCTGTTGCTGCGTATTATGATTACGAGATCTGGCAGATGGATGTCAAAACGGCTTTCCTTAATGGAAACCTTCTTGAGGAAGTGTATATGACACAACCTGAGGGTTTTGTATCCCCAGATGAAGCCACTAAAATATGCAAGCTGAATAAGTCCATCTATGGACTGAAACAGGCCTCTCGAAGTTGGAATCTTCATTTTGATGAGAAAATCAAAGAGTTTGGTTTCATCAAGAATGAAGATGAGCCTTGTGTTTACAAGTGAATCAGTGGGAGCATTGTTGTCTTCCTGATATTGTATGTAGATGACATACTGTTGATTGGGAATGACATTCCTACCCTGAAAGTTGTTAAGAACAACCTAGGGAACTGCTTTTCAATGAAGGATTTGGGTGAAGCGACTTATATACTCGGTATTAAGATCTATAGAGATAGATCGAAGAAGTTGCTGGGTTTGACCCAGAGTACGTACATCGAAAAGGTGTTGAAGCGGTTCAACATGCTTGCGTCCAAGAAAGGATTTTTGCCCATGTCTCATGGTGTGAATCTCTCTAAGGACCAGTGTCCAAAGTCTTATGAAGATAAGGACCGCATGAAGTTGATTCCATATGCTTCGGCAATTGGATCAATCGTGTATGCGATGTTATGTACTCGACCCGATGTCTCCTTTGCTTTGAGCATGACTAGCAGGTATCAGTCAGACCCCGGTGAGTGTCACTGGATTGCAGTCAAGAATGTCCTGAAGTACTTGAGAAGGACTAAGGACGTGTTCTTGGTGTATGGTGGAGAGGAAGAGCTCGTTGTAAGTGGTTACACGGATGCTAGCTTCCAAACTGATAGAGACGACTCCAAGTCTCAGTCAGGTTTTGTGTTTTGCCTGAATGGAGGAGCTGTGAGCTGGAAGAGTTCCAAGCAAGAGACAGTTGCTGATTTTACAACAGAGGCCGAGTATATCGCAGCAGCTAATGCGGCGAAGGAGGCTGTATGGATTAGGAAATTCATCGGTGAGCTTGATGTAGTTCCTAGCATTGTTGGTCCCGTAGTTCTCTACTGTGATAACAATGGTGCAATTGCACAATCTAAGGAACCTAGATCTCATCAGCACTCCAAGCACATACTTCGGCGGTTTCATCTTATTCGTGAGATTGTCGAACGAGGAGATGTGAACATTTGCAGAGTGCCGACTGAGAAAAATATTGCGGATCCGCTGACAAAGCCTCTCGCGCAGAGAAAGCATGATGGTCATACTAGATCAATGGGTATACGATACCTAAATGATCAACTCTAGCGAGAATCTTGTGGATTGCATGTAAACATGTATTTTGTTGGCTGTTTGTTCATATGATGAACATTGTACCTAGCTTTTCTTTTATAATTAATGGCAAGTTCTTTTATTATGTCCTTTTCTATATGATAGTTAAATGTAAACATAATAGATACCCTTAGAATGTTCGCTTCCATAGGACATCAAGTACATGACTTGAATGTGAGAGCTTATGATTTATTTGAAGCTTCATTCTTAAAGGTCCCTGGTCGAGTATCATCATAGAAGCTAAGGGTGATGATGGTACATGAAGACTAGCACGTGCATTGACTGATGACTGGTTCTCACAGGTCATGATATTGTGATATCAAGGCATCACGTGGGTACTTGTTAGTGAACAAGTTATACTTGACAGACCCAACCTGAGACTACTATGTGGATTGTCATCCAATCGTGTCATGAGTAGGTCTCAATTGACAATGGTGTTGTGGTCCTTTGACCTGAAGTCACAGCATTCATCAAGTGAGGAAGAGCGTGCTTTGATGCCATCTAAAGTCTTCCTTGAGAAAGGTTGATGATAAGGGTGGTTGTTGGGCATGTTACGAATCATTTGGGTGTTTGTGTGTGAGCAGATATGGGATTTGTCCTCCTGTATGACAGGAGTTGCATCCATGGGCCCCTTGATGGAACTGGACTGAGAAATGCATAGCCATGCTTGGTTGAGTCAATATGTGATATTGTACTCACCATTCTCTGGAAGTCCATCCTAGATCAAGAAAACTTGGATTGAGCTATTACGAGGGTGACACGGTCCATGCCTCTAGTTCTTTCTGGATATAAGGGACAAAAGGACAAAGACAACGCTGATACATTGGTCATAAAGGCTTATGAGTTATAAACTCTTATTGCTTGGGGAGCAATGATGCATTGCTAGATGCCGCTCATTGTTTGTGAGGTTTTTGGTTTGATACTTTCAAGATCAAGTGGGAGTCTGTTGGAGTTACCATGGTGATCTGGAAGTGGTCAAACATGTAATCTCACTGCCAACGCGATATGAGCCTGCAGGGTCGCACATAAGAGATGTGGAGAAGTTGAATGATTGACTGTGTTGGTAAAGGTTACCAATCACCGACCTGAATGAGGTTGTGGGCAAAGTGTTGCCTTAAAGGATCGTCGGGTTGGGCAAGTGTTGCCTTGAAGGGCAGGTAAGGATAGTCATCTGAGGGTCGACAACAATCGTCGAGAATAGATATTTTGATTCCCGCCGATCGACGAGAATCGTCACTCTGATTCTCGCCGATCGACGAGAATCGTCGAGCATAAATATGTTGATTCTCGACGATCGACGAGTTCGACTAGTATCGTTGACCCCGGCTCGACGATCGACGAGATTCGTCGTGTATCATCAAGCGCGGCTCGACGATCGGCGAGAATCGTCGAGTATTGTACTCTGATTCTCGCCGATCCTGGTGATGCTCGCTGATCGATTCTCGCCGATTCTCGTTGATTCTCACCGACTGATACTCACCGATTCTGGTACCCTATTTTCTGGGTGGTCTGCGGATAGTGATGTTTCTAAGTCTTTTATGCCTTTGGTATAAAAGGGGCACTTAGGGTTTTTCGGGATTACATCTTCTTCTGATCGAATAGTAACCCGCGACGGAAGAGTTCCGTTCCGCGATTGTTCCGCCGATCCCGAATCCCGCCGCCGACGGAAGGGTTACGCCACCGCCGTGTTCGCTCCGTCGACCTCCTCTTCTCCGGCGATCATCGCTGGTGTTGCTCTTCCTGGCGCGGACCTAGCAGTCCGTGGAATAGCAAGGTACGGTCATCATTCTTGCCGATCTTCCGTGCGACGGAAAGCTCGGTGTTCTCCCGCTCGTGTGGATTTCTGCAGAGACGTGGACATTATTCCACGTGCAACTCGCCACCAGCAGGAATCAAAGTTTGGAGCATCTCCGTTGAGTTGTGACTCAACGCCACCGAGGTATTTTTGCCTAGATGTATGTTAACTTCTTGATTCAACTATTATGGCCCGATCCCATTTCAAGGTTTCTCTATGAAAATGGCACAATGCTTGTGCATGCAGCGGAAAGTAAAAACATCAAGAAAACCCAAAAGAATATATCTGTTATTGTCAGCATTAATTATGGTCTTCATCAGGGTTAATTACTTGCTTAATTTATTGGGACACTTGGGGAAACTCATTAAAGATTATACTCTCCAGCCATTTTTCACTCTCCATACAATCAATAATCAATACTTGGAATTCAAAATTCAAAGGAGAATTTGACAGCAGAATATAAAAGAGATTTTTCTCTTCTCAGACACAGGAACTAATAGAGAAGAATTACAGAAACATACAGAAGAATATCTGCTTCTTCTCTGTACAGAAAACAACCTGTTTTACCCATGTTCTAACTTATGACTGAAGAAGAAAAACAAATAAATATCAAGAGTATTCTTCAACTTCAAATCCATGAATATTCAAGGACAACAAAATCTGAATCAGTCAGAAGATTCCTGGACCATTTCAAGACAAGACTGAAGACCTACACCTTGAGCAAGGCTTCAGGCTATCTGAACCATTCATCATTTCTGAAGGAGCTTTGACAACAACAATCCACTATTCTTCTTTGTTGATTAGAGAAAGAGAAGACACCATCAACTCTCTCTTAACCTCCTGTACAAAGGGTTTATTAACTCCCTTCAAAAGTTTATTCTTGGTTTTTATACACCTGATCAAAAGCCTAAAGGGTTGTGAGATCTCCCTAGAAATAGATCTTGTGGTGGCAGTCACTTGATCAAAAAACTGATTGTGGATTCCTATAAGGGTGGTATAAGAGTGCATGTACCCAGGTTCGGGGACCACTATAAAATTCTTGTGTTGTCTGGTTGCTTATTTCCTTTTATTTTTGCTGTGCTGTGGTAGATTAGCTTAGATTGCATTCCTTTTTCTATTACTACTATTGGTATCACCTACTTTACTTTGATAATATTTAAAACAACCAAAAAGTTTTAATTACTCTATTCACCCCCCCCCCCCCTCCCTCTAGAGTAAATCAGATCTATCCCCTATCTTTCAGGTCAGCTCGGAGACCTTTCTTGGAGGGAAAAGGGGAGAGCCAATCGGTCCGTGAAGCGGGTCAGTATAGAAAATAAAAGACTGTTTCTTTCTCACCGCCTTCGATCTCTGAAGTCACGGGGATCACGATTTTGTAATCGTTAAGAACTTATTATTGATTCAATTTTAATAAAGTAAGTTTCTATTATTTTTATTACTGCTGTGATCTGTTGTGATTGTTAGTTGGTATTCTTCTAAGGGATGTACAAGAGAATTTGCACAGGAAACGAGTTTATTAATATACCGTCGTACGTTAGCTACCAAATGCCCAACAGTAGCTTCTAGAACTCGATTTTCTGGGTCGAAATACTTTAAATTACAATAAACACATAAAACCTTATTCCCCCCACTAAGTTTGGCCCTGAGATCCAACATATAGAACCACTTGGTTCCAATGATATTATGTTCTTTTGGTCTGGCAACCAACTTCCAGACTTTACACCTCTTAAACTAGTACAGTTCTTCTTGCAAAGCTATAATCCAAAAATGATCCATGTTTGCCTCTTCAAACTATTTAGTCTTTACATGTGACAAGAAACTAGAGTACAATGTTGTGTTGAGATATCTGCTCCCTGTCACTGCACCTTGACTTGCATCACCAATAATTTGGTGGTATGGATGATCCTTCAAATGTCTGACTGCTAGAGGCAATCTTCCTTCAATATTCTATGCTTCAAAGTCTCCATCTTGTTGAACATCATCCACTTCATGTATACCTTGTGCTTCCTCTGGAATACACACAATTTCTTCTTTGTCTTGAACTATAGGTTCAACTTCCTAATATTCAACTTATCCATCATCACTTTTGCGCCTGTAGGACTAGAAGAGGAGCTTGATAGCTCATTATTAATTATATTTGACTCATCAAACACTACATTAACTGACTCCTCTAGAACTTGACTTGTCAAGTTATAGATCTTATAGGCCTTACTATGATTGTTGTATCCAACAAAGATCGGTTCATAGGACTTGGCAGCAAACTTATTTATATAGGATTTACTATTGTTAAGCACATGACATTTGCTCCCAAAAATTCTGAGATATGCAAGGTTTGGTTTTTTTTCCTTTCTGTAAAACCTTCATCTGTCACATGAAATATAATAGAGGGTCTGGTCGGGGCCTCACTGAAAGAATTTGTTTCAAGATAACCTAAACACCTAGAGGGGGGGGGGGGTGAATAGGTTCAATTCCTTTTTACTCTAAGGTAGAATATTAATTCAGTTAATTAAATAAAATCAAACAGTTTTATAGCTACCACATCACAGAAATCACAATATCACACACAATCACAGATGGCACACAGATTTATAGTGGTTCCCCAAATGATGGGTAGATCCACTTTCCCCCTTCGCTTATCTAGTAGTGTGCTAGATTCGGCCTAACTTCTTCCTTCCTTCTCAGATCCACAGATCTTATAGCTCAGAACCCAGACAAGGTTCCTACAACTCAGTGTGAGTCCACACTCCTACAACTCAGGCAATTACGCCCTACCTCAGCCTTCACCTAGGCCTACAACTCAGAGAATTAAATCTCCTAACTCAGGCACACAGCCCTACCTCAGCCTTCCCATGGCCTACAACTCAGATATGTAAATCTCCTACCTCAAGCACTCAGCCCTACCTCAGCCTTTATAAATTAGGCTTATAAATCAGATCTATAATGATCTTACAGAAAAATGATATAAGATAAGTTTTATCTTTCACCCAAGTTGAGAGAGAATGGGTAGAAAGGTTTTTTGATCAGTTCTTGAAGAATCTGATTACACAGAAATCAACTTGTCTTTGGCTTTCTTCAAAGCATCTTGAATCTGAACACAGTAAGGTTGAATTTCTTGAAGTTGATCTTCAATCAGCTTCCTTCTTAAAATCCAGAAATTAATATGAATTCTTCTTAGTAGATTAGTTCAGGATCTGCTCTTAAGAGACTAGTTGATGATAGTATCTTTCATCACTTGAATTGTGGGAGCTCTCTCTCTCTAATAATTCTTCTGTAGATATTTTGAAATTCTTCACTTAGATCCACGTGAAATCTCTGACTAGATTTTCTTGTGTATGTTGGCTCTTCTGTTGTAATTGTGTTTTCTGTACTTCGTCGTCTTTTTCAGTTGATAGAATCTATCTTTATATAGACTTCATCCAAGGTTACCGGCTTATCTGGTTGCTAACCAACTTCTGACAGATCTGACAGTTGCAGTAGACTTGTTGGTTATGACAGCTGTCAAATCTCCAGTCACTTCTTGAAACTTTATCTCTGTCAACAAAGTGTCGAGTCTGAACTTCACATGTGTCGACACAAGTAGACTAAGTGTCGACACAATCCTTGGTGGTGTCGACACAGCTCTCATGGTGTCGACACTACTCCTCGACATAGATTCTGTAAAAATGTGTCGACACAAGTTCTGTGTGTCGACACAGTCACTTCTTGTCTTGGCACAATTAACTTTGAATAAATTCTGGTGTGTGTATCGACACAAGTCCTGTGTGTCGACACAGTTGATGTCGACTGAACTTTTTGTGTGTCAACACAAGTCCTGTGTGTCGACACAATTTCTTCTGGTGTCGACACAGCTTTTCCAAGTGTCGACACAATTGACTCCAGGTGTCGACACAGCTTTTCTCAAGTGTCGACACAAGTCTTCACAAGTGTCGACATAGCTTCTTCTAGTGTCGACTCATGGACTTAGAAACTTTTCCTGCATATTCTTAACCTGCACATATAAACTCAAAACAACATCAAATACGCCTTGATGAATATCATTGAGCTAAGTGAGGCTTCTCCAAATCTGGTACACATTTTCCAATGTACCCAACAATCTCCCCTTATTTGGAGAAGTCATAACCCTTAGTCAATGATATACACCATTTATAATAAACACACATTATGATGTATATAAACATTACATGACAGGGTAACATATAAACAAAACATGTATAATATGTCATTACAGAATGATGCAAGAACAGTGAGCATGAATCATTATTTTGTTTACACTATCAAAAGTTTGTCAACAATTAGTTTACATATATTTTTCAACAACTAAAGATTATATTGTTGTAAAATCTAGTTAATCTATTCTAAGGCAGATCAGGCTCCTTGATGACTATGCCTTTTCCTGGTTTGATCTGAGCCTGCACAGTAGGTTCAGCATCATCAACATGTTTCTTTCCTTTCAGATCTTTCCTTTTTTGTTCTTCAGCCCTTATCTTTTGCCTTTCAAAATAATTAAAATGGGAAGTACTTGCTAGGCTCCAGAGCATTAGCAGGTAACTTCCCAGCTTTTGCTTTCCTTCTATATTGAAGAATGGCTTCCTGCCTGGCTTCATACTTGTTCCATTCTTGCTCAATGTACCATTTACCCCTTTTATGGGTCTTGTCCTTCACAGCTTTCCAGGCAGTCAATATAATATTCCTGGAAGTAGGACTCCATTGCTCAAAATCAGGCTTCAACTCTGCCTGTTCCCTAAACCTTTTCTTTGAGAGTTGAGCTTCTTGCTCTTTATGCAAAGCTGCCTCTGACATTTTTACTTTCTCAATGATAACATTTTTAGTAGCCTCTGGAGGGCTGTATATCTGATGAATCAGGTGTTGAATTTCCTCAAAGTTAGAAGGGGGATATATGATTTGAGCCACTTCCTGCTGACCCCCTTCATTTCCTGCAACTTGAATTCCTGACTCAGCTGTATTGTCATCATCACATAGGGGTGGATATCCCAGAGTTGCTCTAACAGTATTTGTTATCCATTTGACATGCTCTGAGCTAGCATTGACTATCAACCTCTCCCCCTTTATGACTTCTCTTTCAATATGATCCCTAAGATCATTATTTTGGAACCTTATTTAATTAACCAGATAATTAGTTCCCTCTGTATAATAAGCTTTAAAATTTTGTAGCTGAGCAGAGATGAGTTTCTGAGAGGCTTGAATGGCTGATTGGAAAGTGGCTAAATCTTCTTGATATTTCTTATCAAATTCTGACTTTTCTTTAGCCCTTTCCTCAGATAATGCAGTTACTTTATTCTTTAATTCAGTAATAATCACATTATGTGATGCAGTAAGATTATCATTCATCCTTAGTTGATTTTCTAGGACATAGCCTTGCTTGACCACTATATCATCAATTTGTGTCCTTGTCTCTTGTTGCTGTTTTTCTAGAAAAAACTACAGCATTACCTCCTTTATGGAAGCAATCTATCATCTCCTTTTTATTCTGGTTTACCCCAAATCTAATTGATTTTATATCTTGAGACAAGGAGAATGGCAAATATTTATGAGTTTCATCCATATATTTCTCTATGGCTATTCTTTGTTCATCTAATTTTACTTGCAAAGATACCAGTAAGGAGCTATAATCATGTGCAGGAACTGGTTGTAGAGCAGTTTGCAATGCCCTTTTATAGCTTTGGCTTTTTCTTCTGAAAACCATCAACTTTCTCTTCTTTGCTTGAGATTCTACTTCATCTTCAGAAGCTGAGGTACTTGCTATATCAACTCTTTCCTGAGGACTAGGAGGCAGTTCCTTTTCAGTCATAGTTTGCTCCCCCTGAGACCTGGCTTGCGCCCCCCCAGTCCTGGTTTGCTCCCCCTCAGACCTGGTTTGCTCTATATCAGGGAACAACTCTTCAAGAGTAAACTCTTATTGAGTTTGGACTGGATGCACCACTAACTCTAGAGCATCAGCAGCTGTAGATGTATCCTCCATTATAATATCCTGTGCTTGATTGTTGAGTTGAGTGGTCTGGTCAACATCAATCAAGGGCACAGTTAGTGTTTCATACTCATTATTGAAAATTGTTTGATTAACTTCTTGGATTACCTCAAGAATAGTTTGATTAGCCATTTCACCTTCTAAGTGTGTTGGCTCTTTCTCAAGATGAGGCTCCCCCTGCATCTGATCATCATGTCTAATGTCTTGAGAATGTGATTTCTCAGTATTCTCTAGCCTCTCTTCATCAGCCATGTCTTTTATCAGCACTCTATCCCATCTAGAGATTATCCTTAGATCCATTCTCCTCATGTGATTGATCTTGGAACCAGCAGCCTGTTGCATCACTTCTGGAATTGCTCCAGCCAAGTATAAACTTAATATCATTCCCAGATTCGGTTTCTTGATGCTTTCTCTAATATTCTCATATATGACTGCAGACCAATTGGTGTTGATTTTGTAGATGATCCTGGTCATGAGGCAGAACATATAGGCTGAGACCCTATCATGTCCACCTGGTTTGCATAAGATTACTTTGCCAACTACTTAAGAAAGGAATTTTCCTTGTACATTCATTCTTTTTCTATTCATGGATGATCCAATTTTCATGGTGGGATCTAATCCACACCACTGGAGTGCTTCCCTGGTCTTGGAAGAGGTAACTTCTTTGTCTTCTTGATTTTTGGGCAGATGAAGAGTTTTTTGTATGCTCTTCATGGTGAGTTTGATTTTATTACCCTCGACTGAAGACCTAATCTTTAGTCCAGGTTAATCATGAGTTGCAGCTCCATAGAACTCAAGGATTTCCTTCTTCCATATCTTTATAGGTTCTGATGCCAAATACTCCAAGCCATTTTCTGCAATTAGAGCTATCACAGCTTTAATCGCTGGTTCAACATCGTGAAAGGCATTCCGTATGATTTCATATCCCTCGTTCACGTTTTCGTCAAGTTTCGGCTCCATTGGGATGGTGAGAAATCTTGAATGGAGAAGAGAGAGTTTGTCGACACAAGAATCTAGTCTCAAAAAAAAATCTGGAGAGCGTGTCGACAGGGTTTGTGCTTGACCTATATATTTGTGTCTAAACATAGAAGGTCAAAAGGCGCGTCAAAATTTACTTAGTGTGTCGACACTATTGAGATGGTGTCGACACAGACTTCTAATGTCTCGACAGAAGTGTTGACTTCTATGTGTCGACACCAATTGATGATGTGTGTAGACATACTTATTAGTTCAACAGAAATTCCGTGTCGACTCTAATTCTAAGTGTCGACATAACTTCTGGATGTGTCGACACAACTCCTCTGAAGTGTCGACACCAATTTTTTAGATGTGTCGACATAACTTCTCTGTGTCGACATAGACCTCTTTTTGTGTTGACACAAAATTACTTAGACAAATTTGTCAATCTATTCTATGTTCAGCATACCTAATTCAATTTTAAAATTATTGAATTTAGTTTCATCCAATGGCTTAGTGAACATATCAGCAATTTGAAAACTTGTATTGACAAATTCTAAACATATATCCTCTTTTTCTACATGATCCCTAAGAAAATGATATCTTATTTCTATATGTTTTGTTCTACTATGAGAAACAGGATTATTAGCAATAGAAATATCACTTGTAGAATCATTGAATAATGGGGTTCTACTTACCTGGATACCAAAATCTTTAAGCTGATGTTGTATCCATAACAGCTGTGCACAGCAGCTCCCTGCAGCTATATACTCAGACTCAGCTGTGGAGATTGCCACACTAGTCTGCTTCTTACAGCTCCATGACACCAATCTCCCTCCTAGTAATTGACAGGTGTCAGTTGTGCTTTTTCTATCTTCTTTGCATCCTGCAAAATCTGCATCTGAATATAGAGTGAGTAGAAAATCTCTATTCTTAGGGTACCAAAGGCCTAGATTAGGTGTGCCTTAAGATATCTCAAAATCCTCTTAACAGCAGTATAATGAGATTCTTTTGGGTATGATTGGTACCTAGCACAGACATATGTAGCATAAATGATGTCAGGTCTACTAGCAGTCAGATAAAGGATGGAGCCAACTATCCCTCTATACAAAGACTCATTTACAGGTTTTGCTACATCATCTTTGCTTATAAACATACATGTCCCCATTTGAGTTCTCATGGTAGTGGATGACTCCATACCATACTTCTTAATTAACTCCTGGGTGAACTTAGACTAGGATATGGACATGCCATCATCAGTCTGTCTTAATTGGAGTCCCAAGAAGAACTTAAGTTCTCCCATGCTGCTCATCTCAAACTTCTCTTGCATAAGTTTAGCAAACTTCCTACAAAGGTTGTTTTCAGTAGAATCAAATATTATGTCATCAACATATATCTGGACTAGGATTATCTTCCCTTTGGATTCCCTAAGGAATAGAGTTTTATCTATTTTCCCCCTTGAGAATTTATTCTCAATGATGAAAGTAGACAAGGTTTCATACCAAGCCCTTGGGGCTTGTTTCAAACCATATAGGGCTTTCCTAAGCCTATACACATAATTAGGATAGAGTGGATCAATAAAACCTGATGGCTGTTCTACATAGACTTCTTCCTTTAAGTCTCCATTCAGGAATGCTGACTTAACATACATTTGGAACACTTTGAAACCCTGATAAGCTGCATAAGCTAGGAATAGCCTTATTGCTTCCAACCTTGCCACAGGGGCAAATGTTTGATCAAAGTCTATGCCCTCTTCCTGCCTGTATCCTTTGGCAACAAGCCTTGCCTTGTTCTTAATTATGATCCCACTCTCATCTAGCTTGTTCCTGTAGATCCACTTTGTCCCTATGACATTGTGGTCTTTTGGCTTATGAACTAACTTCCAGACCTTGCATCTCCTGAATTGATTCAACTCCTCCTACATAGCATCAATCCAGTGTGGGTCTTGTATAGCTTCTTCAAATCTTTTAGGTTCCTGTTGAGACAAGAAGCTTGAGCATAGTACAGTGTTCAAGCTCCTGCTTCTAGTTTGAACCCCTTGTCTAGGATCACCAATAATCTGGTGTATAGGATGATCCTTTAATTGTCTAACTGCTAGAGGAAGTCTGTCTATAGTTTGACTTTCCCCTTTTTCTTCATTCTGCTGTACTTCATGGTGTTCATAAGCATCTTGTGAGTCTTGTACTCCCCTTGGATAGCAACCATCATTTTCCTCTTCCTGCCTTGCAGTTTGATCTTCTTTGATAGTCAGCATGTCCATCTTCTCTTTTATACCTGTAGAGCTACAAGAACTACTAGGCAACTCACTGTTAATAAGTCTTGATTCATCAAATATAACATGAACAGACTCTTCTACAACTTGTGTAGTCAAGTTATAGACTCTATATGCCTTACTATTGTTGCTGTACCCAACAAATATCCCATCTTGGGATTTGGCAGCAAACTTTGTCAGGTAAGACTTATCATTGTTAAGCACATAGCACTTGCAACCAAAGATCCTAAATTGTAATTTAGATGAGCTAGCCTCTTGTGTCATTTGACACAATGAGAGGCTTTCTCATCAGCTACCAGACAAATAGGAGAATCTTTATTCTCACTCACAAAGTTTAGGCAATACACATTTCCTTTCTTATAACCAGTCAATATGATCTTCTGATCACTTGACCTTTTAATATGACAACAATTCTTAATGAATGAAATGTCATATCCAAGATCACTCAGTTGACTTATGCTTATCAAGTTATGTTTCAAACCCTTCACATAATCCACTTGAGTGATAGTAATTGAGCTGTTAGAAATATTACCGAACCCTTTGATGACTCCTTTTTCAGAACCACCAAAGATTACTTTAGGTCCATTCAATATGGGTGAGTAGTCCTTCAGCAATCCTCTTATTCCAGTCATATGTCTAGAACATCCACTGTCCAAGTACCATAAAGGGGCATGGCCACTTGGACTTATCTGCAACAAATAATTACTTAACCTTAGAACCCCAATTGTTATTGGGTCCTTGGTTCAGGTTAGATTGAAATTTAGCATAATTTGTAGCAGGCCTTCTTCCAGGTAAGCTGGTATTCATCCTGACACTACTGTTGTGCCAACAGTCAATGGCAAAGTGTCCCACCTTGCCACAACACCAGCACTCATATCTATTATACCTCTTTTTAGGTACAGTTTTAACAGCTTTGCTGTCAGCTGTTCTTAATACTGTAAGTACAGTGTTTCTTTGCTTGAGTGTTGGAGACCACTTATCATTCAGAATATCAGGCTTAACATGACCATGTATGATATCATGATCATATCTAATGGTAGGCTATTGTACTTTTCTGAGAGCATTGGGGGGATTGAAGACAAGTGGCTTAACTGGGGCTTTCCTTTTTTCTTTTGTAATTAGCTGCCCTAGTATTTCCCTTGAAACCCAATCTTGCCTTACCCTTTTGAGACACAAAGTCATCAATTAAGGGTAGGATAGATTTTGGCTTAGAGAAACTAGCCACTAGATCCTTTTCCTTCTGAAGTCTGACTTCCAGACTTTTGATTTGATCACTCTTGAATGTGATTGTTCCCATCTGAATAACAGTTATGTTTTTCAGCTTGGTAATCTCATTCATCTTCTGATCCAGTAGCTTTATTGAATCAGATGCAGCCAACTTAAGAGCTGCAATTTCCTTAGCCTGAATTTTAATCAGGTTTTTGCATCTCTTAAATACCTGCAGCAAATCACCAAATTCATCTATAAGGTGTTGAATATCTCCTTCAGATTCAGATCCATCCACATCTCTTGATGCAGATTCTTCTAATTCTGAGCCAGTGTAATAATCAGAGTCTTCAGATAAGCTTTTTACCTGACTGGGACCAGGCTGATCCTGGCAGTTATCTTCATCAGTCAAGGCCATCAGCCCTTTGCACTGATGATCTTCAGTTCCATTTATTGAGTCCAGCAATTGCAAGAACTCAGTCTCTTCTTCTATTGTAAACAGACCAATATAAGCTTCAGCATCAGATTCAGAATCTGAAGATGATGGATCTGTCCAGCTTTTCTCTTTCTTTGCTACAAAGGATTTCTCCTTCTTGTTCTTATACTGAGACTTCTTCTTATCTGCAGATTCCTTTTTTTGTTTGGACAATCAGCTACTACATGTCCAGGTCTGTTGCAGCAATAGCACACAATCTTTGTAGTTGTTGATTTGCTAGGTTTTGACCTACTCTTGTCCTTTCTAGATGACTTTCTATTCTGATAATATTCATCCTTGGACTGAGAGGAGGATGGCTTAGTTCTCCACTGCTTCTTCTTCAAAAATCTCTGAAACTGCCTTATGATGACAGCAAAGTCCTCATCAGAATGATTGCTGTCTGAGGAGTGACTATCAGAACTTTCAGAGATCACTTTTGCAGCTTTCTTAGGAGGAGATGGAGACATCCTACTGTCCTTTCTTGTGGCTTCTGCCTTGAAGGCCACTGACTTTTCTCTATGGTCAACTTTAGTACTTTTCTCTTCCTTCTTTCTGGCCATGAGTTGCATTTCATAAGAAAGCAATTTGCCAAATAGTGTTGGAGGAGAGATTTCTGCCAGTCTGGCCACTTCTCTGATGGCACAGATCTTGCTGTCCCAATCCTTAGTCAGAGATCTAAGAAATTTATCATTCAACTCATATGTACTAAAGACCCTTCCATATGACATTAGTTCATTCACAATTCTGAAGAACTTCTTGTAACATTCAGTGATGCTGTCTGATTTGCTTTGTCTGAAGCTTTTATATTCCTGATTAAGCATTGACTTTCTATCTTGCCTAACTTCTTCTGATCCCTCCATGTAGACTATCAATGTGTCCCACATCTCCTTGGAGGTTTTACAGTGAATCAGATTTTGGAATGTTGAGTCATCTATGACACTCAGTACAATATTCTGAGCTCTCTTGTCCATAGTAGCCAAGATAATCTCATCCTTAGTCATTTCTGAAAAGTCTTTTGGTGTCCTCTGATTAGCATCAAGAACTGAGACTTTCATTGGAATATAAGGCCCTTCCTTAACAGTTATATATATTCTTGGATCAGATGCTTCCATAAACAATCTGATCCTTTCTTTCCATATTCCAAAGATTTATTTCCTACATATGGGCAACTTCATGGAACCAAGTTCCTTATGATTTTCTCATGAACCCATCTTTTTTAATTTATTCTGCCTCACAGATCTTACTCAGACTGTTAAGTTTATCTTTGAGTAACCTCCCTCTGATATCACTTGAAAGAATTGGTTTCAAGATTACCTAAACACCTAGAGGGGGGGGGGGGTCAATAGGTTCAATTCCTTTTTACTCTAAGGCAGAATATTAATTCAGTTAATCAAATAGAATCAAACAGTTCTACAGCTACCACATCACAGAAATCATAATATCACACACAATTACAGATGGCACACAGATTTATAGTGGTTCCCCAAATGATGGGTACATCCACTTTCCCCCTTCTCCTATCTAGCAGTGTGCTAGATTCAGCCTAACTTCTTCCGTCCTTCTCAGATCCACAAATCTTACAGCTCAGAACCCAGTCAAGGTTCCTACAACTCAGTGTGAGCCCACACTCCTACAACTCAGGCAATTAAGCCCTATCTCAGCCTTCACCCAGGCCTACAACTCAGAGAATTAAATCTCCTACCTCAGGCACACAGCCCTACCTCAGCCTTCCCAAGCCCTACAACTCAAAGATGTAAATCTCCTACCTCAGGCACTCAGCCCTACCTTAGCCTTCATAAATTAGTCTTACAACTCAGATCAATAATGATCTTACAGAAAAAATGATATAAAATAAGTTTTATCTTTCACCCAAGTTGAGAGAGAATGGGTAGAAAGTTTTCTTGATCAGTTCTTGAAGAATCTGATTACACAGAAATCAACCTGTCTTTGGCTTTCTTCAAAGCATCTTGAATCTGAACACAGTAAGGTTGAATTTCTTGAAGTTGATCTTCAATCAGATTCCTTCTTAAAATCCAGAAATTAATCTGAATTCTTCTTAGCAGATTAGTTCAGGATCTGCTCTTAAGAGACTAGTTGATGATAGTCTCTTTCTTCACTTGAATTGTTGGAGCTCTCTCTACAAATTCTTCTGAAGATATTTTGAAATTCTTCACTTAGATCCACTTGAAATCTCTCACTAGATTTTCTTGTGTATGTTGGATCTTTTGTTGTAATTGTGTTTTGTGTATTCGTCGTCTTTTTTAGTTGATTGAATCTGTCTTTATATATACTTCATCCAAGGTTACCGTCTGATCCAGTTGCTAACCAACTTCTGACAGATCTGATAGTTGCAGTAGACTTGTTGGTTATGGCAGCTGTCAAGTCTCCAGTCACTTCTTGAAACTTTAACTCTGTCAGCAAAGTGTCGAGTCTGAACTTCACATGTGTCGACACAAGTAGACTAAGTGTCGACACAATCCTTGGTGGTGTCGACACATCTCTCATGGTGTCGACATTGCTCCTCGACATAGCTTCTGTAAGAATGTGTCGACACAAGTCCTGTGTGTCGACACAGTCACTTCTTGTCTTGGCACAATTAACTTTGAAGAAATTCTGGTGTGTGTGTGTGTGTCGACACAAGTCCTGTGTGTCGACACAGTTGATGTTGACTGAACTTTCTGTGTGTCGACACAAGTCCTATGTGTCGACACAATTTCTTCTGGTGTCGATATAGCTTTTCCAAGTGTCGACACAATTGACTCCAGGTGTCGACAAAGCTTTTCTCAAGTGTCGACACAAGTCTTCACAAGTGTCGACACAGCTTCTTCTGGTGTCGACTCGTGGACTTAGAAACTTTTCCTGCATATTCTTGTTGAAATTTGTGAAGTGGAAGTGGGTGACGGGACATGCCGGGCGGCCTGTGGCGGACAGCTTTGGCGGACTGGGCGGACTGGGCGGACTGCGTTGTGCGGCCTGGTGGAAAGTGTAGTGGGAAGCCGGCTGTTCTTCTGAGCGGTTTGTTGCATGGAGTCCGCGGACTATGCGGCCTGGTTTCTGCGGATAGGGTGTTTGCTGATTGGCTTTGCCAAGGAGCGGCCTGAGCGGATAAAGGCTTGCGGACTGGTGCTTTGCTCAGTGGCCGCGGGTGCAAGCTTGCGCTGTTTGGCGGGTTGGTTCGAGTTCGCGGGAAGCCTTGCGGACTGGAGTGTCCACGGTATGGGCTGTTGCGGACTGGGCTTAGAGCTTGGCTGAGGCCTTGTCAAGATCTGGTGACACAGCAGGCGATTTGCTTTGGAGACCGGTTAGCGGACTGATGTTTGGAGTCCGGGAGGAAGCTGCTGCGTTGGACAAGTGCGAGGAGCTTGCGGACCGGTGACGGTCTGTGCTAGGGTATTTGGCGGACGGGAGTTTGTGTCCGCCATGCTCGCACTGGCCCTTGATGGTTTTGGACTTGGTCACACTTTGTGTCAAGTTCATGGTGTCCGCTGTATCCGCGAAGTCCGCAGTGACCGGGCGGACTGTTGCTGTCTGCCTTTGGTCGTGGACTAGTGGCGGATTGAGGTGTGAGTCTTGCGGACTGCCTCGGGTTGTTGCGGACTGCCATTGAAGGGGGTTGCTGTCCTGCAGTGGTTGGAGCTTTGCGGGCTGATGCCTGTCCGCTTAGCTTGGGCGGACTGGAGAGGGTTCGTCAATGGATGCCTAGCTCCTGGCGGTTTCCTTGGTTTCCGGTTAAGTCCATGCGGACTCGGCGGACGGAGGTTTGCTATCGCGCGGACTGAAGGTGGTGTCGCTATCTCTTGGGCGGTGACCACACTCCTCACCTTGCCTATAAATAGGACCCCCCTGGCACATCTACAGTAACCTAAGTAACTTGAGTGAACAGTAAGTTGGGGTGTGCAAGGAGCTGCGGTCTGTGTTTGTCAGTCCGCGCGGATTGTTTCAGGCTGACGGCTTGCTGTGTGCAGGTCGCGCGGATAGCTTCAAGGAGCCAGGAGTTTGGCTGTGACTTCAGTCAAGTGCTTGGAAGTGTGCGGTCTCTGTGGACTCAGCAGGAGGTCGCTCTGCGGCTTGTCAGTTCTGTTTCAACTTTGCCAGCTTCAATAACCTGTCCGTCGGCTTCAGGCGGGTAGGGGTGTTCCTCAGTTCAGCAGGAGGCGAATAACGGTGTGTCCGCGCGGCCTCGCGGCTTCGGCGGACTCCGTGGTATTCGGCGGATTGCAGCTTAGTTCGGACGGCTTCGGCGACCTCGGCGACCTCGCGGTCTCGGCGGACTCCGGTTCTGTCCGCCAGGCTTGTTTTTTGGTGCTTTCTGTTTACAGCTGTAATACTAGCGAAATCATGTCTCGCTATGTATGCCTCGGATTGTAAAAAAGTAAATGTATAAAAGACCTGCTTGTGCTTCCATTGTTTGTTGGGTGTAACCTCTGGTCCTCGGTTTTTCCGCTTGTTCAACGTGTGAACTGGGTAGTTCCGAAGATATTAATTTGGCGTTTGGGCTATCTTGCTAACCACGTTGATAAAATTTAACATGGTATCAGAGGGAGGTTTCTGAGGTTACTGAGGTTCAGTTGCGTGAGCGGAAGTCAGCCAGTGTTGTTACTCAGGGATTGAGTGGTGATCAACCTGTGTTGTTGCTCGGAGCTGCTGAAGGGTTGCCAACAGGTGTTGCAATGGAAGGGAGTTTTGCAAGAGGTCTTGGCATTGAACTCTTAACGCCGACTAACTTCAAGAAGTGGAAGTCGTGCATGAAGAGTTATCTTCTTGGCGAGGAGCTGTGGGAAGTCGTCGGTGGTGACGACAGACAGGAAGTTACTGCTGCTTTCGGTACTGCTGAGCAGGTGAGGCTCTGGAGAAGAACAAATGCTAAGGCGGAGTTCATTCTGAAGAGAGCTGTGTCTCCGGAACAGTTTGATCACATCGTTGGGTGTGAGTCGGCTGCTGATATTTGGACAACCATTGATGAGTTGTTCAATAGGAAGAATGTGGCGCGGCTTCAGTTCCTGGAGAATGAGTTGGCCAGGGCAACTCAGGGAGACCTTTCCATCTCCAAGTACTTCTTAAAGATGAAGAGCTTGTGTGCTGAGCTGTCGGCACTGGATCCTGATGAGCCTATCTCTGAGGCAAAGATGAAAAGGCACATTATCCGCGGCTTGCGGAAGGAGTATGTGGCCTTTGTCACATATGTTCAAGGGTGGGCTACTCAGCCGTCTCTGCTGGAGCTGGAGAATCTGCTTGCCTCGCAGGAGAGCTTAGCAAGGCAGATGGCTGGAGTGAACCTGAATCAGGAAGGCAGCGAGGCTCTCTTCTCAGGCAAGAAGAAAGGATGGGAAGGGAAGAAGAAGAAGGTGCAGGCCGCTGGTGAGAAGGAGACTTCAACTTCATATCCGCCGGAGAGGAGCAATGCTCCTAAGGACTGGAAGAAGAATCTGAAGTGCTACCGGTGTCATCAGCGAGGGCACTTCAAGCGGGACTGCAAGGTCAAACTACAGCCTGGGCATGCTGCGGGAAAGGAGGAAGCTTGCTCGAGAAGTGAAGAAGCAGGATGGGGCGGAGCTTTCATGACAGGCACTTGTGTCCGGGCCTTGTCTGCTGAGGACTTCAACAGCGAGTGGATCGTGGACTCCGGGTGTGGTCATCACCTCACCGGAGACAAATCAAAGTTCACCTCCATGCAGGCTTACTCAGGTAATGAAGCTATTATCACTGCTGATAATATTGTTTATGCAGTAGAGAAAGAGGGGGTCGTGTCTTTGGGTAGTGATCAGGGGCCACTCACGTTAAGGAGTGTGTATCACGTGTCGGGCATGAAGAAGAACCTCTTCTCGGTGACCAATGTGGTGGACGCTGGGTATCACGTTCTGTTTGGGCCAACAGACGTGAGGTTCCTTCGCAACGTATCAGCAGTGAAGGCTGATGTTGCTCATGTTGGGAGGAGGGTGAAGAACTTGTTTGTTCTTTCCACCAATGCTTATGTTGATAGGATGAGGGCCAATGATAGTGCTGCTATCTGGCATGAGAGGCTGGGGTATGTTGGCATGGACAAGCTGAAGGCGATGGCATGTAGAAGTTTGGTGAGGGGGTTGCCGAAGTTGTCTTCCTTTGGTGATTGGCATGTTTGTGCGGGCTGTCAATACGGTAAGGCACATCGCCGTCTGTTTGATAAATCTCAAACAAGGAGCAAGAAGCCATTGGAGTGCATTCATGGCGACCTGATGGGACCGACGGTTACTGCCAGCCTTGGTGGAAGTAGATACATGCTTGTCTTGGTTGATGACTACTCAAGGTATACTTGGGTGTACTTCTTAAAGGAGAAGTCGGAAGCCTTCCGTTTGTTCGTGGAGTTCAAGGAGTTGGTAGAAGGCCGACTTGGCTTGCGGATTAAGAAGCTTAGAACTGATAACGGGGGTGAATTTGTTTCCTCCGAGTTTTCTAACTTCTGCAGGAAGCACGGGATCCAACGAGAGCTTACTTGTGCTCACACTCCACAACAAAATGGGGTAGCGGAGCGGAAGATCCGTCATTTGACGGAGACCTGCAAATGCTAGCTTCATGCGAAAGATATCCCAAGGTCCTTTTGGGCGGAGGGAATGTCTTGTGCTGCTTATGTTATCAACCGGATGCCACTCAGCCCTATCAACATGAAGACTCCTATTGAGCTGTTGCTGAAGCAGAAGCCGAGTGTTGGACACCTTCGGGTGTTCGGTTCAACTTGCTACGTGCATGTCCCGGATGCTTCACGGACAAAGATGGATGCGAAGGCAAGGAAACTTGTCTTTGTTGGCTATGATGAGCGGAAGAAGGGATGGAAATGCATGGACCCTGTGACGAAGAAGTTTGTGGTGTCAAGAGACGTTGTCTTTGACGAGCTGACGTCATATGGAGGTGGCTCGGTGGAGCTTACCGGAAGTAGCAAGGTTGAGGAAGCACCGGTGGAGGCTGCTGAAGGCTTGGAAGAGGAGCTTGCTGTTTCACCAGCAGCTCCTGTTGCTTCAAACTCCGAGGCTGAGCCTTCTGGCTCAGGAAGCAGGGGGAGCACTGCTCAATGCTTGCCCCAGGTAGGAGTGGAGCCTGAAGAAGCAACGGAAGCCGTGAGCAAGGAGCCGTGTCTTCGGAGATCGAAGAGGGTGGTTAAGCCACCAGCTCGGTACTGTGATGGGAATGCAGTGAGCTTTGTCTCCTGCTTCTTTGCAGGTCCTCTGGATGAGCGAGAGCCTGCAAACTTCAACGAGGCCACTGGAGTGAAGGAGTGGGAAGGTGCCATGAAGGAAGAGATTGATGCTATGAAGAAGAATGAAACTTGGGACCTTGTGCCCAAGGTTGATGGCATTACTCCGGTTACTTGCAAGTGGGTGTACAAGTTGAAGAAGAAGGCTGATGGGAGCATTGATCGGTTCAAGGCTCGCCTGGTCGCTAGAGGATTCTCACAACAGTATGGAGAAGACTATGAGGAGACATTTAGTCCAGTGCGAAGATGACTTTAGTAAGGGTGGTGATCGCCTTGGCTGCTAGTAAGGGATGGAGGTTGTGGCAACTCGATGTGAAGAATGTCTTTCTTTACGGAGAGATTGACAAGGACATCTTCATGGATCAGCCGCCTGGTTTTGTCTCTGAAAAGCATCCGGACTATGTCTGTAAACTCAGGAAGGCTCTCTATGGGTTGAAGCAAGCTCCTAGAGCGTGGTATGGGAAGATTGCAGAGTATTTGCAATTCTGTGGATACCTTGCTTCCAACTCGGATTCAAGCTTGTTCGTCAATAAGAAGGGAGAGCTTCGTGTCTTGATCCTGCTGTATGTGGATGACATGATCGTCACAGGGAATTCGGAGGAGGAAGTAGCAAGGCTCAGGGCAGAGCTTGCTATACGCTTCGAGATGAAAGACCTGGGAGAGTTGCATCACTTTCTCGATCTGGAAGTGGAGAGGAAGGAGTGCGGGGTTCTCATTAGCCAGAAAGGATATGTTGATCGTATTGTGAAGCGGTTCGGCATGGGCGAAGGGAAGAAGTGCTCTACTCTACTGGAATCAGGGCTTAAGCTTCGACGAGATGAGGGAAGGGTTCTTCATGATCCCTTGGTGTTCAGGGCTCTTGTTGGAAGCTTGATTTATCTGACGATTACAAGGCCGGATATAGCTTATGCTGTTGGCCGAGTAAGTCGGTATATGGCTGAACCAAGGCAATCTCATCTAGTGGCGGCAAAGGGGATTCTGAAGTATGTCAAGGCTTCTTCTGATATGGGACTCCTCTACAGAAGGGACGCGGAGTTTGCATTGCTCGGGTATACGGATGCTGACTATGGCGGTGATTCGGATGATCGAAGGTCTACTTCAGGTTATGTGTTCACTTGCGGTTCAGCTAGCATCTCGTAGTGTAGCAAGAAGCAGGACTCGGTGTCGGTTTCAACCACGGAGGCGGAGTATAAGGCTTCGGCCTTGGCTGCTCGGGAAGCCGTTTGGTTGAGGAGGCTTATAGAGGATGTCCATGAAGAAGTGCAAGGGCCTACTTTACTCCGGGGTGACAATGAGAGTGCTCTCAAACTGGTAAACAATTCAGTGTGTCACGCCAGGACCAAGCATATAGAGATCGATCACCATTTCATCAGGGAGAAGGTGTTGGAAGGATCTCTGCTGGTCGGGCATGTTCGAAGTGAAGATAATCTTGCTGACATCTTCACGAAGCCACTGTCGAAGGGGCCCTTTGAACGCTTGCGTAGCTTGCTGGGCTTGGTCACCACTTCCCACTTCAAGGGGGAGTGTTGAAATTTGTGAAGTGGAAGTGGGTGACGGGACAGGCTGGGCGGCCTGTGGCGGACAGCTTTGGCGGACTGGGCGGACTGGGCGGACTGGGCGGACTGCGTTGTGCGGCCTGGTGGAAAGTCTAGTGGGAAGCCGGCTGTTCTTCTAAGCGGTTTGTTGCATGGAGTCCGCGGACTATGCGGCCTGGTTTCTGCGGATAGGGTGTTTGCTGATTGGCTTTGCCAAGGAGCGGCCTGAGCGGATAAAGGCTTGCGGACTGGTGCTTTGCTCAGTGGCCGCAGGTGCAAGCTTGCGCTGTTTGGCGGGTTGGTTCGAGTTCGCGGGAAGCCTTGCGGACTGGAGTGTCCGCGGTATGGGCTGTTGCGGACTGGTCTTAGAGCTTGGCTGAGGCCTTGTCAAGTTCTGGTGACACAGCAGGCGATTTGCTGTGGAGACCGGTTGGCGGACTGATGTTTGTAGTCCGGGAGGAAGCTGCTGCGTTGGACAAGTGCGAGGAGCTTGCGGACTGGTGACGGTCTGTGCTAGGGTGTTTGGCGGACGGGAGTTTGTGTCCGCCATGCTCGCACTGGACCTTGATGGTTTTGGACTTGGTCACACTTTGTGTCAAGTTCATGGTGTCCGCTGTATCCGCGAAGTCCGCTGTGACCGGGCGGACTGTTGATGTCTGCCTTTGGTCGTGGACTAGTGGCGGATTGAGGTGTGAGTCTTGCGGACTGCCTCGGGTTGTTGCGGACTGCCATTGAAGGGGGTTGCTGTCCTGCAGTGGTTGGAGCTTTGCGGGCTGATGCCTGTCCGCTTAGCTTGGGCGGACTGGAGAGGGTTCCTCAATGGATGCCTAGCTCCTGGCGGTTTCCTTGGTTTCTGGCTAAGTCCATGCGGACTCGGCGGACGGAGGTTTGCTATCGCGCGGACTGAGGGTGGTGTCGCTATCTCTTGGGCGGTGACCACACTCCTCACCTTGCCTATAAATAGGACCCCCCTGGCACATCTACAGTAACCTAAGTAACTTGAGTGAACAGTAAGTTGGGGTGTGCAAGGAGCTGCGGTCTGTGTTTGTCAGTCCGCGCAGATTGTTTCAGGCTGACGGTTTACTGTGTGCAGGTCGCACGGATAGCTTCAAGGAGCCAGGAGTTTGGCTGTGACTTCGGTCAAGTGCTTGGAAGGGTGCGGTCTCTGCGGACTCAGCAGGAGGTCGCTCTGCGGCTTGTCAATTCTGTTTCAACTTTGCCAGCTTCAATAACCTGTCCGCCGGCTTCAGGCGGTAGGGGTGTTCCTCAGTTCGGGTTCAGCAGGAGGCGAATAACGGTGTGTCCGCGCGGCCTCACGGCTTCGGCGGACTCCGTGGTATTCGGCGGATTGCAGCTTAGTTCGGACGGCTTCGGCGACCTCGCGGTCTCGGCGGACTCCGGTTCTGTCCGCCCGGCTTGTTTTTTGGTGCTTTCTGTTTACAGCTGTAATACTAGCGAAATCATGTCTCGCTATGTATGCATCGGATTGTAAAGAAGTAAATGTATAAAAGACCTGCTTGTGCTTCCATTGTTTGTTGGGTGTAACCTCTGGTCCTCGGTTTTTCCGCTGGTTCAACGTGTGAACTGGGTAGTTCTGAAGATATTAATTTGGCGTTTGGGCTATCTTGCTAACCACGTTGAGAAAATTTAACAAATCTTAACCTGCACATATAAACTCAAAATAACATCAAATACACCTTGATGAATATCATTGAGCTAAGTGAGGCTTCTCTAAATCTGGTTCACATTTTCCAATGTACCCAACACCCACACCATATTCCACAAACAAGCGGTTGGGTTACAGGTTAATATCACAAACAACTCGCATCCTAACTCAGAGCATTCTAATGGAAGATTTAGGGTTCCTTGAACTCAATCTCATTTGAATGTACACAATATATAAACCACCATTTATATATAAAACACAGGAATGTTAGATACAAATACACAAACGTTATAACCTTAAGGCCTTACAGTTACATTTCACCAGTGTGGATTATGAACATCGGCATACAGGCCGACCACACATGAAAAGAAGTAAAAGTTCTCATTCTGCCTTCAAGGGCCGGCATATCAGCAGCATGGGATTTAGCCCTCTATTTCCCGCTCTAGCTTTGCTCTCTAGTACCTGCACAAGGACAATCCACCGCAATGGTAGCAAACAAGGCAACGATCAGCATTCTGGTGACCAATTTATAACGACCCTACCCGTTTTCCGGGGTAGCGGTATTCCTTCCTTGTAGGCATAAAATTTTTACAAGTAGATATATCACAAAACGTGCACTCACACATAGTTCAATTTATCACAAACGTCGGCCACATAGCCCGACGCTCCGTGCACTCAGGGCACATTATCAGTGTATCGGAAAACTAGGGTCCCACCACTGTTCAGAGGTCCCAGACCTAATGGTAAACATTCAGCATTCATGCTCCATGGCCCATGGTTGGAGACTTTAGTCTTGACGGCATACAACCCAAGACTCTCATTATGTGATCCTAATGAATGCCAATAACTTAGGCACTCAAGTTAGACAACCATAATGCGGATACAGTTCAGCCCTTGTACGTTGCTCAAATCGTAAGTTCAATATCTAGACTGGCGCGGGTCAGCTTCCCCTTGTCCATTCGGCTCACTGGCCTTTAAGAGCTCATAGCTCACAATAGCCACACTGTCCTCCAAGAACTGTTTTCACAATTAAAAAGAGAGTTAGTGCCAGTGTTCATCATGTTCACTTGGCGGGGCCAACAGAAACTCTCTTTCTGCACCCAAACTCAACCCAAATCCTGCAGTGTCCTGCAGTGCCAGAAACATTGGACTTGCACAGCACAAATATCTCACCAAGAGCTATCACCGTTGGCGATACTCATTGTTGCCCGGTGATATCAATAGTTCTTCAAAATTGTGATATTTCATCAGTACGTTCTTGGAGTGCAGCTCCAGTACTTCCTACTACTTCCAGTTCATAGGTACAACCCCCGAGACCCCATAAATTACCTGTATATACTCAGAGTCTGCTCTAGTTCGCAAAATAAAACATCACCAATACGGACCAACCTGTCCAGATGGCTTCATACAACATTCCTATTCCGTACTACACATTTTTGGATCTATATGCAAGACTTATTCAGGATTTCATGAATCGACCCAACGAAAATCCCCCGACTCTCCACCTTTTGGTGGGGGATTTCATGCATATGCCAAAATAAGGACATCATATGTCAAAGAAGGAAGATTGTTACCCTTTTTGTTCTCTTTGGAACCATGGCAAAGCTTTTCTACATGGATGGAAGTGAGTGCCTCACTGTCCCTTTTTTGGATTTAACTTCGTATCCTGCTTCCGATGAGGAAATCTCCTTTAGCACCTTCACCAAGATCAGCCCAAACCCTTAGCTCCAGCCCAGAGTTCTCTTCTCTAGAACTTGGATGAAATGAAGAAAGAGAGAGAGAAAAGGAAATAATGATTTCCTCTTTCCAATCCCTCTACATATGTGGCCACAGGTTAAATCCCAGCCACACGATCACTCCATCCAATAACAAGCACTGGCCTACATTTTAGTTGAAAGGTCACCCTAACCGCTTTGACCAGCCATCCGATGTCGCCATTACTTTTGAAATCCTTTCGACATTTTTCTAAAGGATACAACACGACATTCGCCGATCTTCCCAAAATCCGTTCGACGTTCGTCGAAAGGATACCTGACAGCACTACGTTTGTCGAAAGGATAACAGAACCATATTCATCGAATGCGGTTCGACTTTCGTTGAATGTCGGTTTGACGTTCATCGAACGCCGGTTCGATGTTTGTCGAACGTCGGTTCGACGTTCGTCGAATGCCGGTTCGGCTTTCGTCGAACGCCGGTTCGAATTCTTAGCGTACTCCTATTTGGGGTGTTACAATCCTCCCGTCCTTACCGAAATTGCATCCTGAAATTTACACAGAAAGACATCAACAAATATGTTACAAATATGTTACCGAAATTGCATCTCTATTTTTTAAAAAAATGTTACAACATTTTATACAAACAACTTGGGAAATTCAGCACGCATTGTTTGCTCCCGCTCCCATGTTAGCTCCTCACGGCCACAGATGTCCCACCAGAACTTGACCATCTCGGTTGTCTTGTGCTTCAGCTGTCTAACCGCCTTATCCTCGATAGGAATGGGCCTAACCTTCGTCATTAGCCCGGATTCAACCGGTACTCGATCATTCGCAATCACCTGAGTTGGCTCTTTTACGGCTTTTCGAAGCAATGATATGTGGAACACATCATGCAAGCCACTCAGTTCTGTCGAAAGATCTAGCTGATACAAAGCTTCTCCAACTCGCTCCACTACTTCGAATAGACTAAGATACCTTGGACTTAATCTTTTCAAGCGCCTAATCCTTGACACGCCATTGAATGGTTTGATTTTCAAGTATACCCACTCGCCAACAGCAAACTCTACGTTTTGGTGCTTGGCGTTGCAATACTTTTCTTACCTATCTTGGGATATCAGTAGCCTCTCACGATTAGAGCGTATCGTTGAATTAACCTCTTCGACTTTCTTACGCTTATACAACTTAGACTTGTCTATTTCCGCCCAAGCTAACGATGTACGACACTTCCTACCAAACAAAGCTTCAAAAGGCGCCATATTTATGTTATCTTGATAGCTATTAATGTAGGGGCAGTCTATCATATAGAGATGGTCTTCCCACCTCTTCCTGAAATCCAAGGAACACATCTGGAGCATGTCCTCCATCGTTCTGTTGGTCCTCTCAGTCTGGCCATCCGTTTGCGGATGAAAGGTTGTACTGAACGTTAATTTTGTCCCCAACAATTGATGGATTAGCTTCCAATCATTCGAAGTGAAGCGCCTGTCTCGATCACTTACAATTCTAGGCGGCACCCCGTGCAATCATACTATTTGCTCGACGTAAAGCTTAGCCAAGATTTCCACTGGATCTTCCCTCTTATTCGGAATGAAGTAATCCACTTTAGTCAACCGGTCCACGTTCACCTAAATAAAATCTTTCTCGCATTGAGATCTCGACTGACCGTGCACGAAATCCATCGAGATGTCATCAAATTTCAATTTCGTAATAGGTAGTGACTTCAGGAAACCTCTAGGCTTCTGACATTTTGCTTTCACAAAGGCACATGTCCGACATTTAGCCACGTAATATCTTTCTTCATGCCCGACTCCCAAAACAGCTTTTTCATGTCCTTGTACATCTTTGTGCTCCCAGGGTGAATTGAATACTTCGTGAAGTGAGCCTCATACATCATTTCTTCTCTTAGCTTACCCATATTAGGGACACATAAACGACTGTCTTTTCGCAAAAGGCCGTCATCTCAGGAGAATTCAGCATTTGACCCATCCACTGCATAGCGTTGTATACTTTCATCAAGTTCCGTTGCTTACTGAACCCTATCCGCAAGGTCGTACTGTACCTCCGTCTAGTTCGGGCATGCATTTACAGTGGAATTCTTGTCAACACAAGAAATCTCTAAAGCTTCCCTCCTGGATCAAATGCTCATCATGCATCTGCAACCAATTTGCCGTTGTCGGAGTCCTACGACTCAAGGCATCTGCGATAATGTTTACATTCCCAGGAGTGTAATGAATTTGGAAGGTGTAGTCCCCTAGGAATTCCATCCACCTCCGTTGTCGCATGTTGAGATCCTTTTGATCAAATAGATACTTTAGGCTCTTATGGTCCGTGAATATATCAACATTCATGCCATATACATAATGACGCCACAGTTTAAGTACAAATATCATCGCCGCCAAATCTAAGTCGTGGACAAGATAGTTTCGCTCATGCACTTTCAACTGGAGTGAGCCATAAGCGATCACCTTTCCAAATTGAAGAAGAACGCAGCCTAAGCCGCTCCCTAATGCATCACTACAGATTTCAAAGCCGTCTGAACCACATGGTGACATTAAGATTGGCGCTATGGTCAAGCGACTCTTCAACTCTTCAAAAGCTCGCACGCACTCCGTCGTGCAGAGGAACTTCTGATCCTTCCTCGTTAGTGTGGTAAAAGGCAAGGCAATCTGTGAGAAGTTTTCTACGAAACATCTGTAGTAGCCCGGGAGACCAAGGAAACTCTTGACTTATTCTACAGAAGACAACATCGGCCACTCCCATATTGCTACTATATTTGACGGATCCACCGCAATGCCTTCTCCACTCTCCACATGGCCAAGAAAAGCCACCAATGACAGCAAGAACTCACACTTTGAGAACTTGGCATAGAGCTTGTTCCTCCTCTGGGTGTGCAACACCATATGTAAGTGGCTCGCATGGTATTCTTCAGACGGAGAGTACACTAGAATGTCGTCAATAAAGTCGATTACAAATAGTTCTAAGTACTCTCGAAATGTTCAGTGCATTAGGTCCATGAAAACCGATGGCGCATTTGTTAGCCTAAACAGCATAACTGTGAACTCATAATGACTATAACGTGTTCCAAACGCTATCTTGGGAATGTGACATTCCCGAATCCGCAACTAATAATAACCAGAATTTAAGTCCAGCTTAGAATAGACGATTGATCCCACTAGCTGATCGAGTAAGTCATCAATTCGTGGTATCAGATACTTGTTCTTCTATGTCATCTTATTCAATTCTCGATAGTCGATGCATAAACACAGACTACCGTCCTTCTTTTTCACAAAGAGAACAGGTGCGCTCCAAGGTGACATACTTGGGCGTATATATCCATGCTCCAACAGTTCTTACAGTTGAACTTTTAGTTCCGCCATTTTCTTTGGTGCAACAAGATATGGCGAGCGGGCCATAGGTTTTGCACCTGGCACCAACTCAATAGAGAAGTCTATCTCCCGCTGGGGTAGTAACTGTAGTACCCCCCCCCCCCCAAACCTTTTGCTCGGGTCAGGCCGAAGGGGTACTACTGGCGCAAGACGTCCACCCAGTGCTCCTTAAGGGAAATCGGTTCACCCTATCTAAGCACTAGATGGCCGCCTTGCTCGGCTCGAATCACAACATTCACAACCTATCAAAGTATAGCGGAAACATTAATAGGAAACCATTGCAGTTATATATAACATATCAATAATACAGGGGTTCTAGGGCCGAAGCCTAAGCATTTATATAAGCCTGATGGCTATATATATACTACATATATCACTTATACTCTCTCTTTACGCTGCTCGGCAGTACTCACGTATCTAAACTCTGGGGATGGCGGGGGTGAATCTGCTCGAGTAGTCCTAGTTGCTGGCGTAATCTCCTGCGGCAGCGAGTCACTACGATGCTCCATTTCCTGTGAATGATTATTTAGATAACTGTTAGTCACAGAGCTAAGTGAAAACAAATCTCCTCACCGGATATATATCCTGGGAACGAGCACACACCCACCCAACAGATGTAAATAGCCGAAGCAAGAGAGGGTTTGCCTAACATTTATATATATACAGCTAGGAGCAAATATAAAAGAGTGCAAGATAATATAACAGGAAAGAAAAGCAGCAGCAATATAAACCAGTTATAACAAGGCTCCACTAGCTCATCGTCACATCAGGTTTTCATATCCTAAATTCTATCACAGGCATTCATAGCCGCGTACACAACACAAGCATTCATAGTCATGCACACACCACAGGTATTCATAGCTGCGCACACACCACAGGCATTCATAGCCCAATATATACCGCAAGAATTCATAGCCGTGCACAAACCACAGGCATTCATAGCTGCATACACAAACCCTATGTCGACATAGTTTGGACCGCTTCTGTTCCAGCAGGGTAGCGAGCCAAGTGGGCCTCACCGATGTGGTTGTCGGTGACAGTGGCCAGTCCTGCCACTTGTACCGCACAACCCCAGGCACTAACGTACAACCTTGTGTACTCTTGGATGTGAGTGACATCCGGCGAATTGTTTTGGCCTACCAGTGGAGGAAAAACCCGACGGGGAATAATATAATGGCCTGTCACCCGTGGTACTCATCTCCCTTTCACCTTGAGTCATCGACCTTCTCGCACCGGTAAGAATGGTCTGCAGGAGGGACTGACCCGCCACTATTTTACCTCAAGTAATTTACAAACAATCAAACAAAAGGCAACAATATATATATAGACCGGGTCTACGTTGGCCTGCCCTATGAGGCTTTAGACTTCGGGCGTCGGCACTTAGCTCTACTTTTGACAAGGAGCGTGAGAGCGCATTATTTGGTGCTAGAGCTGGAGGACTACTTCAACTCCGGTTATCTCCAACTAAATCTCAACTCTAACGACGACTGCTCGTTAGAGCGGGAACCGGGATTATAATAGTAAATTGCAATGAGGACAAGTGCGGTTCCTATGCTACTTATTTAAAGTGCTTGAATGAAATGTGACCAGTACGAGACTGGAGTAGTACTGAATAGAGAGTACCAAAATAAGCTTGAGCAGTACGAGACTGGAGTAGTACTAAATAGAAAGTATTGAAATAAGTTTGACCAGTACTAGACTGGAGTAGTACTGAATAGAAAGTACTGAAATAATCTTTACCAGTACGGGACTGGAGTACTACTGAATAGAAGGTACTGAAATAAGCTT
Organism: Platanthera guangdongensis; assembly: GCA_039583875.1. NCBI lineage: Eukaryota > Viridiplantae > Streptophyta > Magnoliopsida > Asparagales > Orchidaceae > Platanthera > Platanthera guangdongensis. Next base: position 217,548,706 of record CM077150.1, read on the forward strand.
GACCAATATGGGACTGGAATAGTACTAAATAGAAGGTACTGAAATAAGCTTGACCCGTACGAGACTGGAATAGTACTAAATAAAAGGTACTGAAATAAGCTTGACCAGTACGAGACTGGAGAAAACACAAAGAAAATGGTTAGTAGTACAATCACTCATATTCAGGAGGCTTCAATTCCATCGAGATTTAAAGGAGATTTTGTTGGGTTACATCAATTATTAGGATCCAATTAACTTGGTTGCATCATATTTATTGCGGCTTAATTGGATCAAAGGCTGTTTAGGAGTTACATTTTTACTAGTCGTCAGGGACAACTCCAAGTCATCACTCATAATCTCACCTTCTGATTGTGCCCAATTTACGCGAGAGTTGAGGCGCTCGATGGTTTTTTGAAATCTCGGGATTCCCAGAGCATAGTCACTTGCCTCGTCCACTCTCATCGATAAAATAGTTTGAGTTACATGTTTAAAAAAAGGGTGGTCACGCGCTCTAATTTTCACCTTCGAGGGAAAATGAGCGGGAAAAACATTCCGAGCGCGACGCTAGGCTTCCAAATTTTAGGAAAAATATCAAAACATATCCTCATGACCCCAAATTTTGATACAACCCATAGGAGGGCCTAAAATGAGCATAGTAATTTTTTTAGAATTTTCCAAGATATTTTGGGCATTGAATTTGGTCAAACAAATTTTATTTTGGCTTTTAAAAATACCAAAACAGATCCAAAAATTCTCAAAATTTTGTTGGAGGTAGCCTTCATCATGGGGAATATTTTTCATGTTGGGCACTTTTCCCTTAGGGGCTAGATTTGGCCCAGAAATTTCTAGAAATATATGGTATGAAAAATGGTCTGCATTTAGCAGATCACAGGGATCCTGCGGCTGAGATTGAGCCGCAGGACGCAATTTGGCCAGCACTTCCCCACAGCGGATCGACCACGGATCCGCTATGGGGGGGGGCACAAAAATTGAGGCGGGGGCGGGGATTAATAAAATCCCAGCCGTCCGATCTTCATCACCAGATCGGGCGGCTGCTGCTCCTCACCGGCGGTGCAGAGAATGAGCGGCCTCCACCACCACTAGCAAATCACTGCAAGATGCCGACGCCGGCCCCGATCCACTTGCCAAGGGCTGGCAATTCTCTGGGCGGTGGTCCGGCGGCCTGGCGCCGCCTGCTGCCGCTGGAATTTCCATCCCGAGAGCCTGGGGTGGCGGTGGCCCTGCTCCCGGCGCCACCACGCCACACCCGCTCTTCTGCAGATGGCCGCCTACCTGTCCACCCCCGGCCGGTGTGCTAGGGGTCAAGCTTCTCGCAGGAGGTGGTCCGGCGGCAATGCACCTTCGGCCACCGCCGCCAGCTCTAACAGAGTTGTGCTCTGTTTTTGCGGGTGCTGCCGGAACCGCATTTTCCGTCGGCACCGCCGCTCTCCGCCACTAGGGGTCGCTGCCCTCAATGGTATAACACTCCCCCAGCGCCACCACCGATGCTGGGGGAGGATCCGTCCTCCTTGGGCACCACCCGGCCTGGAACAAGTCTCGGGTGGCGTCGGCGGCGCTCTGGCCGCCGAGAAACACATGCAGCTCGTTCAGAGTGGGGAGATGGGAGGGAGAGAGATTCAACCTGGCTATGGTGGACTAGAGAGGGGCCGGCCTTGTCGGCCATGCCTTGGTGGAGGTGGTGGAGGGGGGGAGCCTCGACATGGCTTTTTCCGGCCATCAGGGCTCCGACAGGGGGGAAGGGGTAGGGATGAGTTGTTCTGAGAGTTGAGGGGAAGGAGAGGGGGTGGGTGGACTTTTATTGGGTTGGGGGAGTGGGAGCTCCCCTCCCTTAGGCAAGGTGAGATTAATCCCTCCTTATGGAGGGATTAAATCCCCACCATCCAGCTGTCCAAGGACAGCTGGAGGCCCCCTCTTTTCTCCCATGTGGGGAAAAGAAGGTGAAGCACTCTTGGATTTGGGCATTTTGAAAAGAGAGGGGGGAAAGAGAGGAGAGGATGGGTAGGGTGTGCCTCCACCTATCCTAGTGAGGGCTTGCTGGTTTGGGGCCTAAAGAAGAGTGAGGGGGCATGGGCTATCCTCCCTTGGAGAGGAGGTGGACCCCTACTTGGAGAAAAATCCAAAAAATGGATTTTTAGGGGGGGTGACCAAGTCAACCCTAGGGTGGGTCCCCCTTGCTGGTCAAAGTCAAAGTGGGTCCAATTCATCGGGGTCGGGTAAAAGTTCGGGTGTCGTGTCATAATTGGTGTGCGTTTCCTTTTCGGTGCACGACTACACTTGATTTGACCACGTGTTGACCAATTGTTGTCTAAATTGACTAGGATGATTTCTGTTGACTTCGTATTAACCACACAAGTCCAATGCCAATAACTGGGGTTGAATCGTAGTTCGTTTGGCGAAAGTTCAAAATTTGCGCGTCGCCGCGTGCTAAAATGGTCGAAGCGTGTAAAACTATCATTAGATCTCGGATTGTGACGTGACGAGTTTCGATGCACCTGTCTAGGTTATATGAGGTCATAAGAATCGACAGAACTCAATTCGGGGTTCTCTAGCTCGATATCCAAAGTCTGCTCTCGTTGCGTTTTACGAGAAATGGTCACATCCACTAAATGACCTCGGGGTCTAACTGAACAAGTTCTGATGCACTCGTATTGACTGTATGAGGTCACAGGAACCGACAGAACTCAATTCGGAGTTCTCTAGCTCTATTTCCTGCCTAGGGTTATCTCCCACCGGGTGATGGGTAGGGTTCAGGTTACTTTTATTGGGCCCAATAGGGTTCTGGTGGCTCAATAAAAGTTGGGATGTTACAATCAAATAAAAATAAAATGATTTTCGTCCCCAAAAATTTGCTTGAAGTAGGGGGAAAAAGTAACATACCTGGGGAAAGAGCTCGGGGTGCTTCTCTCGGAGGAGTGCTTTAGGTTCCCACGTGAGCTCTCGTCCGCAGTTTGACTATAGTACCTTAACCATCAGAATGGTTTTGTTGCGTAGTTTCTTCACCTTGTAATCTACTACTCTGAAGGGTTCGAGCTGGACAGATCTATCCGACCATAGTTGCACCGGTGGAGTAGGAAGATGCTGTTCTGGTCGTCGGAGGACTCGTCTCAAGGAAGAGACATGAAACACATCGTAAAGATTCCCCAATTCTAGGGGCAAGGCTAAATGATAGGCGACGGGGCTAACACGCTCTATAACCAGATAGGTGCCCAAGAAGCGGGGATCTAACTTTTTCTGCTTTCTCAACTGGGAGACACCATGCATGGGCTTTTTTTCAAAAACACCATTTCCCTTACGCTGAACTCCAACGGTCGGTGTCGCAGATCATAGTACTTGGCATGTCGTCTCTGCACTTCCCGCATTCACTCCTGGATCAGACGTATCGCTACCGTAGTGTCATCAATGTAAGCCACTACCAAGGCTTTCGGGTCATCTTCCTGAGCCCAAGTCAATGGGGTTCGGCAACGTCTTCCATACAATGCCTCATATGGAGCCATCTTAATGCTAGCCCGGTAGCTGTTATTATAAGAGAATTTGACTAGCGGCAATAACTACTCCCATGACTCATTGTGCTCCACTATGCACAATCGAAGAAGATCCTCCATCATCCGGTTCGTCCACTCTGTCTGTCCATCTGTCTGCGGGTGGAAGGCGGTGCTGAAGGCCAATTTAGTTCTGAAGTACGCCTGTACCCACCTCCACTCCTTAGATGTGAAACGCCCATCATGATCTGATACGATGGACTTTTGTACTCCGTGAAATCGTACCACTTGCTCTAGGAACATTCTGGCCAGGATATCCACTCTATCACCCTGTCGATTTGGAAAGAACCACGCTACCATGGTGAGTCAATCTACGACCACCTGAATTGAGTCATTCCCAGCGCGGGATCGAGGTTGGACATGGACGAAGTCCTTGGAGATGTCTTCGAACTTTCATTCTGGTATCGACAGGGGCTGTAATAGGCCTCCTGAACTGCGGCATTCGGCTTTGACCTTCTGACAGGTCTGATATCGAGCCATGAAGTTGGTGACATATCCTTTCATCCCAGGCCAATAAATGGTCTTGCGCAGGTCCACGTACATCTTAACCAGGCCAGGGTGAAACGAGTACCTGGACTGATGTGCTTCTTGCAGAATTTCATCATGAATCCCTCCGGTAACGGGAATGAATATACCATGCTTGAATTGTAGAATCCCGTCATGCAAATTATAATCCTCCGGTTCCCCTTCTTGCAGAGATCGGATGATCGGTATTACCTCTGGGTCGATCTTCTGGGCTTCTCGTATCCGGTCTCAGATGTCGCATTGGATCTCCATCCAATACAGCTGAGAATAGTACTCTTTCGGATCTCTTCGGGCAACCAGGGTAATATCCAAGTCTATCAAGGACTGGAAATGTTCCTTAGGGATCTGCTCCATCCAACTCCTGGCTATCGCAAGCTGGCGGATCAAGGCGTCAGCGACTCTGTTAGCATTCCCGGGGTGATATCGGAGAGCGATGTCGTAATCGCATAGGAATTCTAGCCATCGGCGCTGCCGGAGATTCAGCTCTTTCTACGTGAAGAAATACTTGAGGCTATTGTGGTCGGAGAAGATCTCACATCTTACTCCATACAGACAATGCCTCCAAATTTTAAGGGCGAAGACGACGACGCCCAACTTTAAATCGTGTGCTGCGTAATATAATTTGTGTGGCTTTAATTGCCGCGATGCGTAGGCCACTACCTTGCCATGCTGCATTAGAACAACTACCAATCTTTTCTGGGAGGCATCATTGTAGATTTGGAATCCCTCAGTCCCTGTGGGAATCATAAGGATTGGCGCAGACGTTAACCGCATCTTTAGTTCGATGAACGCAGCCTCACACTCCGGCGTCCATCGGCATGTGACGTCTTTCTTGGTGAGGGCAGTTAGGGGTATGACAATCATGGAAAAACCTTCGACGGACTTCCTGTAGTATCCGGCAAGACCGAGAAAACTCCGGATATCCGCAGCCGTCCTGAGTGGCAGCAAATTTTGTACTGCCTGGATCTTGGATTGGTCTACTACCACTCCTGCCTTATTTATCGTGTGGCCCAGGAATCCAACTTCTTCTAGCCAAAACTCACACTTACTGAATTTGGCGAAGAAAGAGTGCTCCTGGATCTTTAATAGCACTATCTGCAGGTGTCGGGTATGGTCCATCTTGGTCTTCGAGTAGATTAAGATGTCGTCTATTAAGACGATGACAAAGTGATCCAAGAAGGGTTCGAAGACTTTATTCATTAGGGCCATAATGGCGGAGGGCGCGTTGGTGATTCCAAATGGAATCAGTAGGAACTCATATAGACCGTATCGGGAGCTAAAGGCAGTCTTGGGAATATCTTCCTCTCGGATTTGAAGCTGATAATAGCCGGACCTCAAGTCTATCTTGGAGAATACTGATGCACCTTGCAACTGATCGAACAGTTCGTCGATCCTAGGGAGGGGGTACGTGTTACGTATAGTAAGCTTATTCAGTTCCCTGTAGTCGATGCACAGTCGTAGAGTCCCATATTTCTTCTTGATGAAAAGTATCGGGGCTCCCCAGGGCGAGGAACTAGGACGGACAAATCCAGCATCTATTAGTTCCTGTAGTTGGATTTTCAGTTCAGTTAGCTCTCTTGGGGCCATCCGGTAGGGGGATAGTGATACTGGTCGTGCTCCGGACACGAGCTCAATCTGAAAGTCGACCGCTCACAGGGGTGGCAATCCCGGGAGGGACTCAGGGAAAAAATCTGGAAAGTCACAGACTACTGGGACCTTGGCAAGCACCTGGGTTTTGTCTTCCATCTCGAAGTAAATAAGGTATACTTCGTCCTTCTGTCGGACTGATTTCACAATCTGCGTAGAAGTTAGAATAATACGCGAGACAGAGGGCACACCTGTCAACATGACACTCTGACCATTTAGATTCTGTAGCAGGACTTCTCGCATGGAACAGTTTATCTGTGCTTGGTGCTCAGCCAGCCAGTCCATCCCCAAAATTATGCCAAATCCAGTTATTGCTATCATGGTTGCGTAGATCTCAAATTCTACTTCTCCCAGCACAGCCTAGAACGAACATTTTTCAGTATATGTCATATCCGACCCGTCTGGTAAACGGATTCGTATAGACAGTCCGGTTGAACGAATAACATTTCCTTTTATTGAGATGCATTTGTGGGGGACGAAAGAATGTGTCGCTCATGTGTCTAAAAGGGTTTTGGCAGGGTGTCCTTCTACCAACAAGATTCCTGACGACATGGAAAACATATACATATATATCATCTAACTAATACAGAAGATGTAAGCACACATATGTAATATACAACACCAGTAGAAGATCTGGTATCTGCCTATTGCCTATGATATATACCTATGAATACGTCAGGGGTCGGTCTGTGCTATAAGTCCAGTGTGTAGCCCTCCAGGGGCGTTGCACGGCCCTGCTGGCCTCTCCTGCCAGCTTTGCCTCTGTGGTCTCTTTGACCTTGTCCCCTTGCCAGCTGTCCACCCTGAACTGCTCCTAACCCCGGTCTCCCTGTCGCCTGTGGGAAATAGGCCCTCATATGTCCCAGCTGGTGACATAAGAAGTAGTTCCCTGCTAAGGCAACATCTCGTCGGGCCATTGGTGGGGACTGCGGTGCTGGAGCTGGTCTAATATCTAGCTGTGCAGCTGGGGGTGCTGGGGTTACTGGTGGGCGCATATATGGTTGTCTGCAGTGTCGCTGTCTGTGCTCTCTATCCTGTCTATGTGGAGCGACTCCTCTGTCTCGCATCTGGTCTCGAGGAAGCTCTACTTGGCCTCTACGCCACTGAGCCACTGTCTGCTGGTCCAACTCTAATGCTGTCGCATGGGTGGCTATGGTGTGAAAGGTGTCCTGAGAGAGCATGATCAGGGCCTGCCTCAGGTCATCTCGTAGTCCTCAGTAGAATCGAGAAGCTCTATCCCTGTCGGAGGCAGTCAGGTTCCCGGTGAAGCATGCCAGGTGTATAAACTCTCTCATACTCTGCCACTGTGCGGTTGCCCTGTCGAATGAGCAGGAACCTCTCTTGCAGCGCGGCTCGGTCTGTATCTATGATGAAGAACTCTAGTAGAGCCACAGAGAACTCCCCCCAAAGGATCACTCTCGACATCGAAAAGTAGAGCCACTAGCCGCTCTCCACCAATACCTCGCGTATCCCTTCAGAAGGGTCACCACTAAAGAGACTGCAGCCACAGCTGGGCACATCATTCCCACTAACAGCTCCTCTACCTGCTCCACCCACTCCTCTATCTAGATGGTCGTCTTCGTACCTATGAAAGGGGGAGGACTCGGTCCTCGGAAAGTCATCAACAGATCGGTGGGTGCGGTCATCTTTCGCGGTGGCTGTGCCAAGACATCCCGGAAAGTTGCTAGAATAGCTGTCAGTGTCTGCCCCATATCTGTCACGGCAAATGGTACGGCCTCTGGAGCAACCGGGTCTAGTGGTGGGGTAGCTGGAACATATCCTCTGGACGAGGATCCCCCGTTACTGTACTCCGTTATCTGGAGAAGTAATAAGAAAGGGTGTCAGTATTTTGCAAAAGTTGGGGAAATTTGCAAAAACGACAACCCAAGCAGAAAACAACGTTGTATGGGCATGCTATCGTATAGTCTAGAATCCCTAAGCCTCTACACTAGGGTCCACCAGGATTCCACTGCAATGTTCGTCCTGAACCTAGAACAAAGCAAGGGACGGAGAGATCCTGAGACTGCTCCACAAGGACGAATCGTGACGGCTCTGATCCATTTGTAGTGCCCCCCCCCCAACCTTTTGGCCGGGTCGGGCCAGAGGGGTAGTACTGTCCCAAGACGTCCATCCAGTGCTCCTTAAGGGAAAACTGTCCACCCTATCCAAGCATTAGATGGCCGCCTTGCTCGGCTCGAATCACAACATTCACAACCAGTCAAAGTATAGCGGAAGCATTAACAACAAACCATTGTAATTATATATAACATATCAATAACACAAGGGGTTCTAGGGCTGAAGCCTAAGTATTTATATAAGCACGAGGGCTATACATGTACTACATATATCACACATACTCTCTCTCTCTCTCTCTCTCTCTCTCTCTCTCTACACTGCTCAGCAGTACTCACGTCTCTAAACACTGGGGATGGCAGGGGTGCATCTGCTCGAGTAGTCCTAGTTGCTGGCGTAATCTCCTGCGGCAGCGTGTCACTATGATGCTCCATTTCCTGTGAATGTTTATTTAGATAACTGTTAGTCACAGAGCTAAGTGAAAACAAATCTCCACCCCAGATCCATATCCTGGGGACGAGCACACACCCACCCAATAGATGTAAATAGTCGAAGCAAGAGAGGGTTAGCCCAACATTTCATATAGGTATAGCTAGGAGCAAATATAAAAGAATGCAGGATAATATAACTGGAAAGAAAAGCACCAGCAATATAAACCAGTTATAACAAGGCTCCACTAGCTCATCAGCACATCATGTTTTCATATCCTGAATTCTATCGCAGGCATTCACAGCCGCGTACACACCACAGGCATTCATAGCCGCACACACTCCACAGGCATTCATAGCCATGCACACCGTATGCATTCATAGCCGCGTATATACCGCAGGCATTCATAGCTGCGCACACACCGCAGGTATTCATTGTCGCGTACACAAACCCTATGTCGATATTGTAACGCCCCTAGCAGATCCAATGTGATAGCATCACGGCTCCGCTCAAGGCGATGCTACCGGGCTGCAGCCCAAGCACCCCAACCCCTCTCCTACCCACAGGCGGGTTGTTGGTGGCTACAGCCTCACTTTGATGAGCGAACTCGACAAATAAGCCAGGCCGTACGGGGACTTCCCAGGAGGTCACCCATCCCAATACTACTCTCGCCCAAGCACGTTTAACTATTGAGTTCTTTCAACTCTCATCACCAATTAAGCTGCAGCTCAACTGGTGATGAGAGTTGAAAGAACTCCATAGTTAAGCATGCTTGGGCGAGAGTAGTACTGGGATGGGTGACCTCCTGGGAAGTCCCCGTACGACCCAGCTTATCTGTCGAGTTCTCTCATCAAAGGGAGGTTGTTTCCAGCAACAACCCGCCTGTGGGTAGGAGAGGGGTTGGGGTGCTTGGGCTGCAGCCCGGTAGCGTCGCCTAGAGCAGAGCCGTGACGCTGTCACGTTGGATCGGCTAGGGGCGTTACAATAAAAGTGCACTTTTTATTGTAACATCCCCTGGGCCGTCCATGGGCCTCAGACCACTAGGCCTCCGTTAGACTGTTATCGGGCTGCAACCCAAGCACCGCAACCCCTCTCCCTTCACAGGAGGGTTGTTGGTGTCCACAGCCTCCCTTTGATGAGTGAAATTCTCCCGTTAAGCGGACAACACGGGGACTTCCCAGGAGGTCACCGATCCCAGGACTTCTCCAGCCCGAGCACGCTTAACTATGGAGTTTTTTCAACTCTCATCAACATGACAACGTCATAGCTCCGGTCTAGGCAACGCTACCGGGCTGCAGCCCAAGCACCCCAACCCCTCTCCAGCCCACTGGCGGGTTGTTGGTGGCCACAGCCTCCCTTTGATGAGCAAACTCGACAGTTAAGCTGGGTCGTACGGCGACTTCCCAGGAGGTCACCCATCCCAGAACTACTCTCGCCCAAGCACGCTTAACTATGGAGTTCCTTTACTTCTCATCACCAATTGAGCTGCAGATCAATTGGTGATGAGAAGTGAAGGAACTCCATAGTTAAGCGTGCTTGGGCGAGAGTAGTACTGGGATGGGTGACCTCCTGGGAAGTCCCCGTACGACCCAGCTTAACTGTCGAGTTTGCTCATCAAAGGGAGGTTGTGGCCACCAACAACCCGCCAGTGGGCTGGAGAGGGGTTGGGGTGCTTGGGCTGCAGCCCGGTAGCGTTTCCTAGAGTGGAGCCGTGATGCTGTCACGTTGGATCGGATAGGGGCGTTATAGATATAGTTTGGACAGCTTCTGTTCCAGCAGGGTAGCGAGCCCCGCGGGCCTCACCGATGTGGCCGTCAGTGACAGTGGGCAGTCCTGCCACTTTTGGGGGTGATCGTACCGCACAACCCCAGGCCCTAGCGTACAACCTTGTGTACTCTTGGATGTGAGCGACATCTGGCGAATCGTTTTGGCCGACCAGCAGAGGAAAAACACGAAGGGGAATAATATAACGGCCGGTCAACCGTGGTACTCATCTCCATGTCACCTTGACTCGTCGACCTTACTGCACTGGTACGAACGGTCTGCAGGAGGGACTGACCCGCCACTATTTCACCGCAAGCAATTTACAAACAATCAAAAAAAAGGCAACAATATATATATATACACCGGGTCTATGTCTGCCTGCCCTACTAAGCTTTAGACTTCGGGCGTCGGCACTCAGCTCTACTTTCGATAAGGAGCGTGGGAGCACAATATTTGGGGCTAGACCTGGTGGACTACTTCAACTCCGGTTTTCCCCAACTAAAGCTTGACTCTAACGACGATTGCTCATCATAGCGGGACCCGGGATTATAATAGTAAATTGCAATGAGGACAAGTGCGGTGCCTATGCTGCTTATTTAAAGTGCTGGAATGAAATGTGACCAGTACGAGACTGGAGTAGTATTGAATAGATGTTGCAGAATAGAGACCGGGCGGTCTGGCAGTCTGACTCTAGCAGGTTGCAGTCCGGGTGGTCTGTCGGTTTCTCTCCTAGTGTTTGGTTGCAGACCTGTTGCTGATTGGTGCTCTGGCAGTTTGTCAATCAGTCCCTGCGACTTGGAGACCGGGCGGCCTGGCGGTCTGTTATGGCGGCTTGGTGTCTCCTTTCTCCCTGATCTTTGTTTGCGCGGCCTTCTTCTTCACGCCATTTTTTCTGCAGACTACTTTTGCGGCTTCTCGGTCTTCTGTTCATGAGGCCTGCTTTCTTCCCGCATGACTTCTTTCCTTTTGTCTGTTGCAGGTTCTTGTTCTATCCACTGTAGGACCTTAATTTGCATCCGCTGCGGTCTTCTCTCTACCCTCGCGGCCTATTATCCGCCCCGACCTCCTTATTTCCGCACAACCTTTATCTCTTCCCTCTACCCTCGCGGCTTCTTGCATGGCCTTTTCCAGCTCTTCTACCACCAATGCTACTCCTGTGACAACTCCGCCTCCTCCTCCCATTCCTTCCGGGAATCTTAGCACCGTCTCCAAGCTTGTTGGTTCCAACTACCCGGATTGGAGCGTCTCCTTCATTTTCCTCCTCCGCTCACAACGCAAACGCCACCACCTTACCGACGACCCTCCTCCTACCACTTCCGCAGAATTTGACGGCTGAGATGCTAGCGATGCGCTTGTCCGCACTTGGATCTCTAACATTCTTTCCGATGATTGTCTTCCTGCCATCCGTCATGATGAGACGGTCAAGAAGGCATGGCTTCATCTTGCTGCTCTGTACTCGAAGGGGGCCCAGACGTCCCGTATTTTTATTTTGTATGCGGACCTCTTTGCCTGTCCTTCTATGTCTCTTGCTACCGCTTATCAACAGGTCCAAGCTCTTGGTGTCGAGATTCTTCAACATCGCCACTTCTCTGCGGATCTTGCCGAACAACACAAGCACTTTCAAGAACTGCTTGTTGTGTGCTACCTCCTACTGCTTCTTGATTCCTACTACATGATCCGCCAATAAATCTTGGGTAAAGCAGACTCTCCCAACTTGGATACCACTGTTGTACACATTGCCACAGTTACATCTCTTCTTCAACGTCTGCTTCTGTCTCCTCCTCCTCCGGAACAATATGCTCACCAGACTCAATGGAGCAGCTCTGGTAGTCGCAACCACCATTCCGGTGGTCGGAGTTCTTCCTGCTTCCTCTGCTCTCACTGTAGCCGCACCGGGCATATTGTGGATCGTTGCTGGCTGAAACATCCACATCTTTGCCCTTCTGGTGACTCTTCCACCTCCTCTTCCAAGCCATCCGCTTCAGTGGTCACTTCCTCAGGTAGTGCTCACGTGGTTACTCAAGGTAAATGGCTCATCGACTCTCGTGCAACTAATCACATGATGAGAAATCCGCAATGCTTTTCTTTCCTTGAAACAAATGATCGGTTGCCCCCGGTCCTTGTTGTAGACGGCTCTCCCTCCCCGGTTCATGGGACGGGAGTGGCTCATTTCACTCTGTCTCTTCGCTTGGCCGACACTCTCTATGTGCCAAAGTTTCCCTGCAATTTGTTGTCAGTTACATCTTTGTGCAAGCAACTTCAATGTTCCATCACATTTACTCCCACTTCTTTCTCTTTTCAGGATCCGAGCTCCCAACGGACAATTACTAATGGGACTGAGAGCGGCGCCCTCTACTTCCTCGACAACATTTTTGCTCTGTCAGCCTTCTCCTCCTCTACAGATTTCCTACAATGGTATCTCCGCCTTGGGCATACTCCTCCACTACTTCTTCATAGCCTTCTGCCTCACCTCCCTCCGCACAGTTCTCCTCTCAACTGCGATGCCTGACAGCTTATCAAGCTTCACCATTCCTCCTTTCCGCCGAAGCAATTTCGTGGTTCTACTCTTCCATTTGATCTTGTTCACTACGACATCTGGGGTCCTGCTCCTACCCTAACCATTGGTCTGGGTAGCTCTTATTTTGTTACTTTCATTGATGATTTCTCTGGATGTACTTGGGTGTATCTCTTATGAGAACACTCTAAATTTTTTGATGTATGGCAATCTTTTTATCATTTAATTAAAAATCATTTTGATATTTCTATTAAAGTCTTACGTTCTGATAATGCCAAACAGTACGGTAGTCACGCTTTTTCCTCCTTTTCTATGCAACATGGGATTATTCATCAAACAAGTTGTGTTTACACCTCCCAACAAAATGGGATGGCGAAACGCAAAAACTGTTAAATCCTTGATGTTGCTCGCACCTTACTAACGCAAATGCATGTCCCTCGCTCCTATTAGGGCGATGTTGTTCTCATTTCTTGCTATCTCATCAATCACATTCCATCGACTGTTCTCTGCGGTCAAACCCCTTTCTCCATTCTCTATCTAGGAAAGGATACCTTTCGTCTCCCTCTACGTATCTTTGGGTACACAGCCTTTTTGCATGCTCCCTCCGCCACCCGCGACAAACTCTTCCCTCGCTCCACCAAATGTGTCTTTCTGGGCTATTTTATCACTCAGAAAGGCTACTGTTGTTTTGACCCCATTCTTTGCAAGCAGTTCATCTCCACGGACATTACCTTCTTCGAGAATGCTCCATATTTCTCTAACAACTCCTCTCCTCTCCCTGTATCATCCAGTCTTTCTCTTCCTCTTCCCTCCAGCCCATCCCCTCCTACCGAGGTATTTCCTCCTCCACAATCTCCATCCTCTTCTCCTCCCTCTCCACCACCGCAATCTCCCTCCTCTCTGCCGTCGTCGCTCTCTCCTCTCGGGCCATCTCTCTCCACCACAGATGCTCCGGATACTGAGGAACTTGCTGACCTGGACCTCCCCATTGCCCTTCTCAAAGGGGTTCAGGCTTGTACCAAGCATACGCTTGCTGCCATTGTTTACTATGATTGTCTGATACCTGCTCTCAGGAAGTTTGCGCTGGCTATCTCTTCCACTTCCACCCCCTGTTCCTATCAGGAGGCCCTTACCATTCCATATTGGAAGGCTGCCATGGATGAAGAGATTGCTACTCTTACTGAATGGGGTACCTGGACCCTGGTTCCTCCTCCTTTCGGCATAGATGTTGTTGGATGTCGCTGGGTCTTTGTGGTGAAATTCCTCCCCGATGGCAGTGTGGATCGTTACAAGGCTCGGCTTGTTGCCAAGGGCTTTACCCAAACATATGGTGTTGATTACTTTGACACTTTCTCTCTAGTTGCTCGTCCCAGCACTATTCGGGTCCTTCTCTCTGTGGCTGTCAACAGAGTTTGGCCTATTTCACAGCTAGATATGAAGAATGCCTTTCTTTATAGGGATCTTCAGGAAGATGTCTACATGGAGCAACCTCCAGGGTATGTTGCTCAGGGGGAGACACATGTTTGCCGACTCAAGAAGGCTATCTATGGCCTAAAATAAGTCCTCGCGCTTGGTTTGACAAGTTTAGCAGGATTGTGGCGGCTGTAGGTTTTACGAGAAGTTTTGCTGATCACTCCCTATTTACTCGTAAAACCTCTCTGGGTCTAGTGGTGCTTGCAGTATATGTGGATGATATTTTTCTTACTAGAGATGACCAAGCTGGGATAATCTTGACAAAGAAGCACCTTCAGAAACACCTGGGTACAAACGATATGCGCTCTCCAAAATACTTTCTGGGGATAGAAATTTCTTGGAAGCCTGCTTCTCTTGTCCTCTCCCAATGAAAGTACGCTCTAGACTTGTTAAAAGAGGCATGGTTGACTGGGGCTAAACCTGTCAGATGTCCCATGGTGACTGGAGAAGATAAAATATGGACGGATGACTCTCCTTTTCTTTCTGATGTTACGAGGTACAGACGTCTGGTTGGTAAACTCATATATCTCACAGTGACCAGACCCTACATTGCATATGCCGTAGGCAAGGTTAGCTAATTCATGCAAGCTCCTAGGGAGTGTCATCTACAGTCTACCCTGAATATATTGGAGTATATTAAATCAGCTCCTGGGAAAAGACTTCTCTTTCAGAAGAATAAACATTTAAGGGTTGAATCGTACTACGATTCAAGCTATGTCGATGACAAAGGAGACCGCAAGTCAACATCAGGTTTTTGCACCTCTGTGGGGGGGAACCTTGTGAGCTGGAAAAGAAAGAAAATGTCGATCGTCTCCAGGTCCAGTGCCGAAGCAGAATATCGAAGTATGGCATCGACCACGCGTGAGTTGAAGTGCTTACGGGCTCTCATGCTTGACTTAGGAGAGGTCTACAACCATCCTCTACTTATGTTTTGTGACAACAAAGCCTCCATATATATCCCTAAAAATCCGGTCTTACATAAGAGAACCAAGCACATTGAAGTTGACTGCCATTTTATTCGGGAGGAGATTATGAATGAACAATTTTGTACTCTGTTCGTCACCTCCGATAAAGAGTTGGCTGATATTTTCACCAAGCCGGTATCCGCCTCTTTTCATCACATTTGCGACAAGCTGGGCATGATCGATATATATATATGCTCCAGCTTGATGGGGAGTGTTGCAGAATAAAGACCGGCCGGTCTGGCAGTCTGACTCTAGCGGGTTGCAGTCCGGGCGGTCTGTCGGTTTCTCTCCTGCGATTTGGTTGCAGACCTGTTGCTGATTGTTGCTCTGGCAGTTTGTCAATCAGTCCCTGGCGACTTGGAGACCGGGTGACCTGGCAGTCTGTTGTGGCGGCTTGGTGTCTCCATCTGTTGGTTGCCGGGCGGTTTGCCCATTCATCAAACCGCGCGGCTTGGCGGCTTGTATTATTGTTTAACCACATGTACATGATATTTTTTAGTCCCACATTATTTATTTGTATTCTCTCTCATCTCCTTCATTGTATAAAAGGGAGGCTATACCATGTAATTGATACCTTTTTTGGAATACAAAAATTTTTGTTTGTCCAATTTTCGGAATCTCTTTTTTTGTTCGCACAATAGAGAGTACCAAAATAAGCTTGACCAGTACGAGACTGGAGAAGTACTGAATAGAAAGTACTGAAATAATCTTGACCTGTACGAGAGTGGAGTAGTACTGAATAGAAAGTACTGAAATAAGCTTGACCAGTATGGGACTGGAGTAATACTGAATAGAAGTTACTGAAATAAGCTTGACTAGTACGGGACTGGAATAGTACTAAATAGAAGGTACTGAAATAAGCTTGACCAGTACGGGACTAGAATAGTACTAAATAGTAGGTACTGAAATAAGCTTGACCAGTACGAGACTGGAGAAAACACAAAGAAAATGGTTAGTAGTCCAATCACTCTTATTCAGGAGGCTTCAATTCCATCGAAATTTAGAAGAGATTTTGTTGGGTTACATCAATTATTAGGATCCAATTAACTTAGTTGCGCCATATTTATTATGACTTAATTGGATCAAAGTTGGGTTAGGAGTTACATTCTTATTGGTCGTCAGGGACAACTCCAAGTCATCACTCATACTCTCACCTTCCGCGCATGCCCAATTCACTCGAGAATCGAGACGCTTAACGGTTTTACGAAATCTCGGGATTCCCGGAGAAAAGTCACTTGTCTCGGCCACTCTCGTCGATAAAATAGTTTGAGTTACTTGTTTAAAAAAGGGGTGGTCGCGCGCTCTGATTTTCACCTTCGAGGGAAAATGAGCGGGAAAAACGTTCCAATCGCGACCCTAGGCTTCCAAATTTTAGGAAAAATATCAAAACATATCCCCATGACCCCAAATTTTGATACAACCCTTAGGAGGGTTTAAATTAAGTCTAGTAATTGTTTTAGAATTTTCCAAGGTATTTTGGGCATTTAATTTGACCAAACAAATATTACATTGGCTTTTAAAAATACCAAAACAGATCCAACAATTCTCAAATTTTTTGTGGAGGTAGCATTCATCATGGGGAACATTTTTCATGTTGGGCACTTTTCCCCTAGGGGCCTAGATTTGGCCCAGCAATTTCTAGAATTTTCTGGTATGAAAAATGGTTTGCATTTAGCAGATTACAGGGATCCTGCGGCTGAGATTGAGCCGCAGGACGTAATCGGCCAGCGCTTCCCCACAGCGGATCGACCACGGATCCGCTGTGGGGGGCACAAAAACGGAGGCGGGGCGAGGATTAATAAAATCCCAGCCGCCTGATCTTCATCACCAGATCGGGCGGCTGCTGCTCCTCACCGGCAGTACAGAGGATGATCGGCCTCCACCACCACCAGCAGGTCGCCACAAGACGTCGGCGCAGGCCCCGATCAACTCACCGGGGGCCGGCGATTCTCTAGGCGGTTGTCCGGCGGCCTGGCCCCACCGGCTGCCGTGGGAAGTTCCATCCCGAGAGCCTGGGGTGGCGGTGGCCCTGCTCCCAGCAGCACCACGCCACCCCCGCTCTTCGGGCAGATTGTCGCCTACCTGTCTACCCCCGGCCGGCGCACCGAGGGTCGGGCTTCTCGCCGGCGTTGCTTCGGCAGCAATGCGCCGTCGGCCGCCACCCCAGCTTTAACAAAGCTGTGCTCTATTTTTGCGGGTGCCGCCGGAACCGCATTTTCCAGCAGCACTGCCGCTCTTCGCCACTGGGGGCCGCCGCACCCAGTGGTATAACACTCCCCCAGCGCCACCACCGGCGCTGGGGGAGGATCCTTCCTCCTTGGGCACCACCCGGCCTGGAACAAGGCTCGGGTGGCGCCAGCGGCGCTCCGCCCGCATGGAAACACATGCAGTACGTTCAGAATGGGGATAGGGGAGGGAGAGAGATTCCACCTTGGTCTAGTGGGCTCGAGAGGGGCCGGCCTGGTCGGCCATGCCTTGGTGGCGGTGGTGGAGGGCGGAGGAGCCTCGGCTTGGCTTTTTTCGGCCACCAGGGCTCCGGCAGGGGGGGGGGGCAGGGGGAGGGGTGAGTTGTTCTGAGAGTTGACGGGAAGGAGAGGGGGTGGGGTGGCCTTTTATAGTGTTGGTGAGGGCGAGCTCCCCTCCCTTATGCAAGGTGGGATTAATCCCTCCTTATGGAGGGATTAAATCCCCACCCTCCAGCTGTCCAAGGACAGCTGGAGTCCCCCTCTTTTCCCCCATGTGGGGAAACGAAGGTGAAGCCCTCTTGGGCTTGGGCCTTTTGAAAAGAGAGAGGGGAAAGAGAGGAGAGGAGGGGTAGGGTGGGTCTCCACCTATCCTAGTGACGGGGCAAGGGCTATCCTCCCTTGGAGAGGAGGTGGGCCCCTACTTGGAGAAAAATCCAAAAAAAGGATTTTTAGGGGGTTTGACCAAGTCAACCCTAGGGTGGGTCCCTCTTGTTGGTCAAAGTCAAAGTGGGTCCAAGTTATCGGGGTCGTGTGAAAGTTCGGTTATCGTGTCATAATTGTTGTGCGCACGCTTTTCGGTGCACGACTACGCTTGATTTGACCACAGGTTGAGAAATTGTCGTCAAAATTGACTGGGTCGACTTCCGTTGACTTCGTATTAACCACACGAGTCCAACGCCACTGACTGGGGTTGAATCGGAGTCCGTTTTGAGAAAGTCCAAAATTTGCGCGTCGCACCGTGCTAAAAAGGTCTAAGTGTGTAAAATTATCGTTAGAGCTCGGATTGTGACGTGGCAGGTTCTGATGCACCTGTCTAGGTTATATGAGGTCACATGAATCGACAGAACTCCATTTGGGGTTCTCTAGCTCGATATCCAAAATCTGCTCTCGTTGCGTTTTACGGGGAATGGTCACATCACTATATGACCTCAGGGTCTAACTGAACGAGTTCTGATACACTAGTATCGACTGTACGAGTTCACAGGGACCGACAAAACTCAATTCGGAGTTCTCTAGCTCTATTTACTGCCAAGGGTTATCTCCCACCGGGTCATGGGTAGGGTTCGGGCCACTTTTATTGGGCCCACTAGGGTTCTGGTGGCCCAATAAAAGTTGGGATATTACAGTAACCCCAGAAGATCCTTAGGAAACACATCATCATACTCCGAAACAATCAGAACATCACTCACACTGGATTTTAGCTCAACAGCCTTTATATGCGTGAAGAATAACTCCACGACTTTTCAAACTGCTTTGATGACTTGGAGAGCAGACATCAACAACTCGATCCTCGCATACCATCAAATTTCATCTCTAGCTCGGTATTTTGTCTCAGTATGATCTCATTTGGATTGCAATCGATAAAGGCACGCTGCTCCGAGAGTCTGTCCATACCAAAGATTACATAAATTCTGATATCGGCAGCACAAATGCTTCCAATCCGAAATCTTGACTTCCTATCCATACCTCCACATAGCAAGCCCTATCGGCACACGTCACACATCCGTTCGGCAATAACACCTTCACATTATCTTTCGTCATACGAATAGGTACTCCGATCCATGACACAAAGTCCACAGATAGAAATGTAATGTAGCATATGTCGCTAGTGGAGATCTACATGAGAGACGGCTCTAGTTTGCCATCAACACACACTAGATCCGCCACACCTACACAAGCATCTACCGCCCACAATACGTAATCGTTTCGCTCACAAAGCATAAACACAATCGGAGAATGATCGACTCTAAAACAACGATGAAAAAGGAGTCGACTCGTTCCCAAAGATAACACAAGGGTTGGCAATCCCTTTTGAGAGCAAGACCAAGGCTATAGGCCAAGATCCGCTCAAGCAAAATGGACCAACCCGGCCCGGAGAAAAGGAAACACGAACAATAATGATTTTATTCAGAGATTTGAAAATCGATTTAGATTTAAAAATCATAGAGAACACGATGGTTCAACCTCCACAAATCTAAAGAGAAGAGGCACTAGAGAAGGTGGAAGAGATTACCCAACCCGTTGGTGGGAAACACACTTGATAACTTTGTGGGAGAATCACTCTCTCCACGATTTCCACCGGCTTCACACCGAATGGATCCACCGGCATCGCACCGAGTGGGGTTGTCATCCTTCTTCCTTGGAGTCGCACCAAGAAACTATGTTGGAGGCTCCACGAGAGGGGAGGCCGAAATGGGGGAAGAGGGAGACAAGGGGGGCGGCAGCTAGTCACAAGCCCTGGCCGAAATTCCTCTTAGAGAAGGGATTTTAGGTTTTCTTTCTTCATTCCCAAATCACTTAATATGCCTCCTATATATAGGAGTTACGAAATAGATCCAACCACCCAAGATTGAGATGAAACCTCATCAATCTGGATGGTTAATAACACACCAAACTGTTTATATGCACACCAAAAGTAAAGTGCAAGAAATTAAAATTTTACAAGTTCTAAATTAATAAACCATTTTAAGAAATAGAAATGTTCTTCAAATAAGCCTTTAAGTAGGCTTCGCGCGCCGCGGACGGAGTTTGTAACGGTGTCGTCCGTTAGCGGCCAAAGAGTCGTCATGTCGCCTGAAATCTTTATGTTGTAGCATTTCGGTGTCCGGATCATCTTCAAGTGGTGGTGGAGGTGCCGCTACATCAATCCTCCCCCGCTTAAAGTCACGTATCTCCGAGGCGTGGTCCGGGAGATAGCGGTGGAGAATAGCGGTATCCAATTGTTGAAGCTCTATCTCGAGTACCCATGAGTCGTCGGAAGGAGGGAGGTCATGCCAACAGATGAGAAAGGGACGGGTAGCACCATCGGCAGTAGGGAGCAACTCTGCATCAAGTATCCTGTCTGGTATAAGATAGGTTTTGGGAAACCTTGGAAACATGTCAGCAGTGGGAATAAAAGAAGGCAACTTACCATCCAATGCTAAACCTGTGAAGACCAGGGGAGAGAGATCATCTGTACTACCACTCCCCAAACCCAAAGAATTTTGAATGGAAGGAGAAGACGACAAAGAAGTCAACTCTTGTGGAGGCTAAACAAACATCGTCAAATCAGAGACATTAAAAATGGGTGAAACACCCCAATCAGCCGGCAAATCTAAGACAAAAGCATTATCATCGAGTTTCTTTATAATCCGGAAGGGGCCAATGCGCTTTGGAGCTAACTTTCTAACGGTGCCAGTTGGCAGTCACTCGAGAACTAAGCGGACTAAGACTTGATCGCCAACTTTAAAGTGTGACACTCTCCTATGTTGATTAGCTTGTGTTTGATAGGATTCATATTGGGAGGCCAAGGTTGCCCGAATATGTGCATGCAAGTCAAGAATGTGTTGGGCGAAGGATTGTGCAAATTGACTTGCTTTATATGTTGGTGGTAATGGAACCAAGTCAAGTGGCACAGGAGCTTTATATCCGTGAACAATCTCGTTAGGGGACAAACCCGTGGACCTGTTCTTAGAGTTATTGTAAGCCAATTGTGCATGGGGAAGAAGTAGATCCCTAGTGCCCTTGTGATCACTCACGAGACATCAAAGAATATTCCCCAAACTCCGATTGACTACTTCCATCTGACCATCAGTTTGCGGATGATAGGCAGTGGAAAATAATAATTTGGTCCCCATTAAAATCTATAAAGTTTTCCAAAAATAACTTGTGAATTTCACGTCCCTATCCGAGACAATTGTCTTCGGCATTCCGCGATGACTAACGACCTCCCGAAAATATAACTTAGCTACGTGAGATGCATCGTTGGTCCTTCTACATGGGATAAAGTATGTCATCTTAGAAAACCTATCCACAACTACAAAAATGGAGTCGTGTCGACGAAGAGTGGTGGGGAGGCCTAATATGAAATCCATTCTCACGTCTTCCCATGGTATGGAAGGAATCGGTAAAGGGGTGTATAACCCAATATTGGTTTTAGTGCCATTAGATACTTGACATGTACGACAACTACTCACTATCCCCCCAACCATCGCCTTAAGTTTAGGCCAGTAAAATTTCTCCTCAATGAGTGTAATGGTCTTATCCCTTCCAAAGTGTCCACTCAGTCCTCCGCTATGTAATTCCAAAATAATGTGGTGTCGTTAGGAGGATCGAGGAATACACAACTTCTTGTGCCTAAAAATATAACCGTCCTTAAGAACAAATGCAAATATGGTCGTTGGAGAGCTATCCTGGGTGGAGAAATACATCTCGTAGAAATCTGGGCAAGTGGCGTATTCGTCCTTAACTCGTTTGAATCCTACGACATTGACTTGCATGGTAGACAGTTGAAGGGTAAGGCGGCTAAGTGCATCAGCAACTCGATTGTCAGACCCCTTAAGGTGCTTAAGACTAAACGTGTACCCTTGTAAGAAAGTTACCCACTTAGCGTGACGCGGGATGATTTTATGCTGACCGTTTATGAAACGTAAAGCATCATGATCAGAGAGGATCACAAACTCCATGGAGAGGAGATAATGTCGCTAATGATGCAAACAACTAACAACAGCATAAAACTCTCTATCATAGTTCGAATAATTCAAATTAGCGCCGGCTAGTTTCTCACTAAAATAACTGACCGGGTGACCCACTTGACTTAAAACACCTCCTATTCCCACCCATGACGCGTCACAGGTAAGCTCAAAGACCTTGGTGAAGTCAGGTAGATGTAACACCGGTGTCTCGGTCAAGAGCTTCTTAATTCATTGGAAGGCAAAGGTGGAGGACTTCGTCCAAGTGAACTCACCCTTCTTCATGCAGTCACTAATGCGTGCCATAATGCTACTAAAGTCCCGTATGAAGCGGCGATAGAAAGTAGCCAAACCATGGAAACTGCGCACCTCTCGTAGGGTATTCGGTTCGGGCCAGTCCTTAATCACCTGAACCTTTCCAGGATCAACTCAAATTCCATCGGACCCGACTATATAACCTAGAAACTCTACCTCTAGAACGTAGAATATGCACTTCATAAGGATAAGGAATAAGATTTCCTTCCTCAAGGTGAAAAGAGTCACTCTCAGGTGGGAGATGTGCTCGATAGTGGAGGTGCTATAGACTAAGATGTCTTCGAAATAGACTATCACAAACTTTCCCAAGTATGACCGAAAGACGTGTGTCATCATCCGGGAGAAGGGGCTGGGGGTATTGGATAACCCAAAGGGCATCACAAGCCACTCATATAACCCATCCTTAGATTTAAACGCAGTCTTCCATTCATTTCCCTCACGGATCCTAATTTAGTGGTAACCGCTCCTATGATCTAACTTAGAAAATATAGTGGCGCCAGCTAATACATCCAAGAGGTCATCTAAACGTGGGATATGGAACCTATACTTGACGATAATCTTGTTGATAGCCCGACTATCAACACACATTCTCCATGAACAATCCTTCTTGGGGGCAAGCAGAGCTGGTACCGCACAAGGACTCATACCCGTCCTAATAAACCCCTTCTTCAACAAGTCCTCTATCTGAACCTGCAACTCCTTATGGGCAGCAGGATGGAGTTGATAATTGAGCTGGTTGGGCAAGGAAGACCCCGCGATGAGATCTATCGCATGTTGAATATCCCGAAGTGGAGGTAACGTCGATGGCAACTCATCCGGGTGTGTATCCCTATACTCTTCCAACAATTCCCGTAGCTCACTAGGTAGGTCATCCAAAACTGCAGAATCCATCATCGCACTTAAAAGGACTAGAGCATACATCACTCCATCAAGAAACGGGTCCTTAATAAAATCTTTTCTCCCGACTAGGTTCAAGGCCTTCCTCTCAACTGGGACTGTGGTGTCCTTAACCGGTCCTACAGGTTCTTTCGGGATAGTTGGCCTCAACGTAACGGTCTTGCCATTGAACTTGAATGCATACGTGTTGGCTCTGCCAAAATGCATCACGTCACGGTCATAAAGCCCAGTTCTGCCTAACAACATGTTACAAGCACCCATGGGAAGGACATCGCACCACACCTCATCAGTATAGGATTTAAATGAGAGGGGGACTAGGCATCGCTCTGTGACTGGGACAGTAACCTTATTGATCCAAGCTACCTGATAGGGAGTCGGGTGGGGTTCCGTGGTCAAGGTCATACGTATAACAGCCTTCTCGGATATGACATTCACACAACTACCTCTATCAATGATCAATTTGCAGAGCTTTTCTCCACTCTTGAAAATCAGAGAAAATATACTCGTCCTCTTCCAATCATCTAACGGACGAGGAGTGGTCAAGATACAACGCATCACCATGAGGGGGTGATCGTCCTCCAAGACACTCGAGACACCATCTGTGTCACTCTCTTCAGTAGCCTCATAAACTAGATCAGAGGGGTTGGTAGTAAAATCTAATAGGGCTATGGCCTTAGTCCTTGTTGGTCATTCAAAGGCATAGTGGCCCTGAACACCATAAGCATAACTCGTGGCATTGGACTTACTAACCTTCCCTATCGGGATACGCTCACTGGTGGGATTCCTAGCGATCCTAGCTGTGATAACTATCGCTTTAGACTCGTTGGACCGAAATTTCCCTTTATCCTGATATGTGGATAAGGATGCTCCGAGTGTGGACTTACCCTTCACTTGGGAATAACAGGAGTGAGCCTTAGAGGCTAGATGTTTTTCAATGTCAAGGGTTGCATTGAAAGTGGTGTTTAAATCTGTATGTCCATAGCATAGGAGTTTCCTTTGGATATCAGGAGATAGCCCCTTTCGGAGCCTAGATAAAGTAACCTCGGGAGCCTCTCTAAGGTCACAATACACTAAGCGGTCCTTTAACTCGCCCATGTATTCGGCTACCGATTTTGAGCCTTGCTGAAGGGTGGCTAGCTCATCGAACACTTGTGTACGGTGTACGCGGGGACGTACTAATCTTTCAACAGGTTCTTCATTATGGGCCATCCAACTAGTGGGACTCCGTTCCCGGTCCCTAGCCTACGCTCCTCATTTAACCAATATGTCTTAGCACGCCCAATTAACTTCATCCTGGTGACTTGGACCTTCTGAAGGTCCGTGAGAGTGTGCCATTCGAAGTAACATTCCATGTCCACTACCCAGGTGAGGAAGATCTGGGGATCTCCCATGCTGTTGTAGGTGGGGGAATCGATCTTAATGGCCCTAGTAATATCGAAGTCACCCTTGGGGTGGCGATCTTGATGAGGCATTCAGGGAGAGTTCCCATCAGAGTCAGAATCGTTTACCGGTTGGTGCCAGTTAGGCTGTCTCACAATAACGGGGTGAGGTGGTCGTTCATGGTTCTATAGGATTTGGGCTATCATGGTCCTAAGCTCTGTCATCTCAGTTCGTAGTCCCTCAATAGCCTCAGTATTCGCATCCTCGTGCTCATTCACATCCATTCTAGACGTTGACGGTGTAGTGTACTCCGTTCCTAGTCTAGTGCGCATACATGGTTACAAAAAAAACTTGAAAACGAATTTTTTTAGGGCTGGACTTAAAGTTAAAACAAGATAGTTTGAAATTTTCCTAGAGTGACAGGAACGAGGAACGTTAAAATTTTTTTTATATATTTTCGCAGAGAAATAAAGATTTTAGACCACTATTTGCAGACCAGAAAAAAAACTTTTTTTGTTCTTTTTTTTGATTAATTTTTGCCAACGAAAGAGAACGAGGAAGTTTGCAACATAGTAGTTGAAATGACTGCCTCTGATACCAAATTGATGTAGCATATGTCGCTAATGGAGATCTACACGAGAGACGGCTCTAGTTCGCCATCAACATACACTAGATCCGCCATACCTACACAAGCATCTACCACCCTCAATACGTAATCATTTCTAGCACAAAGCATAAACACAATCAAAGAATGATCGACTCTAAAACAGCGATGAAAAAGGAGTCGACTCGTTCCCAAAGATAACACAAAGGTTGTCAATCCCTTTTGAGAGCAAGACCAAAGCTATAGGCCAAGATCCACTCAAGCAAAATGGACCTACCCGGTACGGAGAAAAGGAAACACGAACAATAATGATTTTATTCAGAGATTTGAAAATCGATTGAGATTTAAAAATCACGGATAACACGATGGTTCAACCTCCATAAATCTAAAGAGACAAAGCACTAGAGAATGGGGAAGAGATTACCCAACCCGTTGGTGGGAAACACACTTGATAACTTTGTGGGAGAATCACTCTCTCCACGATTTCTACCGGAGTCGCACCGAATGGATCCACCGGCGTTGCACCGAGTGGGGTTGTCGTCCTTCTTCCTTGGAGACGCACCAAGAAACTACGCCGGAGGCTCCACGAGAGGGGAGGCCGAAATGGGGGAAGAGGGAGACAAGGGGGGCGGCGGCTAGTCACAAGCCCTGGCCGAAATTCCTCTTAGAGATGGGATTTTAGGCTTTTTCTTCATTCCCAAATAACTTAATAAGCCTCCTATATATAGGAGTTACAAAATAGATCCAACCATCCAAGATTTAGATGAAACCTCACCAATCCGGATGGTTAATAGCACACCAAACTGTTTATACGCACACCAAAAGTAAAGTGCAAGAAATTAAAATTGTACAAGTTCTAAATTAATAAAGCATTTAAAGTAATATAAATTGTCTTCAAATAAGCCTTTAAGTAGGCATCGCGCGCCGCGGATGAAGGATGTAACGTTGTCGTCCGTTAGCGGCCAAGGAGTCGTCATGTCGCCTGAAATCTTTATGTTGTAGCATTTCAGCGTCCGGATCTTCTTCAAGTGGTGGTGGAGGGGCCGCGACATCAAAATGAATGTGAAGGACCCGTATTAAATAGTGCACTCGCCGGACAGTCCAGGATAAGGAGAAATCCTAATACAACCACATCATACACAAACTATGCACAAGGTAGGAAGTATAAAAAGCAGTAAAACAATATCTTAACTCGTACCTGTGACGATGTCACTTTGCTTTTATGGCCTCCTGTTCGCCAAGGTTATACACTCGGGGCTGCGCTTGGGATGTAGAGGACTCCACCACTATCTTTCCCTTTTCAGTATATGACTCTCCTGTCTTCTTTTCAACCTTCGGAGGGCCAACCCGATAATCACCGGCAAAATGCCCTGGCTTGCCACACGTATAACATGTATGAGGCCCTTGACCAGAAGTTGCTCCTGAAGCAACAATAGAGGGAGCCTGTCTAGAAGACTTGGATCACTCACCCTTTTCCTTCGATAGTTCGATTTCCCCGGGTGTGGCACTTTAAACTCAGGCTTTATCACAGCCAAGTCCCTTTTGCCCTGTACCCGCTTCATATCTTTCTCTAATGCACAAGCTGTATCCATCAATGATTGAAACACTTTCTTCATCGAACTCGAGAGCAGGAATCTCAGCTCATTCCACAGCCCTTTGTAGAACCTATTGGTTTTACGCTCGTTGTCAGCAAAGATAGACCATGCATAACATCCTAACCTTATAAACTCATGTAAGTAGGTACCGACACTACTTTCTCCTTGAGTTAGATGCTGGAACTAATTTTTCATGGCTATGTGATGTGTCGATGGCAAGTGCATTACCATGAACAGCCTCAAAAACTCCTCTATCGAGACTTCTGTTAGTTGTTTGCCCGCTAAGTAGTGCAGCTCCGTTTCATCCCACCATAGTCGAGCATCTCCTACCAACAGGAAAGTGGCCAAGGTGACTTTCCGTTCCTCCTCAGTTCTTATTGCCATCAAAATCCTCTTAACTGGCGCAAGCCAATCCTCTGCCTGCATTGGGGATCCTGCCCCCGAGAACATAGGAGAATTGAAGCTCATAAACTACTTCAGTTGTCATTCCGCTGCCCGTGGATCGACAATAGCCTCACCAGGTACTTGCCTCACACCAACCTGTACTGGCACTACTGCAGGTTATGTCTGTCCAGTAGGTTGTGCCTGTATCATTGCAAACAACGCCTCAGTAACTAAGCGTACTGTCTCCACCGAAGGAGGATGTGTAGACACCTTTGCGGTGTCATAATCTCATCAGAACGCTTGTGCTCAAACTGCCCCACACCACTTTGAGTCACCTATACGTGTAAAAGACACATGTTAGACTCTTTGCTAATTGAGTCTGAAGTTTGGCCACTACCCCATTCTTAATCATTGGAGCTAGAACACCAAAGACAAATGGTACTGGATGGGCCATTTGTATTTCTTCATCAGCAGCTTTGAAGGCACTCATCCTCATTCCTCTTCTCCTTATATTGGAAGATACATTAGCATCCTTCAAGGAAGAATTCCCATTCTTCCAGTTACCATACATGGAGTCATGGTCATACTTATTAGTATGGAGTATTACCCTCTTAAAACGAATGGGTGGCCTAGCTGGAGCTTTTCCCATTCCTTCGAAAGGGGCAGCTCTGGTGTTTCCCTTGAATCCAACTCGTCTCTTTTTTCTCTGAGAGGTGAAGGAGTCAATAATGGGCAACACTAAATTGGGCTTAGAAAAACCTGCCACAATTCTCTTCTCCCTTTGGAGCTTTTCTTCTAGATCCCTAATAAGGTTATTATTATACTTTATGGTGTCTATCTGTATAATAGTAATAGTCTTCAACTAACTGACTTCCCTAATTTTCTGTTCCAGCATTATTGCTGTCTCACAGTGCTGGAAAGCAGCATGCTATAGAGATGCAATCTCTTGAGCCTGCTTTTTAGTCAGTTGCTTACTTCTTTCGAATACTTTCAGAAGTTCACCAAACTTATCAATCACTTGATTGATGTCTCCATCAGACTCAGAATCACTTTTATTCCTAAATGAGGATGCTTCTAAACCTGAACAAGTCTAATAACTTTACTTCGATGAAGGGTTGAATGGAGAGTATACCTTAGATGGACCAGGCTGATCCTTCCTAGATTCATCATCTAATATAACCATCAGCCCAATGTAGGCTTCATCTTCATTATCTGACTCTGATTAGGATGAGTCAGTACAGCTTTTCTCCTTCTTAGCAATGGAGGTTTTCTCCTTCTTGGCCTTCTTATGATCGTGATTTTTCTCATCAGCCTCCTTCTTATTCATAGGACATTCAGCCACAACATGCTCTGGCTTACTGAAGCAAAAATAGATAATCTTATTAGTAACATGTTTACTAGGTTTTGAGTCATAAATACCTTTCTTGGAAGGTTTCTTCTTGGTTCTGTATTTGTCCTCCTTATTTTATAAGGGAGAAGAAGGTCTGCTCCTCCAGCCCTTCTTTTTCATCAGCTTCATGAAATGCCTTGAGAAAGCAACAAATTCCTCAACAGACATATTGCATTCTAATGTATCTTGATCTGAATCTTTAGACTTAGCTATCCTTCTTGGGAGAGAAGGATTCTTCTATTTTCTCCTCTTGGAACTATCTGCCTTGAAGGCTACAGTTGGTTCTTTGTCCTGAGCTTTGCTAGTCTTCTCTTCCTCCTTCCTTGCAGTCAGCTACATTTCATATGATAGTAGCTTCCCAAACAAAGTGGATGGGGGAGTATCTGCCGGCTTTGCCACTTCTCTAATGGCACATATCTTAGTGTCTCAGTCTCTAGTAAGAGACCTAAGAAACTTATCATTTAGCTCATAGTTAATAAAGACCTGGTCATAGGTCCTTAGCTCATTTACAGTTCTGAAAACCTTTCATAACAACTATTGTCTCCTCCTTTCTCTATCTAAAAGACTCATACTCTTGATTGATCATAGACTACCTATCATCTCTAACTTCCTCAGTACACTCCATATATATCACCAGAGTGTCCCATATTTTCTTTGAGGTTTTACATTGCACCAGGTTCTGAAAAGTTGAGTCATCGATGACACTAACTATGATTTTTTGTGCCCTCTTATCCATTGCAGCCAAGATGATTTCATCATTAGTCATTTTTGCATAACTCTTAGGAGTCTTGACATTTGCATTAAGAACTGAAAACTTCAGGGGAATGAATGGTCCTTCTTATACTGTAACATAAGTCCTAGGGTCTGATGCTTTCATAAACAATCTGACCATTTCTTTCTAGATTCCAAAGTTTTTTTTCCTTCATAGGGGAACCTTCATAGAACCTAGTTCCTTACGGTTCTCTCCTGAACCCATACTTATCTTTTCTCAGCTACCCTTTGAGATCTACTCAAACTGTTAAGCCTTTCTTGAGCAACAACCCTCTGATACCACTTGAAAGTCTTTGAATTCAAGGGTAGCTAATCACCTAGATGGGGGGTGAATAGGTTATTAAGGTCTTTTTATATTCTTTTAACCATTAACTGATTTAGGCCTTATTGTGATTGGTTAGTTCAACTTTCAAGATATTCACACACAGTACACCACAATTTTATAGTGGTTCCCCAATATATGGGTGCATTCACTGTCCCTCCAGCCTTTCTAACAAAATGTTAGACAAGGAACTACTTTAATAACTTGGCTCCTCAGAGATTACAATATGATCCCACAGGATCACTCAGTCTTCATTGAGACTTACAACAAAGACACACAGCCCAACCACTCAGTAATCACCTGATCACATACCACAGGCATTAATACCCAACAACAAAGGCTGAGAAAAGTAGCCCGATCACACACAGATCCAAGACTGGATCCTACCATTCAGCCATTATAATTTAGGCTTACAACACAGATCTTGAATAGATCCTATAGAATTTGAATAGAAAAGTTGTTTTGACTCAAGTGAAATTAATCACTGAGTCAATTTCCTCCTAAGCGGAGAGTATCTCAGCCCGATCTTCTTCACAACAACAAAAATAACAATCTTCGAGAATCTGCTACTTGTGCTGGAAGTAACTCAAAATCTTGATTCTAATTATACTGATGAAGGAGAGATTAAATATCTTCTATCAACTAACATGTTTTATAGAACACAGATTGCTCTACCTCTTCTTCACTAATCCAAAGATTGATATTCAAATTCGGCTTAGCTTGGATCTTGAATCAACTTCAGCTAGGGCTGGCCTTGGCTGACTCTTCTTCCTCAGAGAAATTTGTTGATCTTGTTGTAGTAGATGTTGATTGCTACAGCTAACTCAGAAACCCTTCAGATTTTTTATTTGAAGCTCTTGTCTCTACAACAATGGCGAGGGAAGAAGAAAAAGTCCCGCACAACTTTTTCGTAATGAATTTATCCCTCATAAGCTTATCTCGATCCAGATCTCATATTCTATTTATAATCTCAACATCTAGCAAGTTGATTGACACGTGTCACTGCTTTAACAACATATTATATCCTTAGTTTTTATAGAATGAGACTGACAGCGACGTTAGTAATGAATTACAGTTCTTCCTTAGTCATTTTGAACTTTGTTGAATTTTTGTTGACTTTACAGACGTCAACCATTCTGGACTTAAAAAATTTTGGACAACTACCCAGGCGTTGAGTGCATTGATCAAACAAGCTTTACTCAACGAATCTGGACATAGAAAATTTCTAGCTCTGTTAGGCGTTGAGTGATTAAGCTCCACTCAACACTTTTTTAACTTTGTCAACATTCTACATCCTTAGCAACTCTAGGTGTCGAGAGTGTTGAATGTATAAGCTTCACTCAACGATTCTGTACTTAGAATAATTTTGTTCTGCATGATTGCAGTGACAGCGTTGAGTGTATAAGCTACACTCAACGCTTTTATACTTAGCCAAATCTTCTTCTGTCTGAAGGCATTGAGTAAGCTGCCCTCACACAATGCTTTTATACTTACCCAAATATTCTTCTGTCTGAAGGCGTTGAGTGAGCTGGACTCACTCAATGCTTTTATACTTAGCCAAATCTTCTTCTGTCTGAAGGTGTTGAGTGAGCTGGCCTCACTCAACGCTTTCTGCCTTTGACTCTGAAATTTGGCATTGAGTTCGTTGAGTGAACTGGCTTCACTCAACGCTTCTGAAATTAACAAATTTCTTTATTTCCTCTTAGGCTGACTGCATTTGCTTTACTCAAAGCTTTTTGATCTTGGCATTGAGTGAACTGGCTTCACTCAATGATTTTGGACTTAGTAGATTTTCTTTGACCGATTTGATGTGGCTTTAACATACACTCATGGCGTTGAGTGACCAAGCTTCACTCAACGCTTTTGGACTTAGTATATTTTTCTTTGCCAGAAACTCTGCAGCTATGACTGTGGCAGCTTTACTCGATGAATTATGCTGCATGGCGTTGAGTGAGTTGACATCACTCAATGCTTGTGGACTTAGTCACTTTTCTGCCTTGCCAACACTTAAAGATTTGACTTCCTACCCTTTCGCATCGCTGTTAGCTGTATGGCATTGAGTGAACTGGCTTCACTCAATGCCCATAGACTTAGCTGCTTTTCTGCATTTATTATCATCTATACTTGACTTCTGGCATTGAGTGAGCTTGCTTCACTTAACGTCTGTGGACTTAGTGGAATTTTTTTGTCAAACATCCTTTCTTAAGTCATCTGGCATTTAGTGAGCTTGCTTCACTCAATGTCTGTGGACTTAGAATTTCTATCTCTCCAGTCAACTTCATTGAGTCCACCTATCAATGTCACTTGGACCACCTGTCCAATCAATATGGCATAGACCAACCTGCATGCATGAACCTAAACATACATCAAATACAACTATGTGTATATCATTGACTTGTTTGACTGCTTACAAATCTGGTACATTAGGATCAATGGACCCAACAATAAGAGTTTAAAGTACGTCTTCACTCAAAAGGAATTAAACATGCGCCAGTATAGATGGTTAGAATATGTTGCAGATTACGATGATGAGATCCAATATCATCCGAGCAAAGCTAATGTGTTAGCTGATGCCTTGAGTAAAAAGACCGCGCAGATCTTTGGGCTTTCGGTGGAATCCTTGGTGGAAGATTTTTTGTTAATGGGTATTTCTGTCGGATGTAGTGACTCACCAAGCAGCTTGTAAGTAGCAGAGCCTTTATGGATCGCGCATGCAAGGCTATATTAAAAGGACGATCCTGATTTGCAGCACCTTCATTGTAGAAGGGAGAAAGGAGAATTACAAGACTTTTCAATTGATGATACAGTTACTTTGAAGTACCACGATAGATATTGTATCCCCGTATTTAAGGATATTCGAGCTAAGTTGTGCAGTGAGGCACATGGTTCTACTAAGATATATAGAGATCTAAAGCAGATTGTTTGGTGGTATTGAATGATGAATGATATAGCCAAGTTTGTGTCAGAGGGCTTCAACTGCAAGCATGTTAAGACAGATCATGGAAGGCCTGGTGGCAATATGACATCTTTGGAGATTCCAAGTTGGAAGTGGGAGAGTATTTCTATAGATTTTATTACTGGTTTGCTAAGATCTCCCCGAGGTCATGATTCAGTGTGGGTCATAGTTGACAGACTAACGAAGTGTGCTCACTTCGTGCTGTTTAAGATTGATTACTCCATGAATAAAATAGCATAACCGTATTTGGATGAGGTCATCAGACTATATGGAGTACTTGTTAGTGTTGTATCAGATCGAGATTCCAGGTTTATGTCTCGTTTCTGGAAAAGTTTGTAGGAAGGGTTGGGTACCGACCTCAGATATTCAACCGCTTATCATCCGCAGACCAATGGTCAAACGGAGAGAGTAAATCAGATTATGAAAGATATGATCATATGTTATATTTTGGACCATAGAGGAGTGTGGGACGAGCGGTTGAGATTGATGGAATTCGCCTATAATAATAGTTATCATGAGAGCTTGCAGATGGCCCCATTTAAGTCTTTGTATGGGAGACATTGTAGAACTCCCTTGTTTTGTGCCGAAGTTGGTGAAGGATCTTTGTTGGGTCCGGAAGCCTTAGAAGAGATGAATACTTCTGTGACGCATATTCGGGAGAAGCTTCGAATAGCTCAGGAGCATTATGAGAAGAACGCTAATCGACGAAGGATTGAGTTGGAATTTATAGTTGGATACATGGTTTTTCTTAAGGTTTCTCTGATGGCTGGTGTTAAGAGGTTTTGGGTGCATGGGACCTTTCCAATTTGTTGAAAGCATCAGAGTGTTAGCTTATATGCTGGATTTGCCGTCGAATTTTTCTGGTGTGCACGATGTGTTTCATGTGAGCCAGTTGTGAAAATGTGTGCTTAGTGACCGGCATGTTCTCGATTTTGCGCCCCAGTTGAAGCCTAACCTTTCTTATTTTGAGATGCCTGTTTGCATTCTAGATACTCAAGATCAGGTGTTGCGAAAGAAGACAATACCCATGTTCAAAGTTTTGGGGAAAACCAAGAGGTGGAGAGCGTGACTTGGGAGTTGGAGTCAGCTATGAGAGAGGCACATCCTCATATGTTCTCCTAGTTTCTTTTGGTAAGTGCTTCTATTCAATAACCCTTGGTTATTTTCCTACTTTTGTGGATTTAGTTGTGTATAGAGTTTCGGGACGAAACTTCTTTTTAGGGGGAGTGGATGTAATGCCCCTAATTTTCCGATGTCTATTTTAATTCCTTTAGTGGCGTATTTTTGACGTCAGGGCGTTACGTCGACACGTAGTTGACAGTTACTATTACTGGAGCGTGACTTTTGCTTATTTGGTATCCGGGGTTTTGACTTAGAATATTAGCTTGGATAATTTCTAGCATGTTTTTGAGATTTCCCTCGCTAGCTGGGTTTGTTTTGAAACTCGGTGGAGCCTTTTGAGATATTTTATGTGTTTGACTTCGGGGAGTTTTTACCCAAGTTTGGTTTGTTAGATTGTGATTTTGACTTCGTTGTTGGATTCGTAGCATCGATATTTAGTTTTGATGCGAATTTCGTGGAAATCCGAGATGATTTGAAATTTCTGGTCGTTTAGACATTTAGTGTAATAATATTATATTCTATTATTTTATTTAAATTTTATAAGTTTAAATACCTTTACGATTTAGACGGAACCCTATTCATCGTCTTCTTCCTTAGCCGTCGGACTGTTTCGCAAAAGAGAGAAACGACAGACATTGCTAGGTTTCCGACCGTAAATTGAAGGATCTCCGGGATTCAAAATCGTCATTGGAGCGTAGATTCAGATTTCTCTCGCCGAGATATACATATGTTGAAAGTGAGAAGTTAGATCAGGAATACTCTAGAGGGGGGGGGCTGAATAGAGTATTTAGAGTTTTATAAATTCTCTGCTGGATAATGCAGATTAGTCTAAGTGCAATATTAAATAAATCAAAATATAAAAGCATAGAAACTAACTACCACAGCCACAGCAAGAAAACAAAAGAAAGAGGGCAACCAGATGACACAAGAAATTTATAGTGGTTCCCCAACCTAGGTACATCCACTCTTCTACCACCCTAGTAGGAATCCACTCTAGTTTTTGATCAGGTGCATGACACCAATGAGCTTTTGATCAGGTGCTCAAAAACCAAATCCCCAAGTCTTTTAATTAGGTGACTTGTAACCAGGAATCACTTTTGAATGGAGATGACAACCCTTTACACAGTGGGGGTGAGAGAGTTGATTATGTCTTCTCTGTCAACAATCAGAGAGAAGACTTGTGGATTATTGATGGTAGCAAATGGATCCCCCTGATATATTGATTGGTTCAGGGAAATATGGAAGCCTTGCTGCAGGGTGATAGGCCTTCAAGCTTTTAGCCTTTATCTGCAAGATCTTCTTAACAGATTTGACAGTTGTCCTTGGAAGTCCTGGAGTGTTGAAGTAAGAAGACTCTTGATTTTGTATGATTGTTCTTTTTCTTCTGAGAGCAGATCTTCTTTTTGTATCAGAGCTTTCATGAAAGGAGCAGAGAAGCTATTGAAGATAGACTGATTGAAAATCTCTATGTCTATGTATGGTGTATCTCTGTAATTGCTCTGATACTCTGATTGTTCTTACTTGCTTGCTGTCAGTAAAGAGAGAAAAATCTCTTTTATATTTCCTAAGGGAACTTCCTTTCGAAATTTGAATCCTTCTACTGCAATCAATGCTGGTGGTCCTTGAAAATAAACTGCATTGATTTCTTTCCCCAACTATCCCTTGGAAAAATGGAAAACAATAATTCTGATGAAAGCCGTGATTAATGTACCATCCAACGGTAATATTTAGAGAATATTTTATCATTAATCATTCAGAAATTATTGTCATAGACTAAGGACAAAAGGAATAAATGCTAAGTCTGGAATCATCAAGCTGATGACAGAATTCGTCGAGCTGATAACTGTGTTCGTCGACTGGAGTTCAGCAACTATTCTTGACTTAGAATATTCATAGTTGTATCTGAAATGAAAGTTAAAGTCTCCAGAATTCGTCGACCTAAGATTTGATTTCGTCAAGCTGAGTTTCTAGAGTTGTCACATATTCTGTGTGTCGGCACAATTACTCCTGGTGTCGACACAGGTGGTGTCGACTGATATCCTGTGTGTCAACACACGTCTTCTGTGTGGTGTCGACACAACCTTTCCAAAGTGTCGACTGATGATCTGTGTGTCGACACAAGTGCTTCTAGTGTCGACTTAGTTGGTGTCGACATATACTCTGAGTGTCAACACAAGTCTTCTGGTTCTAAGTTGTTGAAGTAGATAATCCAGAATTCGTTGGGCAGAGAACTAAGTTCATCGACCTGAGACTAGAGAACATAGTCTTGACAGAATGCTGTAGTAGTCCAAAGATTCGTCGACCAAAGAATAAAGTTCGTCGACCAAAGTCTGATTCTAAGGACTTGAGATATCTTGATCTTTCCTGAACTTGAAGTGTTGTTGTAATCCAAGTTTTCGTCGATCAGAGAATGTAGTTCGTCGAGCTCAGCTCAGAGAATTTACTCTGAGATCGTCGAACTATGCACGACAATCGTCGACCTGAGTTAGACGAACGTCGAACTCACTTTACAGAGTCTTGAAATCTTCTAAGTCTTGAGTCTCTGGCAGTCTTGTTGATAGCTGGTCCATGTGATGTTGACTCTAAGGACTTGGCCTAGACTCTGGGACACAACTATGACCCAGGCTATACATTGTGGGTCATATGATCCTAACTTAGTAAACCTAGCCCAAATCCTACTAGGGATCCAATGATCTCCCCCTATTTGGGTGAGGTCACTAATTACAGACTCAAATAAAAATTGAAAAATAAATAAAGCAGAAAAAGCATATAGCTGGTAGAGATCAATAACACATGCAGTAGATATATATATACATAAGCTTTGTTAAGAATATAAAGCAGTTATAGATAATTGTAGAAAATAAAAGAGTTCAAAATTTACTTCTTCGATTTCTTTTCCTTTGGAATTTCTTGCTTGCTCTTCTCTACAGGCTTTGTAAACACAATCTCTCTTTTGGGATCTGAAGCTTGCACTTTTGTCATGATCATATCAGCAGCCCCTATAATCTTCAAAGATGTAACTCTGGGGACAACTGCTTCTGGGTACAACTTCATGTAGTCATCAACATTGAAAAACTTATTTGCTTTATCAAATCTTTTAAGTTCCTCTTTCCTGTACTTTGACATTATTTAATATTCAGAAGGATCCTTTCCTTCAGCTTTAGCTTTGTTAATCATAGAAAGGCCTACAATTTCCTGGAACCTGGCCATTCTAGCAGTAGTAGGTGTTTCAGGATCTTCAAAAGGAACAGGAGGAGAAGATAGTCTTTTAGAGTCTTTAGCTGGTTGATGTTCAGTGGATTGTTGCTGTTGTTGTTGATGTTGCTGTTGTTGTTGATGTTGCTACTGCTGTTGATGTTGTTGCTGCTGTTGATGTTGCTTTCCTGAAGAATACTGCCTGTGCTAGCTACTTCCATATGATATCCCTTGGTGTCTTTGATATGTTTGAAGTGGGGTAGATCTTTGAGAAGATGTGCTTGAAGCACCAGCAGCTGGAGAAGGTGGAGGAGGTGGATCTTTTCTGAATCTTTGAACTGGAGGAGGAGAGTACCTTCTACTTTTCTTCCTCTCCTTCTGCTGATTTTTGGATAACCACATCCAAGATGGCATCCCTTTGTATGGAGTTATCTTTTGGATAATATAATAAGGATTGTCATTATTTGGATTTGGCTTTGGAGCAGGAGGAGGAGGGGCTTTTCATTTCTTGGATACTTACTTCCTCTTGGGTTCATCATCAGAATCATCATCCTCATCCTCATCATCATCATTATCAGATCCCTGAGGGTTAGCATATAAGTCATTTAAAGCTTTCAGAGCCTCGGCAGAAATGATAGGCTTTTAAGGAGCTTGAGCAGAAACTTCAACAGGACCAGGAGAAGAAGCCATAGGAGAGACTGGAGAGCTGGTTCTGACAGTGCCTTCAGCAGCTGCCTTACTTTCTTCTTCTATATTAGCCAAAATCAAATCATCCAGATTTGGTATGGGTGAGTCATCCATTACAAATGTTGGAATAGAAATAACTTCTTCTGGAGATGGCATGACTGCTGGCTTTGAAATAACAAAACTATCTCTAAGTTGCTTAGCAACTTTTGGAGAGATTGGAGAAGTATATGGTACAATAGCCAAGGATGGCTTAGTAGGTACTGCTGGAATATAATTCAGAAAGGCCGTATCAAATTTTTCAATACATCAACTAAGTTTACTGTGGGATTAATTATGAATTCAAAAACAGAAAGAATGTCTTTAGCAACTGTCTCTTCAGGGACTAACTCATCAAGGTCCATGTCAGTCTCAATGAAATGAATCAAATCAATTAAATCTCTATCATAAGGAATAAAATCTGCATCCCCTGGAATTAAATCTGTATTTGCTAGTAGTGCTTCTGCCTCTACTGTTACTGGAGCTGAGATTTCTTCTTCTGATGGAGGTGTTGCAGCTTCTTCATTAAGCATCTCCCCCTACCTGGTTTCAGTGTATACTGGAGCCAAGCCCCTGAATGAAGAGGGGGCAGCAGTGAAGGCAGAAAGTTGAGCAGATAGAGTACATATAGAGGTAGCAAGAGGTAAAATGGCCTCTGCTATGATTGATTATATGAGGGGTGTGATGATAACAATGATGGAAGATATGGTGGAGGGGTCCAATGTTGGAGCAGTAGATGGTTTAGTAGAATGTTGGGTGGAGACATTTTGAGGGATGGTAGATGTTAGAGATGATGAAGGAGGGACATCTTGCATGTGGATATCCTGAGGAGGAGGAGAATTGAGGGGGGAAGTCAGAACATCAAAAGTTGGAATGAAGGATAGGTGAGGTGGAAGAGGAGATGAAGGTGGTCTTGGAGCTGGTGCATCATGGGGGGATAGGGGTGATTGAGGTGGAGTGGGTTGATGGTAGTCCTGAATAGGAGATGAGGGGATGTTGGTAAGATCTAGGGGTGGAAGTTGTTGTTGGAGTTGTTGTGGTTGTTGAGTTGCTGGAAGGGATGGAGATGTAGGGATGATCTCTTCAGTAGGGTGGGGAGTGGCTCTTATAGCCCTGGTGCTTTCAGAAGCTCGGGTGGAAGAGGTTGAAGCCTTGGATGGCTTGGTAATGGTCCTTTCCCACCTGCCAAACAAGGTGCATGTGAGACTCTTGCTGGAATTTATGAATATGGTAGGTGAGACCAGTGATTCATCAACCTTTTCCTTTAAGAAGATCCCTAGGATCCTTCCAAAACAGACTTCCTTCTTGTTGTTCTTTTTCTTTATAAAATCAAATATGCTTTGAGCCCAATCCACTTCCTTCTTATTAATCACTACACACATAACCAGAAACTGGTGTCTGGTAATGTAGTCCTGGGCAGTATGCTTGCCCAGCAAAACCTTTCCTACAATATCTGCCACGAACTTAAATTCGGCAGACAGATGTTTCTTTAACAACTTATTGGGATTATCTCCAGTATATCCCATTAAACTCAACATAATATCATATTATTCTGAATCAATTTCTAACTGTTGTTCACCATTAATCAATCCAAAAATCTCAGTAAGTACAGCGGGAGATAAAGATACAGAGTTACCCGCAATTGTTCCGATCATAGTGTTCTCCTCTGATGTAGATGTATAAACCCACTCTCTAATTTCAGTTGCAGACAGTTTTATCCTTCTTGACATCAGATTTTCCAGTTTCTGTTCCTCTAGAAGTTCCAGTATATGCAGAAATATTGGATCTGAATGTTGAAAGGATTCGAAGTCGACGTCAAAGCCCGTGTCAAACTTCATTATGGTTAGGGCACCTGCTGGAATAGCCATTGGAATCACCTGTAAGAGAGACAAATGGCGATCAAGTGCAAGAGAATAGAAAGAGCAGGACGAAGGTTGAAGAAAAACCTAGATATATGGTTTTCCAGAATATGAATCGACAAACTCCGTTCCACGAAAATTAAGAAATTATTCGACCTGAGATCGACGAAATAATTAAGAGTCAAATAATTCATCGAGCTCTGTCCGAAGATTTGAAGACATTTCATCGAGCTCCGTTCGATGAAAGTTTTCTGAAGTGAATTCGTCGATCTCCGTTTGACGAAAACAACTTCAATCACAGAGAGTTCGTCGTCCTGCATTCGATGAATATCTCATAAACTTTCCATAGTTCATCGAGCTCCATTCGACGAACTTTGGCAAATTCGTCAAGCGTAGACTTAAACTAAACTAAGTCTTCTCCATTAATCATTCCCAACTGATATATAAAGAAGAGATGATTTCTCTCTTCCAGAGGTTTGGTGAATATATCAGCCCTTTGTAAATCAATGTAGATATAAACAAGCTTAATTTTGTTTTTGTCTACACACTCTCTTATGAAATGATGCCTAATGTTTATATGCTTTGTCCTACTGTGATGGACTGGATTTTGTGATATGTCTATAACACTTGTGTTATCACAAAGTAGAGTTGAATTATTTAAGTTGATACCATAGTCTAGTAATTGATTTTGTATCCACGACATCTGGGAACAACAGCTACCTATTGCAATGTATTTCGCGTCAGCATTTGAGGTAGATACAGATGACTGTTTCTTACTAAACCAGGATACTAATCTCATACCCAGGAACTGGCAAGTTCCTGAAGTACTTTTTCTATCCACCCTGCATGCAGCAAAAACAGCATCTGAGTATCCAGTTAACTCAAATTCTGATTCTGTGGGATACCATAGGCCTAGACTAGGCCAACCCTTTATATATCTCAAAATTCTTTTTAGGAAAATAAGGTGAGATTCTTTTGGGTTCACCTGGAACCTAGCACAAAGACATGTGACAAACATGATATCAGGTCTGCTTATTGTAAGGTATAACAAGGATCCAACAATGGCCCTATATAGTTTCTGATCCACAAGTTTCCCATGTGTATCTGAATCAATTACAGCATTTGTAGCCATAGGTGTCTTCTTTGCTGAGGCATCAGCCATCCCAAACTTTTTGATAAGCTCTTTAGCATACTTATCTTGGGAGATGAAGATGCCATCAGGGAGCTGCTTCACTTGGAGACCAAGGAAGTAGGAAAGCTCTCCCATGCTACTCATTTCAAATTTAGAATGCATGAGATCAGACAAATCTCTTGCACAATTTTGAATCAGTAAACCCAAATATTATGTCATCCACATATATTTGTACTAATATTATTTGATTCTTATGATGTCTAGTGAAAAGTGTTCTATCTACAATGCCCCTAATGAATTTATGCTCTAACAAAAAGCTGGCTAAAGTCTCATACCAAGCTCTTGGATCTTGCTTTAGACCATAGAGGGCTTTATGCAATTTATAAACATAAGAGGGATGAGTTGGAGAAACAAAACCTGGAGGTTGTTCAACATACACCTCTTCCTTGAGTACTCCATTCAAGAATGCACTTTTCATATTCATTTGATAGGCCTTGAATCTCTTGTGAGCTGCATAGGCAAGGAATATTCTGATTGCTTCCAACTTTGAAACAGGTGCAAAGTTCTGGTCATAATCTATTCCTTCTTCTTGCCTATATCCTTATGCAACAAGCCTGGCTTTATTCCTCACTATTACACCTTGTGCATCCAGCTTGTTTTTATAGACCCATTTGGTTCCAATGACTGGGTAGTCTTGAGGCCTTGGAACCAAATCCCAAACTCTACATATCTCAAACTGATTTTATTCCTCCTGCATTGCAATGATCCAGTGGGGATCTTGCTCTGCATCATGGATGGATAGAGGTTCAATCTGAGAGAGAAAACAGGCATGCATCAAATCTTGGTTGAGTTGATGCTTTGTTTGTACACCTGCTGATATGTCTCCAATAACTTGATATTTGGGGTGATCCCTAAGTGTGACAAGATCAGCTGGTGAAGTTGGTTCTGCAATAGCATTTGGAATTAATTCCTCCTGTGGAATTATGTTTACTGTTGGGGGAATATCACTCCCTTCA
This sequence comes from Platanthera guangdongensis, assembly GCA_039583875.1. Classification (NCBI taxonomy): domain Eukaryota; kingdom Viridiplantae; phylum Streptophyta; class Magnoliopsida; order Asparagales; family Orchidaceae; genus Platanthera; species Platanthera guangdongensis. The sequence continues at coordinate 217,590,213 of CM077150.1, forward strand.
ATGCCTTCATCTTCACTTTCTTCAATGACTTGTGGAGAAGGATGAGTTGGAACCTCTTGGGTAAGGTTTAGTCCATCCAAACTCTCACATAAGTTATATACCTGCAAGTTGCTTCTGGTAGAAATCTCTTTCTCCTTGCAATACATGTTAGTTTCATCAAAAGTAACATGAATAGACTCCTCAATTTTTAAAGTTGTTTTGTTATAAACCCTATAGGCTTTGCTTACTTGGGAATATCCTAGAAAAATTTCCTCTTCAGCCTTTGCCTCAAACTTTCTAATATATCTTTTATTGTTTGTGTGAATATAATATATACAACCAAAGACTTTAAAATAGTTTATTTTAGGTTTTTTCCCTTTTAGTAATTCATAAGGAGTCCTATTCTTTAGCTTATGTATCTGGCTTCTATTCAGAATATAGTTTGCAGTGTTCATAGCCTCTGCCCAAAAGGATAGTGGCATGTAAGAATCTGCAAGTAATGTACCTGCTGCTTCAATGAGTGTCCTATTTTTCCTTTCAGCTACCCCATTTTGTTGAGGGGTTCTAGGAGCTAAGAAGCAATGCATGATACCTTCCTTCTCACAGAACTCATGCATAACAAGATACTCAAACTCTGTGTCATGATCACTTCTGATCAATGCAACATGAGTAGAGAACTCAATCTGTATGGTCCTAAGAAAATCTGTAAGAACTTTGAAGGTATCTGACTTAGAACTCAGAAAGGATACCCAAGTGAATCTAGAGAAGTCATCTACAATAACCAAAGTGTAGGATTTCCCTCCTAGGCTTTGTACAGTAATGGGTCCAAATAGATCCATGTGTAGCAAATACAAAATCCTAGGTGAATCACTTTTATTAATGGATTTGAAACTAGATTTAGTTTGCTTGTCTAATTGACAAGCCTGCAAAGTCCTTCCTTCTTGTAGGGACTAGAAGGTAAACCTCTAACAAGGTTGTCTTTAGATAGCCTAGCAATATTTTTCATATTAACATGACCTAGTCTTTTATGCCATAAGTCATTCTGGTTACTAATTATATTATGTAAACAGATATCAGAATTGGTAGATAAAAAATCAACTAAATATATATTGCCTTGTCTATTCCTAATTAAAATTATTTGGTTTTCTTTATTAGAGATAATGCATGAAGATGAACTAAAATGTACCTGATAACCTTCATCACATAATTGACTTATGGAGATGAGGTTATGCTTCAGTCCTTTGACATATGTCACTTTCTTGAATGTGATAGCTCTAATCTTCACTTCTCCAAAACCTTCTAACTGGCCACATTTGGAGTCACCAAAGATGACCTTTGGCCCCAACTTGGATTTCTAGTTGGATAGATTGTCCTTGCTGCCTGTCATATATTTGGAGCAGCCACTGTCCAGGTATCAAGGTTGATTCACACTTGGACAGCTCTTCACCTGTAATGAAAAACAATTAAATATTCTTGACCCAGGTTACCTTGGGTTCTTTGATTTCCTGGTATGAAAAGCTGGAAATAATAGAATATTCTGGTTGGGATTTATATCCTAGAGGGTGATATCTCCTAGGTGGTATGACCCAATAAGCTAGTGGATTAATGGATTTCCTGGAATTATTTAAGTTTCTGTTATAATTAAAGTTTTGGTTAAGTCTTTCTGGGTTCGACTAATTCTTGTGAGTTCGTCGACCAGAGTTCGACAAATATGGTTGAGATCGTCGATCTTTGCCCAGAGAATGAATATATTCATTTTTTGTGCCCCTTATTCATCGACCTCAGCTCGATGAACCATACAGAGTTCATCGATCGTAGTTAGACGAATAACTATAACTATAGTTTGCGTTCAGAGTTCGTCGATCTGGGTTCGACGAACTGGCTAGATTTCATCGATCTAAGTTTGACGAATTATGCTGAACCTTGTTCCCTATGGTTTTCTGATTGTTGGTTTTCTGACTTAATGATTTAGAAATATTTTTGTTGTTTTTTATTTATTACGTTTTCTTTTCCCTTAGCAGTGACAAATTTTATGGGGGTTGTTAAGATGTTCTTCCTGAGAATGAGGGGCAAACCTAATAAAGCACCCAAGCCTAGCTTGCCATTATGTCAGGCAGTCACAGTATTTGTGATGTCCATCAGCTTGAGGCTTCTTCCATTAAGAGTTTCCTCAAGTTGTTTAGCCTCACAAAGCTCAGTTTTTAACAATGTTATTTGCTCATTAGCTAAGCATAATTCATCTTTTAACCTATTATTTTCAGAGTTAATGTTTTCTAAATCTCCTAATTTTTCCCTAAGGGTTTTAATCTCTTTTTCTAAATTTATTAAGTCTATACACATTGATTTAAATTCAATTTTAAAAGAATCTGAAGTGTAATCAAAAGAAGATAGTACCTTATCAGCTTCTAAATCTAAAGCATCTTCATTGTCTGATTCCTCTTCTTCTGAATTGCTCCTGGAGGCATCAATTGCCATGAGGCAAACCTCCTTAGCCCTTGATTCTTTCTCATCTTCACTGGAGCTGGAAGATGTTGATTCATCTTCAGTTTCACTCCAGGTTTCAGCCACAAAACCCTTTTCCTTCCTCTTGTATTTGCTGGAAGAAGGTTTGCTGGTATGCTATTTCCTGGTGTCTTTCTCTCTTCTCTTTTCTTTCTTCTGGTTCTCTGGACACTCAGAGAGGAAATGCCCAGGTTTCCTACACCCAAAACACACCACTTCTTTATTTGGTGTTTTATCCTACCTGGGTTTGTTATCTTGCCTAGATGACTTTCTTCTGAAGTTCTTTCTTGCCATCTTGTAGAATCTTCTGACAAATAGACTTATGAGCTATTCATTTGATGTTGATGTTGATGTCTCCTCAGCAGCCTTGAAAGCTATACTTTGCTCTTTTCTGGCTGGTGGAGGTGTCCTTTGCTCTACTGTCTCCCTGGACTTGATCAGTTGTTCATAAGACTTTAACTTGCCCAATAGAGATTCTGTAGATATCTCATTTAGGCTTCTAGACTCCTTGATGGGCCAGATCCTTGAATCTCATGAGCTTGGGAAGCATATCAGGATCTTGTCATTCACCTCTATGAGGGTGATGTCCTTGTCTAAGGTTTTTAGCTCATTGATGATTGAGCTTAACCTGTTATACATATCAGCTACTGATTCATCTTCTTCTTTCTTGAAGTTCTCATATAAGGATATGAGGTTGGATCTCCTATCCTTTCTCTCATCAGCTGAACCAGCCACCATCTGATTTAGTGAATCCCAGATTGCTTTGGCTGAGGTGCATTCAACCACCTTCTAAAAAATATCATGTGACATAGTCTGTACCAGTATGTTCATAGCCTTGGCATCAGCTATCTTTGCCTTCTTCTGGGCTTCAGTCTACTCAGGTGGTGGAACTGCAGTAGTGCTTGTAGATGTTGCAGAAGTTGAAGCTTGAGGGGGACCTATCAAAATAGAGTTGTATATATCCTCATCAATAGAATTCATGTATAATTTAATTCTTGCCTTCCAGATGGCAAACCTGTTTAGGTTACAAACTGGATGTCTGGTGCTTGCATAGTCCTTAAAGTGTGTCATTGTTGTGTATATAAATCTAATATGGAAATAAAAATAAAATTTAGATCTAACAAAGGATCTTTGATTCAAGGGTTAGCTTGTATAACCAAAGGAACCTCCTCTGATACCAATTGAAAGTGAGCAGTTAGATCAAGAATACTCTAGAGGGGGGGGTGAATAGGGTATTTAGAGTTTTATAAAATTCTCTGCTGGATAATGCAGATTAGTCTAAGTGCAGTAGTAAATAAATCAAATATAAAAGCATAGAAACTAACTACCATAGCCACAGCAAGAAAACAAAATAAAGAGGGCAACCAGACGACACCAGAAATTTATAGTGGTTCCCCAACCTGGGTACATCCACTCTTCAACCACCCTGGTAGGAATCTACTCAGGTTTTTGATCAGGTGCCTGACACCAATGAGCTTTTGATCAGGTGCTCAAAAACCAAATCCCCAAGTCTTTTGATCAGATGACTTGTAACCAGGAATCACTTTTGAAGGGACATGACAACCCTTTACACAGTGGGGGTGAGAGAGTTGATTTTGTCTTCTCTATCAACAATCAGAGAGAAGACTTGTGGATTATTGATGGTAGCAAATGTCTCCCCCTGAGATATTGAATGGTTCAGGGAAATATAGAAGCCTTGCTGCAGGGTGATAGACCTTCAAGCTTTTAGCCTTTATCTGCAGGATCTTCTTGACAGATTTGATAGTTGTTGTCCTTGGACGTCCTTGAGTGTTGAAGTAAGAAGACTCTTGATTTTGTATGATTGTTCTTCTTCTTCTGAGAGCAGATCTTCTTTTGTATCAGAGCTTTTGTGAAAGGAGCAGAGAAGTTGTTGAAGACAGACTGACTGAAAATCTCTGTGTCTGTGTATACTGTGTCTCTGTAATTGCTCTAATACTCTGATTGTTCTTACTTGCTTGCTGTCAGGAAAGAGAGAAAAATCTATTTTTGATCAGGCAATCAATGCTGGCGGTCCTTGAAAATAAACTGCATTGACTTCTTTCCCCAATTGTCCCTTGGAAAAATGGAAAACAATAATTCTGATGAAAGCCGTGATTAATGTACCATCCAACGGTAATATTCAGAGAATATTTTATCATTAATCATTCAGAAATTATTTCCATAGACTAAGGACAGAAGGAATAAATGCTAAGTCTGGAATCGTCGAACTGATGACAGAATTCATCGAGTTGATAACTGTGTTCGTCGACTGAAGTTCAGCAACTATTCTGGACTTAGAATATTCACAGTTGTATCTGAAATGAAAGTTAAAGTCTCCAGAATTCGTCGACCTAAGATTTGATTTCATCGAGCTGAGTCTCTGGAGTTGTCAAATATTCTATGTATCGACACAATTACTCCTGGTGTCGACACAGGTGGTGTCGACTGATATCATGTGTGTCGATACAAGTCTTCTATGTGGTGTCGACACAACCTTTCCAAAGTGTCGACTGATGATCTGTGTGTCGACACAAGTGCTTTTAGTGTCGACTCAGTTGGTGTCGACATATACTCTGAGTGTCGACACAAGTCTTTTGGTTCTAAGTTGTTGAAGTAGATAATCCAGAATTCGTCGGGCAGAGAACTAAGTTCGTCGACCTGAGACTAGAAAACATAGTCTTGATAGAATGCTGTAGTAGTCCAAAGATTCGTCGACCAAAGAATAAAGTTCGTCGACCAAAGTCTGATTCTAAGGACTTGGGATATCTTGATCTTTCCTGAACTTGAAGTGTTGTTATAATCCAAGTTTTCGTCGATCAGAGAATGTAGTTCGTCGAACTCAGCTCAGAGAATTAACTCTGAGATCGTCGAACTGAGCACGATAATCGTCGACCTGAGTTCGACGAACGTCGAACTCACTTTATAGAGTCTTGAAATCTTCTAAGTCTTGAGTCTCTGGCAGTCTTGTTGATAGCTGGTCCCTGTGATGTTGACTCTAAGGACTTGGCCTAGACTCTAGGACACAACTATGACCCAGGCTATACATTATGGGTCATATGATCCTAACTTAGTGAACCTAGCCCAAATCCTACTAGGGATCCAACAATGTACGGTTAATTTTTCCCGTTTCTTGAATTTTTTGATGTTAGGTTATTCGGTTTTGACCCCCTTTTTGTTCAAAAAGTTACAGGAAGTGTAGCCAAGGTGTTCTTGCAGCTGGATCTGTGAGGAAAGGCGCTTGTATGGCCTGATTCCTAGAGATAGAGGCAAGTTGTGATTTCTTCCTCTTGCCAAGCCTTTTTCCGTGTGTTCTTTGTTATTTTCCTTCCATCCTTAGAATTAGGAGTAGTGTAGGGATCAGCCAAGTTCGGTCTACTGAATAGTGTTGGGTTTCCAGCCAAGTAAAAGTAGAATTCGTCGTATATGACTGCTAGTCTAGGTCAACCCGTCAAGTGTATGGCAATTAGGACAATCAGTCTAAGGTAATCTAGTCGAATATGACAGTCTTAGTAAAGATAAATTCGTTGAATATGACCTTTAGCTTAGGTTTATAGATTCGTCGAGTATGGTGGGGTTAGCTGAATGAACTTCGTCAAGTATGGGTATTGGATTAAGTTTAATTCGTCGAATAGTGTAGGAGTTGAGTGGAGTCAGATTCGTCGCGTAATCGTGATGATTTTATCGAGTATTAGCCTTTGTCATTGCAAGTAGCCTTGGCGTTGAGTGTGGTGACTGAATCAGTCTTACGGTTGAGTGATCCTTGTGGCTAAGGCAAATTCATCGAGTATTCACGATGAATTCATCGAATATCGGCTTTGGCATCGAGAGCGTCGAGTAGTCTACAAGATTAAGTCAAAATCATCGTGTAATCTCGACGAATTCGTCGAGTATTGTCAATTTTGAGTCGAGAGCGTCGAGTGAACCAAATGGTATTGAGTGCTTGAGTGTTTCTGCCTTAGCATTGAGTGTGCTGAGTGAACTAGCTAGGCGTTGAGTGAAGGCATTGAGTGAAGTAAATTTGACTGAGTTAAGTCCAAGCGTCAAGTGAGACTGCTTTGGCGTTGAGCGCGTTGAGTGATCTCCAGATTCGTCGAGTATACTGGACGAATTTCCTGTGGACATAGGTAATTTCATCGATTCGTAGAGTATCAAGGTTATGTTAGCCGAATTGCTGAGTATCAATAAATTAACTAATTTTACTAACTATTTTTTGTTGAATTTCTACTGTATTTGTCGAGTATACTAGACGAATCGGTATGGGCTTAGTTTTCTCGCTGAGTTGAGCCAATTCATCTTGTGTGGTCCATAGGGTGGATTTCGGGATTTTTCTTTCCACTTGCCATTGGAGGAGTCCGGTGTTTTGTTTGGGATTTTATAGGTGTTTATGGATGTTTAGGTGTGGCCCATGGTTGGCAGTGGATAAAGGACCACCAATCTATTGTCGGCTCTTGAATCATTGCACTTGGTGGATTTTCTTATGGTGTTTTCTTTTGGACTGTTGGGTTGTGTTGGACTTTGTGGCCACCACCACAGTACATTTTGTGAGATGTTTGGACTGTCGGGTTGTGTTGGACATTATGGCCACCACCACGGTACCTTTTGAAGGAGTTTGGGCCTGTTAGTTCGTGTTAGACATTGTGGTCACCGTCTCAGAACCGTTTTTACCAGTGTTAATGATTCAGGTGTTTAGAGTTGTTCAGTCTCTTTTCTTACTATTGCATAGATATATGTTGGACGCTTACTTTTGCAGATTCACCAAAGCATGGCTTCATTTCACACTTGGTGCAACTTCTCTTGTTCTACTGTTGAGAATTTTACCTTATTTGTTATAGTTTAACTTATTAGTTGAGGTTTGTTAACCATTCATGTGGTTATGGTGGTAACCCCTTTTGCTTTCTTTTGATTATTATCTACTGATGATTTTATTTGACACTTGTATATTCTTGCTCAGTTGTTCTTTTATTTGGAATGCCTTAGGTTTGGAGTAGTAGCCGGTTGGGCGGCTAGGTTTGGTGGTTGCTGGTATTATGCTATTATTGCAGTCGACTTTTTCACACTAGTGTGAGGTAGTGTGGTTGTTTTGTTATTAGTTCAGACATACTTGCTACTCCTTTTTGTGGGTTCGTGTCTGGTTGTTGACGCCCACCAGATTTTTTATATTGTTAAGTTACCTGCAAGCTGCTTAGTCTCTTCTTGATGACTGATTAGTTTTACTTGCTCTCTGGGAAGGTTTTATACTAGAATTGCATGTTAGTTATTTTAAAAGTATAAAAGTATCATTTTGACTGTCTCATTCATAGCATGGTTTCAAAATAAAGTCACTATATTTTAACATACAAAAAAGCTATTTCTATATTTATATTAAATCTAGAGGTATGCATATCATGAGTTGTCCTATTTGGATGTTTATGCTCATGTAGGATGTTAATCAATATAAATGAAGTATTTTCGGCAGCGTATATTCATATTTTCACTTATGGACTAGTTGATCCATTGAGTCAAAGCATACAACCATTTAAACTTAAATTAAAGTTTTCCTCGTAATAAACTTGATGGTTTCGTATAAAGTGTTAGGTTCATGTTCTTTACTGAGTTCCCGCAGTTATCCCCTACACAACGTGATATCATGATGCATGTTTTCTCATACTCTGATATTTCAAAGAATTATGGAGAAAATGTGGGTCATGACAAAGAAGGGCAGGAACTGCATAAGGAGACATACTATCCCTAATGAAGCCTCGACTCAAGAGGTCATCAACCTGACGTTTGAGCTCAGCATGTTCAGTAGGACTCACCTGATAATGCGGTAGGTTTGGTAGCATAGATCCAGGAACGAGGTCTATTGCATGTTGGATACTTTTTAATGGTGGTAGTTTAGTTGGTAACTCTTCTAGACAGACATCCTTGAATTCTTGTAGGAGGTCACTTACCTCAGATGTTAATGTGTTCATAAGTACCGTACTATGTGAATTTAAGATAACTAGAGCAAGCATAAGAGGATGGTCTATTTATTTTTGAACTCATGTCTATTAATGATATGAAGTTACTTATGTTCAAGTGGGGACGATGAAGTCACTGGTTGTTTTGGTGCATCTTCTTTAGATTTAGCATGTTTTAGGATTACACACTTACCTCCAAAAACAAATATATATGTGTTTGATCATCCATGATGTGTCACATCCAAATCATATAACCATGGTCATCGTAAAATTATATGTGCAACATCCATGGGGAGTACATCGCACCATATCGTATCACTATATCGACCTAACTGTATTGGCACCAAACAACGTTGAGAGACAGATATGGACATTGTATCTATCCATGCAACTTTGTATGGTCTAGGGTGAGGTTCAATAGTAATATTTAGTTTAATAAGAGCTACACTTGAGACAATATTCATGCAACAACCCCTATCAATAATAATTTTTCCTGTCTTCTCTCCTATTTTAGTAATTGTAGTAAATATTGTTGTGTGCTTCCAATCTTCATCAGTCTGTGGTCTTGTAAGCATACACCGCATAATTGCTAACTGATTAGAATCAAGTGCTTTGTCAGATTCTCCGTCTTCTTCTAATGGTCCTACTTCACTATCTTCTAAGTCTTGTGATGATTGAAGGGGTTCCAATCCTATATGAAAGTTACGCGATCACTGAGATGCATAATGCCCAATTTGTTTGGAACTAAAACATGTGATATTTGTGGCTTTGGGACCAGTGTTTTTGTTAGTTGATTTTGAGCCAGATGTCCCTGCAATGACCTTTCCTTTAGGATCAGGGAGTGTTGTAGAAATAGTCGAAGTGGACATGGACGGTGCCACCCTTTGTGTTTGGTTACGTTGAGTGGAGACATGAAATTTATATTGTTGTTGGGTCTTGATGTAAGACTCAATTCAAATTGCCATGTGAAAACCTTCTTCTAAAGTGTTCACATCTCGAATGGTCATTTTGACCATGACATCTGGTTGTAACCCAACCTTTAATCGAGAAATAGATGCCTTAGGAGTTTCTAATATGTCACATTTGAGCATTAGATCATCAAACCGAGCTGAATATTCAGCCACTATTAAGGTTCCTTGCTTAAGATCATGTAATTCTGAGAAAAGTTGATCATTATATGACTCGAGAAGGTATTTCTCAAATAAATGTGCTTTCATATCCATCCAACTACCTACCTCCCGATTTGTATGCCCCTCCTTTCTCTCCACAGCCGTCCAGTAAGTTCGAGTGTGTCCTTTTAACATTAACCTAACAAACCTGACCTGAGAGTTTGGTCGAATATTAATTCAATCAAAATATTGTTCAATATCAGTGAGCCAATCAGAAAAGACTCTAGGATCTAAGTTTCCATCAAAGGTTGGAGCTTCGATTTTAGCTCTACGAGTAAGGTCGTCATCTATATTTCTTTCTAGATTCCTCGGAATAACAAGATTATGGCCAAACCTTTGGTCATTTTGATGGTGAGGACTTATAAATCTTCTTGGTTCTTGATGAAGATGATCATCTAAATCAAAATCAGGAAAATAATTTCCTTTGAGTTCAGGATTTTGAATGTTAGGCCTTTGTTTAGGCTTATCTTGATCAATTAGGTGTTTGGGTGTCTTAGTGGGAGTGTGTCCACTATTATTTTCAAACGTCTCTACTCGTTCCACCAAAACTTGGTTGGAAGTTTCCATTCTTCCCAACCTTTCTATTATGTTTTGTAACATGTCTTCTATGCTTGTAGATGTATTTATAACATATTGTGCACCACTGCGAGTAGACATTAATGAAAACTTTATAGGATGAAAAATACTTAACTATGATAAAGCCACAAACCTTAATTTCTAGACCATCATGTGTTCTACATTAAGATTTAATTTCTTCTAAAAATTTATAGAGGACTTCAAAACAAAGAGATGAAACTTTATTTCATAATTTTTGGAGAAGTATTCTAGAAGTTATGATTTTTTTAATAAAATAGGCAGCAAGATGAATTTTAGAATTCAGCAACACATGATTTAGAAGAAACAATGAGATTTATATCTAATCTTTGATTTCCTTGCCTAAGTTTTGTATGTTTTTAGGGAATACACTAAAATTATGATCTTGAGCATTTCAATTTTTTTGAGCTTTTTTTAAAAAATGTTTTAGCAAAAAGTTAAGCTAATAATGTTTGCGTGAATGTAGAAAAAAGATAAAATATATCAATGATTAGGTTTTTTTTAATATACCAAATTTTAATTGAGATTCGAACTTTTGTGAGATAATTACAAAGATTAAAAGTGTTTACTATTAAACTTTTAACACAAAATACTTTGATTTACTGTTTTTTTAAAATGTTTTATAGATAATCATTCATGAGGCAACAAAAAAATTTATTATTTTTGATGTTCCCTAGACAAGAGTTAGGGAAACCTGGCTCTGATACCAATTTGATGTAGGCTAAGGGGTTTTATGATGTGATTTAATATGACATTTGACTTACTTCGGAAATTTGAAGTTCTTTTACATTAAACACTTGAGTTATACGAAAGTTGGCCTTAAAACAAATAGCAAGACAAAACTGTGATGGTCAACAATTGGTGTCGTGTGATGAGTTGCTAACCGATAATGACTAATCTTACAATCATACAAAAGAATAAAAGTAAGGCCTCAAATGAGAAATACCATAGCCAAACTACTTTTGTATTTTTAGTTGAGGGATAAATCGAGCTAGCACCAATCGGGCAGTCCTTCGTCGGGTCGTTGCCTACTCCTTCCTTGGAAGTCCTTCTTCAAGGGACGTACACTATCACTCTTAGTAGTCTTTCACTCAGAGGGAAAAAGTACAAAGAAGAACAATGTACCAATAGCTAACAATTACAATTTTCATTCATTTAAATGATGATTACAACAAGAGCATTCGTGCATATTTGTAGATCTTAAGAGCCATGAAAGGTGAGGACGGAATTACTTTGGAGTCCATGTATTTGATTGGAGGTTGGGCCATCATTATGGTGGTCTTTATTCACATGTTTGAATGATGATAAAAATAAGGTAGCTTGTGTGAAATGGGAGAACTTTGTGGTGGCCATGTAAAGTGGTTTATGTGTGATAAGAGGGTGGTTTATGGTGGCGCCCTTCATGATTTGTAGAAATTTAAGTGATTTATGGATGAAAAGAGGGTGGTTTATGATGGTCATGCAACGCCCCGAAACTCAAAAGAGTGACGGGAGGCATTTTGAGCCAAGTTTGGAAATTGGCAGGGGGCACAGGGCCTGGGACACGGGCATGTCTCAGGGAGTGTCGTGCTTGGGTCGACGATCTGTCCGTGTGTTCGACGTATTCTGGAGTCGACGATCATCGAGCAGCAAACACAGCCTGGGACACGGGCGTGTCACAGGCCGTATCCTTCTCGGGTGGTTGGACGATTTTATTCATGGGTGAAACACGGCCTGGAAGCCCAGGCGTGTTCGGTGGTGACACGAGCGTGTCAATTGGGGCACGGGCGTGTCCAAGACCCGTGTGCTTCTCGGGTTGGTGTTGGTCCTGTGTCGATGGAGTAACACGGCTTAGTACACAGCCGTGTTCTGGATGACACGGGCGTGTCAAGTTTGACACGGGCGTGTTGGTTGCCCGTGTTCTTTTGGAACGCGTCGGTTTCAACGGCGAATGGGAAACATGACCCTGGACACGGGCGTGTCACGGGCCGTGTTCGACGCAGATTTTGCATTTCAGCTCCGAATTTGGCCGTTCGTTACATTATTTTGGGATACGATGGCTGAGGGTTGTTCCTGGTGAGATATACCCGGGAATAGGGTTGAAAATCCTTCATTTCAACCTAACATTCTATTTCTAAATATCTAGAGAGAGGGGAGAGCAAGGAAGAAGAAGGAGGCTAGATCTGGTCACCGACGGAGCTTCGGGGCTCCAAATCACGAGCCAACTTCGGATCTACGGAGGCAAGGAGATTGCGGTGCTTTTCATCCGCATACATTTACATGGCGCCAAGTAAAAATGCTAGGGTAACGATTCTCATCCTAGGACATGTGAAGCCCTCTTTTCCTTTGCATAGGATGCCCGCTCTCGCGAGTTTGCGATGAGTTGAGGCATTCCTTCGGGTAGACATGAATAGTCCCCGTTGTGTACATGTAGAGTCCGTAATCGAGAACGGATATATGTATGATGTGCGAGGCCTACCCAGATAAGTTGGTCTGGATCGGTGATGTTGCATTGCATGAATGGCCGGAGAAGACTCCGCGTAAATGTTTATTTTTCGGGTTTTCTACATGGTAGATTGCAATAGGGAGACTTGGGGATTAACTCCAAGGTGCACCCGAAAAAACTGGGCAAATGCGTGATTCTGGCAACATGGTGGCCTGGGAGCCGACCTGAACATAACTGGGTTATGTGTTGTGTGTTGGATACGGGACTCGGGGAAGCTTGACCCGCGCAGATGACTTAATTTAATGTTGAACTGTGAGCAACGAGTTAGGCGGAACCATACCCGATCTATGTGGTTTGGTTAGAGAGACCTAAGGCACGTGGTACTTGCCATTGGCATAGATGGAGGGTCTTAGGTAGTGGCTAGAAAGACCAAATGCTCAAGAGTTATTGCCGTCCAATGGGCGGTGGTGAGTCAGCGGACTTTGACCGTGTTCACTGAGAATATGCCCTGAGTGCATGGGGTGTGTGGTCGTGCGTGCCCACACCTATGATGAAGTGTTTATTCACTATGTTGTTTGGTTATGCTAACAAAGTGCAGGGAAAGAGCATCGCCGCCCCGATTATGGGGGGGGGATCGTTATAATTTGGTCAACATAGCTGACCGTTACTTTTGTTTGCCACCGTTGTGGTGGATTGTTGCTTGCAGGTGCTGCGGAGCCGAGCGGTAAATAGCGGGCTAAAGCCCAAGTTGCTGAGCCAGCCCTCGAAGGCCTAAATTGTGTGTTTACTTATTTTGTTCATGTGTGACCGGCCTGCGTGCCGAGGTTTGGAAAACATGTTATTTGAGTAAACAATTGTAAGGCCATAAGGCTATGGTACTTGTGTATTGTATTTCATTCCTATTGTTTTGTGTAGTGGACATTCATGCTTGTGGCTGGGTTCTTTATTTTGCAACTTTTAATAATTGCTTTCGCTAGAATGAGTCTGTGTAGGACATTGGTAATTAGTTGGATGGCTTCCATTGAGTAACCGCCCGGTCTGTCTGTGGCATATGGCGTCGGGCCCCGGCCAGACCTACTTTTATATGCTATGCGACGGATAGGGGGTGTTACAATTTGGTATCAGACTCCTGGTCCAAGTCAGGCTTAAAATGAATTCTTGGACGAATTCTTTTTAAGGGGTGGTGAGCACATGTGTGTGCGTCATTGTTATAACATCAAAAGAACCTATGAATGCCCACTTATGAATGAAAATACACGTGTTTGAGGAACCTGCGTGTTCCTATAATTGCGTTTTGCAATTTTGTTTGGTCGCTTAACGAGGTTTTGTACAACTATAGTTGACCAGAAGCGGTGTAGGGCCGTCAGAACGTCCAGTTTCTGAGGCTAATAGTACACCAAATGATGCTCCTGCAACACCTCCCTCGGCTGAAACCATACGATTGGTGGTCGAAGCAGTATTTGCCATGATCAATGTGCAGCCTGCCAGGCAAATGCAGCAGCCCGCTCCTACAATGGAGCAGGTACCCCTTCAAAGGGATGAACCGAGAAGAGTGGAGAAGGTAGTGGTGGAGCCTTTGGTGCCGAGGAGAGCAGCTGAAAGGAAGCTCAAGCACGTTATGAGCTTTAATCCTCCTGTGTAATCGGGGTTGGTAACCTCATCTCAAGCTGAAGATTGGCTCTCCCGAGTGAAGAGAGTCCTGACAACTACAGAAACGGAGGAGTGGTAGATGACCACTATAGCTACGTTCCTTATGGACGGTGATGCTAGGTTGTGGTGGGAAGGCTTGGAGCTACATCACATGTGGGGTAGGCAGAATAAGGATGTCTCGATGGAGGAGTTCTCGAGACTGTTCTTGGCAAGGTACCTCCCTTCGGCTCTGAGGATAGCATTGGAGAATGAGTTCCTGAAATTGGTACAAGGAGAGAGTAGCGTGGATGAGTATCTCCACGAGTTTACTCGTTTGTGATGGTACGCTAGCTCCACATTCGCGGATGAGGAGCGCAAGACGATCTGTTTCTATGAAGGTCTGAGAGATGACTTGACGCTACTGCTCTCGGGGCTGATGACGCAGGGCTTCTTGACCCTGGTCGAAACGATCCGGTCTTTGGAGAAGGACTTGAAGAATGTACAAGCGAAGAAAAGCTTTGGTGATAAGAAGACTAAGTTCAAAGTGCCGCCTAATGCGATGTTTGGGTATCGCAAGTTCAATAAGAATGCTAGGACTTGGGGTCCAGCTCCTTCTTTTGGTGCTTCTGGGGCGACTACGGGTCGGACCCCGGGCGCATGTTTTACTTGTGGGAAGCTGGGCCACTTTGTTCGTGACTGCTGGAGCGGACGTCCCAAGTCCGAAAGGAAGCCGGGAGCAACATATGAAGAGAAGGGCAAGGAGGTGGAGTCAACCGCATCCTATTATGCTCCGGCTCAACCGAGAGTTTATAATCTTGGCCAACAGGAGACCATCAAGCAAGCAGATGTGGTGACAGGTATGATTTAAATTTATAGCAAGTTAATTTTGAAATACTTGTTATGCGTGTATTACCTTACCACTACTTGTATAAGATTTGTTTTGATCTATGAGAATCCGGCGAGAGCACTCTTTGATACGGGAGATTCACACTCCTTTTTGTCCGAAGGATTCATATCGCGCATCGGAGTACCTTCTTCGATGGCGAAGGACAAACTGGATGTGTTGTTGCCCAATGGGTGTTTGATGCGTCCGGATAGAATTTGTGGCGTTAAGATTCGTATCGGGAGTCAAGAGTTCCATTTGCTAGTGTCGTTACTACCGCTGGTGGAGTTCGATGTAATATTTGGCATGGACTGTCTCTAGGAGCAGCAAGCTTTTATCGATTGTGGTCGCAAGGAATCAAGTTGGGAATAGGTCGTGAGACGACTTTTACGGGCTTGAAAGGGTCGAGCAAGATGTTGATGTCCGCTCTTCAGGTGGTTAAGGCGGTTCGTGTTGGTGCAGAGCTGTTCTTTACGCTAGTGGAGGTTGCAAAGCAAAAGCCTACATTGGACAGTATTTCAGTGGTAGCTGAGTACCCTGATGTGTTCCTTGCCGATCTTCCTAGAGCACCGCCTCAAAGAGAGATAGATTTCACGATTGAGCTAGTGCCAGGTGCAAAACCCATGTCACGATCTCCGTATCGGTTAGCGCCTAAGGAAATGGCGGAGCTGAAGGTGCAACTACAAGAGTTGTTGGAGCAGGGGTATGTACGTCCAAGTTCATCGCCTTGTAGCGCACCGGTCCTCTTTGTTAAGAAGAAGGATGGGAGCTTGAGACTTTGTATTGATTATCGAGACTTGAACAAGCTAATGGAGAAGAACAAGTACCCGATCCCAAGGATTGATGATCTGTTCGATTAGTTGGTCGGGTCAACGGTGTACTCAAAGTTGGATCTTAAGTCTGGTTACTATCAGCTGAGAATAAGGGAGAGTGCTATCCCTAAGGCAGCGTTCTGTAAAAGATACGGTCATTACGAGTTTACGATCATGACATTTGGGCTGACTAATACGCCGTCGGTGTTCATGGATTTGATGAACAGGACTTTTAGGGAGTACTTGGACCATTTTGTGATCGTCTTCATCGACGATATATTGTTGTACTCGCAATGTGAGGAGGATCACTTCAAGTATCTTCATTTGGTGTTGGAGATGCTGAGGAGGAATCAATTGTACGCCAAGTTCTCCAAATGCGAGTTTTGGCTGTCTTCAGTGGCGTTCCTTGGTCATATAGCGAGTGGAGAGGGCATTGCGGTGGATCCGACGAAGATTGTTGCGATACGAGAGTGGCCTGTGCTTTCTACGGTAGCGGAAGTATGGAGCTTTCTGGGGCTTACCGGATATTACAGGCGCTTCGTAGAGAACTTCTCGCGGATAGCGTCACCCCTCACTACTTTGATGAGGAAGGAGCAGAAGTTCATTTGGATGCCGAAGTGCGCACGAGCTTTTGAGGATTTGAAGTGTCGGTTGACCACGGCGCCTGTGCTGAGTTTGCCGAGTGGGACCGAAGGTTTTGAGATCTATAGCGATGCTTCGGGAAGTGGACTTGGTTGTGTGCTACTGCAGCATGGATGTGTGATAGTGTATGGCTCGAGACAGCTGAAGGTGCACGAGAGGAATTATTCGGTCCATGACTTGGAGTTAGTGGCCGTGATTTTTGCCTTGAAGATGTGGAGACACTACTTGTATGGAGTGAAGGTCAATATCTATGTCGACCATAAGATCCTGAAATACTTGTTGGATCAGAAAGATCTAAACATGCGACAGAGGAGATGGATGGAGTTTCTAGGGGACTACACGTTCAAGATCCATTATGTACCTGGGAAAGGCAATGCAGTGGCGGACGCGTTGAGTCGTCGGGCCCCAGCACAAGACAATTGGCTGTCGGTCCATGACGAGCGGTTGGTTCGGGAGTTGGAGGCATTGGAGATCTCTTGCGTAGACAAGCAGTCGAGTGCTGAAGCGCTATTGAACTGGACGGAAGTTCAGTATGACCTGGCTGATCGGATTCGGCAGGCTTTGGATGTGGATAGCAGCATGAAGCAGCTCATGGTAGAGGCTTTGGATGGGTCAAATTCCCAATATGAGGTTGTGGATGGATTGCTTTGAAAAAATGGTCGTCTGTGCGTCCCAAATGTGGGCACTTTGCGGGTGGAATTGTTGTACGATGTACATCATACTAAGTACACGATTCACCCGGGGAGCACGAAGATGTACCGCGATGTGAATAAATTGTTCTGGTGGCCAAGACTGAAGAAGGATGTTGCACTATACGTGGTGAAGTGTCAAACATGCGCCTTGGTGAAGGCGGAGTGCCAAAAGCCGGGAGGATTCTTGAAGCCCTTGCCTATTCCGGAGTGGAAGTTTGATGACATTACTATGGACTTTGTGCACGGGTTGCCGAGGTCACAGAAGGGGAACGACTCCATTTGAGTGGTCGTAGATTGTCTAACGAAGGTGTCAGACTTCATTCCACATAGGAAGGATGATCCGATTGAGAAATTGGCAAAGCTGTATGTGGATAATATTGAGCGGCTTCATGGTGTGCCTCGCAGCATCATGAGTGACCGAGATGGGCGGTTCACGTCCAATGATTGGAGGCTGGTGCAGCAGATGTTGGGAACAAAGCTGAGTTTCAGCACAACCTTTCGTCCGTAGACGGATGGGCAGACCGAGAGGGTCAATAGGACAATGGAAGACATGCTTCGCATGTGTGTCCTGGACTTCGGGAAGCAGTGGGAAGATCATCTATACTTGGTGGAGTTCGCGTACAACAATAGATACCAGGCGAGCATACAAATGACGCCCTTCGAGGCCCTTTATGGTAGAAGATGTCGCATGTCATTGTCTTGGTTGGAAACGGGTGAGTCAAAGTTGTACAAATGCCAAGAGGTGGAATATACTACATCGTTGGTTCGAACGATTCGAGAGAGATTGCTAATCGCTCAGGACCCTCAGGCTAAGTACTATAATGCCAAGCATAGGAACGTGGAGTTCGCTGTTAGCGACTGGGTGTACTTAAAGATCAAGCCGTTCAAGGGTGTCTCGCGGGAGCGGCGCTTGAAGAAGCTAAGCCCTAGGTACCTTAGACCATTTGAGGTTCTGGAGTGGATTGGTGAAGCAGCTTATCGGTTGAAGCTATTAGTGGAGATTTGTGGTCTACACGATGTATTCCATATATCGGTGCTACGGAAGGCAGTGCAAGAGGCTTCGCATGTGATCGCGGTGGATCAAGTGTCGGTGGATAATGGGTTGACGATGAAGGTCAAGCCCGTTCGTATTGAGGACTCGATAGTCAAGTGGCTACGAAACAAAGAGATCAAGATGGTCAAGATCTGTTGGGACAATTGCGGTCGGGAGGAGCTCTCGTGAGAGCAAGAGCAAACCATGCTTGAGGAGTACCCTGAACTGTTTCACTCAGGTACCGCTTAAGTTTTGTTTTATCTTTCCTTTATGTATTTTCAGGGGCGAAATTCTTTTAATAGGGAGAGAGTTGTAACGCCCCAAAACTCAAAAGAGCGATGGGAGGCGTTTTGAGCCAAGTTTGGAAAGTGGCAGGGGGCACACGGCCTGGGATACGGGCGTGTCCCAGGGCGTGTCGTGATTGGGTCGACTATCTGGCCATGTGGTCGACGAATTCTGGAGTCGACGATCGTCAAGCAGCGAACACGGCCTGGGACACGGGCGTGTCACAGGCCGTGTCCTTCTCGGGTGGTTGGCCAATTTTATTCAATGGTGAAACACGGCCTAGAAGCCTAAGCATGTTCGGTGGTGACACGGGTGTGTCAATTGGGACACGAGCGTGTCCAAGACCCATGTGCTTCTCATATTGGTGTTGGTTGTGTGTCGATGGAGTAACACGGCTTAGTACACGGCCGTGTTCTGGATGACACGGGCGTGTCAAGTTTGACACGGGCGTGTTGGTTGCCCGTGTTCTTTCGGGATGCGTCGGTTTCGACGGCGAATGGGGAACACGGCCCTGGACACGGGCGTGTCACAGGCCGTGTTCGGCCCAGATTTTGCATTTCAGCTCCGAATCTTGGCCGTTCGTTTCATTATTTTGGGATCCGGCGGCTGGGGGTTGTTCTTGGTGAGATATACCCGGGAATAGGGTTGTAAATCCTTCATTTCAACCTACCATTCTCTTTCTAAAGATCTAGAGAGAGGTGAGAGAAAGAAGAAGAAGGAGGCTAGATCCGGTCACCGGCGGAGCTTCGGGGCTCCAAATCGCGAGCCGACTTCAGATCTACGGAGGCAAGGAGATTGTGGTGATTTTCATCCGCATACATTTCCATGGCGCCAAGGAAAACCTCTAGGGTAACGATTCTCATCGAAGGACATGTGAAGTCCTCTTTTCCTTTGCATAGGAAGCCCGCTCTCACGAGTTTGCGATGAGTTGAGGCGTTCCTTCGGATAGACATGAATAGTCCCCGTTGTGTACATGTAGAGTTCGTAACCGAGAATGGATATCAGCATGATGTGTGAAGCCTACCCGGACAAGTTGGACTAGATCGGTGATGTTGCATTGCATGAATGGCCGGAGAAGACTCCGCGCGAATGTTTGTTTTTCGAGTTTTCTACGTGGTAGATTGCAACAGGGAGCCTTGGGAATTAACTCCAAGGTGCACCTGGAAAAACTGTGCAAATGCGTGATTCTGGCAACATGGTGGTCTGGGAGCCGACCTGAACATAACTGGGTTATGTGTTGTGTGTTGGATACGGGACTCGGGGGAGCTTTACCCGCGCAGACGACTTAACTTGACGTTGCGGTGTGAGCAACGAGTTAGGTGGAAACGTACCTGATCTATGTGGTTCGGTTAGAGAGACCTAAGGCATGTGGTACTCGCCGTTGGCATAGATGGAGGGTCTTAGGCAGTGACCAGAAATACCAAATGCTCACGAGTTATTACCGTCCAAGGGGCGGTGGTTAGTCAGCGGACTTTTACCGTGTTCACCGAGAATGTGCCCTGAGTGCACGGGGTGTGTGGCCGTGCGTGCCCACACCTGTGATGAAGTGTTTATTCACTATGATGTTCGGTTATGCTAACAAAGTGCAAGGAAAGAGCATCGCCGCCCCGATTATGGGGGCGGGATCGTTATAATTTGGTCAGCATAGCTGACCGTTGCTTTTGTTTGCCACCGTTGTGGTGGATTGTTGCTTGCAGGTCCTGCGGAGCCGAGCGGTAAATAGCGGGCTAAAGCCCAAGTTGCTGAGCCGGCCCTCGAAGGCCTAAATTGAGTGTTTACTTGTTTTGTTCATGTGTGACCGGTGTGCGTGCCGAGGTTTGAAAAACTTGTTATTTAAGTAAACAATTGTAAGGACATAAGGCCATGGTACTTGTGTACTGTACTTCATTCCTATTGTTTTGAGTAGTGAACATTCATGTTTGTGACTGAGTTCTTTATGTTGCAACTTTTAATAATTGCTTCCGCTAGAATGACTCTGTGTAGGACGTTGGTAATTAGTTGGATGGTTTCCATTGAGTAACCGTCCGGTCTGTCTGTGGCATATGGCGTCGGGCCCCGGCCGGATCTACTGCTATATGCTATGCGACGGATAGAGGGTGTTACAGGTCATCATTATATAAAGAAAAAAAAGTGGATTATATGTGAAAATAGGGTGGTTTAACATGTGGAATAAGTTATGTTGGCTTTGGATTGTATTGGGCTAGGCTTGCTCAAGATTTATAATATATCCTACAATATGAAAATAACATATTACATAAGTAATAACCCAAAATACATAAGGCTTAAAATGCGAGTGAGCTCATAAGTATGCTCAAAATAAAATACATAATAGAAATACAAATTTAATTTGAAGGTTTATTGACATCATGTGTGCCGATACAAATTTAATTTGAAGGTTTATAGAAATACTTCCGCTACGATATATTGTTGTACTCGCAATGTGAGGAGGATCACTTCAAGTATCTTCATTTGGTGTTGGAGATGCTGAGGAGGAATCAATTGTACGCCAAGTTCTCCAAATGCGAGTTTTGGCTGTCTTCAGTGGCGTTCCTTGGTCATATAGCGAGTGGAGAGGGCATTGCGGTGGATCCGACGAAGATTGTTGCGATACGAGAGTGGCCTGTGCTTTCTACGGTAGCGGAAGTATGGAGCTTTCTGGGGCTTACCGGATATTACAGGCGCTTCGTAGAGAACTTCTCGCGGATAGCGTCACCCCTCACTACTTTGATGAGGAAGGAGCAGAAGTTCATTTGGATGCCGAAGTGCGCACGAGCTTTTGAGGATTTGAAGTGTCGGTTGACCACGGCGCCTGTGCTGAGTTTGCCGAGTGGGACCGAAGGTTTTGAGATCTATAGCGATGCTTCGGGAAGTGGACTTGGTTGTGTGCTACTGCAGTATGGATGTGTGATAGTGTATGGCTCGAGACAGCTGAAGGTGCACGAGAGGAATTATTCGGTCCATGACTTGGAGTTAGCGGCCGTGATTTTTGCCTTGAAGATGTGGAGACACTACTTGTATGGAGTGAAGGTCAATATCTATGCCGACCATAAGATCCTGAAATACTTGTTGGATCAGAAAGATCTAAACATGCGACAGAGGAGATGGATGGAGTTTCTAGGGGACTACACGTTCAAGATCCATTATGTACCTGGGAAAGGCAATGCAGTGGCGGACGCGTTGAGTCGTCGGGCCCCAGCTCAAGACAATTGGCTGTCGGTCCATGACGAGCGGTTGGTTCGGGAGTTGGAGGCATTGGAGATCTCTTGCGTAGACAAGCAGTCGAGTGCTGAAGCGCTATTGAACTGGACGGAAGTTCAGTATGACCTGGCTGATCGGATTCGGCAGGCTTTGGATGTGGATAGCAGCATGAAGCAGCTCATGGTAGAGGCTTTGGATGGGTCAAATTCCCAATATGAGGTTGTGGATGGATTGCTTTGAAAAAACGGTCGTCTGTGCGTCCCAAATGTGGGCACTTTGCGGGTGGAATTGTTGTACGAGGTACATCATACTAAGTACACGATTCACCCGGGGAGCACGAAGATGTACCGCGATGTGAAGAAATTGTTCTGGTGGCCAAGACTGAAGAAGGATGTTGCACTATACGTGGTGAAGTGTCAAACATGCGCCTTGGTGAAGGCGGAGTGCCAAAAGCCGGGAGGATTCTTGAAGCCCTTGCCTATTCCGGAGTGGAAGTTTGATGACATTACTATGGACTTTGTGCACGGGTTGCCGAGGTCACAGAAGGGGAACGACTCCATTTGAGTGGTCGTAGATTGTCTAACGAAGGTGTCAGACTTCATTCCACATAGGAAGGATGATCCGATTGAGAAATTGGCAAAGCTGTATGTGGATAATATTGAGCGGCTTCATGGTGTGCCTCGCAGCATCATGAGTGACCGAGATGGGCGGTTCACGTCCAATGATTGGAGGCTGGTACAGCAGATGTTGGGAACAAAGCTGAGTTTCAGCACAACCTTTCGTCCGTAGACGGATGGGCAGACCGAGAGGGTCAATAGGACAATGGAAGACATGCTTCGCATGTGTGTCCTGGACTTCGGGAAGCAGTGGGAAGATCATCTATACTTGGTGGAGTTCGCGTACAACAATAGATACTAGGCGAGCATACAAATGATGCCCTTCGAGGCCCTTTATGGTAGAAGATGTCGCATGTCATTGTCTTGGTTGGAAACGGGTGAGTCAAAGTTGTACAAATGCCAAGAGGTGGAATATACTACATCGTTGGTTCGAACGATTCGAGAGAGATTGCTAATCGCTCAGGACCCTCAGGCTAAGTACTATAATGCCAAGCATAGGAACGTGGAGTTCGCTGTTAGCGACTGGGTGTACTTAAAGATCAAGCCGTTCAAGGGTGTCTCGCGGGAGCGGCGCTTGAAGAAGCTAAGCCCTAGGTACCTTAGACCATTTGAGGTTCTGGAGTGGATTGGTGAAGCAGCTTATCGGTTGAAGCTATTAGTGGAGATTTGTGGTCTACACGATGTATTCCATATATCGGTGCTACGGAAGGCAGTGCAAGAGGCTTCGCATGTGATCGCGGTGGATCAAGTGTCGGTGGATAATGGGTTGACGATGAAGGTCAAGCCCGTTCGTATTGAGGACTCGATAGTCAAGTGGCTACGAAACAAAGAGATCAAGATGGTCAAGATCTGTTGGGACAATTGCGGTCGGGAGGAGCTCTCGTGAGAGCAAGAGCAGACCATGCTTGAGGAGTACCCTGAACTGTTTCACTCAGGTACCGCTTAAGTTTTGTTTTATCTTTCCTTTATGTAATTTCAGGGGCGAAATTCTTTTAATAGGGAGAGAGTTGTAACGCCCCAAAACTCAAAAGAGCGATGGGAGGCGTTTTGAGCCAAGTTTGGAAAGTGGCAGGGGGCACACGGCCTGGGATACGGGCGTATCCCAGGGCGTGTCGTGATTGGGTCGACTATCTGGCCATGTGGTCGACGAATTCTGGAGTCGACGATCGTCAAGCAGCGAACACGGCCTGGGACACGGGCGTGTCACAGGCCGTGTCCTTCTCGGGTGGTTGGCCAATTTTATTCAATGGTGAAACACGGCCTAGAAGCCTAAGCATGTTCGGTGGTGACACGGGTGTGTCAATTGGGACACGAGCGTGTCCAAGACCCATGTGCTTCTCATATTGGTGTTGGTTGTGTGTCGATGGAGTAACACGGCTTAGTACACGGCCGTGTTCTGGATGACACGGGCGTGTCAAGTTTGACACGGGCGTGTTGGTTGCCCGTGTTCTTTCGGGATGCGTCGGTTTCGACGGCGAATGGGGAACACGGCCCTGGACACGGGCGTGTCACAGGCCGTGTTCGGCCCAGATTTTGCATTTCAGCTCCGAATCTTGGCCGTTCGTTTCATTATTTTGGGATCCGGCGGCTGGGGGTTGTTCTTGGTGAGATATACCCGGGAATAGGGTTGGAAATCCTTCATTTCAACCTACCATTCTCTTTCTAAAGATCTAGAGAGAGGTGAGAGAAAAGAAGAAGAAGGAGGCTAGATCCGGTCACCGGCGGAGCTTCGGGGCTCCAAATCGCGAGCCGACTTCAGATCTACGGAGGCAAGGAGATTGTGGTGATTTTCATCCGCATACATTTCCATGGCGCCAAGGAAAACCGCTAGGGTAACGATTCTCATCGAAGGACATGTGAAGTCCTCTTTTCCTTTGCATAGGAAGCCCGCTCTCATGAGTTTGCGATGAGTTGAGGCGTTCCTTCAGATAGACATGAATAGTCCCCGTTGTGTACATGTAGAGTTCGTAACCGAGAATGGATATCAGCATGATGTGTGAAGCCTACCCGGACAAGTTGGACTAGATCGGTGATGTTGCATTGCATGAATGGCCGGAGAAGACTCCGCGCGAATGTTTGTTTTTCGAGTTTTCTACGTGGTAGATTGCAACAGGGAGCCTTGGGAATTAACTCCAAGGTGCACCTGGAAAAACTGTGCAAATGCGTGATTCTGGCAACATGTTGGTCTGTGAGCCGACCTGAACATAACTGGGTTATGTGTTGTGTGTTGGATACGGGACTCGGGGAGCTTTACCCGCGCAGACGACTTAACTTGACGTTGCGGTGTGAGCAACGAGTTAGGTGGAAACGTACCTGATCTATGTGGTTCGGTTAGAGAGACCTAAGGCATGTGGTACTCGCCGTTGGCATAGATGGAGGGTCTTAGGCAGTGACCAGAAATACCAAATGCTCACGAGTTATTACCGTCCAAGGGGCGGTGGTTAGTCAGCGGACTTTTACCGTGTTCACCGAGAATGTGCCCTGAGTGCACGGGGTGTGTGGCCGTGCGTGCCCACACCTGTGATGAAGTGTTTATTCACTATGATGTTCGGTTATGCTAACAAAGTGCAAGGAAAGAGCATCGCCGCCCCGATTATGGGGCGGGATCGTTATAATTTGGTCAGCATAGCTGACCGTTGCTTTTGTTTGCCACTGTTGTGGTGGATTGTTGCTTGCAGGTCCTGCGGAGCCGAGCGGTAAATAGCGGGCTAAAGCCCAAGTTGCTGAGCCGGCCCTCGAAGGCCTAAATTGAGTGTTTACTTGTTTTGTTCATGTGTGACCGGTGTGCGTGCCGAGGTTTGAAAAACTTGTTATTTAAGTAAACAATTGTAAGGACATAAGACCATGTTACTTGTGTACTGTACTTCATTCCTATTGTTTTGAGTAGTGAACATTCATGTTTGTGACTGAGTTCTTTATGTTGCAACTTTTAATAATTGCTTCCGCTAGAATGACTCTGTGTAGGACGTTGGTAATTAGTTGGATGGTTTCCATTGAGTAACCGTCCGGTCTGTCTGTGGCATATGGCGTCGGGCCCCGGCCGGATCTACTGCTATATGCTATGCGACGGATAGAGGGTGTTACAGGTCATCATGATATAAAGAAAAAAAAGTGGATTATATGTGAAAATAGGGTGGTTTAACATGTGGACTAAGTTATGTTGGCTTTGGATTGTATTGGGCTAGGCTTGCTCAAGATTTATAATATATCCTACAATATGAAAATAACATATTACATAAGTAATAACCCAAAATACATAAGGCTTAAAATGCGAGTGAGCTCATAAGTATGCTCAAAATAAAATACATAATAGAAATACAAATTTAATTTGAAGGTTTATTGACATCATGCGTGCCGATGTCAATTTTTTCTTCCATCTTGGTTTAACATGTCCTGAACCCCCCCCCCCCCCCCCCCCCCCCCCCCCCCAAATGGGCCCTTAATTGGTGCCAGTCCTGCGTGTAATTTGAGCACACTTTTGGGCTTCTTACTAGACATAGAGTCCTGAGATGAGCAAGTGAATCAAAGGGGATCGCATTGGATCCAACCTTTCAATTTTTTACAATAGGCCAGCTTTGGTTTTATAAATGGACCTTGCAAATAATGTCGACTATGCGTAATGTCAAGCTCTTTTCAAACTTGCATATTGCATCGATTAAAAATAAAATAAGAGTACAGAGAGAATTACAAAGGGAGGATCCCACTCAAATCTTTCTGAACAAGCTCAAAGAATTCTGGATGAAACCTCAAAATATCAGTCCAAAAAAAAGTAGAAGAAACAACTAGCTCTTTAGCGGAATCAAAGTTGACCTCACTAGAAAGAAATATTTTCAGTTTTTGGAAATAATCAAATTGTAGATGGCGTTGGAGTATCCTCTATAATGTCGCAACTCTCAGGTGTATGGGCTTTGCCCATGCTCCACATGACTGCCCTATGTCGCATCTCCGGGGGCTACCCGTGCTCCTTCATCTTGGAGCGAGTAGCATTCACAACAATTATTTCTGGTAAGGGGCTGCAAGGAACATGGGCAATTCTCGTGCACTTGAGAGCAGTGAGGTGAATAATATCGATCTGTCATGGTCTGCAATTTTTTACTTTTTCAAAAATGTCCGTTTGCCGATTATTGCACTAAAATAACAAAAATAGCAAAAGTAGGAGGGGACCCCATCCAATCAAACCTTCCATTATTTTTACAATTGACCAGCTTTGGTTTAAATAATGAACCTTGCAAAAAAAGTGAACTGTGCATTTGGCTGGAATCAAAGCTGAAAGTAGAAATACTTTCATTTCTGGATCCAGCTCCACATGTATTATTATGTATATACATTTAAAACATTGATCACTTTATTAATGGATTTAGTAACCCAAATTCTGAAGTTATTCTCTTTTAGATTCGATTTGAGAGAGCGGTTGAGCTTGTAAAAGAATCTGTTGTAAATACAGGTTTGTAAATGAAGCTGTTGGAAACTGGTTGTTCGAAATGAAGATTTGTTTGGGTAGTTTTTATTTGCAGAGCTGTTCAGAACAGAGAACAGTTTGACAAAACAGCAATAGCGTTTTATAAATATTTTTTATTACATAATTTTTAATTATTTTTTCTAATATATATATAAATTATATATATATATATTATTAATGTTACTCTTTATAGTATATAGTTTATATAATTATATTTTTAAGCCCCTCCGCCTCCGCCTCCGCCTCCGCCTCTGCCTCCGCCTCCGCCTCCACTCGTCTTGCCGTCGATGTCGTGGATGGAGGATGATATGCAGGCGTCGATGCAAATGAGGAAGGAGGCGAGGCGGCTGGAGCTTGAAGGAGGCAGAGCCTGGAGGATGCGGGAGCTTCTAGAGCTGAGGCGGAGGCGACCTGACTTGGAGGAGGGGGAGGCGGCTCGAGCTTAGAGATTCGTGATTTTTCTTCTCACAAATGCTGACAAATGGAGCTCACGGCCTCGATTTCGGTCCGCCAAATGATATGCCTGTAATGAAACGTCGCCGTTCGAAATGATAGCGATAAAACAAATGAAAATTTAATCCGGCCGTGCATTTTACGGAAACTGCATGCCCAAAAATGAAAAATCAAATGAGGCCTAAACCAACTTTCCCTAAGCACAAAAGTTGCACTCCAACCAAAATCAATATGCAATCTTTTAGGCATCATTTGGGGCGGCGGTGACAATCATATACTTCATGGTCATGAACTATCGTTCATGAACGTCCGACCTTACTTAAAAAATTCATACATTTTATGCGCAAAACTAATTTATTTTCTAGATAGCGGTCATAACCTGTCTTGCAAACATACATTCTATAATAATTGCCTTTTCGACCAAATTCACCGGAACAAATAAACCACGCCAAACAAAGCCTAAGAACTAGTTTGGTGCGGGGACCGAAATCCTGTGGATTTTTTTCCAAGCCGCCCAACCGCCGCAGCTGTTCTCGCGGTGCGGAAGAAAACCGCGTGATTTCTGTTGTTGCTAGCAGCAGGGCGGAGTCCCCAACGCTTGACCGAAGTCCCGCCAAACAGGCGAAAACCTCGCCTGATTTCGTCCGTGCGACCATTACGGATCCGCCCCGTCAAAAGGAGCCTAAATCGCATCCAATCATATATCTGCTTTTGAACTATAATAATTAATGGAGTTTGGATGAAAACTAGAGAAGATGTTTATGTTTTTTATTAATCCATTGTATGCTTGGTTGTATCTCATCCAACCATAAACCTGATTTTTCTTCGTCCGATGGTCCTAAACTCCAAATAAATCTACACTTGAAGAAATCAGCATCAGATTCCTATGTATGGAAAATATAAATTTATAGGCTATTTCTATACATACAATCATTACTTTCCAATTGCAAAATTAGTGAAAATTATACAGAATTAAATGTCTGCATCTCTAGGCAGACATGTAGATGAATTTACTTATACGTGATTTACGCATTACCCGATTAAACATCAAACCGTATATGGCTATATCGGATAAATGGAAATCCGCGTTATCCGGATTTTCAATTTATCCGTGCATGTTGTCTGTGCCATTGGATTTAATTCAACCACATTTTAAAAAATGCAGCTGCAGCGTGGCGGCCGGTGGCCGGCGAGCCCGCAGCGGCCAGCTGCTCCGTTGCAATTTTTTTACAGCAGGGCGGCCGGCGGATGCGGGCTCGCCGTCCACTCACCGGCCACCGGCCGCCTGGGGCTCGTCGGTGTCCACGCCGAGGAGCTCGGGGCAGCAGGTGGCCGGCGAGCCCTCAGCCGCCGGCCGCCCTGCTGTAAAAAAAAACGCAACAGCAGCCGCGTGCGGCGGCGCCGCCGCAGCTGTTGTTGCAAATTTTTTTAGAGTGGCGCGGCCGGCAGCTGCGGGCTCGCCGACCACTGGCCGCCCTGGGTTCGCCGGCGCGGACGCCGGCGAACCATGGGCTCAGCGCCCACCGGCCGCCAAGGTTTCGCCGGCGCGGACACCAGCGAACCCAGGGCGGCCGGTGGCCGGCGAGCCTGCAGCTGCCGTCCGCTCCGCTGTCCCGCTGTCAAACTTTAAGAAGGAGCGCGGATAAACGCGATTTACGCATTACCCGTATAAACATCAAACCATTATATATATATATATATATATATATATATATATATATATATATATATATATATATATATATATATATATATATATATATATATATATCTTTATTATATAAAACAATAGTGATATTTGAAAGCACACCACCAGTTGAATCAGAGCCGTCCGATCAAGTTCCTTCAAAAACTGGTCATTAGATTCAAGAGAGGAGGGCTGCCATTAAAAAAAATACTCAAAAACAGTTACTGTTCGTATCAGGAGAATTCCCGATACCAGCCGCTTCCGCCAAACCGTCCACCGCACCTTCTCTGTCGCCGGCGGCCTGCCCGGCGCCCACCGGCGGGTTCACCGGCCTCCGGCGAACCCGCCGGTGGGCGCCGGGCAGGACGGCGACGGCTCCGCCGGCGGCGGCAGCGAGGGGCGGTGCGTGAGCAGGCGGAAGCGGGGGATATCGGGGGTAAATTTGATTTTTTTTATTTCTTTTTTTTTTAAAACATAATCAATAATTATATATTTTATTAAATTATATAATTAGCTTTTTTATTTTATAATTTTTTTATATTCTTTAAATAATTACTAAATTTATTAAAATCTGATTTTTTATATTTCATTTCTTATTTTAAAAAATAATAAGTAATTATATAATTTATTAAATTATATAATTCGATTTTTTTTATTTTATATTTTTTATATTCTTTAAATAATTAATAAAATTATTAAAATTTCTATTTAAAAAATTCAGATACTTGCTTTAAATACTTTTAAATTTTGCTGGGCGAGGGCGAAGCTGTTAGGATTGTGACACCTCACGCATGGACTCGGACCGTCCGGATCGCGCCACGTCCGCGATCTATGGCCACCTCTTAGTATGAGAATGCATTAAGTGGGTGGGCTGATTTTTTGGGAGGAATTAAGGGGGCTACTTCTTAATTCGATTTTGGCTTCATGTTTCGGCCAGCGCCTTCATTGCTCTCACTTTAATGTCGTTTCTTCCTTGTTTGGAGAGGTGGTGGTGACTGCCTATTTAAGGAGGGCTGTTGTAGCCTTGAAGAGTAACAATCAAGCAAGAATCAGAGAAGAATCCAGTTTTTTTTTCGGCCACCAGCGAGGAGTGTGAGAGCAAGTTCTGTGGAGGCGATTTCCAGCGGCGGCGGCGGCAGCGAGCGGACCTCGTCAGTGCAAAAGGATCAGAGGCGGCGACAGGCGTGTTGCAGCGGCGATCTCCAGGCGGTATCGAGAGGTGTTCAGGCGGCGGCAGCGACGACAGCTCCAGTTCAGACAAGGCGCGGCGGCAGCAGGCGTGCTGCAGCGGAGGCGGCGCATCGGGCTCAACTCAGGCGGAGGCGGCTTTGTCCAGCGGCGGCAGGCAGCTCCAGGTGGCGGCAGTAGCAGGAGGATTCAGGTGGAGGAGGCTCTGTCCAGCGGCGGCAGACAGCTCCAGCGGCGACAACAGGTGCAGGAACGGCGGATCCATCGGGGAAGAAGAACAGGGGTTGTCGCCCGGCGACATCGATACCGCCCGGTGATATCGGTTCTTCAAGTTTTGGGTTCTTTGGTTTTCCTTTGTTGTTCGACCGTATCTGTTTGGTCTCTGGTTGTATCTGTGTAACCTCATCAGTTTTAGTGAATCTCTCTGGCGCGCTCTCCCCGTGGAGTAGGAGTCCCTACTCCGAACCACGTATATATTTTGTCGTCTGTGGTTTTGCTTGGCTTTGGATTTAAATTTCGTTTATCATATTATTGCTCAGATTAGCTTCCGTTGCTAGATCCGCGGCGAACCATCGTAGTCGCGGATCCGGTCCCAATTTCACAACAATTGGTATCAGAATGAGGTTAGACCCTTCGGACCCCGGTGAGCAATAATGACAATGAAATTTGAAGTCCCCAAGTATGACGGCAAAATTGACTTTGGTCTGTGACAGAAACGGGCCAAAGCGGTTCTCGTCCAGCAAGGTCTTCATAAGGCTCTCCTCGGAAAGGAGAAGTGTAGGAAGAATGACGACGAGTGGGATGAGCTAGATCTGAAGGCCATCAGCACAATACAGTTGTGCTTGGCCGATGAGGTTATGTATAATGTAGTCGATGCTGAGACTACAGCGGATCTGTGGAAAAAGTTGGAGGAGCTTTATATGTCAAAATCCCTCACGAATAAGCTGTACGTAAAGAAACAACTTTACAGCTTGAGGATGTCGGACAGCACTCCGCTTCTTGATCACATGAATGCGTTTAATAAACTTATCTCTCAGTTGCGTAGTATGGACATTAAGGTCGAGGAGGAAGACCAGGCTCTTATCCTGTTGTCTTCATTGCCGAAGTCCTTCGATCATCTGTTCACCACGATCCTGTATGGGAAGGACACCCTGAAGATGGAAGAAGTGATGACAACGCAGCTCTCGAACGAAACGAGAAGCAAGTCGAGCCCTAGAGCCGACGAGGGCCTATTCGTGAAGAGCAAGGACCCCACCCGGGGTAGATCGAGAGGAAAAGGGAAGGAGGAAGACCGACCTAGGTTTAAGTCCGGGGGCAGGAATACAAAGTGCCACTAATTCAAGGAGGAGGGGCACTGGAAGAATGAGTACCCGAAGAGGAAGTTTAGAGAACAGACGCATGAGCCACATCAGGCTGCGGTGGCATCCGAGGATGAGAACGACGCCGACGTTCTTCATATTTCACTCAGCGGTGAGACCACAGATTCCTGGATCATGGATACAGGATGTTCGTTACACATGTGCCCGAACATTGAATGGTTCTCCAGTATGAGGCACTGTGGAGGTGGTCGTGTTCGGACGGGGAACAGGTCAGAGTGCAAGATATCTGGAGTCGGGAGCATCAGGATCAAGATGTTCGATGGAGTGGTTAGTATCCTCACCGACGTTCGGTATGTGCCCAGGTTGAGAAAGAGCTTGATTTCTCTAGGCACTCTGGAGGCTGCCGGGTATTCTTATACCGGCAACGGCGGATATTTGGAGGTCAGGAGAGGCGCGCAGACAGTTTTGAGAGGAGAGCATTCTGGATCGCTCTATAGACTGATTGGCACCACGATTGCCAAAGGAAATGCGAGGAGAGAAGTCACACCGTCTGTCGAGCTTCAGGATACAGTAGCGTATGCATTTCAGGCGATCTCCTCAAATCGCAGTTCCTTTGATAGAGCTTTAGAGAGCAGAGATCGTTCTCAGCGAAAGGCTAGGAAGGACCAGCGGAGGAGCGGGGCAGGATTCGTGGCTAGGGCGTGTGCTCGGAGAGAGGACCTTGGCGAAGGTAGAATCTTCGCAGCCGTAGAGGAGACGGGTAGAGAGTCATCTCAGGAGTACCCAGGCACGGCAAGGGGAGCCATCCAGCTCAGGAGTCCCACCAAGGAACTCAGGTTTACTCAGAAGAAGGTGGAGCTGCACAGTGGTGTGCGCCACCAGGAGTCGAGGGAGTTCGCTAGGGGTAGAGGCATGGTGTTGCGGGAGTTTCCTACGGAGGAAAATGTTACGAGCATGCGAGAGAAATCAGTGAGAGGAGTCAAGTTCAAGAGCGGTCTTGACTTGACTCAGACTGATGCATGTTGATCGTGAGGGCCCCAGGGAGAGGGGGCTTGTAGTCGCCAGTAGGGGAGATCCAGGTTGGAGGTTCAGATACGTTTTGTTTGACTTCGAGGTGGAGTTCGGTTGTGGCATGAGGTGTCAAGGTGGAGATTGTTAGGATTGTGACACCTCACGCATGGACTCGGACCGTCCGGATCGCGCCACGTCCGCGATCCATGGCCACCTCTTAGTATGGGAATGCATTAAGTGGGTGGGCTGATTTTTTGGGAGGAATTAAGGGGGCTGCTTCTTAATTCGGTTTTGGCTTCCTGTTTCGGCCAGCGCCTTCATTGCTCTCCCTTTAATGGCGTTTCTTCCTTGTTTGGAGAGGTGGTGGTGACTGCCTATTTAAGGAGGGCTGTTGCAGCCTTGAAGAGTAACAATCAAGCAAGAATCAGAGAAGAATCCAGTTTTTTTTTCGGCCACCAGCGAGGAGTGTGAGAGCAAGTTCTGTGGAGGCGGTTTCCAGCGGCGGCGGCGGCAGCGAGCGGACCTCGTCAGTGCAGGAGGATCAGAGGCGGCGACAGGCGTGTTGCAGCGGCGATCTCCAGGCGGCATCGAGAGGTGTTCAGGCGGCGGCAGCGACGACAGCTCCAGTTCAGACAAGGCGCGGCGGCGGCGGCGGCAGCAGGCGTGCTGCAGCGGAGGCGGCGCATCGGGCTCAACTCAGGCGGAGGCGGCTTTGTCCAGCGGCGGCAGGCAGCTCCAGGTGGCGGCAGTAGCAGGAGGATTCAGGTGGAGGAGGCTCTGTCCAGCGGCGGCAGACAGCTCCAGGCGGCAATAACAAGTGCAGGAACGACGGGTCCATCGGGGAAGAAGAACAGGGGTTGTCGCCCGGCGACATCGATACCGCCCGGCGATATCGGTTCTTCAAGTTTTGGGTTCTTTGGTTTTCCTTTGTTGTTCGACCGTATCTGTTTGGTCTCTGGTTGTATCTGTGTAACCTCATTAGTTTTAGTGGATCTTTCTGGCGCGCTCTCCCCGTGGAGTAGGAGTCCCAACTCCGAACCACGTATATATTTTGTCGTCTGTGGTTTTGCTTAGCTTTGGATTTAAATTTCGTTTATCATATTATTGCTAAGATTAGCTTCCGTTGCTAGATCCGCGGCGAACCATCGTAGTCGCGGATCCGGTCCCAATTTCACAACACGAAGCCTGCCGGGGAGGCGGGCGAAGCCCGCTTGGTTGCGGGCGAAGCCCGCTTGGTTGCGGGCGAAGCCCGCAGCGACGCATCGAGAACGGGCAAAGCCCGTTCGAAGATGCTAGTATATATATATATATATCTTTATTATATAAAACAATAGTGATATTTGGAAGCACACCACCAGCTGAATCAGAGCCGTCCGATCAAGTTCCTTCAAAAACTTGCCATTAGATTCAAGAGAGGAGGGATGCCATTAAAAAAAACTCAAAAGCAGTTACTGTTCATATCAGGAGAATTCCCGATACCAGCCGCTTCCGCCAAACCGTCCACAGCCCCTTCTCTGTCGCTGGCGGCTGCGCCGCCGGCGACCTGCCCGGCGCCCACCGGCGGGTTCGCCGGCCTCCGGCGAACCCGCCGGGGGTTGTCCGGCGGCGAGCGGGCAGGACAACCCCCGGCGGGTTCGCCGGCCTGTGGGCGCCGGGCAGGACGCCGACGGCTCCGCCGGCGGCGGCAGCGAGGGGCGGTGCGTGAGCAGGCGGAAGCGGGGGATATCGGGGGTAAATTTGGTTTTTTTTTTATTTCTTTTTTTTAAAAAAACATAATCAGCAATTATATATTTTATTAAATTATATAATTCGCCTTTTTATTTTATAATTTTTTTATATTCTTTAAATAATTACTAAATTTATTAAAATCTGATTTTTTTTATTTCATTTCTTATTTTAAAAAATAATAAGTAATTATATAATTTATTAAATTATATAATTGGTTTTTTTATTTTATAATTTTTATATTCTTTAAATAATTAATAAAATTATTAAAATTTCTATTTAAAAAATTCAGATACTCGCTTTAAATACTTTTAAATTTTACTGGGGGAGGGCGAAGCCTGCCGGGGGGGCGGGCGAAGCCCGCTTGAATGCCAAGAGGGCGAAACCCGCTTGATTGCGGGCGAAGCACGCAGTGACGCATCGAGAACAGGCGAAGCCCGTTCGAAGATGCTAATATATATATATTTCATTATGAGATTGTTATATGGAACCACACTCAAATAAATAGTAAACTTATAAATTTTAAGCTCCTTATTTTATATATAGGTTCCCTTCAATAAAGTAGTCCAACCTGTAAAAACTCTTCTTAATTAAGGCTCCGTTTGGGGGGACTTATTTTCACCGGTCAAGCGGTTACGACCGCATGAATCGGACCTTAATTGTGGCCCGATTTATGCGGTCGTAACCGCTTGACCGGTGAAAATAAGTCCCCCCAAACAGAGCCTAAGAGTAAAAGAAGCTATCACCGTAAAGATAGTAGTGATCACTGTTGAAGTATTAGACCGGGCGGCTTAGCGGTCTGATACAGCGGTTTGTTGACCGAGCTGTCTGGCGGTCTCTCTGGAGCCTGGAGACCGGGCGGTCTATCGGTCTACCTCTGCGGCCTGTTCTATCCTGCTGGAGTTGTCGAGCGGTTAACCCATCTGTCTAACCACGCGGCCTATGCGGTCTCCATTATTCTAGCCGCTCAGTACTGTAAATGTTTAGTCCCACATTGTTTGTATACTCTCTTTCTTATCTCCTCCATTCTATATAAGTGAGGTCATACCTTTGTAAATGATATCTTTTTTGGATAATAAAATTTCAATTATTCAAAAGTTTATTCGCTTGTTCTCTACTTTTCGCCTCTTTTCGCTACTTTCTAACATGGTATCAGAGCACACGGTCATTTCCTCCTGATTCTGTGCGCTCTCTGTTATTCGCGGCTTGTTTTCCGCGTTCTGCGACTTGATTCGCGTCTTGCCTTCTCTTCTGTCCGCGCGGCTTGTTTCTATCCGCGCGGCTTGTTTCTGTCCGCTGCCCTGTTCGCGCGGCTTGCTTTTTCTTGGTTCTCTTCTCCTACTGCTCTTTGTCGCAGCGACCTGTTTCCTTGTCGCCGCGCTCCTTGTTCTTTCCTGCCGCTCCGACTTCCTAGTCGTTGCGGTCTGTCCCTGTCCGCGTGTGTTGTCTCTCTACTCGCGGTTTGCTGCTGTGATCTGCCTGACCGTGCGGGTTGATCCTTTCTCACCCGCATCTTGGTCGCGGTCACCAGCTCTTCTCTTCTTTTCTGTTCGCTCGGCCTTTTCAGTCCGCGCGACCTCTTCCCCGCTGTGCCTTTGCCTCTTTTTAGCCGCTACTGTTCGCGCGGCTTCTTCTGTTTTCTAACCGCTACTGTTCGGGCGGCTTCTTCTGCTTGCCGGGTTCTATGTCTACCTCCGGTCTCACCACTACTCCTGCAGCTCCTTCTCCTCCTCCTCCTTCGGGCAACCTTGGCACCCTTTCCAAGCTTGTTGGCTCCAACTATCCCGATTGGAGCGTTTCTTTCACCTTTCTCCTTCGTTCTCAACGCAAGCGTCATCACCTCACCGATGACCCTCCTCCTCGCACCTCTCCTGAGTTTGATGACTGGGATGCGAGTGATGCTCTTGTTCGCACCTGGCTGGCCAACAGCCTTTCTAATGAGTGCCTTCCCGTCATTCGCCATGATGAGACGGTCAAGGCCGCCTGGCTTCACCTCGCTGCTCTCTATTCTAAGGGGGGCCAGACGTCCCGCATTTATACTCTCTATGCGGACCTCTTCGCCCGCACTTCCATGTCACCGGCTGTGGCTTATCAGCAGGTTCAGGCTCTTGGTGCTGAGATCCTCCAGAATCGCCCATTCTCCGCGGACTTGGCCGACCAGCACAAACACTTCCAGGAACTCCTGGTTGTTTGTTATCTTCTTCGTCTTTCCGACTCTTATGATATGATCCGCCAGCAGATCTTGGGTGAGGCGGAATCTCCTACTTTGGATGCCACTGCGGCTCGCATTGCCGCCGTTACTTCGCTCCTCCAGCGGCCTCTGTTGGCCTCCCCCCCTTCCCAGGACTCCTTTGCTCACCAAGCTCAGCGAGGGGGCCCTAGTGGCCGTGGCTCCTCTGGCGGACGGGGTTCCTCCCGGTTTCTCTGCTCTCACTGTGGTCGTACTGGCCATACTGTTGACCGCTGCTGGCAGAAACATCCTCATCTTCGCCCTTCCGGTGATGCTCCTTCGGCCTCCGCCTCTTCTAGGCCGTCTGCCTCTGTGGCCACGACGTCAGGTAGTGCCCACGTCGTTACCCAAGGTAAATGGCTGATTGACTCCGATGCCACCAATCATATGACGGGCAACCCTCATTGCTTCTCCCGTCTTGAGACCCATGACCGCTTACCCCCAGTTCGTGTGGCGGATGGTTCCCCGTCCCCGGTTCATGGGACGGGCATGGTTCAACTCACTCCCTCGCTTTGCTTGGAGGATACCCTCTATGTCCCGAAGTTCCCGTGCAACTTGTTATCAGTTACTACTTTATGCCGGCAACTTCAGTGCTCCGTTTTATTCACTCCCACTACTTGTTCTTTTCTGGACCCGAGGACCCAGCGGACGATTGCTACTGGGACTGAGAGCGGCGGCCTCTACTTCCTCGACGATGTTTCTGCTCTCTCTGCCTACTCCTCCTCCACCGATCTCCTTTAGTGGCATCTTCGTCTTGGACATCCTCCTCCTCGGCTTATTTGTCAGCTTCTGCCCCACTTACCTCCTACCAGTTCTCCGCTCAACTGTGATGCGTGTCAGCTTGGCAAACATCATCGCTCCTCCTTCCCACCGAAGCAAGGTCGTGGCTCCTCTCGCATTTTTGATCTTATTCATTCTGATGTATGGGGTCCTGCTCCTACCCTCACAGTTGGTCGGGGCAGTTCCTATTTTGTCACTTTTATCGATGATTTTACTCGATGTACCTGGGTGTATCTATTAAAAGATCGCTCTGAACTATTTTCTGTTTGGCAATCATTTTACTTTATGATTAAGACTCAATTTGCTATTTCTATTAAAGTCTTACGTTCTGATAATGCCAAGGAGTATCTGACTCATGAGTTCTCCGCGTTCTTTCACAAACATGACCTCCTTCATCAAACGACTTGTGTTTACACCTCCCAGCAGAATGGGGTGGCGGAGCGTAAAAACCGTCACCTGCTTGATGTTGCGCGTACTCTCATGACGCAGATGCACGTCCCTCGCTCCTACTGGGGCTACGCTGTGCTCCTCGCCTGCTATCTCATCAATCGCCTTCCCTCCGCGGTTCTCCACGGCCAGACTCCCTTCTCCCTTCTCTACCCCCACCAGGAACCTTTTCCTCTTCCTCTCCGTGTCTTTGGCTGTACGGCCTTTGTTCACGCTCCCTCCGCTACCCGCGACAAGCTTTCCCCCGTTCCACCAAGTGTGTCTTTTTGGGGTACTCTACCACTCAAAAAGGCTATTGCTGCTTTGACCCCCTTCTCCGCAAGCAGTTTGTCTCCGCAGATGTGACTTTTTTCGAAAATGCTTCCTATTTCTCTCCTTCCTCTTCTCTTCCTTCTCTTCCTTCTGATATCTCCGTTCCTTCCACACCTCTCCACGTTTTCCCACCTTCGTCTCCTCCTCCACCCACTCCTTCCCAGTCTGTCTCCCCCCCACCCCTCCACCCTCCTCTCCGCTGCCGTCTCTCTCTAGTCCCGGGCCAGCCTTCTCCGCCACGGACGCTCCGGTCGCTGACGCTCCCGTCGCCGACGCTCCCGTTGACCTGGATGTTCCCATTGCCCTTCGCAACGGGGTGCGGGCGTGTACTCAACACCCGCTCACGGCTGTTGTTTCCTATGATCAGCTTTCTCCTTCTCGCAGGTGTTTTGCCTTGGCTATCTCTGCTACTTCTACTCCCCGTACCTACCAGGAGGCTCTCGCTCTCCCTCATTGGAAGTCTGCCATGGATGAGGAGATGGCTACTCTTATTGAACGGGGTACCTGGACTCTGGTTCCTCCTCCCGTGGGCACTGATGTGGTTGGCTGTCGCTGGGTCTTCGTTGTGAAGTTTCGCCCCGACGGCACTGTGGATCGCTACAAAGCCCGGCTGGTGGCCAAGGGCTTTACTCAGACTTATGGCATTGATTACTTTGATACCTTCTCTCCGGTTGCTCGCCTCAGCACCATCCGGGTTCTCTTCTCTGTGGCTGTTAACCGGGCTTGGGCTATTTCCCAGCTTGATGTGAAGAATGCCTTTCTCTATGGCGATCTTCAGGAGGACGTCTATATGGAGCAACCTCCTGGGTATGTTGCTCAGGGGGAGACACGTGTCTGTCATTTGAAGAAGGCCATTTATGGCCTAAAGCAGAGCCCTCGGGCATGGTTCGAAAAATTCAGTGGTATTGTGGCTACCATCGGCTTTCAAAGGAGTTCGGCCGATCACTCCCTATTCATTCGCAAAACGGCCTCGGGACTGGTGGTTTTGGCCGTATATGTGGATGATATTCTCCTTACTGGCGATGACCGAGATGGGGTGGACTTGACGAAGAAGCACCTCCGTCAGCACTTGGTCACGAAGGATATGGGCTCCCCAAAATACTTTTTTGGGATAGAAATCTCTCGGAAACTTGACTCCTTGGTTCTCTCTCAACGGAAGTATGCCCTTGATCTTCTTCGAGAAGCAGGCTTGACAGGTGCCAAACCAGCTCGTTTTCCCATGGCTGTTGGAGAAGACAAAACGTGGACGGATGATTCGCCTCTTCTATCTGATGTCACACGGTACAGACGTTTGGTAGGCAAACTCATCTATCTCACGTTGACTAGACCCGACATCGCCTACGCTGTAGGCAAGGTCAGTCAGTTTATGCAAGCTCCCAGGGAGTGTCATCTTCAGTCCGCCCTGAAGATTTTAGAGTATATCAAAGCAGCACCGGGCAGAGGGTTACTCTTTCAGAAGAATGACCATCTGAGGGTTGAGGCCTACTCAGATTCAAGTTACGCGGATGACAAAGGCGATCGTAAATCCACGTCAGGTTTTTGTACCTTTGTTGGAGGTAATCTCGTGAGTTGGAAGAGCAAGAAACAGTCTGTTGTTTCCAGATCCAGTGCCGAAGCAGAATACCGGAGTATGGCGTCAACCACGTGTGAGTTAAAGTGGTTGCGGGCTCTCATGCTTGACCTGGTCGAGGTATATGACTGTCCTCTCCCTATGTTCTGTGACAACAAGGCCGCTATACACATATCCAGAAATCCGGTCTTCCATGAGAGAACGAAGCATATAGAGGTTGACTGTCACTTCATTCGGGAAGAGATTTTGAAGAAACAGATTTGTACTCCTTTTGTCACCTCTGACAAGGAGTTGGCAGATATCTTCACCAAGCCGGTTTCTACTTCCTTCTTCCGCATTTGTGACAAGCTGGGCATGATTGATATCTAAGCTCCAGCTTGAGGGGGAGTGTTGAAGTATTAGACCGGGCGGCTTAGCGGTCTGATACAGCGGTTTGTTGACCGAGCTGTCTGGCGGTCTCTCTGGAGCCTGGAGACCGGGCGGTCTATCGGTCTACCTCTGCGGCCTGTTCTATCCTGCTGGAGTTGCCGAGCGGTTAACCCATCTGTCTAACCGCGCGGCCTATGCGGTCTCCATTATTCTAGCCGCTCAGTACTGTAAATGTTTAGTCCCACATTGTTTGTATACTCTCTTTCTTATCTCCTCCATTCTATATAAGAGAGGTCATACCTTTGTAAATGATATCTTTTTTGGATAATAAAATTTCAATTATTCAAAAGTTTATTCGCTTGTTCTCTACTTTTCGCCTCTTTTCGCTACTTTCTAACAATCACCTTCCTTGCTTTTTTTTTCACACATTAGAGTCTGAAATGGTGGCAGAGATTTTTTTTGCCATTGCTTGCCCACAAGAAAGAGGCATGAACAATGTCAGTGTGGCAAAAAGTATGTCATGCTCATTCCATAACAAATTCTCTTTTGCTATGACTTTTAGCCACGATTTTAAATTATTGCTAAAGGTTCTAATTTTAGCAGTCTATTGGCACGATTCGCCGAAAAGAGTTCATTATTATCACGGTATTACACCATGGAAAATACACAAATACTTGCAGATTTATTAAAAAAATTTGCCACCGTTTAAAGCCGTGACAAATACCTATTTTATTTATTTTTTTAAAAAATAAATGATGTACTGAAATTTTGTGTATTCTA
The DNA here is from genome assembly GCA_039583875.1 of Platanthera guangdongensis. Taxonomy (NCBI): domain Eukaryota; kingdom Viridiplantae; phylum Streptophyta; class Magnoliopsida; order Asparagales; family Orchidaceae; genus Platanthera; species Platanthera guangdongensis. The sequence goes on from CM077150.1 coordinate 217,630,942, forward strand.
CTCCAGCTTTGTCCCTTGAAATACAAAGTTTGAGATTGTCACAGAGCAATTTCTAATATATGTGAAGAAACATGATTTGTTTGAAAGCATATGAGCTCATATGCAAAAAAAAAAGACTGATTGATAGATAAAAAGTAGCATAACATAACTATAGATAGATAAAAAGCATGTATTGATATTTTCTAGGTAGGAGATCAAGTGACAAATATAAAATAGAACATCTCACTGTTACAATACACAGTAACTTGAGCTTTGAAAAAGAAAGCATTCGTGAAACATGATAACTGAACATGATGCGATGTTGAGCTTCAAAAATAACCAACATTATCGGTAAAAACAACTTACATTGTTCAGAAGGCTGGTTTCCCCACCCCGCCGTCCCCTAATAAACCATCCCCATGCCAACACACTCTCTCAGCTTATGGTCAGTATGTGGATGTGGATTATATGAATGAACGCCCCCATCCATGGACTCCATGTAAATAATAAATAAACATGACCCATATGAACTTTTTATTGATGACATTTCTAAAAAGAACACACAACTTCATAGATCTCCCACTAATGTAGAGTTAAGGAGGGTTGTTGTGAGCAGCCTTACCCGATGAGGTTGTTATCATTACTCAACATGAATCCTATAAGATAAACAAGAGATAACAACTATTCCTTGACTCACCCTCTTAGAGATGGCACATCTTTATGTAGTTACTGCTGCTTTGAAGAGCATTATGAAGTTCATCATCCCACAAATTCTCGACCTGAAAAAATTTAAAACTTTAGTTCAATGGTGCGGGCAGGCGGGCTAACGATTTGGTGCTGTGGCATAAGAATTAACACAGGAACGCCCCGCTCTGATACCACTCAGATGAGAAGATAGAATTTGTCACTATAATAGAATGAATCTCCTAGATTTTTAGCTAGAAGAGATCATACATGAGTACAAACTAACAATGTAGGATAAAAAACACAATATTACACTGATTAATTACAACAAAATAACCCCAGAAAATAGAAAGTAAGGATGATAACATTAACTGAAGCAAAGTCGAGGTCCTAGCCGGAACAGTATCTGCATTTACATGGTTACCAATTTTTTTATGATAGTTGTAGATTTTTTATAATTATGGGGAACTCCCTTCCTTTTGAAAGAAAAATGTCAAATAGGAACACAAATTATGAAGGCTTTATAATTTGTTGCTAATTGGCAACAAATTTAGCTACATATATGATTTTTGCCTTTTGATACAAGATTAGTAGCAAATATTTTCGTTGAAGATTTAGAATCAAATATATTTGTTGCAAAATATAACTTGTTAGTTAGGAAGGAAATATTTGATAGTCTCAATTTCGTTGGTGATTAATCTCAACCTCTCCGCTCATTTCACGATTTTTGCTTTCCCTCCTCCCGTCGGCCTCCCGTCCCACTCTTTTCGCAGCCCGCCCCACTCCAAGACACATATTCTTGTCTCTCTACTCCATTCGCCCTCCTCCCGTTGCTCTGCTCCCATCACCGTTCCCTAGAAGTGCCACCCAGCTCGGCCGAAGATAACATCCAGTGCCGCCATTCTTAGGAGGACAATCTCCCAAGGTAATATTTGATGCTTTGTGAGGTCCATTCTTAGGTTTGATCTCTCTTTCTTCACCACTTCCAATTTCATTCAAATGCCATAATTTGTTGATATATGCTCCAGTGTTTTTCTTCATGGACACCACACAAGATTATCACTCTCTAGGGCTTTAATACACCAATTTTGGTACAAGTGACTTCCTTTTTGTACACCGTGTATTCCTCAAAATGTACGTTTAACAACATTATTAGTAAGTGACATAGCTTGCTTAACTGCTAGACAACAAATGTGACTGGTCTACCAATAAATGGCAGAACACCTAAACGTCAACACTCTTACGGTCTCAATCCCGTTGGCTTTTGGAGGCGAATGTGATTCTTGGAAAACTTCCTCAAACCAAGCCTTAGTTTTTTCCATTCACACTGAACTTCATCATCCACTATAATATAAAGCAAATACATTATTTATGTTTTTTTCATCAACCTTTTGTGTTAATTATTTGGTTAACTTGATTATGATTTAATGAGGTCAAGTTTTGAAGTTTATAGTACTGTGCATTATCACTATATATTTCTCATCTACATTATAAATGCTTGTAATATGCCATTAAAACAACTTGATTATTTTGTGTTTGTTTATGTTAGGGAGTGCGAATCAGGGGGTTTATTTTAGGGTGTGCAAAATGAAGGGAAATTGAAACTGCTATCAAATATGAGTGATAGTTAATTTCTAAATATACTAGTATTGACTCTTACCCATTAGCTTAATCTTTTGGATCGACACATGTTGGGTATTGTATCAACAATAACCCTGATTTGAAGAATGGTCCCGTTAAGCTAAGTTGAATTGAGATTGTATTTGATGTCGTATTTTCAGTTATGTACTTGCATGTCTACATTGCTAAGTACACATCAATGTCAGGTTACGGTGAGTCAGTAAACACAGGAATATACAATGTAATCCTTTATTGTGTAGGCCAATGTGTTGACTCATGTGTTATCTCTCTATTGGCGTGTACTTCTATCCCAAGTGCATGAGAAGGATTCAGGAAGGGGAGGGACTTTGAATCAGAAGAGCAAAAATTTTACCCAAGTAAAATTCGTCGAGTATTGTAGGGGATATTCGTCAAATTCGTCGAGTATACTCATTGATACTAGTCGAATTCATCGTGTATACTTACTATCACTCGTTGAATTCATCATATTGTACTTGAGGTAAAATCTCTGAGAGTTGGAAAATCCGCCAAGTAAAAATCTTCGAGTATTCCAGTGTATACTCGTCGAATTCTTCGAATGTATCTAATGATACTCGCCGAATTCGTCGAATATACTAGTCTATATCCGACGAATTCGTCGAGTCAATTCGAGTTTACTTCTCAGGATTTTATAATTAAAATTCGTCGACTATCACTTGGTCAGGCGTAGACTGCGTCGAGTCAGCTAGCGGATACTCATCGAATTCGTCAAGTATACTAGCTGATACTCATCGAATTCGTCGAGTCAATTTGAATTTTCTTCTCTGGATTTTCTAAGGCAAATTGGTCTACTATCACTGGGTCAAGCACCGAATGCGTCGAGTGAGCTAGCTGATACTCGTCGAATTCATCGAGTATACTAGCCGATACTCGTCGAATTCGTCGAGTATGACTTCCGCCTGGCGTCGAGTTGCAAGTTGGAATGAGCTGAATTTTTCTAAGTAAATTTCGTCGAATATCACTACTAGTTCGGAGAGTATACTTAGCTATACTTGACGATACTCGATGAAAATGACTTGGGTTATTTTTCAGTCTGTTTTTCAAATTTCATCTCGGGTTGAACGACGACCATACACAGTGATTTCGGAGGTCTTGTTTTGGAAGTTCTTTTATAGCCGTTGCAATTTAGGATCTCTATAAATACTTAGGGTGGGTTTTTCATCAACCGTAATCGTGCTCAAAACAATCCAAGAAAGATCCCGTGTGAACATTTCTTGTCGGCTCTCGTACTCATTCTCACGAATTCCGATCCGCCGACGCACGCTGCTGCACGATTCGTTCGTCTTCGACCTATTTGACCGGTTCCATGCTTTCTGAAGGTTTCTATTCTCCTAGATCTAGTCGATTCAAAATTCGAGATTCAAAGTCTTCAAGGTTTCCAATTTTTCGTGTTCTCCAAGTTATTCAAGTTCAACTAAATCGAAGAACGACGGATAGAAGACTTTAGATCTTGTCAAGATTATTTGTAATACTTTTGTGTAATACTCGTTTACATTTGTAGGAGATTTTATCTCCGAGTTGTAGATCCGTTTGTGAATCGAGTTGTAGAAGAGGTTGTTCTCCGAGTGGTATGAGTGTCATCTCTAAGTTGTTGGATTTGCGGCTCCGAGGTGTAAGATTTGTTGAAATCTGAGAAAGGTGAAGTAGGCGAATCTAATCCTTCATAGTAGATAGGAGAGGCGGGACAGTGGACGTACCCAACACGGGGAACCACTATAGATCTTTGTGTTCTGTGTGCTTGCATTTTAAGTAATTTTTATTCCAACAAAAAGACACAGACATCACTTATTCACCCCCTCTAGGTGATTTTGGTAGACACCAGATACTTTCAATTAGTATCAGTGGGAGGTTTTGTTTGGTATAAGGTTAATATCTTGAACAAAATCTCTCATCTAGTGTCAAAAGACTCTGCTTCATGACTATGGACAAAAGAAAGGATATGTCTTCTATGAAGATACCAGTGTGTACTAAAGATAACTTTCCTATGTGGAAAGAAAGAGTGAGATTCTACATGGATGTCGCAGATCCCAGATTATTGAAAAGTGACCTCATATTCCTACTCAACCTTCTGCTCTGAATTCAGCCGTCATGATTTCTAAGAAGATGATGGATATAACGAAGGATGAAATTACTTTGATCTCCTTGGATAAGAAAGCAAAGAATATTATAGCCAGTGCATTGGACGACTCTATACTTCAAAACTTATTCCACTACAAATCTGCCAAGGTGATGTGGGACTGTCTTGTTGTGCCCATGGAAGGTACCGAAGTAGTTCGATCGCAGATCGTTGCTCAATCAAGAATATGAGGCGTTAAAGCAAGGATCAAATGATACTATTGTAGACAGCTTCGAGAAATTCTTTAAGATTGTTAACGGCCTTAAAAATTATGGTCGCACATTCATTAATGGCGATCTCAACGAAAAATTTCTGAGATCCCTGACAAAGGACTGGGACACAAAAGTTGTAGCCATTATGGAGTTTGGGAAGTTGTCGGAGATTGACCCGCAGAACCTTTTTGGAAAATTGCTCTCCTATGAACTCCAGATGAATACCAGAAATAAGGAGGAGCAAAGCAGCCGAACATCAAGAAAAGAGAAGTCGGTAGCTCTGAAGGATGAAGATTCGAGAAAGTCTAAAGTTTTGTCACCTGTAAGTACACGTGCTCCAGACACCCTAGAGTACTCTGAGCCAAGCACATCAGGCTCTGAGCTATCTGATGGATAATTCTCCCTCATCTCTAAGTAGTTCAAAAGATTGCTCAACAAGAGGAGACAAATGAAAAATTAGTCCTCCTCTGAGTTCAGAAGATCACATCATGATGGTGATCGCTCTAAGAAAAGCTACAACCGAGAGAAGAGGTATAAATTTAAATCGAATAAACATTCTTCCTCTGGCGCTGTGTGTTATTGTTGTAATAAGACAAGACTCATGATTGCATAGTGTTCGTACAAATAGAAGGAAGGATCCAAGAAAGAAGAGAAGAGATCCTTCAAGGGCAAGAGGAAGGAAGAGAAAATCTTCGTCCCTGAGAAGTCAAATATTCTTAGTGATAGTGAATCAAGTGAATCCAATTCAGAGAATGAAGAAGCTTACTTCGGGCTTATATCTCGATCAGACGAGGAAGTTGGCGACTCCGAGCATCACGGGAAGGTAAACTCGTACACGATACTCTCTGAATCAGAAATGTCAACTAATGGTCATGAATGTAATTCTTTTGAGGAAGATGATTCCGACTTGATGGCTCAGCATCAGGAACTTTTGAAAGCTTTTGACAAATGTCGCAGGTAGTCAAAAATCAAGCAAAAGAGATTGCCTCCCTCAAGGCAGTGGAAATAAGCCTCGAGGAGGAACTTTGCTAGGCCTACCTATGTAGAACCTAAGAAGCCCTATCAAGGATGGACCCATCCTTGAGACTTTGGGGCAAGTGTTTTCAAGGCTCCTTACGAAGAGATAACTCTAAAAGAGTATGGTCCTTATGTTTGTGGACCTAATTATAAGAAGGCACAGAAAGCCAAACCTATTGTATCCAAGGCTAAGGAGACTGAGAAGCCTTGTGTCTATTATCATCAGGAGGCTTTTACCTCCAAGTCTGTAGCCCAGCTCGATCTCAAATTCAAAAGGTAGAGCAGGAGCACAAGAGAAGGCACAACAGATTTGACTATTAGTGGTGCGACAAAATTAGTCATTTTGGCAAAGATTATTAGTTTAACCCGGCTAATTTTGAAGCTCAACGAGTTAATAGTGTGAGACCGAACACTCGTACCTTAAATGTTCCTAGTGGTGTCAAACTAACAAAGAACCCAGAACCCAAATATGTTTGGGTTCCTAAGGTAAAATGATTTACGGTTGAAGGTATGTCCAAAGGCCAATAAAAATTTGATCTGGTATTTGGACTGTGGATGCTCTTGGCACATGACCGGGACAAGAAGCCTACTGCGAGAATTCACCCCAGTTGAAGACAGACCAAACGTTACCTTTAGATGGTCTGAAAGGGGAATTATAAAAGGCTATGGTATGATCTCCAATGACATAGTCTCTTTCATAGACGTGGCGTATGTTAAAAGATTATAACAAAATCTGATAAGTATAAGTCAATTATATGACAAATACTACATTGTTGAGTTCTACAAGGACAAGTGTTTGATGAGATCGTCTGCTAATTTGGAGACAATATTAACATGCACTCAGAGTAGAAATATCTTTTGTTTAAATTTTTTATGTCTAGACAACTCTACACATGTGTACTTTTTGGCTAAAAGTAGGGCGTCTCTTTGTGACAAATGACACAAGAGATTAGCACATATTAATTTCAAAACAAAAAAGGTTATTTTCTCACAACTTAGTGTGTGATTCCCCCAGCACTAAGTGCCTCAAAGAGAGTCCACGTCACGCATGCCAGATGGCTTAGCAGACAAGGGCTACCTTTAAGGGCATTTTTGAAAAAGATTCCTTTATAAGTTTGTATTTACTTCACATACACTTATTCGGTCCTTTGTCAATTCACAGTTTATGAGGTACAGTTTATACATTGGTAATTATTGATGACTACTCATGTTTTACTTGGGTATTCTTTCTGAAACACAAGTCACACACCTTGATTCTTTCACTAATTTTGTTAGGCAAATTCAAAATGAATTAAACTGCTCGGTGGTCAAAATCAGAAGTGATCACGGAATAGAATTTTTATCTGATGTCCTGACAGAATTCTGTGGAAGACAAGGTATCTTTCATGAGTTTTCCTCTCCAACTACCAGATTACTTCTGGCCAAAGCAGTCAAAACAACTTGTTACTTGCAAAACAGAGCACTAATTAACAAATACCATCGTATGACTCCCTATGAACTATTGAAAGGTAGAAAACAGACTTTATCATACATTAGGATCTTTGGCAGTAAATGCTTCGTACTTAATAATGGGAAGTATTATTGCATGAAGTTTAGTGATAAATGTTTGAAGGTATTTTTGTAGACTATAGTAGCCATAGAAAGGCGTATTGGATTTTCAATAAGAAAACCCTGGTTATAGAGGACTCTATTAATGTTGTATTTAACGGGACAAGCATGCTCCATAGCAGCTCGTCTAGTGTTGTTGGTGTAGATGCAGGTACCAGGTTCGAAGAACTAAGCTTGGATGAAGTAGTCAAGGAAGATGCTCCAAGCTCAGTCAAGGTCATCGATCTAAGTATGGTGGATGAAGAACAACTAGACGAACCAACCATAGAGGATTCACCTAATGCGGGAGAACCTGTTGGTGGAAGAGGAAGAAACCTAGTATTCAGACACCTTAGAGATCACCTAGCTGATCAAATCATTAGAGAGCCAGGTGACGATGTTAGAACCAGAAGAGGTATAACTAAAGAGATATTGCATCTTAGTTTTCTATCTCGGGATTAGCCAAAGAAGTTTAAAGAAGTGTTGAAGTTAGTGACCGGGCGGTCTGGCGGTCTGGCTTGGCGGGTTGATGACCACGAGGCTTTATTGTTCCCTTCTGCGGTTTGGTTGCTGTGTGTTGCTGTCTGAGGTCCAAGCACTCTAGCGGGTTGTCTCTAGCGACTTGGAGACCGGGCGGTCTAGCGGTCTCCCATGACGATCTCTCTCTCTAGTAGTAGCCGAGCGGTTAGCCCTTCTGCCTAACCGCGCGGCTTGTGCGGTTTGTGTCTGTATAGTCTGCTAGTGTCCTGTAAATTTTTTTGGTCCCATATCTCTTATTTGTATTCTCTCTTCTCTCCTCCATTCTATATAAGGGAGGTCATACCTTTGTAATAGATACCTTCTTGGGATAATAAAGTTTCAGTTAAAACCATTTCGGTTTGTTTTTTGTTCGGTTTTCACATGGTGTCAAAGCACTCGGTCCTTTCCTCCTGATTGTGTGCGCTCTCTCTGATCTCGCGGCTTCATCTTTATTTCCGCGACCTGTTTTCGCGGCTTGATTTCTCTTCTGCCCGTTGCCCTGTTTGCTCAGCTTGTCCCTTACCGCGACCTGTTCTCGCGGCTTGTTTCTTCTTTCCGCGACCTATCTTCGTAGTTTGGTTCCTTGCTTCCTCTTCTTTGTCGCTGCGACCTGCCCTTCTTCGCGCGGCTTGTCCCTTTCCTCGACCTATTCTCGCGGCCTGTTTCTCCTTTCCGCGACCTGTCTTCCTGGTTTGGTTCCTTGCTTCCTCTTCTTTGTCGCTGCGACCTGACTTTTAAGTCGCCGCGACTGTTGTCTTCTAGCCACTCCTGCTTGCTAGTCGTCGCGACCCCAGCTTTAGCCGTGCGACTTGTTTGTCTCCTCTGTTCGCCCGGCTTTCTCGCACGCCATGCGACTTCTTTCCCTTTCCTCTGATTCTCGGTCGTGCCCTTCCTAGCCGCACGACCTATTTTCTGTTGCCGCGGCTTGCTCCTCTCCTGCTTCCTGCTGTTCTCGCACAGTCTCTCTTCCATGACTTCCCCCTCCTCCAGGCTGTCCGCCTCGGTGGTCACCTCTTCCAATAGTGCTCACGTTGTTACTCGCGGAAGATGGCTAATTGACTCTGGTGCTACAAATCATATGACAGGCAATCCACAGTGTTTCTCTCTTCTTGAAACACATGATCGGTTGCCCCCGGTCATTGTTGCGGATGGCTCTCCATCACCGGTCAATGAGATGGGCATGGTTCAAGTCACTCCCTCTCTCTGCCTGACTGATACCCTCTATGTGCCCAAGTTTTCTTGCAATTTATTATCGATTACTTCTTTATGCAAACAACTACGGTGCTCTGTCACATTCACCCCTACCTCTTGATCTTTTCAGGATCCGGACTCCCAACGGATGATTGCTACTGGGACTGAGAGCGGCGGCCTCTACTTCCTCGACAACATTTCTGCTCTATCCGTCTTCTCCTCCTCCTCTATAGATCTTCTCCAATGGCATCTTCGCCTTGGACATGCTCCTCCTCGACTTCTGCTCCAGCTTCTGCCCCACCTCCCTCCTCATCATCCACCTCTAAACTGTGATGCATGTCAACTTGGCAAACATCACCGCTCATCCTTCCCACCAACGCAAAGTCAGAGCTCTTCCCATCCGTTTGACCTTGTTCACTCTGACATATGGGATCCTGCTCCTACCCTCACCATCGGTCGGGGTAGTTCATATTTTGTCATATTTATTGATGATTTCTCTCGGTGTACGTGGGTGTATCTTCTAAAGGATCGCTCAGAGATTTTCTCTGTCTAGCAATCGTTTTATTCTATGGTTAAGACTCAGTTTGATACGTCTATTAAAATCCTTCGTTCTGACAATGCTAAGGAATATCTTAGCCATTCCTTCTCTTCTTTTTGTATGCATCATGGTATTATTCATCAAACTAGCTGTGTCTACACCTCACAACAAAATGGAGTGGCGGAACGCAAAAACCGTCACCTCCTTGACGTCGCTCGCACTCTGCTGACTCAAATGCATGTTCCTCGCTCTTATTGGGGCTATGCTGTCCTCCTCTCCTGCTATCTCATCAACCGCATTCCCTCCACAGTTCTCCACGGTGCTACCACATTCTCCATCCTTTATCCGAACAAGGATCACTTTCCTCTTACTCTGCGAATCTTTGGGTGCACCGCCTTTGTGTACTCTCCTGCTGCCACCCATGACAAACTCTCACCACGTGCCATTAAATGTGTCTTTCAAGGGCACTCTCCCACTTAGAAAGGTTATTGTTGCTTTGACCCCGTTACCCGCAAGCAATATGTCTCTGCGGATGTCACCTTCTTTGACAATGCATCCTACTTCTCTCCCGCTTCTTCCTCTACACCTGCTGATCCTCCGCCTCCTCCCAACCCATCCGTTCCCTCTACTCCCACTGACGTTCCGCCATATCCACCATCTCCACCATTTCCACCCTCTCCACCATCTCCACCATCTCCTCTGCTATCTCCTTCCTCTCCGCAGCCGTCTGTAACACCCCCTATCCGTCGCATAGTATATAGCAGTAGGTCCGGCCGGGGCCCGACGCCATATACCACAGACAGACCGGGTGGTTACGTATGGAAACCATCCAACCAATCTCAACGTCCTACACAGAGCATTCTAGCGGAAGCAGTTTGTATAAGTTGTAAACAAGAACCCAGCATTAGAGCACGAATGTCCACTATTACAATAATTAGGAATGTATACAAAATACCCAAAATCGGCCTTAAGGCCTTACAAAGTGTTTCACTTGAAAATTACATGTTTTACAAACCACGGCACGCAGGCCGGTCATACATGAATAAAGCAGTAAACACTTCTACTTGGGCCTTCGAGGGCCAGCTTCGCAAAAAGGGCTTTAGCCCGCTATTGACCGCTTGGTCCAGCTGCACCTGCAAGCAACAATCCACCGCACGGTGGCAAAACAAGGCAACGGTCAGCAATGCTGACCAAATTATAACGATCCCGCCCCAACTCGGGGCGGCGATGCTCCTTCCCTGCATTTCCTTAGCATAAACGAGTAATATAAAAACCATAGCCATAACATCACAGACGTTGGCTCTTAAGGCCAACGCCCCGTGCACTCAGGGCACATTCTCGGTGAACCGGTCGATGTTACGTCAATTAAAGCCATTAACATTCCGGACTCACCACCGCCACTTAGACGGCCAAACCTATGAGCAATTCGTCTTCTTGGTATTGGTCACGTCAATTTAAGCCATTGACCACCGAAGACTCCCATTTATGCCAACGGCGAGTTCCACGTAACCTTAGGTCGCTCTAACCGGACGACATAAAGCGGGTACGGCTCCATCTAACCCGTGCTCACTTCGCAACGACAATTTAAGCCATTTGCGCGGGTCAAACTTTCACCGAGTCCCATTCTACCGCAAGTCACATAACTCAGTTATGTTCGCGTTGGCTCTCAGGCCTCCAAGTTGGCAAGATCTCGTATCCGCCCAGTTTTCCGGGTGCACCTTTGGGTTAGTCCCCAAGGCTCCCTGCTGCAATCTACCGCGTAGAAAACCCGAAAACAACCAATAGCACGGAGTCTTCTCCGGCCTTATGTAATGCAACATCACCGATCCGGACTAACATGTCCGGGTAGGCTTCAACCAAAATGCCTATGTCCGTTCTCGCATACGGACTCTAAACAACGGGGACTTTACATATCTACCCGAAGGAACGCCTCCAACTCTCCGCAAACTCGCGAGAGCGGGATTCCTATGCTAAGAAAGAGAGCTATTAGTGCTCAAGGTGAGGATCGTTACCCTTGAGTTCCTCTTTGGCGCCATCGAAAAGTAATCGGATAGAAATCACCGCACTTGCGTTGCCTCCGTGGATCCGGAGTCGGCTTGCGATTCGGAGCTCCGAAGCTCCTCCAATGGCGGATCTAGCTCCTCTTCCTCTTGCCTTAGCTCTTCTTTCTCCAAGGGTTTGGAGAGATGAAAAGGGTGAAAAGTGATGGATTTTCTAAGTCAAACCCGGGTATATCCTCTCAGGAACCATCCCCAGCCGTCGGATCTCAACCTAAGAAAACGAGCGGCTTTGATTCGGGGCTGAAATGCCCAAACTGGACCGAACACGGCCTGGCACACGCCCGTGTCCAGGGCCGTGTGACGCATTCGCCGTCAAAATCGAATCTCCTGGACACGCACACGGGTATCGAACACACCCGTGTTCGAGCTGACACGCCCGTGTTCCAGCTGACACGGCCGTGTAGCCGGCCGTGTACCCCATGATTTTTCCCCCGTTTCCAACCCGAGCACTGCACGGGTTCTAGGACACGCCCGTGTCCTTGCCCGTGTCACCTTGACATGCCTGGGCCCCCAGGCCGTGTACACGGGACATTTCGTCGAGTGGGGATCGACGACTCGATGACACGGCCTTGGACACGCCCGTGTCCTAGGCCGTGTGCCTTGTCTCGACGATCGTCGAGTGAATCTCGACGATTTCACCTTGGACGATCGTCGACACGGGTCGACACGCCCGGCGACACGCCCGTGTCGCGGGCCGTGTGCCCATTCTCGACGAATCGTCGAGTATATCTCGACGATTTCACGGCTAAGTGTCGACACGGGTCGACACGCCCTGCGACACGCCCGTGTCGCAGGCCGTGTGCCCTTTCTCGACGAATCGTCGAGTATAACTCGATGACTTCGCGACTAAGTGTCGGCACACACTTGACACGCCCTGGGACACGCCCGTGTCCCAGGCCGTGTGCCTTCAGCCAGAAACCAAAACTGGCCCAAAACGTCCCCCTTTGCTCCTTTGAGTTTCGGGGCGTTACAACTCTGCCCCTCTTAAAAGAATTTCGCCCACGAAATTACATAAAGGAAAGATATGTACAAAACTAAAATTTTTACCTAAGCGGAACCACTCCGGATACTCGTCAAGCATAGTCTGCTCTCGCTCCCAAGAGAGCTCCTCACGACCGCAATTGTCCCACCGGACTTTGACCATCCTAATCTCTTTATTGCGTAGCCGCTTGACCTCCGAGTCTTCAATCCGCACGGGCTTGACCTTTGTCGTTAGCCCACTATCCACCGGCACTTGATCGACCGCGATCACTCGCGTAGGCTCTTGTACCGCCTTCCGAAGCATCGAAATGTGGAATACATCGTGTAAACCACTTAGCTCCACCGAAAGCTTCAACCTATAGGCCGCTTCTCCAACTCGCTCCAGAACCTCGAACGGTCCAAGGTACCTCGGGCTTAGTTTTTTCAATCGTCGCACCCGCGAGACACCCTTGAACGGCTTGATCTTTAGGTACACATAATCACCCACAGCGAACTCCACGTTCCTGTGCTTGGCATTATAGTATTTTGCTTGCCGGTCCTGAGCGATAAGCAACCTCTCCCGAATCATTCTCACTAAAGAAGTAGCATCCTCCACTTCCGATCGCTTGTACAACTTTGACTCACCCGTTTCTAACCAAGACAACGGCGTGCGACATTTCCTACCATATAGGGCCTCGAAGGGCGTCATCTGAATACTCGCTTGGTAGCTGTTGTTGTATGCGAACTCCACCAAATAAAGGTGGTCTTCCCATTGCTTTCCAAAATCCAAGACACACATGCGAAGCATGTCTTCCATCGTTCTATTGACCCTCTCGGTCTGCCCATCCGTTTGCGGATGGGTGGCTGTGCTGAATTTCAACTTTGTTCCCAACATTTGTTGCACCAGCCTAAAATCATTGGACGTGAACCGCCCATCTCGGTCACTCACGATGCTGCGGGGCACACCATGAAGCCGCACTATGTTATCCACATAAAGCTTTGCTAGCTTCTCCACCAGATCATCCTTCCTATGCGGAATAAAATGAGACACCTTCGTTAATCGATCGACAACCACCCAAATGGCGTCGTTTCCCTTTTGCGACCTTGGCAAACCGTGCACAAAGTCCATAGAGATGTCGTCGAATTTCCATTCCGGAATAGGCAAGGACTTAAGAAATCCTCCCGGCTTTTGGCACTCCGCCTTTACCAAGGCCAAGTTTGGCACTTCGCTACGTATAGCGCCACATCCTTCTTTAAACCCGGCCACGAAATTAGCTTCTTCACATCACGGTACATCTTCGTGCTCCCTGGGTGAATCGAGTACTTGGTATGGTGCGCCTCGTACAACAACTCCACCCGTAAATTGCCCACGCTTGGGACGCACAGACGACCGTCTTTCCAAAGCAATACGTCCTCCATGATGAATTGGGAATTTGACTCACCCAGAGCCTCTACCATGAACTGCTTCAACACTTGATTGCTTGTTCATACAAACGATCCCCAACGCCACCAACTCTCGCACCAACCGCTCATCTTGCACCGATAGCCAATTGGCTCGAGCTGGGGCTTGGCGACTCACCGCGTCAGCAACCGCATTCCCTTTATCAGGCGCGTAGTGGATCTTGAATGTATAGTCTCCCAAGAACTCCATCCACCCACGCTGTCGTATAGTCAGATCCTTCTGATCAATCAGATGCTTCACGCTCTTGTGACCGGCGTAGAGATCCACTTTCACACCGTATACATTTATGCCTTCATAGCTTCAAGGCAAAACTCACGGCCATACGCTATTACGCTTCCGTGTTGCAGTAGCACGCAACCCAAACCGCTGCCCTACGCATCATTAAAAATCTCATTGCCTTCGATTCCACTTGGCGAAGTCAGCACAGGCGTCATAGTCAACCGACATTATAACTTCTCAAAAGCTCGCGCGCACTCCGGCGTCCAAAAGAACTTATGCTCCTTCCTCGTCAAAGTAGTGAGAGGTAACGCTATCCGCGAGAAGTTCTCCACGAAGCGCCTATAGTAGCCGGCAAGCTCCAGCAAACTCCGGACTTCCGCTACCATAGCCAGCTCAGGCCACTCTCGTATCGCAACAATCTTCGCCGGATCCACCGCAATACCCTCTCCACTCACTATATGCTCGAGGAACGCCACTGAGGATAGCCAAAACTCGCACTTCGAGAACTTGTCATACAACTGATTTATCCTTAGCTTCTCAAAACTAAGAGAAGATGCTTAAAGTGATCTTCCTTACTCTACGAGTACACCAGACTATCGTCGACGAAGACGATCATAGAATGGTACAAATACTCCCTGAACGTCCGGTTTGTCAAATCCATGAACACTGACGGCGCATTAGTCAGCCCAAACGGCATGACCGTAAACTCGTAGCGCTCGTGTCCTGTACTGAACGTTATCTTAGGGATATCACTCTCCCTTATCTATTTAGAGTACGTCGTTGACCCTACCAACTGATCACAAAGATCATCGATCCTTGGGATTGGGTACTTGCTCTTTTCCGTCAACTTGTTGACCTCCCGATAATTAATACGCAGCCTCAACCTTCCATCCTTCTTCTTAATAAAGAGGGTCGGTGCGCTCTAAGGCGAAGGACTTGGACGCGCATACCCTTGCTCCAACAACTCTTGCAGTTGAACTTTCAGCTCCGCCATTACCTTAGGCGTTAGCCGATACGGAGATCGTGACACAGGCTTTGCACCTGGCACTAGCTCGATCGTAAAATCTATCTCCCGTTGAGGCGGGGCTCCAGGAAGATCTGCGGGGAACAGATCAGGGTATTCCGATACCACTGAAATACAATCCAACGCGGGCTTCGGCTTTACAACCTCCACTAGTGTACAGAACAGCTCTACACTAGCACAAACCGCCTTCACTACCTGAAGAGCGGCCATCAACGCCTTGCTCGACCTCTTTGAGCTCATAAGGGTCGTCTCACGACTTGCTCCCAAGTTGACTTCCTTGCTATCGCAGTCTATGTAGGCTTGCTGCTCCGAGAGCCAGTACATGCCAAATATAACATCAAACTCCACTAACGGAAGTAACGACGCTTGCAGATCGTACTCCTAATTCCCAAACCACAAAGTAAGAGCAATGAATTCTACCCTCGCCGAATGAGCACCATTGGACTATAACGCATACAATTTATCTCTTTCCATCGAAGGAGGTACTCCAAGGCACAATAAAATTCCTAATAAAGGAACGCGAAGCTCCCTAAACGAACGGTGCTCTCGCAGATAAAGAAAGTCATAACAAGGCTTAACACCAGTAGTTCTAAGCTAACATGCATAACAAGTGTTTAAAGCAAAACTATCTTTAAACCATACCTGTCGTCACGACGACGGGCTTTCTCCAGGGCTTTAGGCACTCCCGAGCATAATGCCCCGGCTCCCCACAGTTGTAACATGTGCCCGGGGTCCAACCCGTAGTCGCCCCAGAAGTACCAGAAGGAGCTGGACCCGAAGTCCTATGCTTCTTATACCATTTTCGATATGCCGACTTTGAGGTGTTCGGCACTTTGAATGCTGTTTCCTTTGCACTGACATCCTTGACTGCTCCTGACATAGGTTTCTTACCCTTCCGAGCACCATTCCAACAGTCTCGGGCAAAGTGCCCTTTCTTTCC
Source organism: Platanthera guangdongensis (assembly GCA_039583875.1). NCBI lineage: Eukaryota > Viridiplantae > Streptophyta > Magnoliopsida > Asparagales > Orchidaceae > Platanthera > Platanthera guangdongensis. Next base: position 217,647,109 of record CM077150.1, read on the forward strand.
ACACGTATAACAAGTGTAAGAAGCTTTACTAGTCGATTTCATAGCCCCTTTCTCCAGCATTCTGCCGGATGCAGCTCTTATTGGGTTTGTATAGTTCGATACCATGGTCGCTGGCATCGGGAGGGTCTTCCTCAACTCTGCCTCCAATGATCTAGCTGATTCCACCAAGGCTCGGAACCCCAATAACTTTGGTCCTAGTAGTAGAACTCGTAACTCGGCACGCAGGCCCTTATAAAATCTATCGACTGTAGTTTGCTCGTTATCCAACTCGAAGCATGGGTAGCGACTTATCAGAAGAAATGCTTGCAAATATTCCTCAACCGTGTGCGCTCCCTGCACTAAATGCATATTCAGCTGCTGCCCCAATGGTCTACCAAAGGTCATCTGCTGCATCGCGCCCACCGGCGTTGAAGCCACAACAGGGGCGCAGGGTTGTACATTTCCTCCTAGCTGTGCACCCGCCACAGTAAACACCGCTTCTACGATCCTTCTAACGGTTTCATACGAAGGAGGAGGCTCAAACACCTCACTGGGTGCACTATGCTCCTCAGAAACCGGACATTCAGGCTGTCCAGCACCGCTTCCGGTCACCTATAGTGGTACAAAACACCGTTAAGCGACCAAATAAAATTGCGAACAACAATTATAGGAACACGCAGGTTCCTCAAACACGAGTATTTTCATTCCTAAGTGGACATTCATGGGTTCTTTTACTGTTATAACGATGACGCACACAATGTGCTCACCACCCCTTAAAAAGAATTCGTCCACGAATTCAGCTTAAGTCCGACCAAAACCAGTAGTCTGATACCAAATTGTAACACCCCCTATCCGTCGCATAGTATATAGCAGTAGGTCCGGCCGGGGCCCGATGCCATATACCACAGACAGACCGGGTGGTTACGTATGGAAACCATCCAACCAATCTCAACGTCCTACACAGAGCATTCTAGCGGAAGCAGTTTGTATAAGTTGTAAACAAGAACCCAGCATTAGAGCACGAATGTCCACTATTACAATAATTAGGAATGTATACAAAATACCCAAAATCGGCCTTAAGGCCTTACAAAGTGTTTCACTTGAAAATTACATGTTTTACAAACCACGGCACGCAGGCCGGTCATACATGAATAAAGCAGTAAACACTTCAACTTGGGCCTTCGAGGGCCAGCTTCGCAAAAAGGGCTTTAGCCCGCTATTGACCGCTTGGTCCAGCTGCACCTGCAAGCAACAATCCACCGCACGGTGGCAAAACAAGGCAACGGTCAGCAATGCTGACCAAATTATAACGATCCCGCCCCAACTCGGGGCGGCGATGCTCCTTCCCTGCATTTCCTTAGCATAAACGAGTAATATAAAAACCATAGCCATAACATCACAGACGTTGGCTCTTAAGGCCAACGCCCCGTGCACTCAGGGCACATTCTCGGTGAACCGGTCGATGTTACGTCAATTAAAGCCATTAACATTCCGGACTCACCACCGCCACTTAGACGGCCAAACCTATGAGCAATTCGTCTTCTTGGTATTGGTCACGTCAATTTAAGCCATTGACCACCGAAGACTCCCATTTATGCCAACGGCGAGTTCCACGTAACCTTAGGTCGCTCTAACCGGACGACATAAAGCGGGTACGGCTCCATCTAACCCGTGCTCACTTCGCAACGACAATTTAAGCCATTTGCGCGGGTCAAACTTTCACCGAGTCCCATTCTACCGCAAGTCACATAACTCAGTTATGTTCGAGTTGGCTCTCAGGCCTCCAAGTTGGCAAGATCTCGTATCCGCCCAGTTTTCCGGGTGCACCTTTGGGTTAGTCCCCAAGGCTCCCTGCTGCAATCTACCGCGTAGAAAACCCGAAAACAACCAATAGCACGGAGTCTTCTCCGGCCTTATGCAATGCAACATCACCGATCCGGACTAACATGTCCGGGTAGGCTTCAACCAAAATGCCTATGTCCGTTCTCGCATACGGACTCTAAACAACGGGGACTTTACATATCTACCCGAAGGAACGCCTCCAACTCTCCGCAAACTCGCGAGAGCGGGATTCCTATGCTAAGAAAGAGAGCTATTAGTGCTCAAGGTGAGGATCGTTACCCTTGAGTTCCTCTTTGGCGCCATCGAAAAGTAATCGGATAGAAATCACCGCACTTGCGTTGCCTCCGTGGATCCGGAGTCGGCTTGCGATTCGGAGCTCCGAAGCTCCTCCAATGGCGGATCTAGCTCCTCTTCCTCTTGCCTTAGCTCTTCTTTCTCCAAGGGTTTGGAGAGATGAAACAGGTGAAAAGTGATGGATTTTCTAAGTCAAACCCGGGTATATCCTCTCAGGAACCATCCCCAGCCGTCGGATCTCAACCTAAGAAAACGAGCGGCTTTGATTCGGGGCTGAAATGCACAAACTGGACCGAACACGGCCTGGCACACGCCCGTGTCCAGGGCCGTGTGCCGCATTCGCCGTCAAAATCGAATCTCCTGGACACGCACACGGGTATCGAACACGCCCGTGTTCGAGCTGATACGCCCGTGTTCCAGCTGACACGGCCGTGTAGCCGGCCGTGTACGCCATGATTTTTCCCCCGTTTCCAACCCGAGCACTGCACGGGTTCTAGGACACGCCCGTGTCCTTGCCCGTGTCACCTTGACACGCCTGGGCCCCCAGGCCGTGTACACGGGACATTTCGTCGAGTGGGGATCGACGACTCGATGACACGGCCTTGGACACGCCCGTGTCCTAGGCCGTGTGCCTTGTCTCGACAATCGTCGAGTGAATCTCGACGATTTCACCTTGGACGATCGTCGACACGGGTCGACACGCCCGGCGACACGCCCGTGTCGCGGGCCGTGTGCCCATTCTCGACGAATCGTCGAGTATATCTCGACGATTTCACGGCTAAGTGTCGACACGGGTCGACACGCCCTGCGACACGCCCGTGTCGCAGGCCGTGTGCCCTTTCTCGACGAATCGTCGAGTATAACTCGACGACTTCGCGACTAAGTGTCGGCACACAGTTGACACGCCCTGGGACACGCCCGTGTCCCAGGCCGTGTGCCTTCAGCCAGAAACCAAAACTGGCCCAAAACGTCCCCCTTTGCTCCTTTGAGTTTCGGGGCGTTACACCGTCTCTCTCTACTCCTGGGCCAGCTCTCTCCACCACGGATGCTCCAGATACTGAGGAACCTGCTGATCTGGATCTCCCGATTACTCTTCGCAAATGGGGTTCAGGCATGTACCCAACACCCGCTTGCTGCAGTTGTTTCCTATGATCGTCTTACCCCCTCTCGCCAAGCCTTTGCCCTGGCTATCTCTGCCACTGCCACCCCCCGTTCCTACCAGTAGGACCTTACTATTCCTCATTGGAAAGCTGTCATGGATGAGGAGATTACTACTCTCACTGAATGGGGTACCTGGACCCTTGTTCCTCCTCCTTTCGGCATAGATGTTGTTGGTTGTCGTTGGGTCTTTGTGGTGAAGTTCCTCCCTGATGGCAGTGTGCATCGTTACAAGGCTCGCCTGGTTGCCAAGGGTTTTACCCAAACTTATGGCATTGATTACTTTGACACCTTCTCTCCCGTGGCTCATCTCAGCACTATTAGGGTTCTTCTCTCTGTGGCTGTCAACAGGGATTGGACCATTTCACAGTTGGATGTTAAGAATGCTTTCCTCTATGGTGATCTGTAGGAAGATGTTTACATGGAGCAACCTCCTGGGTATGTTGCTCAGGGGGAGACACGAGTATGCCAGCTAAAGAAGGCTATCTATGGGCTCAAACAGTGTCCTCGTGCCTGTTTTGACAAGTTCAGTGGCATTGTTGCGGCCATTGGTTTTACAAGAAGCTCAGCAGATCACTCCTTGTTTGTTCGAAAAACCGCCTCTGGTTTGGTTGTTCTTGCGGTTTATGTTAATGACATTCTTCTTACTGGCGATGAGCAGGATGAGGTATTGTTGAAAAAGAAACACCTTCGTCAACACCTGGTCACAAAGGATATGGGCTCCCCGAAATACTTTTTGGGGATTGAAATCTCAAGGAAGCCCAACTCCATGGTCCTTTCCTAATGGAAGTATGCTCTTGATCTTTTGAAGGAGGCAGGATTGACTGGTGCTAAACCTGCACGTTGTCCTATGGCTGCTGGAGAAGACAAAACTTGGATAGATGACTCACCTCTTCTATCCGATCCTATGAGGTACCGGCGTCTGGTGGGCAAGCTCATATATCTCACGGTAACCAGACCCGATATCTCTTATGTTGTTGGCAAGGTGAGCTAGTTCATGCAAGCTCCTAGGGAGTCTCATTTACAATCTGCCCTGAGGATATTAGAGTATATTAAAGCAGCACCAGGGAAAGGTCTCCTCTTTCAGAAGAATGGTCACCTGAAGGTTGAAGCATACTCTGTTTCAAGTTATGCTGATGACAAAGGGGACCGCAAATCGACATCAGGTTTCTGCACGTTTGTTGGAGGAAATCTCGTGAGTTGGAAGAGCAAGAAACAGTCTGTGGTTTCAAGGTCTAGTGCAGAGGCAGAATATCGCAGCATGACGTCGACTACATGTGAGTTGAAATGGTTGCGGGCTCTCATGCTTGACTTAGGAGAGGTTTACAACTATCCTCTTCCTATGTTCTGTGACAACAAGGCCGCGATATACATTTTCAAAAATCCGATCTTTCATGAGAGAACAAAACACATAGAAGTCGACTGTCATTTTATTCGGGAAGAGATATTGAAGAAACAGATTTGCACTCCGTTCATCACTTCCGACAACGAGTTGGCAGAAGTCTTCACCAAGCCAGTATCTGCCTCATTTCTTCATATTTGTGACAAGCTGAGCATGATCGATATATATGCTCAAGCTTGAGGGGGAGTGTTGAAGTTAGTGACCGGGCGGTCTGGCGGTCTGGCTTGGCGGGTTGATGACCGCGCGGCTTTGTTGTTCCCTACATTGGTTTGGTTGCTATGTGTTGTTGTCTGAGGTACAAGCGGTCTAGCGGGTTGTCTCTGGCGACTTGGAGACCGGGAGGTCTAGCGGTCTCCCATGGCGATCTCTCTCTAGTAGTAGCCGAGCGGTTAGCCCTTCTGCCTAACCGCGTGGCTTGTGCGGTTTGTGTCTGTATAGTCCGCTAGTGTCCTGTAATTTTTTTTGGTCCCACATATCTTATTTGTATTCTCTCTTCTCTCCTCCATTCTATATAAGGGAGGTCATACCTTTGTAATAGATACCTTTTTGGGATAATAAAGTTTCAGTTAAAACCATTTCGGTTTGTTTTTTGTTCGGTTTTCACAAGAAGCAAACAAGGATGTCATCTGGATCTTGGCAATGTAGGAGGAGCTTAACAAGTTCAAAAGGTGCAAGGTCTGGGATTTGGTGCCCAGACCCAAAGGACAGAATGAGATTGACACCAAATGGATTTTTAGAAACAAGTTGGACGAAAATATAATCATTATAAAGAACAAAGTCAGGCTTGTAGCTTAATGATATATACAAGATGAGGGGATCGACTTCGACCAGACATTTTCTCCAGTGGACAGGCTCGAGGTGATCAAGTTGTTTCTTGTGTATGCTGTCCTCAAAGGCTTCAAGGTCTATCAAATGGACGTGAAGTCAACATTGCTCAATGGGAATCGGAAAGAGGAAGTATACGTAGCACAACCTCTAGGTTTTGTGAACTCTACTTTCCCTGAATACATTTATTTTTCTTAATAAAGCTCTTTACGACTTAAAATAAGATCCTCGAGCTTGGTATGAGACGTTGTCTTGCTTTCTTCTTGAGAACATGTTCACAAGAGAAAAGATAGACAAAATAATATTTCTTAGAGAAGAAAAAGACAAGATTTTTCTAGTGCAAATCTATGTCAATGACATTATATTTGGTTCTATGGAAGACAATATTTGAAAGACGTTTTCCAATCTTATGCGCGAGAAGTTTGAAATGAGTAGTGTGAGAGAGCTGAAGTACTTTTTAGGACTTACGGTGAAACAATCTGAAGATGGAATTTTCATCTCTCAGACGAAGTTCACCAAAGAGTTACTTAAGAAATTCAGAATGGAGAACGCAACCTCGACGAGGACTCCAATGGGTTCAACTATGTCTCTGGATAAGGATGAGAAAGTGAAACCTTTTGATGAAACCAAGTACAGAAGCATTATTGTATCTTTGCTCTACCTCACTGCCAGTAGACCCGACATAATGTTTTAAACATGTGTGTGCACTAGATTTCAGGTGAGCATAAATGAATCTCATTACGTCGCTGCAAAGCGAATTTTAAGATGCCTTAAGGGTAAACCAAATCTTGGCTTATGGTATACAAGAAGTAATGATGTCGAGCTAATTGGTTTTTCAGATGCAGACTTTATAGGTTGCAGGGCTGACAGGAAAATCACTTCCGGAACGTGCCAATTCCTCAGAAGAAGGCTTATCTCATGGAGCAACAATAAGCAAAATTGTGTGGCAACTTCCACTGGCGAGTCAGAGTATATCTCTGCTGGTAGTTGTTGTGCATAACTTCTATCGATCAGGAATCAGCTTGAGGCTTACAAACTGAAGGTCAAAGAGATTTTGATGTATTGCGACTCCTCTAGTGCAATAGTGATCACAAATAATCAAGTCTTCCTTAGCCGGAGAAAGCACATCAAAGTAAGATATCACTTCATTCAAGAGTATGTGAAGAATAAGGATATAGCCCTCAGCATGACTTGATGGATAAGAAGGTCGCAGAAATATTCACGAAGCCACTAGACGAGACCAAGTTCTCGTTTTTCAAAATGGAACTGGGTATGATGAGTACAGACTCGTGAAGATGGCCAAGAAGAAAGGAATTTACTCCGGAAGTACTTCAGAAAGCAGAAAAATTTGTCCAAGTCAAATTCGTCGAATATCGGTCAGCAGAACTCATCGATTAGTCGGATATACAAGGCTAAACTCGACGAATTTGACTCTGCGTCCGGTTAATTTTGCCAAATTTTACTTGGGTCAAAAATTTATTTCTTATATTGGATCCAAAGAGTCGCAGCTTATCAGGTACACGCCTTTCCCATGTCAAATTTAAATTATACATATATATTCCACGTGTTTAGGGGCAAACCACATCCATTTCATTGAAACTAGATAGCCAAATCGCCAAAAAGTCTTCTTCCTGACGATTCCCCTTCTGGCATAGTTCATCGTCTTTCTTCGATCGTACTGCTCTCATTATTCATCGGTTAGGTCAGTGCAAGCCATATCTAACAATCCAGCAGAGTTCTCTCGTTGATTTCTTCCAGAGCATTGATTTAGAGAACACTTTCCTTGTCAAACTCGTCCATGATAGCAATCAAGTTCCAGCCCGACAGTTTAGTCCAGAGCATTTTCCTCATTCTGTTTTCAATCTGCTTCTCCATGGCACCTCAAAGCACCAGTGGTTTGCTGGGAGTTCGAGAACTCATTCGTATAGGTTTTGCTTATGCATCTAATGAGTTCAGGAATGTCATCCTGATGTTGGATTCTGCTGGTCTTTCTTTTGTACTAAAGCACCCGTGCAAAATATTGGACAAAGATATTCTAGAATTCTATATGAATGTAAAGCTATGTATGGAGGATACTGTGATCAAGAGCAAAGTTCGTTCGACCAAAGTCAAAGTGAAGGCTTCCCTCCTGACAAGGTACTTGTAGCTTCCTACTTGTGAAGAGGCCGATTACCTCGAAGAGGAGGACTTCACTAGAGCCATGTTGTTTTGTGGTCTGCCCAGGGGTACTAAGGCAGTGAAGTACAAAGGCATGAATGAGGAAGGAAAGTTGCTATCAGATATCATCGACAAAGTTCTCCTATGCAAGATAGGATCACATGATTATATTTCTTTTGAAATGTTCAAGATCCTGGTGGCTATTATCTGCATGAAGAGAATGGATTGGGGTGCACTATTGTTTGCAAAGATCAAGAATAGTCTGCACACACCCAATTTTGGACGGATACTCAGCTTATATCTAAACTAGATGGACAGGGACAAGTTTGATATGTCTAAGGGAGTACCTATCCATCACCTAAAGAAAATCGACTCTTCTATATTCTCGAGGTGGGATAGGAGGATCCAAAGGCCAGGGGGAGCATGATATTTGCCTGTGGAGGAGAAAGAAAATGTTCTTGAGGATAGTATTCTTTCTCTACCCCCAATGAGATTCCTGATAGTTTGAGTGCAGAAGTTAAGGGAGAGTCTGCTGATACACAAGCGTCAACTGAAAAAGTGCCCTCGAGTGTTCATACTGAGACAGTTTCAGAATTCCCAGCTGCAGAAGTGTCAGGTTCAGTTTCAGTTCCAATTATTATGGTTCTAGATGAAGAGACAGTAGATCTCCTTACAAAAGGTTACTAATATTTGCCGTGCTGCTGCTGAGGTAATGTTAGAGGTGCCTGAGGATGAGGCTGCTGATGATGATATTCCCGCTTCTTCTGATGATGTGGATGTTGCTGCTGAGGTTGATTTAGATGTTGTGATTATGAGATCGATACTGGTGAGGTAATGGTAGCTACTGATAAAGCTAATGATGTCTCTGAGAAAGATTTAGTAGAGCACATGATTGTCCCTCTCCTAAAGATAGTTTCTGCTGTAGTGTCTAAGGGGGAGGCAACCCAGTCTTTAATATCCGTTGCTACACAGGTTGACATGTTTATCCACAACCTAGAGAAGAGGGTTGCCAAGGTGTCTGGTATTCCTCCAACTATTCTAGAGGAAATAGTTGATATTTCTGACGAGGACAGAGATATAGAGGAGCATACTCCTGTCCTACGCGTTGAAGGTCCCAAATTGATTTCTAAAGATCATTTATCTCTGATAGATGATTCCTCTAGTCATTCAGAAATCCGTCACGATCTGCCCTCTCTGTAACGCCCCGGATTTTTTGATTACGTACGCATGATGGGCGTTACGTTGGTTTTGACTGTAGTTTGAGCATGGTTTTTCCCGCGGGCTTGCGAGTGGCTGTTTTGATTGCCGAGTTGCACGATTCCCCAGCAAACCGGAGTCCAAATGAGGGACTCGGTGAGGCCTCTTAGGGAATGCTTGCACTTTTTCGTGCCCGGGAATGCTGCTCAAAATAAGTTGCTGGTTCAGGAAACAAAAAAAAGGGTAAAAAGTGCTTGAGGCAAAAATGGTCTAGGACGTCTCAGAAACATTTTTCACAAAAGGGAAAAATGGTCATTTTTGTGCTAGACACGCCCCCTGACACGGGCGTGACACAGGCCGTGACCTGGGCGTGACCTCCTTGACTCGACGATTTTTCTTGCGTCGAGTTGAGCTCGACGAATGGGGTACACGCCCCGTGACACGGGCGTGTCACGGGCCGTGTCCCGCTTCGTCGAGTGTCGAGTGTCGATCGTCGAGTATCGAGCATCGAGTATCGAGTGTCGAGTCGTCGAGAGAGGGGACACGGCCTGTGACACGGGCGTGTCACAGGGCGTGTCATGCTGGGTCGAGTGTCGACACTTTTTGTCGACGAGGTGTCGAGACACGGGTTACACGCCCTAGGTCACGGGCGTGACCGACCCGTCACGGGCGTGTACCTGGCCGTGTACCGCGTGGATAAACTTTGATTTGCCGACTTTCGGCGCCGCTTTAGGTACACGCCCTGTGTCACGGGCGTGACACAGGGCGTGACCGGCCCGAAAATCGAGTTTTTCCAGTTTTTTTGTGCCGTTCATTTCCTTGATTCTGCATCGAACGGTTCAACTCTGTTCTGGATGTCATAAGTCCGAAACAGAGATTTGATTTCTCATTTCATCTTCATCTTCTTCTTCTTCATTCCCAAAGAGAAAGCAAGAGAGCAAGGGAGCAAGCAAGGCAAGGAAGGAGGAGAGCGGCCGTCGCGGCATCGTCTCGGTTCAGGCAAGCGGTGTTCTTCACCCTTGCCAATCTTCTTTTTTTTTGATTTTACTTGTGCAAACAAAATAGCTAATTTCCCTTGCACTTTCATGAGCTTGTTCTTCTTGTTTTGGATCCTTCCTCACTAGCTTTATTGTGCTCTTAACTTTCCTTATGCTGAAAATTTCATTTGATTCATGTAGCTAATTTCCTTAGTTTCTTTTGCTCATGTACTCTCTATAGCTATTGGATTCTTGTTCATCTAGCCCTTTGATTTGATTCATGTTCATGTAACCTTTATCTTGCATAATCATATGATTGTTCTTGTTCATCATGGCTTACTTACTTTACGTTTCTAGCAACTTGTTATCATGCGTGAGAACGATGAAAGGAGGCGTGTTACCTTGGGTTATGGGGCGTTTTGCGAGGCGAATTCGTGAAGCATGGCGGGAGCGTTTGTGTGAGAATTTTGCAAGGGGTGGTGTGGTTTCAGCCTGTGGCCACCGGGTTTTGTTTTTGTGGTTAGAGAGACCACTTTGGCCCCGATTTGGGCTGGTTTTGTTTGGTGCGTTCCACTTTAGGGCCGCCACCGGTAAGACCCTTGCGAAATTAAACTTAACCGCTGCTTATGCTTCACTTGTCTAGTAGGTTTTGTCCTATGAATGATGGAATGGGCATGCGTTTTGCCATTTGTTCCTGCGGGTTGAGCAGGATTTGATGAACTTGTACGCACTTGGTGTAACATCCCATTTCCAACTAGACCCCTAATAGTGGTTTTGGTCATGACTAGGTCACGACAAAACCCTAGGAAGCCAGAAATGGGCCAAGAGATAGAAGGCCAAGGTGAGGATCACCATGGTCTGCCTATGGCACAACCTCATCACCAAATCTAGGGTTTGACCTTAGGACTTCACCATGACTCCATGACCCCACCACAACATCACTAACTCATTAGAGGGTCCACTAGAGCCTTAAGGGTCCATTGGAGTCAACCACAGGTGGCCAATTTGACCTAGGACCACTTTATGCCTAAATTGGGCAATGTGCCCTAACTAAGGGTAGGAGCCCTAGTAAAGCCCAAATAACCCTACCATGGACTTCCTAGACCTAAAGTGGGGTCAATGGGTCTCTAAGGACCCAAGAAGGGCAGTCCAAGAGGTTAAGTTGACCAAAGTCAACTCTGACCCTAAATAGGTCAAACTGGTCTATATATGGTCAACTGACCTTCCCCAAGCAAAGTGGACCCCACCCAAGCCCACCTAACCCTATAGTGAGGTAAATGGGTCACCTAGAACCCATTGAGGTCCACCCAAGAGGCTAAGTTGACCAAAGTCAACTTTTACCCTAAATGGGTCATCCTAACCTACATTAGGTCAAACTGACATACACAAGGGCCAATTGAAGTTACCTTAGCCAAGTGGACCCCACACATACTCTCATAACCCTAGTGAGAGGCCAATGGGTCACCAAGGACCCATTGGGACCAATCAAAAAGGCTAAGTTGACCAAAGTCAACACTAGCCCTAAAATTGTCAAGTGCCCTACCTAAGGGTCAAGTGACCTCCAATGGGCCAATACAACCCTACCTAGGCCTTAGGGGAGTCCAATGGGTCACCAAGGACCCATTAGGGGCAAGCTCAAAGACCAAATTGACAAAGTTCAACCCTAGCCTAAGTTTGGGTCAAGCTAGCCCAAATGGGCTAACTCAAGCTCATGCCCAATTCTCTTGGGCTAACCTTGCTTGGATGGGTGAAATAAACATGTGGGCTGCCTTAGGGTTAGGTAGGAGTCAAAAATTCAGATTGGTGAATAGGAGAGAGAAAAAGCTTCAAAGGGAAGAGAGAGAAAGAGAAGAGAAGAAATGGAGGAAGACTTGGGCTCATCCTTCCCCTTCCCCAACCTTCCCCAACCTCCCATTCAATTCCATAAGACCAGAGGAGTGCAACCAGCTACCCATTGACTGGTTTGAGCCACGTTTTCCCCCCACCTACCATGGCCGCCAAGCTTGACCAAGAGCCAATAATGGCAAATGCATTTCCAGCCACCTAACACCCCTTCTCTTCATTTTAAAAGCTTCACTGGACTCTAAGGAATCAATCCCACCCCTTACCCGAAGAAGCCAGAGCTGTTCACTGTGTTGTTGCAGAAATCCGACCACCACCACCACCAAAAATGGCGTCCCGGCGATCGGCAAGGATTCAAGCCACCAAAAAGGTCCTCCTCTACTCCTCTCTTCGTGGGCTAGATCTTTAGATATTTTAGGAGAGAAATCGGGCTCAATTGAGCCCGATTGGGAGAGAGAAAATTCAGAATTTCCATGGTTTTTCAACCTTTTGGGTTCGCCGGAAACCACCACTCCGGTGGCCGTGCCGCCGCCCGGCGATAGCCCCCACCTCAACGAAGGTGGTGGCGGTGGTGGCCGGCCAGGGAGGTGGCCAGGTGGCCGGGAAAATGGCTTGGAAGAAGCTCCAGGTCGGGCTGATCACAGCCCTTGGCTGGAGGAGGAAGATGACCAGAAATCGTCAGATTTGCTTTAAGATTCGTGCTCCATCATTTCTTTTATTTAGTTTTGATTTCTGAATTTTCTGTCCTGTTTTCTGGGCTGTATTGATTTAATTTTTAAAAATACTTACGGCCACCTGGTGGGAAAACGTTCAATATAGGAGTTGTAGCCCTATGAGTCTACTTTAATGTAAAATTGATGTCAACGCATTTGGGTAAGTGGTTAGACCACAGCACCCAGTTTGGTGGGCCCTATACCTAGGGCTAACCTGAGATTCAAATGGATGCCCACCCTTCATCCCTTGTCCAAATGAGTTGCAATTTTGGCAGGGAGTCACCCTAGACCATATCTAGGTGCTGCCAAAACATGGAAAGTTTTGGGGACAATGTTTCTATAGTTTTATAAATTATTTAATTTATCTAGGGTAAATTAATTTAAGGGCCAAATGACCTCCAAACTCACCCAAATTTTGGTCAGTGGTGCTTGGGGTCATTATAGTGCTCTGGTTAAAATTTGATCACAATTGGATGTGTATTGGACTATAATCATGCAAATCCTAGCCTTGCCCTAAAAGGGTATTTTGGTCAAAAGTGCACTTTGGTGTTTTGAGTGGCCAAATCACCTCAACAGAGGATGTAATTTATACCACTGACTTGGCATGGCATTTAGCACCTCTCCATGGAATTTGGGGTAGAGTGGAATTGATTTGCCCTAAGTTCCTAGGCCAAACCCTAAGGAAGGACCTTTGTGCCTTGTGAAGGGCATGGGTCCTAAACACCTTGGATGAACTTCAAATTTTGTATGCAGGGTCCTAGGGTATATAAAACCCTCTGGTAAAAACCTTAAAGAATTTTGAAAAGAGTAGGGCCTACAAAACCCTAACCCTAGCTTAGGTCATAAAAAATTCTAGTACTAGTTTAGGTTAGCTAAACTCCTTGAAATATAATAAACTTTGGGTAGTGTGGGAGTAAGGATATAATGAGCTCTAGTAATTTATTTGGGAATTTTTGATCAATATTTGTTGCACTTCATTTGTAACCAATAAGATTGCCCTAATTAATAATTTGACTATTGAGATCTCACTGCCAATTGAAAGGTCATGAAAATTTGGCAGAGGTAGTAATAGAGCATAATGATCATATATGAATTTTAATAGAATTTTTGGATTCATAATTATGGTATCTCCTTCACAAGTGCATTATTTTGGTTACATGCTAAATAATTCCTACAGAGCTCAATACTTGTTTAAAAATTATGAAATTTGGTACATAGTGTTACAAGTTCATCATTATCAAGTGAGAATTTATTTGGAATTTTGTGATGGATACTTCGAATACTTTGTTCATTAATCCTTAAACTTGGAATTTCATGAGAAAATCAAGTATAGCCTTATTATTAAATGATAAATTATGAAACTTGCTCTAGAGTATTTATATGCCATTATAACCATCCTTGAATTTTATCTGAATTTGTGGAGGTATTATTGCTGTAAAATATTTTAAAATGACTTATTATGAGATATATTTGAAATTAAATCTAAGGGCCTAAACCTTGCTGAAAAATTTGAAGACTTAGGATTTAGAGTTGACTACTCATTTTGTAATTAACATAAATTTAGTGGATTATTATCTTGTCTGAAATTGATAGATCATGTTCAAACTTGGGCTTTTTGGATGCTAGAATAAATAAATAAATTATCATACAAATTAGGAAAATTATGAATTTCTGGATTTATGCTAAAAATATCATTATAGCCCTCTAATAATTATCATAGGGGTACTGGTTGATTATTTGATGTACCTCCCATTTTACGAGCCATATAGCTTAAGTGGTCTGCATATAGTAAAAACTGCAGAAATCATGTTGGAGTATAAATTGGATGCATGTCTTGGGATTAGTGGTAGGCTGGTTTGGATGGATAAAAATAAGTTCATTATTGGTAGTAGGAGGAGTAGAGGGATGGATTGGCTAGAGTTAGGCGGTGCCCGGGATCGACGAAAGATCGTCTTCCCCGAGGTGAGGTAGAGTCAAATCACCCTAGGATTAGCCTATTGTAACATGAGAAGGTAATGGGTAAGGGAATCAACCAATAATAATAATAAGCACCTTGCGAAAGGGAACGATGGGCGTAATCCCAACATAGTTCCTAGTGCCCCTTGAGAGCCCTTCACAGGGAATACCGGGGGCAGTCCTGGGTTAACGTAAACTGTATTAACAAGATGAAAAGAGTAACTTAGTAATTAGGGTTGCACATTTCACGAACACAGATAGCACTGGAAGATAGTTGGAAGCTTCGGCTTGGATGGTTAAGAGACGGACGTTTGGGTCCGGGGAGCTTCGGCTCGATTGTTTGAGACAGACATTTTGGTCCGGGGAGCTTCGGCTCGGTTTTTGGATACGTTAAATTTGCATGTGCATAAAAGGAAAGGAAATTTAAGGTGGTGGGTCTTCGGTATTGGAGGGTCGATGCACCGACGCCAATACGCTGACTCGGCAAGTGTGGTTAGCACTTCGCCAACAGAAGTCCGGTGCGCCAGCCGGCAAGAGTACGCAGGAGTCCGCTTCGTGCACCAAGCGTTGAGGCGTACGATAGGTCTGACCGGTAGTGCTTTACTAGTTTAGAGGTGGGCGAGGCCCAACCCACCGCTTCCGTCTGCCACTACGGAGGTATCCTGGGAGGTTATGGCTCCAGAAAGGGGGAACTAAAGGTCTGTGTGCACAGAGTCGTGTGTGTGTGTTGCACTTGCCTGTTCCATCATACCCACTTGCATGTCATAGCATAATCGATTCATTTAACCCTGACACCTAAAGTATAAGTGGAATGGGACGCTTATACATTAGGACCTGCAAGACGACCCCTTAGTCTATAAGCTTGTGTGGGCAAGTTTATAAATTAAAGGTTAAATTCTTTATATATATACTGCTGTTATTAACCGACACCTCAACGTATAAATTGGTATGGGACTTTTTATACGATGGGAGCCCTGTAGAAGATCCCTTGCTTATACGTTCCGTATAAGTTAAGGTTATTTTTCATACTATGCTTTACTGCCACATGTACTATAAAAATTGCTAGTATAGGTCCGCTGTCATCTGACTCTTGATTACTCTCCACCTTCAAGTCCTCCCCTTTCTTCCTCTCCACTCGGTGCCTAGGGGCCATGGGGGAAGGGGCGGAGGATGATAGGACTTAGTCTTTTAGACTAACGGTTTTCAAACCACATCATTTTAGGGGACCGTGGAGCCCAGCATGGAGGAGCAGCCCCAGAGGTCGGCACACTTGGAGATCGGGCAGTCTAGTTCCGGAGTTCAGGCGGCAAGGACTGTGAGTCCTGATCGCTACTAGTAGTTATATTAGTTTGCTTCCGCGTTGAGAGATTTGTAGTGAGGACATGATGTACTGGGCATGAGCCCAAGATCTTATATTTCTGTGTATCTGTGGACACTCCCTTCGTGGAGATTATTTACATATATATGTGATTTCTGTGAACTTGCTTTACTTTTCTGCTACAGTTGCGATCGATTTGGGCCGGCAGGATCGGCGTTTTGTAGTGATGACCTTCCTGGGTGCGAAGGTGTCACCGCAAAGCGACGGTTCTGGGCCTAAGACCCCGGTGTTTTAAAAAAGAAAAAAAAGGGGGTCTTACAAGTGGTATCAAAGCAGACCTCGATCTAAAAGTAGCAGTCCACAACCCTGGGTCACCCCCGCACGAGTTTAGTTTGGGGACAAACTAAGAGGCGGAAGCAGTGGTGTGCCCATATGGGGGATCACATGTAAATTGTCCACTTTTATTAGGTATTGAGTCGATTACCTACTAATGTAGTTCGTTTTGCAGCCCCCAGCTCAGCCCACCCCACAAGGTGGAGCTCAGCAGACTCCAGACATTGCACCACCTCCCATGGTCCCCACACCTTTCCTTTAGTCAGACATGGGGCAAACCCTTACAGCTATCCTTGAGGCCTTCCGGGCTCAGCAGGCTCCGGCCCAGCAGCCAAACCCAGGGGCCAACTGGATGAGCACCTTCCGAGGACTGTCCCCCCCGTCATACTTGGGGACAGAGTCGGCAGTGCGGACAGAGGAGTGGCTGGATGTTATGTACGAGATGTTGACCGGGATACGGTGCCCTTGGGAGGAGAGGGTGGCTTTGGTGGTATCTTGCTTGGAGTCCCACGCTAAGAGGTGGTGGAAGACGCTGTTGGACACGATGTTCGCCGATAGGGAGATTTCAGAAATTACTTGGGAGGAATTCAGGGCCACGCTGCTGGAGCATTTTGTTCCGCAGTCGGCCAGGGACGAGTTGGAGGAGCGGTTCTTGCAGCTGAGGCAGGGCACCAGGACGGTGGTGGAGTACCACCGAGAGTTCGACCATTTGGCCCGATATGCGGGTTCTTACCAGCTGGACGAAGCAGGATACGTCAAGAGATTCTATAAGGGCCTAAAAGAGGAGTTGAGGGAGGCCTTGTTGTTTGTATCCGACGGGCCTATCTCCCGGATTTTGGAGATGGCGAAGAGGATTGAGGCCGATTGGCACACCACTCGGGGCCGGAAGCGCCAATTGGAGGATCAGGGCCGGAGGGCCCGAAATGATCAGCGGCGAGGAACCATACCAGATGGGAGAAGGACACAGGAACAACCTCGTCAGGAAGTGAGGCAGGAGCCGAGAGAGCAGGTGGTTTTGGCCCCTCAACCTCTTCGGATACAGGAGATGCCGAGACCCGGGGGTATGGCATATCCCCCGCCGGAGTGCTTTCATTGTCATCAGGTGGGACACCTCCGGAGAAACTGCCCCATGAGGGGGGCACCACCTCCAGCACCACAGGGTGGCCCACCTACTCAGCATTTTGGAGGCCGAGGACGTGGCCGAGGACGTGGTTACCAGGGAGGAGATCGAAGACAGGAAAGGGAGCAGGCATATGCCTTGGATCTGGCACAGCCTCGAAATCCAGAGCGGGTCATCACAGGTAAGCTAAGATGTTTTAAAGTGTTTAAACTAAATTCCCGTTCTCAATTGTCCAATAAGTAGAACTGCCCTAAGTAGAATAAATAGCAAAGAAAACGCGTTATAAAATACTAAGACAATTAACCATCCCAGGTATAGTCTTCATCAGCGGCAAGCCCGCTTATACTCTGTTCGACACGGGTGCCTCGCACTCGTTTGTGTCGGAAGCCTTTCTGGAAGGGTTGGAAGGAGTGGAACGGTTCACAGGCCGGATGAGGAGGGTGCGTCTACCTGACGGATCAGAGATACTCACCTCAGCCCACTGCAGCATGGAGGCGGAGATTGGAGGGAAGTCGTTCGAAGTTCCGGCAACGGTCCTGAGGATGCCAGTCTTCGAGCTGATCCTGGGCATGACTTGGTTGCAGTGGAATCATGCCCAGATTGATTGTCAAGCGAAAAGGATCACCGTGAGGCACGGGGACTCTACCATCATCATCGAAGGTATAAGACCTGCCTCACGTATACCCTTATCTTCAGAACAGGCCGTTAAGGCCTATTTACAGGGGGAGGAGGTCTACGAGGTGTTGTTTGAGATGGCGGAGGCCGCGAGTTCTATATCGAATATTCCGGTGGTGCGGGAGTTTGAGGACGTCTTTCCAGAAAAATTACCCGGATTGCCCCCGCACAGGGAGCAGGACTTCCAGATACAACTGGTGCCGGGGCCAAGCCGGCATCTAGGGCCCCTTACCGGATGGCCCCGAAGGAGTTGGCAGAGTTCCGAAGTCAGTTGCAGGAACTAGTAGAGGCGGGGTTTGTCCGGCCAAGCTCTTCGCCGTGGGGAGCCCCAGTGTTATTTGTCAAGAAGAAGGACGGAAGTCTCCGCTTGTGTATTGATTACCGAGCACTAAACAGATTGACGATCCGGAATACATACCCACTGCCACGGATTGACGAGTTGTTCGACCAACTGGAAGGAGCGCATTTCTTCTCAAAATTAGATTTGAGGTCGGGCTACAACCAGCTTCGGATTCGAGAGGAAGATATTCATAAGACTGCCTTTAGTAGCAGATATGGATTATTTGAGTTTACGGTGATGCCCTTCGGGCTCACGAATGCACCATCGGCATTCATGACCCTCATGAACCAGGTTTTCAAGGAGTATCTAGATGTGTTTGTCATTGTGTTTATCGATGACATCCTCATCTATTCGAGGACGGAGGAGGAGCACACTCGCCATCTGACACTGACCCTACAGAGACTGCGGGAGAATCATCTATATGCGAAGTTCAGCAAATGTCAGTTCTGGTTGAAGGAGGTGGGCTTCTTAGGCCATATTATCAGTGGAGCCGGGTTGGCAGTGGATCCGTCAAAGATTCAGGCAGTTCGGGATTGGCCACCGTTGAAGGCAGCCACCGACGTGAGAAGTTTCCTAGGACTTGCCGGTTATTACCGGAAGTTCGTGGAGGGATTCTCTCGAATCGCCCTCCCACTCACATCTTTGACGAAGAAGGAGGTACCTTTTGTGTGGACCCCGCAGTGCCATGCGGCTTTCCAGGAGCTGAAGGATCGACTCACCTCAGCTCCCATACTTACTCTCCCCTCGGGGAGAGAAGGACTTCAGGTCTACACTGATGCTTCTTACCAAGGTATGGGAGCTGTACTGATGCAGAAGGGTCATGTGATTGCATATGCGTCTCGCCAGTTGAAGAAGCACGAACAGAACTACCCGGTGCATGACCTTGAGATGGGGGCGGTCGTTTTTGCTTTGAAGGTCTGGCGCCACTATCTTTATGGAGTCCACTGCGACATCTACTCCGACCACAAGAACCTAAAATACGTGGACACGCAGAAGGAACTGAACATCAGGCAGAGGCGCTGGGTGGAGTTCTTAGCGGATTACCAGTATGAGATGCACTACCATCCAGGGAAGGCAAATGTAGTGGCCGACGCGTTGAGTCGGAGAGCTGCCACTTCCGAAGCTGGGCCCCAGGTTATGTCTATGGAGCTGGTGAGGAGGTTGGAAGATATGCACATCACACTAGTGTCATCTGAGGACCCCGAGCTTTACATGGAGTATTTAGCTGCGGTAAGTGCTACAGATGATATCCGTGACCGAGTCAGGGATGGGCAGAGGCGAGATGCCAAATTGGAGCTGATATTCTGGGCCTTGGAGAACGGTACAGTAAGGGATTACACGATGAGGGACGGCGTCGTATGCTTTAGAGGTCGGACTTATATACCGGAAGGAGGCCAGGTCCGGGAAGATATCATGGCGGAGGCCCATCACAGCAGATACTCGGTGCACCCGGGGATAACAAAGATGACTGCGGACTTAAAGAAGACTATGTACTGGCCAGGCATGAAGAAGGATATCACTCAGTTTGTGACCCGCTGCGAAGCGTGCCAGCTAGTGAAGGCGGAGTGCAAAAACCCCGAAGGATTGTTGCAACCACTCCCGGTACCGGAGTGGAAGTTTGAAGACATCGCGATGGACTTTATCCATGGACTTCCCCGATCACGGACGGGAAACGACTCGATTTGGGTCATCGTCGATCGGTTGACGAAGGTGGCTAGATTCATTCCGATCAGGAAGGACGACTCTGTGGGAGTATTAGTGCGGAGATTTGTGGAGCAGTTCGTTCGATATCACGGGGTGCCCAAGACGATCGTATCAGATCGGGATGGCCGGTTCACTTCAAGGGAGTGGAGATCCGTGCAGGCTTACTTAGGCACGCGTTTGACCTTCAGCACCGCGTTCCATCCACAGACAGATGGGCAGACGGAGCGCACCAATCGGACGCTGGAAGATCTTTTGAGGCTGTGCATTTTGGACCGCGGGGAACCGTGGGAGAAGCTCTTACCCATGGTCGAATTCTCCAATAACAACAGCTACCAGTCCAGCATCAGGATGGCGCCTTACGAAGCCTTGTATGGAAGGAAATGCAGGACCCCGCTTTCTTGGATTCAGGACGAGGATCCGAAGTTATTGGGATCAGATTTTGTTGAAGACACCGAATGCTAGAGGCGCAGAGCAGACATGCTAAGTACTATGACGCCCGACATCGTCAGGTAGAGTTTCAGGTGGGGGACCAAGTGTTTCTGAAGATCCGGCCTATGCATGGAGTTTCACGAGTGCGTGGTCGGAAGAAGAAGCTCAGCCCTAGGTATATGGGCCCTTACAGGTTCCTGGAGCGGATCGGACCCCTAGCTTACAGACTGGAGTTGCCACCAGAGCTGGAAGCCTTGCATGATGTGTTCCATATTTCCTCGCTCAGGAGGGCTCTATTACGCCCGGAGCAGCACATTTCGACCACAGATGGACCGATAGCCTCAGACCGGTCAGTCCGCTTAGAGCCGGTACGGATCGACGACAAGGGAGTACGGATCTTGCGCCGCAAGAAGATACCCTTAGTTAAGGTCTTGTGGAGGAACCACGGCCAGGAAGAGCATACCTGGGAACCGCATGACCTAATGCGTCAAAAGTATCCAGAGCTGTTCAGTCAGGTATACCTCACAACCCCTCAAAATGTTTAATTTGTTTTCCTGCTTTAAACTAGTAAGGCTGATCGAGGAAGAGTAGAGGCTAATCTTTTGTTTATTGGGATCTTGGTTTGCCAATTGGGCGACTTGGTCATAGATTTAGGTTTCCCTTTAAACCTAATTTAGTAAACATGGCGTCGTGATGGGATGTTACAAGTTTCTTTTCTTCGGTAGAAAATCCCGTAGGCTTAACCTTGATTTCGGGGACGAAATCTTTGTTTTGTTTATTGGGATTTGTAACATCCCATTTCCAACTAGACCCCTAATAGTGGTTTTGGTCATGACTAGGTCACGACAAAACCCTAGAAAGCCAGAAATGGGCCAAGAGATAGAAAGCCAAGGTGAGGATCACCATGGTCTGCCTATGGCACAACCTTATCACCAAATCTAGGGTTTGACCTTAGGACTTCACCATGACTCCATGACCCCACCACAACATCACTAACTCATTAGAGGGTCCACTAGAGCCTTAAGGGTCCATTGGAGTCAACCACAGGTGGCCAATTTGACCTAGGACCACTTTAGGCCTAAATTGGGCAATGTGCCCTAACTAAGGGTAGGAGCCCTAGTAAAGCCCAAATAACCCTACCATGGACTTCCTAGACCTAAAGTGGGGTCAATGGGTCTCTAAGGACCCAAGAAGGGCAGTCCAAGAGGTTAAGTTGACCAAAGTCAACTCTGACCCTAAATAGGTCAAACTGGTCTATATATGGTCAACTGACCTTCCCCAAGCCAAGTGGACCCCACCCAAGCCCACCTAACCCTATAGTGAGGTAAATGGGTCACCTAGAACCCATTGAGGTCCACCCAAGAGGCTAAGTTGACCAAAGTCAACTTTAACCCTAAATGGGTCAACCTAACCTACATTGGGTCAAACTGACATACACAAGGGCCAATTGAAGTTACCTTAGCCAAGTGGACCCCACACATACTCTCATAACCCTAGTGAGAGGCCAATGGGTCACCAAGGACCCATTGGGACCAATCAAAAAGGCTAAGTTGACCAAAGTCAACTCTAGCCCTAAAATTGTCAAGTGCCCTACCTAAGGGTCAAGTGACCTCCAATGGGCCAATACAACCCTACCTAGGCCTTAGGGGAGTCCAATGGGTCACCAAGGACCCATTAGGGGCAAGCTCAAAGACCAAATTGACAAAGTTCAACCCTAGCCTAAGTTTGGGTCAAGCTAGCCCAAATGGGCTAACTCAAGCTCATGCCCAATTCTCTTGGGCTAACCTTGCTTGGATGGGTGAAATAAACATGTGGGCTGCCTTAGGGTTAGGTAGGAGTCAAAAATTCAGATTGGTGAATAGGAGAGAGAAAAAGCTTCAAAGGGAAGAGAGAGAAAGAGAAGAGAAGAAATGGAGAAAGACTTGGGCTCATCCTTCCCCTTCCCCAACCTTCCCCAACCTCCCATTCAATTCCCTAAGACCAGAGGAGTGCAACCAGCTACCCATTGACTGGTTTGAGCCACGTTTTCCCCCCACCTACCATGGCCGCCAAGCTTGACCAAGAGCCAATAATGGCAAATGCATTTCCAGCCACCTAACACCCCTTCTCTTCATTTTAAAAGCTTCACTGGACTCTAAGGAATCAATCCCACCCCTTACCCGAAGAAGCCAGAGCTGTTCACTGTGTTGTTGCAGAAATCCGACCACCACCACCACCAAAAATGGCGTCCCGGCGATCGGCAAGGATACAAGCCACCAAAAAGGTCCTCCTCTACTCCTCTCTTCGTGGGCTAGATCTTTAGATATTTTAGGAGAGAAATCGGGCTCAATTGAGCCCGATTGGGAGAGAGAAAATTCAGAATTTCCATGGTTTTTCAACCTTTTGGGTTCGCCGGAAACCACCACTCCGGTGGTCGTGCCGCCGCCCGGCGATAGCCCCCACCTCAACGAAGGTGGTGGTGGTGGTGGCCGGCCAGGGAGGTGGCCAGGTGGCCGGGAAAATGGCTTGGAAGAAGCTCCAGGTCGGGCTGATCACAGCCCTTGGCTGGAGGAGGAAGATGACCAGAAATCGTCAGATTTGCTTTAAGATTCGTGCTCCATCATTTCTTTTATTTAGTTTTGATTTCTGAATTTTCTGTCCTGTTTTCTGGGCTGTATTGATTTAATTTTTAAAAATACTTACGGCCACCTGGTGGGAAAACATTCAATATAGGAGTTGTAGCCCTATGAGTCTACTTTAATTTAAAATTGATGTCAACGCATTTGGGTAAGTGGTTAGACCACAGCACCCAGTTTGGCGGGCCCTATACCTAGGGCTAACCTGAGATTCAAATGGATGCCCACCCTTCATCCCTTGTCCAAATGAGTTGCAATTTTGGCAGAGAGTCACCCTAGACCATATCTAGGTGCTGCCAAAACATGGAAATTTTTGGGGACAATTTTTCTATAGTTTTGTAAATTATTTAATTTATCTAGGGTAAATTAATTTAAGGGCCAAATGACCTCCAAACTCACCCAAATTTTGGTTAGTGGTGCTTGGGGTCATTATAGTGCTCTGGTTAAAATTTGATCACAATTGAATGTGTATTGGACTATAATCATGCAAATCCTAGCCTTGCCCTAAAAGGGTATTTTGGTCAAAAGTGCACTTTGGTGTTTTGAGTGGCCAAATCACCTCAACAGAGGATGTAATTTATACCACTGACTTGGCATGGCATTTAGCACCTCTCCATGGAATTTGGGGTAGAGTGGAATTGATTTGCCCTAAGTTCCTAGGCCAAACCCTAAGGAAGGACCTTTGTGCCTTGTGAAGGGCATGGGTCCTAAACACCTTGGATGAACTTCAAATTTTGTATGCAGGGTCCTAGGGTATATAAAACCCTCTGGTAAAAACCTTAAAGAATTTTGAAAAGAGTAGGGCCTACAAAACCCTAACCCTAGCTTAGGTCATAAAAAATTCTAGTACTAGTTTAGGTTAGCTAAACTCCTTTGTTGGGTACATTGGTCAAATGTACCTGATTTGAAGAAGCCTCACCTAACTCAATGATATACATCATAATGTATTTGATGTTTGTTTGAGTTACTTGTGTAGGTTAGGTATACACTGGATTGAAGCTAAAAGTTTCTAAGTCCATGTGTCGACACCCAGAGGGAAAGTGTCGACACTTGAGAAAGCTTGTGTCGACACCCAGACAAGAAGTGTCGACACTTGGAGTAATTGTGTCGACACCTGGGAAGAAGAGTCGACACCAGACAGAAAGTGTCGACACTTGGAGCTGTGTCGACACTCAGTGAAGAAGTATGCAGAAAAGCTGTGTCGACACTTAGCAGAAGTGTCGACACCTAGAAGAGCTGAGTCTACATCAGGAAGTGTCGACACTTGGAGTTGTGTCGACACTCAGCAAAATTCTGCAGAGGCTAAGGACAAGTGTCGACACTCAACACAATGTGTCGACACTCAATCAGCTGAGTCAACATATGAAGAATGTGTCGACACTCAGCACAATGTGTCGACACACATCCAGAAGTGTCAACACTTGAAGAAAGTGTCGACACCCAGCACAATGTGTCGACACTTAGTTGAAGACTCTACACTTGAAGAAAGTGTCGACACAAGGAGCTGTGTCGACACTTAGCAAAGAACAGAAAAGTTTACAAAATATTCTAAGTACAAGTGTCGACACTAAGGGAATGTGTCGACACTCAGCTGAGGAAACAAAATTAAAGACTTGTGTCGACACCAAGAAGTAGTGTCGACACTTGACAGTTTCAACACATGAAGATGTGTCGACACAAAGGAGTTGTGTCGACACTTAGAAGAATACAGTTAAAGAATGAAGAACAAGACTTGTGTCGACACTCATTTTCAGTGTCGACACATGCAGAAGAATCTGTGTCGAGACATACAAGGAATTGTGTCGACACCTTGTAGACTTGTGTCGACACTTACACAACATGTGTCGACACTTGGTCTATAAGTGTCGACACTTAAGAACAGAAAGTCTCGACACTATCTGACAGTTAGAGAATTTCAAGAAGTGACTGGTTGACATGACAGCTGCCGATCCAGCCGGTCTACAGCAACTGTCAGAGAAGTCAGAAGTCTGTTATGAACCGGACCAGCCGGTTACCATGAAGGAAGCCTATAAATAGGCACTCACAGTTTACAGAAGTAGTGATTGTTATTGTAAGAATTACAAGTTGTTCTTTCAAGTAGTGAGAATAATTAAAGTGGTTGATCAGATTATTCAAGTAATCAGAAAAGTGAAACACAGAGGATCAATACAAGAAGATCTGGCAGTCTAACTGCAGATCTAAGAAGTTGGAGAGAGAGAGCTCCAATCAAGAATTCAGTCTTTGGAACTAAGGCTGAGAAGAAGGATTCAGAATCTTCTGGATCTCAAGAAGCAGAGGTCAAGGATCAACTGCAGAGGATTCAGACTAATTCAGTTCTAACTCAAGAAGCTTTGAAGGAAGCTAAGTCAGTTTGGATCTAGCTGAGTTCTTCCAAGAACTCTTCAAGAAACTCTCAACTCCTCTCTTATTTTCTGAGTTGTAGAGTTAATTATTGTATTTCAATTTTAACTTGTAGGATCCATTGGATCTGAGTGAATTGTAAGCCTATATTATAAAGGCTGAGGGTAGGGCTTGGTTGCCTGAGTGTAGGAGTTGAAGAACTCTGAGTGTAGGCCTTGATTGGCTGAGTGTAGGCCTGGGTGGCTGAGTGTAGGCCTTTGTGGCTGAGTGTAAGGCTTTGGGCCTGAGGTGTAGGAACCTTGTTGGGTTCTGAGATAGTGGAGAAGGTTGGCCGAATCTAGTACACTGCTAGATAGGCGAAGGGGGAAAGTGGATGTACCCAAAGATTGGGGAACCACTATAAATTTGTGTGTCTGCTGTGCTGTGCTGTGCTGTGGATTAACTGTTTATATTTTGTTGTTGCTGTTAACTGTAAAACTCTGTGATATAACTGTCTTGCTGCCAAGTAAGTTTCAAAAAGGTTTAGGTCACCTATTCACCCCCCCTCTAGGTGTTTAGGTACCATATCTTTCAAGTGGTATCAGAGCCAGGTTCCTCAAAAAGGACTAACTGTCTGAGGAGATCCAGTTTGGCAGATTCAGTGTAAGTCAGAACACAAAATTCAAGAAAATCAAGAAACATGGGTTCTTCAGAGAATCACAAGGAATTGGGTTCAATGAAACTGCCCATATGCAGAAAAGAGATTTTTGGAATCTGGAAAGAGAGGGTAAGGCTGTTCATGGAAGCCTCTGACCCTAGAATCTACATCACAGTCAAAGAGGGGCCATATGTGCCCATGAAGATCTCAGTATTGGATGCAAATCAAAGGACTCCAAAGGATTTCTCTGAGATGACCAAGGATGAAATTGTCCTAGCCACTATGGACAAAAGGGCACAAAACATAATAGTAAGTGCCATTGATGATGCAACTTTTCAGAACCTAATTCACTGTAAAACAGCAAAAGAAATGTGGGATACCCTCATTGTCTATATGGAAGGTTCTGAAGAAGTTAGGCAAGATAGAAAGTCCTTGCTTAATCAAGAGTATGAGAGCTTTAGGCAAGGAAGAGGAGATAGCATCACTGAATGCTACAAGAAGTTCTATAGAATTGTTAATGAACTCATGTCCTATGGAAGAGAGTTCACTAACTATGAATTGAATGATAAGTTCTTGAGGTCCCTAACCAAAGATTGGGACACTAAGATCTGTGCCATCAGAGAAATGGCAAAGTTGGGAGAAATTCCTCCTCCCACACTGTTTGGCAAGTTGCTGTCTTATGAGATGCAGCTGTCTGTGAGAAAAGAGGAGGAAAAATCAACAAGGACTGAGCACAGGGAAAGGACTGTTGCCTTCAAGTCAGAAGTACCTAGAAAGGGCAGGACTAAGTCATCAACTCCTCCTCCAGAGGTAGTTGAATCAGAATCTGATGAGTCTGTTAGCACAAAGTCTACAAGCAGTGAAAGTGATGAAGACTTTGCTGCATTCACCAGACATTTTCAGAAATTCTGAAGAAGAAACAGTGGAGGTCCAGACCTTCATTTTCCAAAGGGAAAGAAGTTCAGTATCAGGAGAAGAAGCCTTCAAAGAAGGACAAGAAAAAGACAAAGACTAGCAAGGCAACTGGGTCTAGGATAGTGTGTTACTGCTGCAATAGACAGGGTCATGTTATTGCAGATTGTCCTGAGAGAAGAAAAGAATCCAGTGACAAAAAGAAGACTCACTTCAAAGGAAAGAAGGAGAAGTCCTTTGTTGCAAAGAATGAGAAGACTCTTTCAGACATTTCTTCTTCAGACACTGAGACAGATGCTGAAGCCTACATAGGGCTATTTGCTGAAGAAGAAGAGGAGTTTATGCAGATCATGGAATCAATCTATGAACAAGAAGAGTGTCAGTGCCAAGGACTGATGGCATTGACTGAAAGTACCAAAATCCTGGAGCAGCCAGGACCTAGTCAGGTACAAAGTCCAACTCAAAGTTCAGATTTCAGTTCTAGTTCAGAGTCAGATTCATCTTCATCAAGTGATGGAAGTGTTTCTGAATCTGAGGGAGATATTCATCAGCTCTTAGATGAATATAAAGTACTGTTGCAAGCCTATAAGAAAAGCAAGTCCCTTGCCAAAAGTCAGGCAAAGGAAATTGCTGATCTAAAGGCAGCTGCAACAGACTTTGAGAAGGAATTTGATCAAAAGCTCAATGAGGTAGCCAGGCTGAAACACATTACTGTGATTCAGATGGGAACTATCACTTATAAAAATGATCAAATTAAGTTACTGGAGATCAATCTCCAGAAGGAAAGAGAGCTAGTTGCTAGGTTTTCAAAACCTAAATCAGTGCTACCCTTGATTGATGAATTTGTTCATCATAAAGGAAAGGCTGGATTGGGTTTTATTAAACCAGCTAGGACTGTTCAGGATCAGTCCAAGTCCAAGGGCAAAGCCCCAACATTCAATAAGCCTGCTGTAGTCAAGACAGCCAAGTCTGTACCTAAGCAAAGGTACAACAAGTTTGAATGCTGGTGTTGTGGCAAGGTTGGCCACTTTGCCTTGGATTGTTGGCACAATGCCAGTGCCAAGTTGAGTAGCAAGTTACCTGGTGGAAAGCCAGCAGGTAGCTATGTCAAGTTGCAAACTAACAATCACCAAGGACCCAAGTTTACTTTGGGTTCTAAGGTTCATTAATTTGTTTTGCAGGTGAATCCAAGTGGCCATACCCTAACATGGTACTTGGATAGTGGATGTTCCAGACATATGACTGGAACAAGGGGACTACTGAAGGACTACATTCCAATCAAAAATGGTCCTAAAGTGACCTTTGGTGGTTCTGAAAAAGGAATCATCAAAGGGTTTGGTAACATCTCTTCAAACCTTGTTACCATTACTCAAGTGGCTTATGTTAAAGGGTTGAAACACAACCTAATTAGTATAAGTCAGTTAAGTGATGTAGGGTATGACATCTCATTTGTTAAAAATGGTTGTCATATCAAGAGGTCAAGTGATCAAGAGATCATTTTGACAGGATATAGAAAGAGGAATGTCTACTGCTTAGACATTATGATTGAGAACAATGGTTCTCCTGTTTGTCTTGTAGCTGATGAGACAGTCTCTCATTGTGTCAAGTGGCACAAGAGGCTAGCTCATCTTAACTACAAGACTATTAGCAAACTCTTTAGCAAAGAGTTAGTGAGGAATGGTCCTCAAGTTAAGTGTGTCAAAGATGGCATTTGCTCAGCTTGTCAAAAGGGCAAGCAGACTAAATCCACCTTTAGAAGCTTAGACAACAAAGATGCTGTGAGGTGTTTATACCTCTTGCATATGGATCTATTTGGTCCAATGCCAGTTCACAGCTTAGGTAGGAAGGTCTATACCTTTGTAGTTGTTGATGACTACTCAAGGTTTTCCTGGGTGTTCTTCTTAAAGCAGAAATCTGAAACACCTAGTGTCTTCCATAGCTTTGTTAAGCAAATTCAGAATGAATTGAACTGTACAGTGGTCAAAATTAGAAGTGACCATGGTACTGAGTTTCAGTCTGAAAGCATGACAAAGCTGTGTGAAGACTATGGGATATTTCAAGAATTCTCTTCACCTAGAACACCTCAGCAAAATGGCATTGCTGAAAGGAAAAATAGGACCTTGATAGAGGCTGGTAGAACCCTATTAAGTGATTCATCACTGCCAGAGTATTTCTGGGCTGAAGCAGTTAACACTGCATGCCATGTGATAAATAGGGCTACCATCACTAAAAGGTTAAACAAGACCCCCTATGAAGTTGTGAAAGGCAGGAAACCAAATCTATCCTATTTCAGGATTTTTGGTTGCAAATGCTTCATACTTAACAATGGAAAGTCTTATCTAACTAAGTTTGCTGCCAAGTCCCAAGAGGGAGTGTTTGTTGGGTACAACAATAATAGTAAGGCTTATAGAGTCTACAACTTGACTACACAAGTTGTAGAGGAGTCTGTGCATGTAGTTTTTGATGAGACACAACTAATTAACAATGAGTTGTCTAGCAATGTATGCAGTCCCACAGGTCTTACTAAGAAGATGGACAAGCTAACCATAGAAGATGTACCTGCTGCAAGACAGCAAGTAGAAGGAGATGGCTTATGTCCAGGGGGAGAACTACATGTACAAGGAGCTGAAGAAGTACAAGGAACTCAGTTTGATGAAGATGCTGAAGAAGTTCAACCAGAAGTAAGGATGCCTCCAGCCAACAGGCATCTAAGAGATCATCCAGTAGAGCTGATAATTGGAGATCCAAGACAAGGTGTTCAGACAAGGAGCAGAAATCAGAATGCTGTAGTATATTCAAGTTTTCTGTCTCAAATAGAACCAAAGAAATTTGAAGAAGCAATACAAGATCCACAGTGGACTGAAGCAATACAGGAAGAGCTTAATCAGTTCAAGAGGTGCAAGGTTTGGGACCTGGTTCCTAAACCTAAAGATCACAATGTGATAGGAACAAAGTGGATCTACAGGAATAAGTTAGATGAACAAGGAGTCATCATTAAGAATAAAGCAAGATTGGTTGCTAAAGGTTATAGGCAAGAAGAAGGTATTGATTTTGATCAAACCTTTGCTCCAGTAGCCAGACTGGAAGCCATAAGGATGTTCTTGGCCTATGCAACTTATCAAGGATTCAAGGTATACCAAATGGATGTGAAGTCAGCATTCCTAAATGGTAATTTGAAAGAAGAAGTCTATGTGGAGCAGCCTGCAGGTTTTGTTGATCCAACTCTACCTCATTATGTCTATAGACTTAGGAAAGCATTGTATGGGTTAAAACAAGCACCTAGGGCTTGGTATGAAACCCTATCTAGTTTCCTCATTGAGAACAAGTTCTCAAGGGGGAAAATAGATAAGACTCTATTCCTTAGGGAATCAAGAGGCAAAGTCATACTTGTCCAAATATATGTAGATGACATTATATTTGGGTCTACTGAAAGTAGCCTTTGCAAAAAGTTTGCAAAGCTTATGCAAAGTCAATTTGAGATGAGTAGTATGGGAGAACTGAAGTTTTTCTTGGGTCTCCAAGTTAAACAGACTGGAAGTGGTCTATCCATATGTCAGTCCAAGTTCACCCTAGAACTCATAAGGAAGTATGGTATGGATTCATCCAGTACCATGAAGACTCCTATGGGGTCAAGTATGTCTCTGAGCAAGGATGATGCAGGGAAACCTGTAGATGAAACCTTGTATAGAGGGATAGTTGGCTCCCTACTATACTTGACTGCAAGTAGGCCTGACATTATGTATGCTA
This sequence comes from Platanthera guangdongensis, assembly GCA_039583875.1. Classification (NCBI taxonomy): domain Eukaryota; kingdom Viridiplantae; phylum Streptophyta; class Magnoliopsida; order Asparagales; family Orchidaceae; genus Platanthera; species Platanthera guangdongensis. The sequence continues at coordinate 217,677,642 of CM077150.1, forward strand.
CATGTGTTTGTGCCAGGTATCAAGCCTGCCCTAAAGAGTCTCACTTGACTGCAGTCAAGAGAATCTTGAGATATCTAAAGGGCACACCTTATCTAGGCCTCTGGTACCCTAGGAATGGAGATTTTGATCTAACAGGCTATTCAGATGCAGACTTTGCAGGATGCAAAGAAGATAGAAAGAGCACCACTGGATCCTGTCAATTCCTAGGTGGAAGACTCATTTCATGGAGCAGCAAAAAGCAGACTAGTGTGGCTATCTCCACAGCTGAGTCAGAATATGTAGCTGCAGGAAGTTGCTGTGCTCAACTTCTGTGGATTCAACATCAGCTAGAAGACTATGGATTTCAGGTAAGTAGAACTCCACTTTTCTGTGATTCTACAAGTGCTATTTCAATAGCTAATAATCCTGTATCACATAGTAGAACTAAACATATTGAGATTAAATATCACTTTCTTAGGGAGCATGTAGAAAGAAATGATATTGCACTTGAATATGTTAAAACTGATAATCAGATAGCTGATATGTTTACTAAGCCCTTAGAAGAAGCTAAGTTCAATAGGTTCAAAATTGAACTAGGTATGATAAACTTAGACTAAGTTTACAGAACTAAAAATTGGCTAAGTAAAAAGGTGTCGACACATAGACAAGTCTATGTCGACACAGAATAGTAAGTGTCGACACTTCAGGAAAATGGTGTCGACACATCTAGGAAGTTGGTGTCGACACTTCAGAATGTTAGTGTCGACACATGTCGAGTTGGTGTCGACACATTTAATGAGGTGTCGACACTTAAGTTTTACTCAGAATTTTCTAAGTAAAGTCTCGACTACATGTCGAGTAATGTGGTGTAGACACATAACCAAGTGTCGATACATAAAATCTGTTGACTAAACTTGTGTCGACATATAAGTGTCGAGACATTATAAGTCAGTGTCGACACTTATTGCCAGTGTCGACACATCTTTAGTAATTCATCCCGCCTGTTCATCTTCAAAAATAGACAGGTATAAATAGGGTTCTGTCATTGTTTGTCGACACACTTTCAAAGTTTCGAAACCAAAACTGTTGTGTCGACATTTCTCTCTTCTAAAGACTAATTCTACAAACCCTAATGGCACCCAAGCTCGAGGAGAATGTCAATGAAGGCTATGAGCTGGTTCGTGGCGCATTCGACGATGGCGATCAAGAAATCAAATCGGTGATAACCCTAGTCACCGATTCTGGATTGGAGTACCTGGTTTCAGAATCAACCAAAATATGGAAGAAGGAAGTTCTCGAATTCCTTACTGGAGCTTCTGTAGATGACTCAGGTTACAAAATCAAATCAAGAGTGCATGGCACCAAGGTCAAGATTTCACCCAAATCTCTGAGAAAGGTACTTCAGCTACCTAAAGTTCAAGCTGAAGAGGAAGTGACTACATCTAAGACCAGGGAAGCACTTACCTGGTGTGGTCTAGATCCTAAGCTGAAGATAGGATCAGTATTCAACAGGAGAGGAATGAATACCCAAGGAAAGTTCCTGTCAGAAATTGTGGGGAAAGTTATTCTCAGTAAGACTGGAGGGCATGACAGGGTGTCAGCCTCCATGTTCAGTATTATGACCAGAATTATCTTCAACCTAAAAACAGACTGGTCAATGGTTGTCTATGAGAAAGTTAAGGAGAGTCTGAAGAAGCCCAATCTGGGCAGAATACTAAGTCTCTACCTGGCTGGTATAATACCAGAGGTAATGAGCAATGCTGCTGGTACTAAAATCAATCACATGAGAAGGATGGATATGAGGATATTTTCAAGATGGGAAAGAGTGCTGTCTAAGGAAGTTCCTACCCCAGAAAAGCAAGTTTCTAAGAACGATTCCCCTCCAAAGAAGAAGAGGAAGATAGCTCCTGTGACACAGGAGTCCTCCAGCAGTTCAGGTAGTGAAGAACTAGTTGTTTTCACTCCTGATAGTCATGAGGAAGTGGCTGCAGAGAAGTCTCCTGCTCCTCAAGAGCCAGCTGAAATCCAGGGGGAGCTGCCTACAGCTAGCCCCATGCAAAAGGATCCAAGCCAGGGGGAGCCTCCAGCTGTAGAACAACCCTCTACACTGGAGAGTGAGCAAGCTACACTTATTATCCAAGAGGTACTTTCTGACCTCAATACTTTAGATTTTTCTATAATAGATTCTGATTTGTCTGATGTCCATCAGCAAACTCAGCAAGCAAATCAAGAACCAGATGTTGTTCTCCAAGACACATCTGTTGTGCAAAAAGTTCCTGATAAAGTAGTTGATGAACCAAGTACATCTCCTGCACAGTCACCTCCTGAATACACCATGGAAGATCTATTTCTAAATCTAGAACAGGAGGACTTTGACATGGATAAAGTTGCTGCTGCTGAAGAGAAGGGTGCTGCTACTGAGAGGGAGAACCTGCAAGTTGTGGAAGAGCCTATAAGGCAGGAAAGTGAGAAAGCACTTGATGTGCAAGCTGACAAATCATCAAGCCCTAAGGATAGGGTGAATATAGCCAGTACTTCAGAGTCTGAGGAAGATGAGACTGAACAAGCCAAGAAGAAGCAATTCTTTGTATTCAAAAGGAGGAGTCAGAGCTACAAGAA